>CM022298.1:475353367-475953367 GCA_011799875.1 Thinopyrum elongatum | reverse complement strand
CTACCACCGCCACCACGCCGTCGTGCTGCCGGAGGACTCGACCTGCTACTTCACCATCGCTTGCTGGATCGAGGAGGTGAAGGCATCATCAAGTTGTACGTGTGTTGAACGCGGAGGTGTCGTCCGTTCGGCACTTGGATCGGGAGTTCGCAGGACGGATCATGATTGGATCGCGAAGACGTTCAACTACATCAACCGCGTTTCTTAACGCTTCCGCTTAGCGATCTACAAGGGTATGTAGATGCAATCTCTCCTCTCGTAGATGTTCATCTCCTAGATTGATCTTGGTGAGCGTAGGAATTTTTTTGTTTCCCATGCAACGTTCACCAACATGGTTATGAAGTTCTGGATTGCTCATGTAAGTACCTGTTGTCATCTACTCCCTCCGTATTGAATTAATTGTTGCTCAATTGGATGTATTTAGAACTTAATAGTGCTAGATACATCCATTTGAGCGACAAGTAATAACGGACGGTGGTAGTATTACTGTACTTGCATTGCGAGATAGTTGATTGTCTAGCATTACTCTGCATCTTATCTGCCCTGCCCTCCACTTTCTCCAAATTATCAGATCTACATTTACTCTTACCAAAATGTTGAATAAAGCCAATGCCACTGCACACGTTGATGTCTGCATTCCTCTTGTCAGTACCTTTTGCCTTGTAACGATGTACTTAATTAATAGTTATTTGATTATGTATCATCACTCTGCACCTGAGCTTCATTATCCTCTATTTTTCCAATATTATTTGATCTATATTTACTCCTTACAAAATGTAGAATAAAGGCAACGCTTATAAAGAAGTTTCTTTGGGGAATTTCTTGAATTATCCTTCCATCGACATGGAGAAGGGTGTTGTCCAGCCCGTGTTAACATGTAATGTAAGTTCATCCTTCTCAAGCCTTCAAACATTGTTGTAGTATAGATTTGGATAGGCATCATTTCCTCCACTGCTGTTTACTTTGGTGTTTACATCTGATTGGATGTTTGCAACAACTGCCAGTTTTAAATTGTAGTTGTAAAAACATGTTCCTTATGCAGAACAGATCCATTTGTTTTCTTATTTGCCAATATAAAATGGGTCAGAATTGTCAGCACCCTGACTATCGTTGCTTATATATTTGTGAAACCTATTACGTGTCTCCTTGTTTTTCTTTCAGAGTCATATCTCTTATGCCAGGCATAACTTTAGGGAAGATAGTGAGACAAACCATCTTGAAGAGAGCGAGATGACCCCAAGGTCATGTCTTGATGAAGACATTGAGTTGAAGCTACTCACGAGCAGCTGTGAGACAACCTCTGTGCAGTTGCTGCCTCAATCAGTTCAACTTCTTCAGTCTTAACTTAAAGTGGAAAGGCTTGCTTCAGCTCAGCTCCGACTTGATGTCAATGATGTAAACAAGGCCTCAGAGGACACCCATGCATGCTTTCTTGCTATGCAGCTAGGGTTAGAGCATCTATCGTTGACACAACTGAGGTCTCATCAGCTTGTTCTGCTGCTTGTGGTGCACTTCCAGGGCAGGCCTAATGCCTTCTAAAGTGCTCTCAGTTTTGTACATTCTTTTGTCGGCGCGTTTATAGGCACTGGTGGCGACCTTTGATGCCCAGTGTATGTAATCCGCGGTCTTGTTGCGCTTTATTATCACCGGTGGTGAACTTTGATGCCCAGTGGATGTAATATGTCGTGATTTCTTTATTGTATAGTCTAGGTTTATTCTTAGTCGGTATGCTGTAATTTAGGCCGGAAGCTTCAACGGATCTCAATGTTGTCGGTCTTCAGGCCGGCCCGTAACTCGCTATATATGGGCCGAAACATGGGCCTATAATCATCCTGGGCCATTAGCAGGTCTAAACGTATAGTAGTTTTTTGCCTTTAACAGGCCGAGTAAAGTTCTCGCCAGCTGGGCCAGAGAATTCCATAGACTTTTAACAGGCTAAAAACTAGATTGGGCTAGCGTTCAGCCAAAAAATTCACGGGCCAACACAGGCCGAAACTGTCTTAGGCCCATGTTTGGCCCAAATAGCAAATGAGCCGTTAACAGGCCAAAATGTATCTCGGGCCCTGTTTGGCCCAATAAAATTATGGGCTTTAAGCAGGCCGGTATCAACGTGGGCCGTAGGCCCATCTGTGTCACGGGCCATTAACGGATGGGATGTAAGCAGGCTGGATTCAACTCAGGCTGTAATTAGGCCCAACTGTTACACGGGCCATTAACAGGCCGATAGGCATGTTGGGCTAAAATTTATCCACGAAGACTACGGGCCGTTAAGAGGCCTAAAGTCACTTCGGACAAGAAATAGCCCAGTTTCAGCACGGGCCGTTAAATGGGCTAAAGTGAAACTGGGCCGACAATGGCCTAGATGCCCAAAGGCCACTAACAGGATGAAACGATTATAGGGCCGAACTGGTAAACGGGCATTGAACAGGCTGGAATACAAACCCGACTTAGAATGGGCCCAAAAGAACAGTGGCCTGTTAACGGGCCTGATCTGATATGGGTCGTAATTTAGCCCAAAACACGACAGGCTGTGAACGGGCCAGATCTGATACGAGCCTTAATTTGACCCAAAACATGGCAGGCTGTTAACGGGCCGGCCCACTGGTGTCTGAAAAAATATGGTGGGCCTTTAGCTGGGCCGGCCTTTTTACCTTAAATGGGACACTGTTGGGCTGTGCCACATGTCGACATATCATAGGCGCCTTCCGTCCATTGTAGGGATGACATCTGTCCCAACGATGAGCTAACACGTGGATCCTCTAGCGAATGAGAATTTTACACGTGGAAAATCCCCATTAGTCCTGGGTGTTAACGGGTTATCGGATCCAAACCGGAAACCGATAACTTAACGGCAACCCGTTACGATGGATGCCACGTGTCGGTTACCCTTGACAAAAACACTTCCATGACGCGCCATTTATCATCATGGAAGTGGACACTTCCGTGATGATAATTTTGGTATTGTCATGGAACACTTCTATGACAGCACAGGTATGACTATCTTGATTCTGTCATAAAATCATCATGGATGTACATGCATGACAGAAAACATGACCTACTATGACAAACACGTATCATCACGGAAGTGTTTTTTTTGTAGTGTTGATGATGATGACGGCGACGGATTCCACCCTCCGGAGCCCCGAACGAACTCCAGATCAGCCCTCCCGATGAAGAACAGGAGGTGGCGGCGGCTCCATATCGTAAAACACGATGAATCCTTCTCTCTGATTTTTTTTCTTGGAGAATAGGTATACATGGAGTTGGAGTTAGGGTTGCCGGAGGTCCAGGGGGCCCACAAGCCTGGGAGGCGCGCCCCCCTGAGCTTGTGCCTCCTGGGTGGCCCCCCTCTGGTATCTTTTTCCGCCAATATTTTTTATATATTCCACAAAAATTCTCCATTAATTTTCAGGTCAATCCGAGAACTTTGATTTCTGCACAAAAATAACACCATGGCAATTCTGCTGAAAACAGCGTCAGTCCGAGTTAGTTCCATTCAAATCATGCAAATTAGAGTCCAAAACAAGGGAAAAAGAGTTTGGAAAAGTAGATACGATGGAGATGTATCAACTCCCCAAAGCTTAACCCATTGCTTATCCTCAAGAAATTCAGTTGACAAACTGAAAGTGACAGAGAAAACTTTTACAAACTCTGTTTGATCTTGTTGTTGCAAATATGTCTAACCAATGTTCTGGTTTTCAGCAAAGATTATGAACTAACCACATTCACAATAACACTTAGGTCTCACATTTACTCATATCAATAGCATAACTAACTAGCGAGGAATAATAAGATATCTTAGATGACAACACTTTTTTCAAAACAATCATGATACAATATGATATAATGGTATCTCGCTAACCCTTTCTGAGACCACAAAACATAAATGCAGAGCACCCCTGAAGTTCAAGCACTGACTAGACACTATAATTCATGGAAAAAGAGATCCAGTCACACTCATACTCAACATCAACTAAAAACAAAGCATATAAATGACAATAGCGCTCTCCAGCTGGTGCTTTCATAAGAAGATGGTGACTCAACAATAAAAGTAAATGGATAGGCCCTTCGCATAGGGAAGAAGGGATTTGCAGAGGTGCCAGAGCTCGAAGCTTTTAAAACAGAGATGAATATAATTTTGAGAGGTATGCTTTCATTGCCAACATAACAACTGAGAGATCTCACTATCTTCCATGCTAGACACATTATAGGTGGTTCCCAAACAGAATGGTAAAGTTTTACTCCCCCTCCACCAACAAATAGAAGCCATGGCTAGCCAAATCCTCGGGTACCCTCCATACCAACAACAATCTGGGGGAGTCTTGTTTCATTATTATATTTTGATTTTGATCATAGGACTTGGCATCCCAATTACCAGCCACTTTCTCGTGAATGACAAGTGAATAAACACTCGTCGTGAGAATAACCTACCTAGCATTGAAGATACTGATAGCCCCCTGTTGCTACAAGAGCGATTCGGGCATACAAAACAGATTACTATTTGAAGATTTAGAGTTCGGCACATGCAAATTTACTTGGAACGGGAGGTAAATACCGTGTATAGGTAGGTATGGTGGACTCATATGGCATAACTTTGGGTTTAAGGAAGTGGATGCACAAGAAGTATTCCCGCTTAGTACAAGTGAAGGCTAGCAAATAGATTGAGGAGCGACCAACTAGAGAGCGACAATGGTCATAAACATGCATTGAGATTAATCAACATTGGGTACAAGCATGAGTAGGATATAAATCACCACGAACATAAATATCGTGGAGGCTATGTTGGTTTTGATTCAACTACATGCGTGGACATGTGCCAAGTCAAGCCACTCGAATTATTCAGAGGAGGATACCATCCTATCATACTACATCATAACCATTTTAAATGCATGTTAACACACAAGATAAACCATTATCCACTCCTAGCTATTTAAGCATGGCATGAGTAACTATAATCTCTAATTGTCATTGCAAACATATTTCATTCATAATAGGTTGAATCAAGAACAATGAGCTAATCGTATTTACAAAAACAAAATAGGTCGAGTTCATCTCAGCTTTTCTTCATCTCAATCATTTCATCAAATTTCGTCATTATTGCCTTTCACTTGAACGACTGAACGATGTGAATAATGATAAGAGTGCACGTGCCATGGACTAAGCTGGAATCTGCAAACATTTATTCAAAGGAGAAGACAAGGTAATATGGGCTCTTTGTTAAATCAACAATGCATATGAGAGCCACTCAACATTTTCATCGTGGTCTTCTCCTTACGACCCAAAGAAAAAGAAAAGAATTTCAAAGAAACACACTAAAATATTTTTGGAGTTTTTGTTTTTCTCTTGAAGAAAGTGAAACGAAAGAAAAATGAAAACGAGAAGAACTATTTACATGGGAAAGCTCCCAACAAGCATAAGAAGAACGAGAAATCTTTTTGGGTTTTGTTTTAATACTACTACTAATTAAAGTGGAAATAAAAACTAAAAAGAAGCAAGAAATATTTTTGGATTTTATCAAAGTTTTTCAAACACACAAGAAGAAAGCAAGAAAAATAAACTAACATGGATTATACAATGAAAAAGTATGAACACCGACAACCGAAATGAATGTGTGATGCATGAATGTAATGTCGGTGAGAAATACGTACTCCCCCAAGCTTAGGCTTTTGGCCTAAGTTGGTCTATGGCCACGGCTCGTAGTAACCCTCTCCTGGATACTGCGGAGGGTCTTGAGGGTTCCACTGGTTGGCGAGCTCCTGTGGCTCCCACTGATAAACAGGCTTCTGATATGGCTCAGGTGCTTGTGCTGGCTCAGGTACTGGGGGTTGTATCAGACCCCGGTATTTGTAGATGTCATCGGGCATAATAGTGTACCTGCCTGAATAGAGATCGAACAAGGATGGTGCAGGCAAAGTAATAATCTCACAAGTACCCTGACTGAATACTAAGTCGTACATGAATCACTTTTGCTTATCATTGTCAATAAAATGATGCACTACCATACTAGCATAGTCTAAATATTTAGTGGGTAGCAGCATCTCCTCCTCCTCATCATGTCTAATAGGAATCTCAAAATGTGCAGCGAGGCGTGAGGCATAAATACCACCGTAAATAATACCCTTCGAACGGTTTATGTGTAACCGTCGAGCAACCATAGCGATCAAACTAAAAGTTATGTCAGCATATAAAGCATGGCACAAAATAGCAAGGTCAGGTGCACTGAGAGACCCACTCTCCCAACGACCGATCAAACATCTCCCGGCAAATAATGAATAATAGCGTAAAACAGAAAAATGTAGACTAGCCACTCTCGCTTCCGACACTCCTCTCTCCTTTCCCACAGTAGTTTCATAGATGAAATCCTCCATGTCTCTAGGACGTGGATCACTAACGTTGCCCTCATAAGGTATTTTGCAAACATTGCAAAAATCATATAATGTCATTTCCTTAGGCACATCATACAAGTTAAATACTACCATGGGTGGTTCCTTCCTAGGATAAAAGCAAAAGTTTTGCACGAAGGTATTAGTGAGTAGGAGATATTGGTCGTACTTATCTTGAAGGAAGGGAATGATGCCGGCGTTGTTCGCCAAGTAATAGAAATCCTTGTAAATTCCCGCCTCCTTCAAGAATGTGTCACACGGCCACTCACACGGCCGAACTTCTACCGCACGCCAAAGATGGTATTTGGGCTTCTCCTCCGGGGTTTCCTCCGAATTACGACTTGATGAGCCCCTTAGACACCTCCTCATGCCTTTTCTTTTCTCTGAAAATTTCTGAAATTTTTAGTGACTCAAAATAAAAGTGAACAAAACTCAACAAAATCGATAGCAACTACTCCTATAAGTGCCTAGAGGCCATATCAAGCATCAAAACTAGTTTCAACCATATAAATTTGACATGCAAGATCAAGAACATGGTCACCAACAGTAGCTAAATGTGCAAATAATAAACCACTAGAACAAAAACTAATTGGACCAACCGAGGAGTCACATAGCGATGAACAATCTCCCAAAACAGTTTCGGAAACGGAGTTCCGAGCAAGGAGATCGAAAATGGCAGCAAAATGAGCAAGAACACAGGTTTGAGCAAGGGAGTGATTTTTCTGGAGGAAAAAGAAGTGCATGGGTCGCAGAAATAAGTGAGGGGGCCTACATGGGGCCCACAAGCTTGCTAGGCATGCCCAGGGGGCGCGTCCTGTGAGCTTGTGGCTCACAGGTGTACCCCCCTGGGGTGTGTTTAGTGCCAAAAAATTTCAAATATTGCGGAAAAAATCATACTAAATTTTCAGGGCATTTGGAGGACTTTTATTTTTTGGTCATTTTTTATTGCACAGAAAATTCAGAAAACAGTTAAATAATAGCATTTCTACTTTATTAATTCTAAATAACAGAGAGTAAAAAGTGGGTACAGAAAGTTGTGTTTACTAAATTCATCCATCACATGCCCGTCAAAAGGAATCCATTAATAAGGTTGATCAAGTCTTATTAACGAACTTCTTCCGAATGACATGAAACCGAAGAATCTTCATATAGCACTAGGTTACCTCAATGGGGAAATGCATGTCCCCAACAATAAGAATTTCATATCTCTTTTCGACAGTAGGAATAGGGAATTCAAAACCTCCAATAGTAATTGTCGAATTTTTTCCAATAGAATTGATACTATTCACTTGAGGTTGTTTCTTCGGAAAGTGTACCGTATGCTCATTACCATTAACATGAAAAGTGACATTGCCCTTATTGCAATCAATAACAGCCCCTGCAGTATTCAAAAAGGGTCTACCAAGTATGATCGACATACTGTCATCCTCGGGTATATCAAGAATAACAAAGTCCGTTAAGATAGTAACATTTGCAACTACGACAGGCACATCCTCACAAATACTGATGGGTATAGCAGTTGGTTTATCAGCCATTTGCAAAGATATTTTAGTTGGTGTCAACTTATTCAAATCAAGTCTTCGGTACAAAGAGAAAGGCATAACACTAACACTGGCTCCTAGATCACATAAAGCAGTTTTAACATAGTTTCTTTTAATGGAGCATGGTATAGTTGGTATTCCTAGGTATCCTAGTTTCTTTGGTATTCCACCCTTAAATGAATAATTAGCAAGCATGGTGGAAATTTCAGCTTCCGGTATCTTTCTCTTATTTGTAACAATATCTTTCATATACTTAGCATAAGGAGACATTTTCAGAATATCAGTCAAACGAAGGCGCAAAAAGACAGGTCTAAGCATTTTAACAAAGCGCTCAAATTCTTCGTCATCTTTATTTTTTGAAGCTTTAGGAGGAAAAGGCATGGGTTTCTGAACCCATGGTTCTCTTTCTTTACCATGTTTCCTAGCAATGAAGTCTCTCTTATCATATTTTTTATTCTTAGGTTGTGGGTTATCAAGATCAACAGCAGGTTCTATTTCCACATCATTATCATTACTAGGTTGAGCATCAATATGAACATCATCATTATCACTGTTACTAGGTTCATGTTCATCTCCAGATTGTGTTTCAACATCAGAAATAGAAATATCATTTGGATTCTCAGGTTTATCTATAGTAGGTTCACTAGAAGCATGCAAAGTCCTATCATCTTTCTTTTTCTTTTTAGAAGGACTAGGTGCATCAGTATTAATTCTTTGAGAGTCTTGCTCAATTATCTTAGGATGGCCTTCAGGATACAAAGGTTCCTGAGTCATTTTACCACCCCTAGTCATAACTCTAACAGCATGATCATTCATCTTATTGTTCATCTCATTAAGCAAATCATTTTGTGCTTTGAGGACTTGTTCTACTTGAGTTTTTATCATGAATGCATGTTTACTCACACCCTTGACCTCATTAACAGTTCTAAACATATAGTCACTCAAGCGTTCAATCATATAAGCATTTCGTTTCAATTGTCTACTAACATATGCATTAAAGTTTTCTTGTTTAACAATAAAGTTATCAAATTCATCCAAGCATTGACTAGCAGATTTAGTATAAGGAATATCACCTTCATCAAATCTATAGAGATAATTTACCTCTACCGCCTGTGTCGGGGTATTAATACCATGTATTTCTTCAATAGGTGGTAAATTCTTAACATCTTCAGCTTTAATACCTTTTCCTTTCATAGTTTATTTGCCTCTTCCATATCTTCAGGACTGAGAAATAGAATACCTCTTTTCTTTGGAGTTGGCTTGGGCGGTGGTTCAGGAAGAGTCCAATCATTATCATTACTCAATATATTATTCAATAATTCTTCAGCTTGTTCAACAGTTCATTCCCTGAAAACACAACCAGCACAACTATCTAGGTGGTCCCTAGAAGCATCGGTTAGTCCATTATAGAAGATATCAAGTATTTCATTTTTTTTTGAGAGGATGATCAGGCAAAGCATTAAGTAATTGGAGAAGCCTCCCCCAAGCTTGTGGGAGACTCTCTTCTTCAATTTGCACAAATTTTAATATTTCCTGTAAAGCAGCTTGTTTCTTATGGGCAGGAAAATATTTTTCAGAGAAGTAATATATCATATCCTGGGGACTACGCACACAACCAGGAGCAAGAGAATTAAACCATATCTTAGCATCACCCTTTAATGAGAAAGGAAGCAACTTAAGAATATAGTAGTAGCGAATTTTTTCCTCATGAGCAAATAGGGTGGCTATATCATTCAGTTTAGTAAGATGTGCCACTACAGTTTCAGATTTATAACCATGGAAAGGATCAGATTCAACCAAAGTAATTAACGCAGGATCGACAGAGAATTCATAATCCTTATCGGTAACAAAGATAGGTGAAGTAGCAAACTCGGGATCATATTTCATTCTAGCATTCAAAGATTTTTATTTCCACTTGCATAGTAATTTCTTAAGATCATCTCTATCCTTACAAGCAAGAAAATCCCTAGCTACCTCTCCATCCATAACATAACCTTTAGATATATCAGGCAATTCATATCTAGGAGAGCTAGGTCTAATAGGTGTTTCAAAGTTTTCAGTTTCAATAATTTCATCAGTTTCAGCATTCTCAATTTCTTTAGCTCTAGCAAGTTGTTCATCAAGAAATTCACCTAGTGGCACATTATCATCAAGCAAAGTACTAGCATCATCATAAGCATCATTCATAGTAGAAGTAGCATCATCAATTACTTGCGACATATCAGGATTAATAGCAGGTGGTGGTGTCGCAAGCTTAAAACAGAAGGTGAATCAAGTGAAGAGTGTGATGGCAGTTCCTTACCTCCCCTCGTCTTAGAGGGAACAATCTTGGTTCTGGTATCTTTCAGATTCTTCATAGTGATCAACAGATATAAATCCCAAGTGACTCAGCAAATAGAGCTATGCTCCCTGGCAACGGCGCCAGAAAAAGGTCTTGATAACCCACAAGTATAGGGGATGGCAACGGTTTTCGGGGGTAGAGTATTCAACCAAAATTTATTAATTCGACACAAGGGTAGCCAAAGAACATTCACAAGTATTAGCAGTTGAGTTGTCAATTCAACCACACCTGAAAGACTTAATATCTGCAGCAAAGTAGTATGATAGTAACGGTAACAAGGGCAATAGTAACAGTAGCAGTTTGTAGTGATTGTAACAGTAGCAACAACGAAAGTAACTTAGCAATGATCAATATGTGAAAAGCTCGTAGGCATTGGATCAACGATGGATAATTGTGTTGGATAATATTCATCATGTAACAGTCATAACCTAGGGCGACACAGAACTAGCTCCAATTCATCAATGTAATGTAGGCATGTATTCCGTGTATAGTCATAAGTGCTTATGGAAAAGAACTTGCATGACATCTTTTGTCCTACCCTCCCATGGCAGCGGGGTCCATAAGGAAACTAAGGGATATTAAGGCCTCCTTTTAATAGAGAACCGGAACAAAGCATTAGCACTTAGTGAATACATGAACTCCTCAAACTACGGTAATCACCGGAAAGAATCCCAATTATTGTCACCTTTGGGTATGCGGATCATAACTCGTAATAGGTGCATATAACTTGCAAGATAGGATCTAGAACACAAATATATTCATGAAAACATAATAGGTTCAGATCTGAAATCATGTCACTCGGGCCCTAGTGACAAGCATTAAGCATAGCAAAGTCATAGCTACATCAATCTCAGAACATAGTGGATACTAGGGATCAAACCCTAACAAAACTAACTCGATTACATGATAAATCTCATCCAACTCATCAGCGTCCAACAAGCCTACGAAGGAATTACTCACTCCCGGCGGTGAGCATCATGAAATTGACAGTGAAGGAAGGTTGATGACGACGACGGCGACGGATTCCACCCTCCGGAGCCCCGAACGAACTCCAGATCAGCCCTCCCGGTGAAGAAACGGGAGGTGGCAGCGGCTTCATATCATAAAACACGATGAATCCTTCTCTCTGATTTTTTTCTTGGCGAATAGGTATATATGGAATTGGAGTTAGGGTTGCCGGAGGTCCAGGGGGGCCACAAGCCTGGGAGGCGCACCCTGGGGGGTGGGCACGCCCCCTGAGCTTGTGGCTCCTGGGTGGCCCCCCTCTGGTATCTTTTTCCGCCAGTATTTTTTATATATTCCACAAAAATTCTCCATAAATTTTCAGGTCAACCTGAGAACTTTGATTTCTGCACAAAAATAACACCATGGCAATTCTGCTGAAAACAGCGTCAGTCCGGGTTAGTTCCATTCAAATCATGCAAATTAGAGTCCAAAACAAGGGCAAAAGAGTTTGGAAAAGTAGATACGATGGAGACGTATCAGTATCCCTGACATAGCTTTTTCAGGTCCAGAATTCCAGCTGCCGGTATTCTCCATCTTTGTGTAAACCTTGCATATTATGAGAGAAAATGCATTAGAATTACTCCACAAAGTGTTATAATGCATGAAAACACTATAAATAACAGTAGGAAAACATGATGCAAAATGGACGTATCAAGGCTCTGCTGCCTACAAACAAGCCAAAGCTTCTAGCAGCCAGTCGGCTCCGCCGACCGATTTTGCAGACCGTGTACCGGTCAAAGATGCGGCGATGTACCATGTCGCGGGCAAGCCGATCCTACTGCCAAAACCGCTGGAGGGCATATCAGGGGATCTCAGGAGACTGCAGGACCATGTGCTGTCAACTGAGAAAAGCCTTTTCGCCTCGGAGGATCTAGGATATCCGCTTTACACGGTTCATGTGCCTGAGGGGAAGTGCTACATCGACACGCTGCCCGCGGAGGTGTTCTTCCTGCGGTTTGATCATATCTTTGAGATGTTTCTCACGAGGCGGCTCGATTTTACAATCGCCCGCCTTTTTGCGCTACATATGAACTTCGTCATCAGGAGAGAACAAATCTCGCAAATCTGTGTGGCGGATCCATACTACATGCACGAGTCCTTCTTGAGTCTCGGCGACTTTGAGCGTAAAGCTGCTAGGGAGTACATCGAAAACTTCATGATAATGAATAAGGACAAGGAAACGGTTATCCTGCCTTATCATCCAATGTAAGTCATTGCCGGACAACCCTTTCGTACATTTCAATCATTCCTTCTCGCTCATATGTGAATAATTTGAGGTGTTTTTTCCCGCAGCAACGGGTGCGCCATCCTTATTGTTCTTTTCCCGCGAGTCTCCCACGCTGTGTATTTCGACTCGTCCAGAAACTACGAGAAGAAGGACTACACCCACATAATGGATATTCTGGATGATGCTCCCCATGGCTTGAGCATGAGGGGTGGCCACCTCGAGATCAGGAAACAAAGGAAGAGCAGGCGGGGTTTCTCGCATAAAACTAGCTTCTGCTGCATCCATCAACAGACAGCAAGCAAGAACGATGGATTCTACCTCCTCCATCTCATGATGGAGTTCAGAAGGGATCACCAAAAGCTTCGCATGACAACCAAAAATGATGATCATATCCGCAAATGGGCAGAATCCTTAGGAGAAGAACTGGATTATAAACTCAGATGACTTCTTTCGCATCCAGAGGGACATTGCAATGATTATCATGAAAGAAGTCATCGAATGAAGGGGATGTTCCACCACGGCCCTATATCGTGAGCTGATGTCCGAACTCGCATAGGCCTACAACGTCAGGACCTGATGACATTCAAGAAGCTAGGGTGCATCCTCGATGATCTGGATGGATGGAACTTCCAGTGATTGACGATGCCAATGATGATGTGTCAGTTGAACTTGTACTTTCTGTAGCGATGAAACTTTGTGATGTCAACGGTCCCTGTCGAACTTGCATGACTCTAGTTTGTTAGTTTGGGTATGATGATCTGCGTACCTCTAGTTAATTAGATTGGGTACGATGAACCTACGTTGATTAATTATGTTTACTATATGTTGCATCTATTTGCTAACTCTTTCTTTTCGTGTTGCTCAAGTATATTATGTTGCATATTATTGTTGATTCGCTTGATGAAGATGCATCTCTAACAGGTACATAGATCCTTGATGGCGAAGAAGTGTTATGCCGTGTAGATAGGGAGGGTTCCAGGAGTGTACGACGAGTGGCCCGAGTGTCAGGCCCAAGTGGAGCGGTTTTTGGGCGCCAGCCATAAAGGGTTCGATAGAAGACAAGAAGCGGAAGCTAGTTACTTGAGGTTCACGCTAGCGCAAGAGAGGAATCAGAACTGCCGCCTCATGTACTGCATAATTCCGCTTTCACTCAGAGTGATAGCTCTTCTCTTCTATATCATTGTTTAGATGGATGGCGATGTACTTGCAAGTATTCGAGACATGTCATAACTTGTGTCGCTATTTCGATATGATGACGAGAGACATCATTCGTGTTGGATGATGATTATGATTTGATGAGACTATTTGTATGTATGTATGATATGATTAGATTTGTATGTGTATGATATGATAGAGACTATTGTATAAAACCTGTACAAATAAAAGGGAAATATGCAGTCGAAAAAAATTTCATAAAATAATAACAGTAGCACGGGATATGTGTGTAGCAGCAGCGAGTCCTTAGCAGTAGCGAGCTTTAAATTGCGACATTGCAGCTATTAGTAGCAGCGGGGTTACCTAACACTTGCTACTGCTACCTATTGATAGCAGTAGCGTGGGCTGACACGCGCTACTGCTAAAAGTTAGATGTAGCGTCGTAGCAGTTGCGCGGGTGCCCGCGCTACTGCTAGGCTTTTCCCTAGTAGTGTACGTCCATGTTGATGGAGACTTCAACCCACGGAGGGTAACCGCTGCACGAGTCCACAGAGGCCTCCACCCACGAAGAGTCCACGAAGAAGCAACTTTGTCCATGCCATCATGGCTTACGTCCACAAAGGACTAGCCTCAGTCGGGCAGATCTTCACGAAGTAGGCAATCTCCTTGCCTTTACAAACTCCTTGGTTCAACTCCACAAGCTTTGGAAGCTCCCAAGTGACACCTAACCAATCTAGGAGACACGACTCTCCAAAAGGTAATAGATGTTGTTGCTGATGATGAACTTCTTGCTCTTGTGCTTCAAAAGATAGTCTCCTCAACACGCAATCACTCTCTCACAGATTTGGCATGGTAGTAGGAGAAGGATTGGAGTGGAAAGCAAATTGAGGGGGCTAGAAATCAAGGATCAAATGGTTGGAGTGGAATCCCTTGATCTCAAGACAAGTGTAGGTGGTTCTCCCTCAGAAAATGGATATGGGAAGTGGTGGCTTTGTCCTGGTTGCTCTCCCTGAGAGTAGGTGGTGTGTGTGGGGTATTTATAGTCTTCACCAAAAATCAAAACGTTACACACCTTTATGCACAACTCGGTGGGACCGGGTGAAAAACTCAGTGAGACCGATTTAGTGCAAAGGGTTTGAAGTTCAGACATTTCGGTGAGACCTAATGAATCCACTTGGTGGGACCGATTGATGATGACCTAAGCACTTTCCTCACTTTGGCAATTCCAATCCGTTTCACTCGGTAATTCCAAAACAAAAACAATGGGTTATAGAAGGTTGGCACGCGCACTTCGGTGGGACCGAATGTCATCTCGGTGAGCCCGGGTTTCTAGGGTTTAAGCAATGGCTCTGTCAAGTGTATCTCGGTGGGTCCGGGTGTATGTGTATCAGTGGGATTGAGATGGACTTTAGGGTTTTGGACAAATTAGAATGTGAGGGTGTGGCTGAGGGTTTTGGAGCAATATCTTCAAGCACTTGAGCAAATGGCTCATGATCAAAACCTCGTCCCCTTTTAGTAGTATTGGCTTTCCTATGGACTCAATGTGATCTTGGATCACTTAACCAAAAATGTAGAGTCTTGGAGCTTTGCCAATGCTTTGTCCTTTGCAGCTTGAGGGGTCCACATCGCCATCCATCTACTTGCCTAGGTTCAACTTTTCCTGAAATATGCTTGAGGAAAATATTAGTCCAACAACTTGTATGTTGACATGAATTACCTAAACCACCAAGGGAGCAAGTGTGCTTTCAAAAAGGTTAGTCCATAAAAATAATATAAAATGGCATATAAAGCATACAAAAGTGATAATATAATGGCATTTAACAAAAAAATATAGATACATTGGAGATGTATCAATCCATGAGGCGATTCAAAAAACATGAGAGAAAAAGAGAAAGGGACGCACTACTATCCCCTTACCACACTTGTGCTTCAAATTTGCACCATGTATTTCATATAGAGAATCTCCATGGTTTTAATTTTCATATACTAGTGGGCTTTTTACATTATAGAACTTGACTTGCATATTCCAATGACGAGCTTCCTCAAATGCTCGAGGTATTCATGAGCAAGTAAGTTGGATGCAGACCCACTTAGTTTCATACAGAGAGCTTTCATATACTTATAGCTCTAGTGCATCCGTTGCATGGCAATCCCTACTCCTCGCATTGACATTGATTGTAAGGCCTCGTTGATGTGAGATTTTTCTTATAATTTTTGTCTTCCCTTATAAACTCCCATCGTCATTCTCTTTGCCATCCAAAGTGCTAAGTCCTAGGCTCACGCTCAAGTATTGCATGAGAGTTGAAAAAGCTTAAGCGAGCAAAAGTATGATTCAATTTTTTGGTTTGGCATTGGGGTTGTTCATGATTTGATATCTTTATGTTAGAAAGGCTGAGCATGCCGTGCTTTACATGATTAAGTGTGTGGGGATCACGTTCTTTAGCGTCTTTATTTTGAAAGGCAATGATTGTTTGCTAGTATGCTTGTGTATTCTTGTTTTAATGTCAAATTGATAGACTTGAATCACTCGTATCCCAATATTCATACAACAATTACATTATTTGATCAAGTACATGTTATGTAGCATTCAGCGTCAAAAATTCTTTTGTTGTCATTTACCTACTCGAGGACGAGCATGAAATGCTTGGGGATGCTAATACGTCTCAAACGTATCTATACTTTTTGATTTTTAAAGCTATTACATTATCACTTTTGTATGCTCTATATGTCATTTTATTTTATTTTCTGGACTAGCCTATTAATTTAGTTCCCAGTGCCAGTTCCTGTTTTTTGGTTGTTTTTTGTTTTCCAGAAAATCCATACCTGCAGAAGTCCAAACACGATAATTTTTTTGACATTTTTTGCTGGACAATAAGAGACCCTGGAAGCTTCAGGGAAGGATGAGAAGACCCACGAGGGCCCCACAATCTAGGGGTGCGCCTGGGGGGTAGGGCGCGCCACCCTAACTTGTGGGCCCGTCGTAGCTCTATTTTCCCTAATTCTTGAACTATAATTTCCATATATTCTGAAACCCTTGGGATGGGACCTAAAAAAATTATCCGTCGCAAGCCTCTATTCCGAAGAGATCCCATCTGGAGCCCTATTCTGGTACTTTGTCGGAGGGGGAATCATTGGGGAGGCCATCTTTGTCAACCTTGCTGCCTCCATGATGATGTGTGAGTAGTTCCTTTGGGACCTACGGATCCATAGTAGTGGCTAGATGGTTCTCTCTCTCTCTCTCTCTCTCTCTCTCTCTCTCTTGATCTTGATCTTGATCTTGATCTTGATCTTCAATACAATGTTCTTCTCTAAGATCCATCCAATGTAATCTTTTGTGGTGTGTTTGTTGGGATCTGATGAATTGTGGGTTTATTATCAGATTATTCACTGAATTATTTTGAATCTCTTGAGGTTTCTTTGCTACATAATTTTATAGATTTTCATTTCTCTCCGCTCTATCTGTCTACTTTGGCCAAGTTTGATTGATTTATCTTCAGCAGAAAGGTGGTTTGTGGTAGGTTCAATCTTGCGGTGATCCTGCCCAGTGACAGTAAGGGAAAGGGCACGTATTGTATTGTTTCTAGTAAAGATAAAATGATGAGGTTTAGTCATATTGATTTATCTTACTTTGTCTACATTATGTTATCTTACTTAAAGCAGTACTCTGTTTGTATGAACTTAATACTTTGAGATGCACGCTGGATGGCGGTCTTGGGGTGGAGTAATAGTAGTAGATGCAGTTGGATTAACGGTTTACTTGTCACAGACGTAATGCCAATGTAATGATTATGCCATGAATGATCACAATTATAACTATGCTCAATTCTATCAATTGCCCAACAATAATTTGTTCCCACCATTGCTATGCTTTCGAGATAGATACCACAAGTGAACCTATGCCCCCGGGTCTATTCGTCATTAATAGTAAGTCTCCAAAATCGCTCTATTTTCTTTCTTTTATTTTTTTTTACTTTTTATTACTTTGCATATCACTATCAGTTTTAATCTTGTGGCTAGCAAGAACAAGGGGAGTGATGACCCCCTTGCCTTTGTTGGGTGCAAGCAAATTTTTTTTGTGTGCAGGTGCTGCTAAAGTTGTTCATATGTTGCCTCGTATTGGTTCGATAAATCTTGGTTCTTAAACTGAGGGAAATACTATCTGCTACTATACTGCTTCACCCTTTCTCTTCGGGGAAATCCAACAACTCCATCGCGAGTAGCAGTAATCAAGACCTCTGGAGTCATGGAGCTTTCCAAACTTAAAAAGGTTCTTGCATGGCTCCTGAAAGTATGAATCCTCTGGATGTGATAAGCCGAGCGGATTGAAAATATTCCTTTCCTGTCAGGGTGCCATGCGATAGTCTTCAAATGCTTGGTAGTGAAGTGCAATTTGTAAGATTCTTCGAGCATCCACTGGATTGAATATTTGCCAGATTAGCTCTTCATCCCACAACCCGGACGTAGGGTCAATGAGATCATTAACTTTGTTAAAAAAATGTATGTTATAATCTTCCTATCTTGGCTCGAAGGGATCTAGGGCTCGTTCCATATATTAACTTCATCACCATAATGAATTCGCCAGATATATCCATGCTTAAAAACACCCAACCCTTTCATTATACTCTACCATGTAAATGATGAGCCACTCTTGAGGCTAGCTTGCAATAAGCCTTCATTTTGGGATAGTATTTTTGCTTTCACCACTTGAGCACAAAGAGATTTTGGGTTTGTAATTAACCTCCAACACTGCTTAGACAACAATGCAAGATTAAAAGAGTAAAGATCCATGTATCCTATACCTCCTTCACTTTTAAGATAGCAAAGTTTCCACCATGAATACCAATGCATCTTTTTATGCTCATCATCACCTCCCCTCTCACCAAAACTAGTCAATTATATCAGTAATCTCTTTACAAATTCCCTTGGACAGACAAAACACTGATATAACTTGGGCTACAATTCGTTACCTCCAGTAGATAACGGTTTTTCCAACCATCCTTGAATTCTATGTTTTATTCCATCAATAAAGTGCCTGAAACAATCACTCATGTCTACACCCACCATGGTAGGCGACCCAAGATACTTGTCAGAGAGAGCTTCACCATCAATATGCAAAATTTGACAAATCTCAGATCTAGCAGTAGCAGAAGTGTTAGGACTAAGAAAAAACTAGATTTTGCCAAACTAACCAACTCGCCCGAATTCTAGCAGTAGGTATCTAGAACTTTCTGTAAGGAAGTTGCATGTAATACATCTGCGCTCATGAGGATAAAAAATCATCAGTAATGCATAGTTTGTTTTCGATCTTTTTTTTTTTCTTTTCTTTTTCTTGAGCGAATGCACACTCTCTCATTGTGGGTTTTTTTTTCCTAAAAAAAAGGCAAACTCTCTCATTGTATTTTTTTTTTGGGGCTATCTCTCTCATTGTAGTGACAACAACTTGGATCGCAACATATTGAGCCTCGGAAGCCGGAACAGAAATAAGGCCGAGCAAGCCCACCATGGCGAGCTGGGCTGTATCGAGTGAGTGGCCGGTCTCCGCCTTGACCCGAACAACGGCGTCGAGATTGAGATCCGGCAAGTGTGCGAAACCCGTTAGGACGGGCAGGGAGACACGCGGCCCTCATTCGCGGCGCCCGGACCAGCTCGCCAATCTGGAAGAACCCCAGGGGCTTGTCCGAAAGATGCCCACCCGACAATGGAGCATAAAATTCCCCAACCTCGCAATCGCCTCCATTCCGGCAGATGAAACCCTAGGACCCGATGGCCTAGCCACCATTCCCAGACACAGCCCGCCCGCCGCCGCCGCCATGCCGCCGTTCCGGCGCTGGGCGGATCTGCCGGCGGACCTCCTCTGCCGCATCGGCGACAGCCTCGACCTCAAGTGCTACGCCAGCGCGCGGGGCGCCTGCACGGCCTGGCGATGCGCGCTCTCGCCGCCGTCCCCGTCGCTCCTCGTCGTCCTCGACGACGCCAGGTGCTGCCCCTCCGCCGCGTCCCTCCCCACTCACCGCTCCTTCGAGCTCAAGAACATCATCTCGGGGGGCCGATGCGTCGGCTCCAGCAACGGCTGGCTCGCCCTCTCCGTCTGCCTCTACGGCGGCCAGAGCATGTTCAGCCTCTTCAACCCCATCACCGCCACGGAGATCCTTCTGCCGCCGCTGATCTACGAGAGCCGCTGGGTCTCCAAGCTCGTCTTCGCGCCCAACCCCGCCAGGGACGACTTCGCCGCCGCCGCCATCTGCGACATCGACAGGCTCGCCTACGTCACCGCGGGGGCCAGGAGGTGGGCCATCCTCGATCCCGTTCGCCTCTCCAGCGGAGATCAGCTCGCCGACGTCGTCTACCATGAAAAAGGTAGGGTCTACTGCCTCACCCGCTATGGAGATGTCCACGTGCTCCGCCTGCCGGAGCGCCGCCGCAGGAAGCCTATCGTCGTCGAGGATCCAGCTGGCCCATCGGAGCCAGAGATGCCTTTAGGACGTCCTGCACTCAGTCTTCAGGGAAGAAGACAGCGCAACTTGCGCATGCTCTGCTATGAACATCGTAGATGGAGAGAGCAGCAGCTTCCAATTGCTACAATGAAGGCTACCTTCTGCCCAGATGTGTTTATGCCTCTTAGGAGAGTTCCTCCTGGATCTGTCGGACCGGACCTCAATGCACCGGCCACAGTCGAGCCCATGTTGTCTGAGTGCAACCTACCGTTCGATCCTGCTACCTGTTTTGCCGCGCCATACAACACGGTGTCGGTTTTTACTAGTGCCAAGAACCTGGTGTTCTGTGATGGTAACCTGTACCAGATCTGGAGAAATGCAAGCTGCACGGTCACTTTGCAGCTGCCAGGAGGCGGTCACCGCCGTGTAGCCGAGAATGAAATACTTGTTCTCAGGTATTATCCCCGGCGCCAACCATGCTGGGATGCCGTGACTGACTTGGGAGGCTACTCGGTGTTTGTTGGGAGGAACAATGCGGTGTCGATGTATGCTGAAGATGTTCCAGGACTGAAGGGTAATTGTGTGTACTGGATCGGCGGGAGGGGTAGGGATCAGGGCATGGTCTTTGACATGGGGACTGGGAGGTCTACACCTTGCCTTCCCGTTGCTGGTGCTGGTGTCGCTCCGGGGCCTCCACAGAGCACAATTTGTTGGTACTTTCTCAGCGACATAGTGAATAACTGCAACATAAGTGCAGGAAGAAAAGTTTATCAGACCCGGGCAAGGGTCCGGGCTGAACGTGAGCAAGATTTGGAGGATTGATGCGTCGCCAAGCAGATTGGCGACATAGTGAGCACCACCGGCCACATCGGTGGAAGTTATGTTTATCATGCCTGAGCAAGAGCCTCTCATATGGAGAGGCACTGAAGAGTTTATCATGCCTGAGCAAGAGCCTCTCATATGGAGTGGCACTAAAGAACTAGCAGAGTGTAATTGCCTATTGTAGCCAATAGTTCGTTTTAATTCATCTGTTTCCTAAAATAATTTGCTTCAGTACTGTTGTTGGTTTGTACTCTAGTCCCTATCATCTTTGTGTGTTTATGTCCTGTAATGGAATAATCGATGTTTGTAAAACTTATATTCATCGTATTATGATGGAATAAGAGAAGAGGATTTTCAGATATTTGCAAGTTGGAATTGTTGTTTAATCGCTGTATGTATGGCTTGTTCTTCTGAAGCTCGTTTGACTTGTTCTACTGAAGCTCTATTTGTACTTAAAAGCTGCTGGCTGAATAAACATGCGAATCACACAGGCGTCTTATTTCTATTTATTCTGTCATTGTCATGACAATCACACGAATATACACAACAGGCACGAAATACATAGTAGTAACAGATGGTCTGAACTCAGAACATCACAAACTGAAGTGCTTCTCCAGTCAAAGATCACATAGCAACTTCAGTGTATGGTGGTGTCCGTGGATGAAAGGTACAAACTACAGCGCCTGCAGCGACCTCACAACCTCATGCATGTCCGGCCTCTGGTCAGGCTTCACCGACGTGCAGCGCACCGCGAGCTCCAGGGCCGCCTTCATCCCCTGTTGCTCCGTGTGGGGGACGCTGGCGTCGAGTATCTGCGATGCTCCGTCGATCAGGTTGATCCGCCTCCGCACCCAGCTAACAATGTCCGAGCAATCCTTGGACGCCGGCTGCTCTGCTGGCCTTCCGGTGATCAGCTCCAGGAGAATGACCCCAAAGCTGTAGACGTCCATGAGGTTCGTTGGGTTCTTTGTGAAGTTTTGTTCTGGTTTCAGGAAAACAGAAGAGAACTTCAGTAAAAAATTATGCACCCATAAATCTACTCAATGGTAATAGTACCAACTCTACCTTCTTGATATGTATAAGGTGCATTTTTTTGCGAGAAGTATAAGGTGCAATTATGCTATGAGGTTACTACTAAAACAAATTGGTAACAAGATGAACACATTGCAAATGCATAGGATAGGATAGGGTGCCAGGCTCTTCAAAACCTGGTGTACTGATTCAACTACAGAAATGCATACCTGGCGCGATGTAGCACTTGTCGTTCAAATCCGGATCCAAGGAAGATCGGTACGCCTTTTCCCCCACGACACGATGGATCCCAAACCCGACGACCCTGGGCTCAAATTCATCGGCAAGTAGCACATTGCTCGACTTCAGATCGCGATGCAGCAAGCGAGGAGTATAATCATGGTGAAGATATGCCAATCCTTGAGCTACTCCCAGTGCAACCTTAAGCCTGTCGTTCCATCCCACCGCGAACTTCGGCGCGCAGATCATATCCTGTAAGCTTCCTTTCTGAAAGTATTCATATATGACGCTGACCTCTCCTTGTGAGTAGCAGAAGCCTGCGATCTTGGCAATATTCTTGTGCCGGATTTTCGCCAGCGCTTTCATCTCATTCTTCACTTCTCTGAATGTCAGCTTGCCTGAACTGAACAACCGCTTCACCGCGACTTTTTGCCTGTCTTGTAACACGATCAGATAGACCTTTCCGAATGCTCCTCTTCCGATCACATTCTTGTCGTGGAACGCGGCGAACAACTCCTCTCCGGTGATCTTGATTGGGTGGAAAAGCACCAGCTTCCATGGGGAGGAGGACCTGTTGCCATATATCCTCCTGCAAACTGCAAACACCCCTACGGCCAACAGCGCCAATCCTGTAACGAAGGAAGCCACCGTCGCAGCCAGTGCTAGCCCCTGATGCTTTCTCAATGGTGCATCGCAATCGCTCGGCAAGCCAGGACCGCACAGGCCTGGGTTCCCCTCAAGAAACACGGCGGGAAGGCCGGAGACCAGCGCCGGAGGCACTCGGCCGGAGAGCCGGTTGTACGAGACGTTGAGCAACGCAAGCTTCAGGTTCTGGAGCTCTGCCGGAATGGCGCCGGTGAGGCCATTACTGGACAGGTCGATGTAGGTCAGCACCGGCAAGTCCCCGAGGGAGGCTGGTATCGTCCCGGTGAGACCGTTGCTGGAGATTGACAGCGATACCAGCCTCTTGCAGTTATTGAAGTCAGGGATCGAGCCGGAGATGGCATTGTGGGAGATGTTGATGATGCTCATCGCCGGGGAGTCGCACAGGTTGTCCGGCAAGCTGCCGTTGAGCTCGTTCAGTGAGGCGGAGAAGCGGTACATGGTGCGAATCAGGCCGATGCTCTGAGGTATCGCACCGGAGAAGCTGTTGTTGTCCACCTGAACCTGCTCCAGCCGAGACACGCCGCCGGGGAACTCGGGCAGCCGGCCGGAGAAGCGGTTGTTCTCGGCGCGGATGACCTGCAAATCCGGCAGCGACCAGAGGCCGGCGGGGAGCTTCCCGGTGAACGCGTTGCCATGCACCTCGAACCTCTGCAGCATCAGGCACTTGTCGACGCCGTTGGGGAACGGCCCAGAGAAGCCATTGCGCGACAAATCCAGAGACAGCAGCTTCTGAAACTTGAGGCCGAACCCCGGAGGGACGGCTCCGGCCAAGCTGTTCATGGACAGATCGAGAGCCTCCAGCTGCTCCAGCCCAAGGAAGGTCTCGGGTATCTCGCCGCTAAACCCTGACCCCTGCAAGAAGAGCCACCTGAGGCTGGCCATCCCGCCGAGCTCCGGCGGCAGCTGGGACTCCAAGAACTGGTTGCCGGACAGGTCCAGGTAGTGGAGGCTGGTGAGGTTGCGGAAGAGCGCCGGGTGGAGCACGCCGGAGAGGCGGTTGCCGCGCAGGTCGAGGACCTGGAGCCCCCGCAGCGCGGCGAGGCCCGGCGGCACGGTCCCCTCGATGTCGTTGCCGCTGAGGTCGAGCAACGTGAGAGAAGCGAGGGCGGCGAGCTGCTCCGGCAGAGGGCCCCAGAAGGCGCCGGAGCTGAGGTTGAGGGAGGCGAGCGAGGCGCAGCGCGAGAGCTGCAGCGGGACGGTCTGGTTGAAGGCGTTGGACGCGAGGCTGAGGCCGACGAGGCCCTGGACGCGGCAGAGCGCGGTGGCGTTGATGTCGCCGGAGAGGCCGAGGCCCTGGAGCTGGAGCGAGACGGCGACGGAGGCGGAGGCGGACGAGGAGGAGGAGGGGTCCGTGCAGGTGACGTGCGACCAGTTGCAGTAGGGCGTGGAGCTGGACCAGGTGGCGAGGGCGCCGGCGGGGTCGTGCAGGGAGGCCTTGAAGCTGAGCAGGAGGTCGTGTACCGGCTGCTGTGGCTCTGCTTCCGCCGCGGCCGCTGAGGACGAGGAGATGATCAGCGGCGACAGGAAGAGCAGGAGGAGAGGCAGGCAGGCGCCGCTGGCGGCTGCCATGGACGTGGACGTGGAGGGAGCCGGGCAGCCGGCCGGCGAGGTGCGGTGCAGGAATGAGTGAGTGAGTGCAGGCAGGATGAGAGCGACTGAGCGAGCTATAGTGCGTGCTGTTGCTGGTCAATGGCCGGCTGTTTTGTGGGGCAGAGCTTTTTTCACTGCGGTTGGACGGACTAGAGTAGCAGCACGTAGGCGCGGGATTGACATGTGCTATCCACTAGGCTAGCATGTCAGCTGCGGGCTGTGCAGGTCAGGTTGGACGGGGCAGCTTTTGCATTATTCGCCGTGGAACTTTTGGACGGGGCACGGGCGCTTTTGGACTTTGGAGTGGCGCCCTTGTCCTTCCTGCTGGACGCGATGTGACGAGCGAGTTAGCACGGGACGAGACGGAGCAGGCACAGCACTGGTAGTTGGCGTCTAGGCAGGCAACTCACTCGAGTGATGCGGATAGAAATGGACCGTGGAGTCCGATCTCGCTCCTTTCCGGGATATTATTTGCCTAGGGCGAAAGTCAGGATTCGACTGGAGCATCACTCCGACCTGTGTAACTACCACTCTAATAATCCTCTGCCTGCGTCATAGGCCAGGCAGATAGTGCGTGAGTGGTTACACCAGTGTCAAACAAAGTTAACTTCAATCATGGCCCAAATGAAAGTTAACTTCAATTATTGGGCACGAAGCAAGTAAAGGCAGTGAAAAAACTGTCTTGATGATATAATCCTTAATGGTCAACATCATGGAAACCCTATCAGCATAAGCCACAAGTCTAGTCCAAACAAGAGAGAATAATACTCAGCTGAAAGACAGTAAGACAGCAGAGATGTTTGTTACCTTTTCAGCAAGACAACAGAGATGCTTGGACTCGTGCTACCCGTGAGTTTTCCCTGGTTCCAAGATGAGAATGTACTCTCTTTGGATAAAATATGTACACTGCCACACCTACTACATAACATCCCGGATCAATGGACAGGTGTTGCATGCAAGATCACTACATACAAAAGTGGAAAATCATACAAGAATGGCGCATTAAAACTCCTGGAGAAGAAATAATACACAATCACACAGTTTAACAGGAATTCCACTGAAGCTGGCATAATCTATCAATAATAAATAATGTTCATATGTGCCCAACATTCTACAGCCTCATTTTTTGACATCTCTCCACTCCCACAAACTCAACATAACCAGCACAGCATGAATGCCTCTCCGATGGGGGAGCACACAAAATCACTCACAGAATATGGCTCAAATATTCAGTTCCATAAAACCAGCCACTCACTAAGCTCTGCAACTAAATAGTATTTACCAAAGGAGGCTAAACTATGAAATGGCCAGGAATTTTGAGCTATCTCTGTGAGTTTCATCAGAACCAACAGGCATGCTGTGGCTGAGCTAATCAAACGTTTGCAGTTGCACCAACATCCTGTTTTGGCTCGGTGCGCGTGTAGGTGAAGCTTCGTGTTACCGGAGTTACCATCTGACTCCCAGGTGTTATAGGTGTAGCTTGACTTGGTTTTCCGGCATCTACAGAATCAGCAGCGCCACGCTTCCATTGAAAACTCCGAGCATTACCTCTGATAGCTAAACGTCCACGCATAACCCCAGGGAATGTCGGCCTTGGGTATGCGGTTCTAATGAGCCTGGAAGCAAATGGTGATGCACGAACACCACGTGACCAGCCAGGCTGCTGAGGCACTTCAACAGAGCTTTTTCGAACAACCTGCAGCACACCATTATATGTAGTTAACAGATATGCATCACTAGTCATGAAAAGTACTCCACGTGAGCACTCGAAAGTGCAAAATCTTCTTAATTGCTCGAATATACTTTCTACTACCATATTTATTGATAGGCTATGATCGCATGCATGCAAGACAGAAAACACTAATGAGCATACTGATGAAATAATGGCCCAACTAATGGAGCTTCCAGTAAAGACAAAAGTATATTATCATTTTGATGTTCAATACCAAATCTTACACTAGAGCAACTCAATCATGAATGTCAACCAAAAAAGTTTCAACAAAACCTTTTCAAAAAATAGAAGTTAGGTCAAGGAAGTTTTACCTTCAAAATGCGTGACATAAAAGATGTTCCATTCAGCGTTAACGCCTTCTCTGCTGATTCTTTTTCCAAGAATTCGATGTACGCTGAGCTGATGAGACAAAAAGAAATAAATAACAACTTAGGATATTACCTAAATAAATGATGATATTTTGGACTGTTCAGAGGGGAGTAAGAATTCACACCCTGTTGGCTGACCAGTGGCACCATCAGATACAATAAGAGTTTTTAGCACAGCCCCAAACTTGTTGAAATGACAAGAAAGACCATCTTTTGTTGCGCCAAAATGTACCTAAAAAAGGCCAATAAAACAATCACTGGTGACACAGAAACTCTTCTCTTCATAACCGGAAGGGTAAAAGAAAAAGAAATTAAAATACTTACATTGCTAACAAAGACAGTTCTAGAATCAGGGGCACTTTCAGGTTGGCCTGTAGATCCACCAGCTGAAAATAATAACAAAAAAAGAATCTGCTTAACAAATGAGCGGGTAGAAAACCTACAGAACTAACATGTTAACTTAACAGGGTAAAAAAAACAAATGATAAGTGCCACACATGTGGCATGAAGCACTCCGGCCCTGACATTTTTTACAACTAAAGTTGTCATCCAGAAAGAAAAGAAAAAACAAATCCGAAAAATAAAGTTTCCATCCTTTGAAGTACAAAAGTTGCCATAAAAAACGTTAGGAGTTGCCATGCGTTCGTGCCACACGTGTGGCACTTATCAGGGTCCTAAAAAAATCATACCACAATAAAGATATCTAAAAGAAAAATTGGTGCAGAAACTTTCCATGAAATAAAGGATGTGTTGCATGATCAACTAGCGTTATTAGTTCATAGTAATAAAGGCAATGGTATGGTTCTAATAAACTATAGGAGCCCGTTTGGAAAACTGTTTTTTTGCAGGAATTTTAGAGGATATGAATTACATATGAAAGTTTTCCCTTGGGGCCTTTGGAACACAGGAACATGAAATAAGATTCCACAGGATTGGGTTTCTACCCTTCACGCTTCACAGGAAAATAAACATCCAGTCATATCTAATGGAAAATTTCCTGGCATGAAAACAGAGCTTCAAGGCGCTTCCACCGCTGCCTTTTCGCTTGTTCACGTGCACCAAAAGCCGCAAGGAAGAGGCAGGGGGGGGGGGGGGGCTGCGTACAGGGGCGTCTGTGGCATCAGGTGGCGGCCGAGTAAGAGGGGCAAGCAGGACTCGTGACAGGGCGTGACGGCCTGCGAGCGTGGGAGGCGGCGAGGGCAGCGGATGGTGAGAAAGGCATGACCTGTGTTGTATATGCCTGCCTAATTTAGACATGATTCCTATTTTTAATACTCCCTTCGCTTCTAAATATAAGCCATTTTAGATATTCCAATACGGATTACATACGGATGTATATAGACATATTTTAGAGTGTAGATTCACTTATTTTGCTCCGTATGTAGTCCATATTAAAATATCTAAAAAGTCTTATATTTAAGAACGGAGGGAGTACCATGATTCAATTGTACAAAATTCTCAGATTGGATTAGCGCGAATTCGTTGGGTGGGATTAGCAGGTCACATACAACCATAACTCGCCTGACTGTTGGAGGTCAATCTCTTTGATGCATTGGATGACTTGATACGACCACATCAATCATTAGCAATATTAATCCAATTGTTGATCAAGTCGCTAGTGATGTTTCTGTTATGCCAAATCTGGAGATTGTTGATAAGCATTACGAAGTTGAGGAGGAGCTAATTAATGTGACATGTATGTGTGTTTATCTGGAAGAATTGACTGCTAGATATTTTGCATGGAAATCAGGAGAAGTTGGGAGTCCCTAACTATGCCATGGACCAAAGTAATGTCAAAAGGGATTTGCTTTCTTTGAGCCAGGTACACGTGCATGTAAATCAAAGAGATAAGAAGCAGAAACGAGTCCATGGCTACTACTACAACTTTGGATGGTCACAGCCACCAGATCAGCCATATGTGCTCGCTCGGAGTCCTCGTCGACCGAAGGATTTGATGTGCTTGTGCGCTGCAGGATGGAGTCCACCTGCAGGTGCGTCTTTCTTTTTAGGTCAAATGTGTCTTTTGTTTTCTCGATGAACTGTAACGGTTATGTGCCAGAAAATAAGGCATGTAATCTAATTATTTTAGAAAGTACAGTTTATTTTTTGTTAGCCAAGAGATAAGGATAGGAAAGTTTGAGTTGGCCAGCTTGCAGCTCAAGATAGGCCATCTCCTATTTAAGGTCTGGTCGGTGCACCATGTAACGCAGGTTATATTTTATGAATAGACACGACGTGTTTTTAGGGTAAATACCCGTATCGAGTTTTGAGGGAAGCTGTCAAAAAATCCCTAAGTTTTGGAAGAAGCTTCAGAAAACCTCTGTTGCGATTTCTCTGCGAGGAAATTGTTTTGCGCGTGAGCACCATCGTCAAGATTGGTTTTCTCGTGTTAAAACTTAAGGTCCAATCCCTCTACTTCACGTACATCGCGTGCGCGAGCAAGAGGTTGCTGTTGCTGAAGGTGAAGTGCCGTGAAAGATCTGGCCACAACAACAGATCGGATCTCGTCATCAAGGTTCAATAAATATCATGACTTGATTGTTGTACTAAACATTCTAGCCTGCAAATGGAATTGTGAAGGCATATGTTCACATATGCAAGGAAAACGAGGCTAGTGGTGAAGGAAGAAAGCCAACGGCTAATTGTCATGGGCAGTGGCTAGGTTTGAAACTCAAAAAGTTTCCCATGTTTTTCCTATCCTACAATCCAAATGTCTATTTTTCTGAATTCCTGCGTTTTCTATTCCCATAGAATTTGTGAGGCATGCCATCTCAATTCCTATGTTTTCCCAATTTCTAAGGGCTTCTTTGATTCAAAGGATTCTCAAAGGAATTTTGGAGGATTCTAATCCTTAGGATTTTTTCCTACGTGGGTTGTTTGATTCGTAGGATTGTAAACCATAGGAATTTTTCCATAGGATTCATTTGCAATAGATTTCATAGGAAATTTTCCATCCACTCAAACCTCTTTGAAAGAATCCTACGTTTTTCCTATGCACAATCAAACACTCGTACAATCCTGTAGGATTCAAGGCGACATGCCACTCTAATCCCACGTTTTTCCTATTCCTGCGTTTTGGAAATCCTACGAATCAAAGAGGCCCTAAGTTTTTCCCATCATATGCTCCAAACGGGGCCTAGGAGTTTCCACAAGGACATTCCATTCAGATGATTAAGGCAGACAATTTATAGCAATGAGCACTTGAGCAACGCATGCTTTACATACCAACTGATGAAGCCTTCGTTGCCTCCAACAATGAACTTGAGTGCACCAAGTCCTGCAATGTAATTTTAAGAATAAGGTTACTATATAACAGCTATAGACATATGGCCCTTTAAGGCGATATTTCCTGGACCTGCACATTCGCCTTTACTTTGGGGATCCCTCACAAAACAACACAGAAAATACAATTCTTGCACAAATGGGGTGGGGGCACAGAAGACAAACAGAGAAGCAAATAATACATAAATGATGGAGGCAAATATATCAGCGCTGCTTATGTTCCAACAAACTTATCAGATCTGTTGACCTGTCCGTATAATGTGTGTTACAACAAAATTACGTTAAGATATCCAGCATGAAAACCATAGATTCTACTTCATGAGCTCATGGCTTGATTTTGACTTTATTTCCTGTTTCTAAGGAGTTGGACGGTTCCTGTACAAATTGACACTAGTCTTCAAAGATACATAATACATTGCTGGATGATTTGAATTCAAACAAATTTTAAAAAGAGTACATTTCTGAGCATAGCATATGAGAAGCTCAAATTTTTAGGTGATAATCTCAAGCTGCTAATGCCATGGAAAACAATTTCGTATAATCTAGTTATTCATGCACTTGGCAAATATATAGTTTCAAAAGGAGTGAAGATGCTAGCCCTTGGAAACTTACTTTGGAGTTATCGGTCATGTGTGTAACTTTAGCATGTGCAACTGTCGCATTTGATTTTATTGAGCCAACATCTTTCTTCCCAATGGGCACCTGATGCTCAAATGTGCCAGCATTTCTTGCAGTTTCATGATAGGGAGGATTCCGCGTATTATTGTTAGCAGATATATTTAAGATCTTTTCAGATGGTCTTGGTCCTAAGCTAGCATGTGTGTCTTGGGCTATCGACCTTCTGCTTCTTACCCCGGCAGCTCCTTCTGCCTTATTGTACCGCTTTACTGATGACTCTTTGCCTCCACTAGAAGACAATTTATTCTGGTAAGGATTCACACCATTATATCTAACTGCACCGGTGTCATCATACCGATCAATATCGAATGCAGAATCAGCAGCCTTCTCTGTTCCGCTGTCATACATACAAGTATCCCTGGCAACATACTGATTTCTTTCATGAAATTCTACTTGATTTTCTGCTTGGACATTATCTATGTGCTTGTATTCTCCATCTTCTGGATCTTTTTCTCTGAAATCGAATGGTTCTTCAGTGGTAGTCAACAGAGGCCTTCTACCCAACCTGTCAAAGACGCTTTCCGAGGAGTATCTGTCCTTGAGAACATCTTCAGCAGCCTCAGCTGCCGCTCTAAATGCTGCTGTGGCACCTGGTACTCTCACATCAGACTTCATTTTCTGCAACCTACCATTAGCTGCTGAATCTGATTCTACGGTAGACACCACAGAACGAAGTCGCTTGGAAGATGACTCCGACCTCGGGGTCGGTGGCTGCACAGGTCTGACAGCATCACGAACAGCAAACTGAAGTAGCCGGCGTGGTGCACCAATGACTTCATGGGATGTCTTCTGGAAAAACATAAGAAAACTATTACCACAAAGAACAAGAATTAATGGAGCAGCAGGTTTTTACAGGCGTTGCTAGAAAAATGGAGCTCAAGCAGAACAATAATATGTTTTGGCATTGTAAGTAGACAGGGCAATAACCAAGGAGCAATGCAGAGACGGCCAGCTAGGGTGAGAGGACAACACAAACCACAGGAATTAAAAAACACGACATGAATCCAAGTGCACAATAGAGTATTGCTAGCAAGAAAAATGTGCATTGCATGGCCTAAAACATTCATATAACATGTTTACAACACTATTACTTTATTTAACTGATGTGCTGCTCAGCGTATGAAAATTAAACAGCTATAAGCAGTACAGCAGGTTCAGAAATCATACACGATAGTGATATAAATAAACAAGGATAACACACATCGCAGAAGTGATATGGTTGACCCATCAATTTCATGTCTGTCATGGTTGAAGTCAGTCTAGTTTTGAAAGTTTAGGGTGCTAAATATCAGGTTTCAGAGTCGAGGGTGGAACTGGACTTCCTTGAAAGTTAGGAGCTTCCGAAAGTACGCTTTACAAAATGGAATAGGGAGTTATATATATACTAACTTAATTACAGAGAAAAACAAAAATCAATTATCAGAAGCTAAATACAAATCTTATAACAGGATTAGGCAGGCACAACACGGTTTTGCGAATTTATAACAGGTAAACAATAAAATTTATTAATTATGCCCAAACACAAGTAGCACAAAAGCAGGTCTTTCAAATTGCATTCCCTATTAGAATTTCTTCTTCACTGACGAAGGCAGACAAAATGTTCAAGAATTATAAGAATATTATTAGAATACATGTGTTGTGAACATAAAAAGAATACTACTCAATCATGTACTCGGCAAATGAAATACAAAAACAAAGTCAATTAGCATGTTTGTCTAATATACTTACAACATTACAGGAAAGCATATGCCGAGATATTAGTTTATTAATATGGGACTGCCTGATTCATGATATGACTTGCATCTAACATAAAACAACTTCGAAGGCATGCCATGAATGTGGCGACATTTTGAAAGTTAGATTATGTGATTGGGAGAGCCTTAGAGACCTTGGCTGGCCGTGTGTCCTCCTCTCTGCCTCTCTTTCTATGGTTATGCATGTCCGGTGAGCGGGTTCGTGTTACAGCCTGTGTATGATTAGTTTTTTCCTCTGCATGCGAAACAGGAGCTACAACACTTCGAAGGGGAATAACATCTGATTGTTCTCGAACAATTCCTCCCCACTCCCTCTTCGGTTGGACTCTTGTTGTTTTCTGAGTTTCAGCTTCAGGTACACGACTAGTCTGTACAGACGATCCTCTAGCAGTACTCCGAGTGTTTTTAGCTTCATCATTAGCAGAGACAGCTTTGGGTTGCACATAAAGGTGCAAATTTGAGGAGAGGTGATCCCACAACCTGCATGACCATTGATTATCAGTATAGCCAGGTAAACGGTATACAACAAAAGAAACTTAGTTACAAAGATTTTGATGGAGCAAATAACCAGGATACGAATGCATTGTTGTCATCGCCTAAGAAAACCTGCAGCTCCTTTGCAGCCTCATCCTTCCGTCTTCCATTTCTGAGCAACACCACGACATACTCCTGTCACGCAAAAAGAAATAGTTAGATCAGCAATCTCAGTGGTTTGCGGTTGTACAATGAAGGCACACTTAATATCAACTCTTTTAAGGGCTCCATGTCTCCAGCGACCTGTATAAGCAAGGTCAATCCAAAACAAACTATGCTCCGAGGACAAATCAGCCAATGGGAGCACCCCAATTAGACGTGTACTGAAAACTGAACAAATGCTTGAACTCAGCAACAATAATCAACAAGCAATCTATCCCACAAGAAATAATAATATTGGTTTAGCTAATTCCCCATGCTCCGTTAGAAAATGCATAATCGCATCCCATATACTACGAGCACCATCTACTCCACATGTCAAGTGCAGCGACTGGACTTGCGTGGAAAATCAAACGACTCCCCAATCCTCAGAACAGAGGAACGGCACCTAATAAACCCACAATGCAGATAGCACTATACTGTGCATGAACCTAAACCAACCCAATTCCACCATCACACACGATCCCGCGAAATCCGAACATTCGGCTAACCTTATCTATCCCTACAGGACCAAATCACACCGACATAACCGCTAGGGTTTTAGCGATGGATCGGGGGATCACATCTCATCGCGCGGGCGGGGGGAAGGGGGCGGGGGATGGACTGGGGGCACTCACCACGAGGGTGTCGTCGGTGTAATCTCCCATGAGCTCATGGAGCTTGGCCCTCACGCGCTGCCGCAGCAGCGCCACCCCCTCGGCGCTGAAGTTGGCCTTGAACGTCCTCTCCCCGCCGTCCATCGGGGGGGCAACCCTAGATTCCCGCCCTCCCCGCTCCGGCAATCCGCGCGGCGGCAGCGGCCACGGGCGCCCTCGCGTTTACGGCCGCGCGCGCGAGGGGGTGGGACGGGGGCGGCGGGGCGGGGGGAGGGGGCGGAGCGGTGCGGCGTTGGGGCGGCGCACCAGGGCAGCGTCCGGGATATGCAGTCCTGGAGTGTGACGGAGGGACGCGTGCGTGCGTGTGGGTATAGCCGTGCCGAGGGAGGGCGTAAGTTTTGCGGTGGGGCTCTTTACGTTTTCTACTGGGCCCCGTTTGCAGGGGGGTGGGAGTGGCGGTGCGGCCCGTGGTTGTGGCTTGGCTTGTGAGGCGGAGGGGCGTTTCTCTGCGGTGTACGTGCGGTCGCGTCGTGCGCACGGCCAGCCAGACACGCCGCTTTGGTCGTGCGGGGTTTTCCCGGGTCGGTTTGGCGGTTTGGGCACACGCCGCACGGGGAAGTTGAGTTTTCGTCGCGTGAGACGCAAACGAACCTTCATCGTGACGCTGCTCACTCGTCAACTCGAAAGCGCGAAGCGAACCAACCTGACCTGTGGTTGAATAGGTACGTGAACAGTGATACCCCCAGCGGTTAAGTCCTGATGCTCATTTATGCGGTTTCCTTTCATATCAACGAAATGGAATCGGGGTGTGCCTCCTCAATTTTTTTTTAAAAAAAAAGTCTTGATGCTCGCATTTATCCTCGATTTATTTTAGTATTTTCGGCGATATGTGTTAAGTGGGAAGGAGACGTTCTCGTCAACTACGAGACACTTACGGTGACTTCGTAAAATCTAAGATGATATGCCAACTGAGCCTCTTGAAGGTGCTCATAGGGGTAGGATGTGCGTGTATGCGTTCATAGGGGTGAGTATATGCACGTATATATGAACGCTTGTGTCTGTACTGATGTTCAAAAAAACTCGAGAGCACGAATTAACCTGTGGTTGGATGGTTAGGTGGACAGTGGTATCTCCAGCCCACCAGGGTTCAGTCCTGGTGCTCGTATTTATCCTAGGTAGCCAAAGCATATCCTTATAATCGAGATAATCATCAATATCAATCAAGCAGGAGTAGCTCTTTACCTCCAGTGAGAGCCCGAACCTGGGTAAACTTGCGTCTCTCGCTTCCGATCGATCATGTTCAAGTCACCACCTAGTTGTGATGGCCTCATCACTTAGTTCTCTCGCGAGGACATCTGCCGTGACAAAACCACGACAGTTGGCGCCCATCGTAGGGCCAGCGTACGGTGGTGTTGAGTTCTTCTAGGGAGCTCTTAGAGGGATCGAGGGATACGCGATTGGCCGGATGACGAAGAGCCGACGCAGGAAGCTCTACATCGACGACTGTTGTCGCTTGAACTACGTCAGTATTTTCCTAAAGAGAATGAGATGATGCAATACAGCTACGGTAGGTATTTTCCTCAGTTATAAAACTAAGGTATCAATCCAGTAGGAGAACCAATCAATACTATGTAAACGGTACCTGCACACAAAGAACAAATACTTGCAACCCGATGCTTATGAGGGGTTGTCAATCCCTCTTCGGGTAACGGCGCCAGAAATTGTCAAGTTGACGGGATAAAATTTGTGTAGATTGAATAAATAGATCTCGATAAAATGCGAAATAAAATAAGTAACAAAAAAGTGCAGCAAGGTATTTTTGGGTTTTTGGAATAATAGATCTGAAAATAAAAGCGAATAAAAATAGATCTCAAAGCAAATATGATTAAAAAAATAGACTCGGGGGCCGTAGATTTCACTGGTGGCTTCTCTCGAGAAAATAGCACACGGTGGGTAAACAAATTACTGTTGGGCAATTGATAGAAGATCGAATAATTATGACGATATCAAAGGCAATGATCAATATATAGGCATCACGTCCAAGATTAGTAGACCGACTCCTGTCTGCATCTACTACTATTACTCCACACATCGACCGCTATCCAGCATGCATCTAGTGTATTAAGTTTATGGAGAAACAGAGTAATGCAATAAGAACGATGACATGATGTAGACGAGATCTATTCATGTAGGAATAGCCCCCATCTTGTTATCCTTAATAGCAACGATACATGCGTGTCTTGCTGCCCCTTCTGTCACTAGGAAAGAACACCGCAAGATCGAACACATCACAAAGCACCTCTTCCCATGGCCAGAAAAATCGATTTAGTTAGCTACTTAGCCTAACTAAACCAAATATTCGAAGAAGAAATACGAGGCTATAAATAATCATGCATATAAGAGATCAAAAGAAGACTCAAATAATATTCATGGATATAGATCTGATCATAAATTCAAAGTTCATCGGATCCCAACAAACACGCCACAAAAAAGAGTTACATCAAATAGATCTCCAAGAGACCATCGTATTGAGAATTAAAAAAGAGAGAGGAAGCCATCTAGCTACTGCCTACAGACCCGTAGGTCTATAATGAACTACTCACGCATCATCGAAGAGGCACCAATAAGGATGATGAACCCCTCCGTGATGGTGTCTAGATTGGATCTCGTGGTTCTGGAACTTGCGGTCGATGGAATTGTGTTTCGTCGACTCTCCTAGGGTTTCTGGAATATTTGGAGATTTATAGGGCGAAGAGGCGGTGCGGGAGGTCACCGAGGGGGGCACAACCCCCCTGGACGCGCCTGGGCCTCCTGGCGTGCCTTGATGGGTTGTGCCTGTAACACCCCAAGAATCATGCCACAGTAATCTCCCACTAATCATCCCATGTCATCATATTTCACTAAGTCAAAATGCCACTTGTCCCAAATCCAACTTCAAATTCATACTTGAAATAATTTATTCCTTTAAACAGCAAAACTAAAGTGTTCATAATTTTGTATTCAACAAGTAATTGTCAAGTTAAAACCAACTTCATTTGACTCACAAATAAATTCCTAGGAAATTAATAAACGGTCCAATAGCAATTAAAATGACCATTTCAATATAATTAAATGCTTAAACATTTAATAATGCCAAAAACTTTTTGTGCAGGCCTGGAATATTGCACTGCATTTATGTACTAGGTTTCACATTTAACTAAAATTGTTTAGTAGGCAAAAGAATTAGAAACCAGAAAAGAAAACTGAAAACAGAAAAACAGGAAACTAGATAAAAAGAAAAAGACCTAACTACACTGTGCACTTACTGGCCCAGTGCTATAGTGGCTTTTCAGCCAGCCCAGCCCGTCCCCATCGTCGGCCTCCCCGTGTCGCCACAGGGCACCATCGCCGATGCCGCGGCCGCGCGATGCTCGCCACCGCGACGAACCCCGCGTCTCTGGAGGGGATAAGGAAGCCCCAGGAGCCTCCCATGCTAACCCTAGTCCCCATTCACCCTCCTCGCACGCCCTCTCCCTCTCTGATCTCGCGCACCCGAGCGCGTATGCCGGCGCGCCATCGCCATGCCCGCGGCCACCGGCCACCCCGAGCCACGAGAAGGCATCCAGGAGCTCCAGCGTGGTCGTCCTCATCGTCCTCGCCACCGGATCGGAGCTGGGAGGCCATCGCCGCGTCGCCCGCGTCGATATTCCCCGCCACGGCCACCGCGGCGCCGCCACTCGATCCGCCGCCCTCGCTGCACCCCGACTCCCCTGAGCTCTTTGCCGACCTCACTGTGAGCCTCTCATCTCCTCCCCTAACCCCTTGCTCTCGTGCACGCTCGCTAGCCGCAGCCCCGCCATTGCCGGAGAATACCTCTGCCGTGTAGCTCGCCTTATCGCCGTCGTTCGTTTCCAGGGCCAGGAGAGCACGTTCGCGTGCTCGGGACGATCCCGCGAGGCCGCCCGTGCCGTTGCTTTGGTCGCGCGCCTCGCCAAACGGCGCTTGCGTCCGAGCCGTGTTCCGGCCGCCGCCGGCCGTTGCTGCTGCGGCCACCTCCGTCCACCTCCGTGTCTCCCATCATCGCAGATCCATGCGGAACGCCGCCCCCGTTCGGTAGAGCCTAGACCCGGACCAAATGGTCGTCGGAATCGGCCGGACGGCCATCGCCGGAGCTCGGCCTCATCGCCGGCGCATTGTAGCTCCCCGTCGGTGCTAACCCCGCTGACGTGTTGCCATTAGTCTCTAACTAACCCAGCTAACCACTGACTGACTGCCGGGCCCCGCATGTTTTATTAGAGCTAATAAAAATCGGTTTAGATTAAACTAAACACTGACTAGTGGGGCCCTCCTATTACTGTTCATTTGGATAAGATAGCTCAGTCAGCTGCTGACTGTACCACTGGGCCCCACTGTCAGCCTCTAACAGCAAAGTTGGGTATACTATCCTGGGTACCCGTAGCATTTTAGGATTAAATGATTTTCGAATTAGTTTAAATCTAGAATTTCAGAATATTGTTAAATCTTTGAAAAATCATATAAAACAAACCGTAGCTCGGATCGAAAAACTTTCTACATGAAAGTTGATCAGAACGACGAGACGAATCTGATTGTGTCGTCTATTTCCATGTTGGAACCCTTTTCGTAGGAGAACCCATAACTTTTAGCCTGTTTTCGGTAGATGAATAGTGCCCAACTACCGTTTAATAATTCCAACTTAAATCCTAAAATAACTAATATGACTTAGACATGCTTTTAGGCAACCCTGCACTGCACGTTAGCATAGCATGCTCTACGTTGCATATGTTTGTTGTATATTTATCTGTTTCCTCCCCCTCTTCTCTCTCGATAGAGCCCGGTACCGACGCAGCTCCGGAGATCGACGACCCCTGACGACCCTGCCTTTGCCGCCGAGCAACCAGGCAAGCCCCCCCCTTTTGATCATCCCGATATTGCCCATTCTATTTTCTCATGCTTGCATTAGATTTTGCTACTATAATTGATTGCTCCTATTCTGTTGTATAGCCTGTTTTTGTAACTACTATTGATACCTGCCTGATATCCAAACTGCTTAGTATAGGCTGGTTGGTGACCCATCAGATACCCCACTTTGACCCAACTGCCCCGCTGGATTATCAGAAGACCCGATCAACGGGATCGAAGACAGGCCCCGGCACCGCACATCACCCCCTTAGTTGTACGACACTACTGGGTTACTATCGAGTGCCGAGGGTGATACCTTGTCAGCACTTCTGATGTTAACCTTGTAGGTTAGTTCATCGGTTGTGGTCATCGAGGGTGATTCCTCTTTCACCACTCCCGATAATGACGCTGTCGTGCAACACCTCAAATGTGAACCCATCGAGGGTAATTCCTCCGAGTTCACCTTGACAGTTACATCGAGTAGGAATCCAACGAGGGTGATACCTCGGATTCCCCAGATGTTATGGACACATAGATACTTGGGCTTTACAACTGTTACTTGGAAAGGCGGGTCGACCCTGAGGGGTACCCGCGAGTGATGTGGAGTCGGGTTGACATGGAGGTTACCCGAGAGATGAATACGAGGCGTGGCCGGGCATTCTTAGCCCTTGCCACAAGTCTTCGAAACGGGGCGACGGGGTCACATCGATCGTGAGTCTCTGCTCGTTCCGCAAGCCCCTAATCCACTAACGATTTGGATATTTGATCCGAGTAGGCCTCTGCCCTGATAGCACTAACCATCACGTGGGAACAGTTATGGGCACTCTGCATCGTAGCATCAGCCGAAAGCTCTGTCAGACGTCCAGTTCAGCATTGCGGCACAACTGGGCCGACGCCATTCATGTATAGAGGTGGTACCGAGATTCGCCCTGCTCGCAACGACCCGGAGTGCACAGGGCGATGGCCCAAGACCCCTGAGTGCTTAGGATGTAGACCGGCGGGGACCTCTTTGCTGAGCTTTAGGTAGGGCTGCGGTGTGTCGTTTGGCCGAGGCCAGGCATGACCCAGAAAAGTGTGTTCGGCCGGAGTTAAGCGAGCATGGTGGGTAAGTTGGTGCACCCCTGCAGGGAAGAAAACATCTATCGATAGCCTGTCCTACGGTAACGGACACTCGGAGTTGTATCCCGATCGATACAACTAGAACTTGAGATGATACCTGGATATGTGGCTCCGGGATCGCTTTCTCGCAGGGAGTCGAGGAAGGATCTCTGGGCGAGACTGTTACTTGACACAACCACTATTACATATTGTAATGATCTACTCTCTTCTATTGCTGCAAGACCGCTGAAGATGCTAGTCTTCGATAGGACTAGGCCTTCTCTCTACTCTGGCATTTCTGCAGCCCAGTCCACATATACAACCTTCCTTTGTTAATGTTGCATATGTAGTGTAGATCCTTGCTTGCTGAGTACTTCGGATGAGTACTCACGGTTGCTTTGCTTTCTTTTTCCCCCATATCCATTTGATGCAACCAGATGACGGAGCCCCTGAGACAGCTACCCCGCCGACGACTACTACTACCACCGCGAGGGTGGTTACTTCTACGAGCTGGCCGACGACCAGGAGTAGGATCGGAGGGTCCCAAGCAGGAGGCATGCGCCTTTCGATCATAGTTTTTGTTTTGTCCCGCCTTGTTAAAGGCTTAACTCTCTGCCTTATGTCTGTACTCAGATATCTAACGCTTCCGATGATGCTTGTTTGGCATCAAGCTTATGTATTCGAGCCCTCGAGGCCCTGGCTTGTAATATAATGCTTGTATGCCTTTATTTATGTTTTAGAGTTGTGTTGTGATATCTTCAAGTGAGTCCTTAGGCTTGATCGTGTGCATTTGCGTGTATGATTAGTGCACGATTAAGCCGGGGGCGCCACAGTGCCCACCTTGGGCCTCCCCTCTGGTACTTCTTTGGCCCATGTGGTGTCTTCTGGTCCAAAAAAATCTCCAAAAAGTTTTGCTGCATTTGGACTCCGTTTGGTACTAATATTCTGTGAAGTAAAAAACAAGCAAAAAAACAGCAACTGGCACTGGGCACTATGTCAATAGGTTAGTCCCAAAAAATGATATAAAGTTGTTATACAATGATTGTAAAACATCCAAGAATGATAATATAACAGCATGAAACAAGTAAAAATTATAGATACGTTGGAGACGTATCAGCATCCCCAAGCTTAATTCCTACTCGTCCTCGAGTAAGTAAATGATAAAAATAGAATTTTTGATGTGGAATGCTGCCTGACATGTTCATCACATATTCTTTTTTTGTAGCATGGACATTTGGACTTTTATATGGTTTAAAGCAATAGTCTAGTTTTAACATGAAGATTTCAATACTCAAACATATCAACAAGCAACCATGTCTTTCAAAATATCAACACTAAAGAAAGCTATCCCTAGCCCATCATGCTCAATCATTGATCCATTCATGAAACACACTCGCATATTAGCTACATCCAATGCTCAAGTACGATCATAGTGCCCCTTAGTTGGTGCTTTATAAGAGAAGATGGAGACTCAAATAAAAATAAAAATTGCATAAAGTAAATAGATAGGCCCTTCGCAGAGGGAAGTACGGATTTGTAGAGGTGCCAGAGCTCAAAACTTAAATTGAGAGATAATCTTTTTTGAGAGGCATACTTTTCCCATCAACGAAAACGACCGAGTAGTTCTGATGAGGACATGAAAACCATTCAACCCTTAGATTCGAGGATGACTCCTTTTCAAGAGGGAGAGGTCAACGAGGACATGAAAACCATTTATACATCCTTGGTCATCAAAGGAGAAGTCATTATATTTCATGTCAAACGAACACATTGCCAGGTGAACGCTAACTTAAGTTCATACTATAATCTTGAACACATTGCTGCACTTTCATCTCCTTTGTTGTTGGTTGAACTCAGGTGCAATATCAAAGAAGGCCAAACACATTTCAGTCAGTGCAAAACAATGTTTTATGGCGAAGAAACAAAGTTAGGAGTTCATGAAGAAATGAGTTGTCTACTGAAGAAACATTGTTACGATTCTGACGAAACAATGTTTTGCACGAGTTTGGATATCTCAACTTGTGAAAGGTTCCCAGAACTCGAGTTTGCTACTGAAGGAAACATTGTTCGACTCCAGTGACCAATGTTTGGTCGGGAACTGCCAACCACCTCCAACGATAGATTTCTAGAAGCTACCTCATTAATTCTTGAAGCCCATTTAGTCAAACAAATCTGGTTCACTTTCACACCTAAGCTGGTTCGAGAAGCTAGTTTGCTTTCACACCTATCCAGGGGGGTTGTCCCGATTATAAATAGGCTAGCTCTTCCCTTCGTTGGGGACTTTTGCCATTTCTATCAAAGACCAAAGACATAGACTCCTCCTGAGATTGGAGAGCTCTTGTTACCCTTATTCTCGTGATTCCTTGAGAAATTGCGCCTAATTCATGCTCCACGACTAGATCATGTTGTGTGGGTTAGAGTTCATGATTTCCCTTGCAGATTGCACCTATCCCGTGCTCCACGACTTGAGTGTGGTTGTGTGGGGTAGTATTGCGGGTTGTGGATCGGTGAATGTTCGGATTGCAAGCTTCGGTGAGCATCCTCCTCGTCGGGTCATAATCTCTTATTTTCTGTTTTTCGGCTGCTTGCGGCTAGTTATCCCCATCCATTATCGATCCTACGCCATGAAGATCGGACCTCCCCTTGAACACCCTCTTCTCCGAAGACGGTGTCACATCATCTGGTATCAGAGCAAGGTTTACACGGTAGGATATGTATCCTTGTTGCTTGATCTATCCTTTTTAGTTTGGTTTTCCCCATCCTAGAGTCCAAAGCCAAAAAGCCACAAAAAAAATCCAAGCCTTTGTTTGCTGAGATCTAGTTGTTTGCTTTCCTCTTTGTGTTTGCACCAAGTTCTATCCAAAGTTGCTGTTGTTTTTCTTTGAGTCTTGTTGTTGGATCTTTGTGTTGCAAAAAAAATAGCAAAAAAGAGAGAGAGAAAAAAGAGAGTGAAAAAAGAAAAAAAAAAGAGAAGAGAAAGTGTTGAGCAAGTGTGCAATCATATTCAGTTTGGTGAGAAATTTCAGAAGTTGTAGTGGCAAGTGTTGCAGCTCAAACGTGGTGCAAGGATCTACAAATTTTTTCTGTTCATTTGGTTTGCATCGATTGGATCTCAGCACTAGCCCTCCTCATTTTACCCCACCAAGATCCACCCAAAAACCGTCAACTTCTTCCCTTTCATTCGCGCATCCACTCCTGATTTGCTACTTTCGCACAACCGCCAAGGAATCATTAGAATTTCGGTAAGCAAGAAGGTGAGCTGAGTGTTTTCCACATATATATTTTTTCTTTTCACCACTTGTTTCCGAGAGTTAACATGACAGGATCCAACTCGAGTGTACATGGACATCAACATGTGGAAGATGATCTCCCAAAAACTCACGCTGCACTTGGTGATGTGATTGAAGAAAGTATAGCTGCAGCTTTACAACGGATGTTTGGAGGGCGTCTTCCTGTTACGGGCAATGGGGATCAACACCAACACAGCCCCACTGCCTCACTGGTCGCCAACAATCGATGTTGCCGTGGCAACGAAGATCGCCACAATGGTCATGGGAGAGCTGCAGGTGGCCGTGTTGATGGTACCGCTATTGGTGGTGTTGAACAAAGGAGAGATAACCTTGTTGCACCCCATGATGGTGGGCTGTGGGGAGGAGAAACTTGCGGGAGAGGCCATTGCCCCCACGGGTTCGCTGCAGATCACAGGCGACGAGCTGCACATGGTGGTGATGACATGTACCATGAAGAGATCCCAAATCACAACGATGAGTATGCTGAGATGGTGGATGATGAGTCATATTCCACGCCTCATCGTGGTGTTGTTTTTGGTCACCATGGTAGTCCCTATGATGGTCGTTTGGGAGATGACCATCACAACCAAGCAAGGGTGAAGTTACACATTCCATCATTCACTGGAGAAGAGGATCCGAATGCTTATTTTGAGTGGGAGGAGAGATGTGATCAGATCTTCAATACTCATGGGTTTTTTGAAATGAAGAGAGTTGAACTCACTCTTAAGAAGTTCTCTGGCTATGCACTTTCTTGGTGGAAGCAGTTGCAAGAGGATCATCTTGCTTTGGGAGGTGACTATATCTGCAGCTGGGATACAATGAAAAGAGTCATGAGGCATCGATTCGTTCCATTATACTATGAGAAGAAATTGTACAAGAGGTTAAAGGGGCTTATCCAAGGTTCTCGCACTGTCAAGGAGTACTATAATGAGATGGAGAAGTTGTTGATCCGGACAAAAACCCAAGAGAGTGATGAAGCAAAGATGGAGAGATTCTTACATGGGCTGAATGCTGAGATATCTGATTTTGTGGAGGTGTTTCCTTATGATATGATATCTGATGTTGTACGTCGAGCTATGAGAGTGGAGAAGAAGAACATGTGTAATGGTCGGTCCCAGAATTTCCAAGACTATCCCACTACTCCTTCATGGCAGCAACCACACCCTTCATCCTCGATGGTGTATTCAACAACAATTGATATTCAAGATAGAAGAAGCATGGCTTCAGCTGGAGCTTATTCCTCTCCACCCATGACTTCTATGGAGAACAAAATCTTTTCAAACCCATGTGTGAGAGAGAATCCATATCACAAAATCCCACAACTTGAGAGTGACAAGAAAGGGGGGTTGAGTGGCTCCACAAAAGATGAGCAAGAGTGTACACATCACAAAATCCCACCACTTGAGAGTGACACGAAAAGAGAGTTGAGTGACTCCACCAAATATGAGAGAGTGTGTACACAAGCCAAAATTCCAAAACTTGAGAGTTATAAGAAGGGTGAGTTGAGATCCCCCACAAAATATGTGAGAGAGCGTCCCGGACCCAAAATCCCATAATCTGAGAGTGATAAGAAAATAGAGTTGAGTGCATCCACCAAATGTGAGGAAGAGTGGCCACTTCCAAAAATTCCACAAATTGAGAGTGATAAGGTAGGTGATTTGAGTGATTCCACCAAATGTGAAGAAGAGTGCCCACTTCCTAAAATTTCACACATTGAGAGAGATATGAGGGGCGAGTTGAGTGACTCCACCAAATGTGAGGAAGAGTGTCCATTTTCCAAAAATCCACATATTGGGAATGATAAGAGAGGTGAGATGAGCGACTCCACCAGATGTGAGGAAGAGTGTTCACTTCCCAAAATTCCACATAATGAGTGTGATAAGAGAGGTGCATTGAGTGACTCCACCAAATGCAAGGAAGAGTGTCCACTTGCAAAAAATCCACATATTGAGAGTGCTAAGAGGGGTGAGTTGAGTGACTCCACCAAATGTGAGGAAGAGTGTCCATTTCCCACAAATCCACATATTGAGAATGATAAGAGAGGTGAGTTGAGTGACTCCACCAGATGTGAGGAAGAATGTTCACTTCCCAAAATTCCACATAATGAGAGTGACAAGATAGGTGAGGTGTGCGAGTCCACCAAATGCGAGGTTGAGATCATTCAATATGAGATTAGAGATATGAGTGAACCACAACATATTATACCCCACCATCAAAGTGAGAGGATTAGTGAGTTGTGTGAGTCCACCAAATCTGAGCTTGAGGTGTTTACACACAATATCAAAGAGATGAGTGATCCACCAAATGAAAGGAGAGATGATTATTCAATTACTAACCATTCACAAAGCTTTCTTTCTTTGAAGTATGTGCAGATGCAAAAAACATACTTAGCTGCCCTCCTACAGCGATGGAAGGAAGAGATCCATGAACAATTATGGCGTACGTGGAGTACCATCAAAGAAACATCATGTGGGGTAAGCGATCTTCAAAAAGGCATGGAAGTACTCAGTGAGTTAAAAGAAAAGAGATCATTCCTCTTGAAGCACCCAGAGGTATGCACTTATGAACTCTTGAAGCATTGGCGCGATGAAATCAGAGAAAAGATGATTGTTATGTCATCCATCAAACAATACCCTTTTGTTAATCATGACGAAACCATCAAGGAGCTAATAAAACTAAAACATGAATATGCTTATTCGACTTTTACTCGGCCAAGATATTTTGTATTGTCCTTGTGCTATTATTTTGTAGACCGAAGGAAGTCGAGGGCGACTTTTCTTCAAGAGAGGGAGGATGATATGAACATGGATGTGCCTGATTACAAGTTTCTACTCCATGGAAATGTTAGTTGGAAGGAATTGCTGAGCCGAACCAAGCATTCGAAGTTCGCAAAGGTGAAAGCTAAACTTAAGCATTTGATAAAATCTTTGCATCGCTTCTTGGTACTGGCCTATTTTCTTTTGTGTGATGACCAGCTAGAGTCGAGGACGACTCCTTTTCAAGAGAGGGAGGATGATGAGGACATGAAAACCATTCAACACTTAGAGTCGAGGATGACTCCTTTTCAAGAGGGAGAGGATGACGAGGACATGAAAACCATTTATACATCCTTGGTCATCAAAGGAGAAGTCATTATATTTCGTGTCAAACGAACACATTACCAGGTGAACGCTAACTTAAGTTTATACTATAATCTTGAACACATGGCTGCACTTTCATCTCCTTTGTTGTTGGTTGAACTCAGGTGCAATATCGAAGAAGGCCAAACACATTTCAGTCCGTGCAAAACAATGTTTTATGGCAAAGAAACAAAGTTAGGAGTTCATGAAGAAATGAGTTGTCTACTGAAGAAACATTGTTACGTTTCTGACGAAACAATGTTTTGCACGAGTTTGGATATCTCAACTTGTGAAAGGTTCCCAGAACTCGAGTTGGCTACTGAAGGAAACATTGTTCGACTCCAGTGAACAATTTTTGGTCGGGAACTACCAACCACCTCCAACAAGAGATTTCCAGAAGCTACCTCATTAATTCTTGAAGCCCATTTAGTCAAACTAAGTTGGTTCACTTTCACACCTAAGCTGGTTCGAGAAGCTAGTTTGCTTTGACACCTATCTAGGGGGGTTGTCCCGATTATAAATAGGCTAGCTCTTCCCTTCATTGGGGACTTTTGCCATTTCTATCAAAGACCAAAGACATAGACTCCTCCTGAGATTGGAGAGCTCTTGTTACCCTCATTCTCGTGATTCCTTGAGAAATTGCTCCTAATTCATGCTCCACGACTAGATCATGTTGTGTGGGTTAGAGTTCGTGGTTTCCCTTGCGGATTGCACCTATCCCGTGCTCCACGACTTGAGCGTGGTTGTGTGGGGTAGTATTGCAGGTTGTGGATTGGTGAATGTTCGGATTGCAAGCTTCGGTGAGCATCCTCCTCGTCGGGTCATAATCTCTTATTTTTTGTTTTTCGGCTGCTTGCAGCTAGTTATCCCCGTCCATTATCGATCCTACGCCGTGAAGATCGGACCTCCCCTTGAACACCCTCTTCTCTGAAGACGGTGTCGCATCAAGTTCCCAACACTTTCCATGCTAGATATATCATAGGCGCTTCCCAAACATAAAATAAAGTTTATTCATTTTTTCACCATACTTTCACATTTCACGGCTAGCCGTACCCACGGGTACCGTCCATACCAACACTTTCCAAGGAATTTATTATTTGACAACATAAAGTAAATTTCTTTTTTATTTCGGGACTGGGCATCCCTATTACCGTCGTACTCTCGTGCAATGACAAGTGAATAAACACTCATCTTGAGAATAACACATCTAGCATGGAAAATATTGGCCACCCCCTGCCGCTTCATGAGCGATACGGGCACACAAAAAGGAAATTTATTTTGAAAAATAGAGATGGCACATACAAATTTGCTTAGAACGGCACAGAAATACCGCATATAGGTAGGTATGGTGGACTCATATGGCAAAACTGGGTTTAAAGATATTGGATGCACAAGTAGTATTTCTACTTAGTACAAGTGGAGGCTAGCAAAAAGATTGAGAAGCAACCAACCAAGAAACGAAAAATCTCATAAGCGAGCATTAAGCATAACTAACACCGAATAATGCACCACAAGTAGGATGTAATTTCATTGCATAACTATTGACTTTCGTGCTTGCGTAGGGAATCACAAACCTTAACACCAATATTCTTACTAAAGCATAATTACTCACCAACATGACTCACATATCACTATCATCATATCTCAAACCTATTACAAAGAATCAAGTTTATTTTGTCCAGTGATCTTCATGAAAGTTTTTATTATATCCCTCTTGAATATCTATCACTTTGGGACTAGTTTCATATATTGCAATTGCTTTTGACAAGCTCAAACAAATCTAAGTGAATAACATGAGCATAAAATTTTTCGTCTCTCAAAATAATATAAGTGAAGCATTAGAGAATTTCTTCAAAAATTTACTAACTATCAAATTAATCTAAGTGAAGCATGAGAGCATTTCTTCAAAAATATTAAAGCACACCGGTCATACCCAATTGGCCCCAGTTCCCACAAATACAACACTGCTGCAACCATCGGCTCGTCAGCGATCGCCAGCACCATATCAGCCCAGGCGTTTTCATACACTGGCCGGTCACTATTCAAACCCGATTGATAACGTGCTGGCAGCGACTCATAATCTCGCTGCAAACCCAATCAACCGAAACAACCCCATGGAGCTGGAAGCCCGGAACGCGATTGAGATGTTGAAAACGGAGGTCACACAGCAGGCAAATTACTCCCATAGCCTGAACCGGCTCCACTCTACACCTCATCAAAGTCGGAGTAGGAGCCATCATGGTAAGTCTCTGATACGTCTCTGTTGTATCTGCTTTTCCAAACACTTTTGCTCTTGTTTTGGACTCTAATTTGTATGATTTGAATGAAACTAACCCGGACTGACGCTGGTTTCAGCAGAATTGCCATGGTGTTGTTTTTGTGCAGAAATCAAAGTTCTCGAATTGACCTGAAAATTTACGGAGAATTTTTATGGAAAATATAAAAAATACAGGTGGAAAGATATACCAAAGGAGGGCCACCCAGGAGCCACAAGCTCAGGGGGCGCGCCCTACGAGCTTGTGGGCCCCCTGGACTTCCGGCAACCCTAACTCCAACTCCATATATACCTATTCGCCAAGAAAAAAATCAAAGAAAAAGATTCATCATGTTTTACGATACGAAGCCGCCGCCACCTCCTATTCTTCATCGAGAGGGCTGATCTGGAGTCCGTTCGGGGCTCCGGAGGGTGGAATCCGTCGCCGTCGCCGTCGCCATCGCCAACTCATCTTCACCGCCAATTTCATGATGCTCACCGCCGGGAGTGAGTAATTCCTTCGTAGGCTTGCTGGACGGTGATGGGTTGGATGAGATTTATTATGTAATCGAGTTAGTTTTGTTAGGGCTTGATCCCTAGTATCCATTATGTTCTGAGATTGATGTTGCTATGCTCAATGCTTGTCACTAGGGCCCGAGTGCCATGATTTCAGATCTGAACCTATTATGTTTGCATGAATATATCTGTGTTCTTGATCCTATCTTGCACGTTATATGCACCTATTACGTGTTATGATCCGCATACCCCAAGGTGACAATAATTGGGATTCTTTCCGGTGATTACCGTAGTTTGAGGAGTTCATGTATTCACTAAGTGCTAATGCTTTGTTCCAGTTCTCTATTAAAAGGAGGCCTTAATATCCCTTAGATTCCTTATGGACCCCGCTGCCACGGGAGGGTAGGACAAAAGATGTCATGCAAGTTCTTTTCCATAAGCATGTATGACTACATACGGAATACATGCCTACATTACATTGATGAATTGGAGCTAGTTCTGTGTCGCTCTAGGTTATAACTACTACATGATGAATATCATCCAACGCAATTATTCATCACTGATCCAATGCCTACGCTTTTCATATATTGATCTTTGCTAAGTTACTTTTGCCGTTGTTGCTGTTACGATCACTGCAAAACTGCTACTGTTACTATTGCTACTGTTACCATTACTGCCATACTACTTTGCTACTGATCACCTTGCTGCAGATATTAAGTCTTCCAGGTATGGTTGAATTGACAACTCAACTGCTAATACTTGCGAATATTCTTTGGCTCCCCTTGTGTCGAATCAATAAATTTGGGTTGAATACTCTACCCTCGAAAACTGTTGCGGTCCCCTATACTTGTGGGTTATCAGTCTCCCGCGGTCTTAAGCAGTGCACGACGCCAGAGAGCACAGCAGCCACTGATACGTCTCCAATGTATCTATAATTTTTTATTGTTCCATGCTATTATATTATCTATTTTGGATGTTTTATATGCATTAATATGCTATTTTATATTATTTTTGGGACTAACCTATTAACCTAGAGCCCAGTGCCAGTTTATGTTTTTTCCTTTTTTTTGACTTTTACAGAAAAGGAATATCAAACGGAATAAAGCTTTACGATGATTTTTCTTGGACCAGAAGACACCTACGTGACTTGGAGAGAGGGCCAAAAGAGTCCCGAGGAGGCCACAAGCCCTCAGGGCGCGCCCCAGGGGGGCGCCCTCTGGCTTGTGGGCCCCTTGGGAGTCCCCTAACCCTAGTTCCACCTCTTAAAATTCTCAAATATTCCCCAAACATCAGAAGCATCCATCAAAATACTTTTCCGCCGCCGCAAGCCTCTATTCGCGTGAGATCCCATCTTGGGGCCTTTTCCGGCACCCTGTCGAAGGGGGATTCGATCACGGAGGGCCTCTACATCAACCTTGCTGCCCTTCCGATGAAGCGTGAGTAGTTTAGCACAGACCTAAATAGCTAGTAGCTAGATGGCTTCTTCTCTCTCTTTGATCTTCAATACCATGTTCTCCTCGATGTTCTTGGAGTTCTATCCGATGTAATATTCTTTTGCGGTGTGTTTGTTGAGATCCGATGAATTGTGGATTTATGATCAAATTATCTATGAATATTATTTGAGTCTTCTCTAAACTCTTTTATGCATGATTAAGATATCTTTGTATTTCTCTTCGAACTATCGGTTTGGTTTGGCCAAGTAGATTGGTTTTTCTTGCAATGGGAGAGGTGCTTAGTTTTGGGTTCAATCTTGCGGTGTCCTCACCCAGCGATAGAAGGGGTAGCGAGGCACATATTGTATCGTTGCCATCAAGGATAAAAAGATGGGGTTTATGTCATATTGCTTGAGTTTATCCCTCTACATCATGTCATCTTACTTAAAGCGTTGCTCTGTTCTTATGAACTTACTACTCTAGATGCAGGCAGGAGTCGGTCGATGTGTGGAGTAATAGTAGTAGATGCAGAATCGTTTTGGTCTACTTGTCACAGACGTGATGCCTATATTCATGATCATTGCCTTAGATATCGTCATAATTATGCGCTTTTCTATCAATTGCTCAACGGTAAATCATTTACCCACCGTATGTTTTCTTTCAAGAGAGAAGCCTCTAGTGAAACCTATGGCCCCCGGGTCTATTTTCCATCATATATTTTCAGATCTATAAACCAAAAAACCCAAAAATACCTTGCTGCAATTTATTTATATTTACTTTAGTTTGCTCTTTTATTTATCTTTTATACCTATCTCTGTTAGATCTCACTCTTGTTCGTGACCGTGAAGGGATTGACAACCCCTTTTTCGCGTTGTGTGCAAGTGTTTGTTAGTTTGTGCAGGTGCATAGATTGGAGACTTGCTTGTGCCTCCTACTGGATTGATACCTTGGTTTTTAACTGAGGGAAATACTTATCTCTACTTTGCTGCATCACCCTTTCCTCTTCAAGGGAAAATCAACGCAAGCTCAAGAAGTAGCTGGAAGAATTTCTGGCACCGTTGCCGGGGAGGTTCTACATCAAGCCTACCAAGTACCCATCACAAACTCTCATCTCTTGCACTTACATTATTTGCCATTTGCCTCTCGTTTCCCCCACTTCTAAAAGTTTACAAAAAAACACAAAAATATTTGCCTTTTTATTCGCCTTCTTTCGTTTGTCTTTTTGTTTGCTTTTCATTTGCTCGTGTGCTAGATTGCTTGGTTTGTCACGATGTCTCAAGGAAACACCAAGTTGTGTGACTTTTCCAACACCAATAATAATGATTTTATTAGTACTCCGATTTCTCACTCCACTAGTGCAGAATCTTATGAAATTAATGCCGCTTTGTTGAATCTTGTTATAAAAGAATAATTTTCCGGTAGTCCTAATGAAGATGCCACATCCCATCTAAATACTTCCGTTAAGTTGTGTGATATGCAAAAGAAAAAAGATGTGGATAATGATATTGTTAAATTGAAGCTATTTCCATTCTCACTACGAGATCGTGCTAAAACTTGCTTTTCATCTTTGCCTAAAAATAGTTTTAATTCATGGAATAAGTGTAAAGATGCTTTTATTTCCAAGTATTTTCCTCCCGCTAAGATCATCTCCCTTAGGAATGATATATTGAATTTTAAGCAACTTGATCATGAACATGTTGCACAATCTTGGGAGAGGATGAAATTGATGATAAGAAATTGCCCTACTCATGGTTTAAGTTTATGGATGGACATACAAATTTTTTTATGCCGGATTGAATTTTGCATCTAGAAATCTTTTAGATTCTGCCGCGGGAGGTACTTTTATGGAAATTACATTAGGAGAAGCTACTAAACTCCTAGATAATATTATGGCAAATTACTCTCAATGGCATACCGAAAGATCTTCCACTAGTAAAAAAGTGTATGCGATTGAAGAAATTAATACTTTGAGTGGAAAGATGGATGAACTTATGAAATTGTTTGCTAGTAAGAGTGCTCCTAATGATACGTCTTTGTCTACTTTGGTTGAGAATAATAATGAATCTATGGATGTGAATTTTGTTGGTAGGAACAATTTTGGTAATAACGCATATAGAGGTAATTTCAATCCTAGGCCGTTTCCTAGTAATTCCTCTAATAATTATGGTAATTCCTACAACAATTCTTATGGAAATTATAACAAAATACCCTCTGATCTTGAGAATAACATTAAAGATTTCATTAATTCTCAAAAGAATTTCAATGCTATGGTAGAAAAAAATTGCTTAAGATTGATGATTTGGCTAGGAACGTTGATAGAATTTCTCATGAGATTGATTCTTTAAAGATTAGATCTATGCCACCTAAGATTGATATTAATGAGTCTCTGAAAGCTATTAAAATTTCTATGGATGAATATAAAGATAGAACCGCTAGGATGCGTGCTAAGAGAGATTGGTTTGTAAAAGCATGTTCTTCTAGTTTTTGTGAAAATAATGATGAAGATCTTAAAGTGATTGGTGTGACTCCTATTGAATATTTATTTGCTAAAATAAATCTTGATAAATATGGGACTGGAGATGAGTCAACTTTAGCTAGAAGGCGTCCCAATAATTTGGAGGGTGAAGATCTTAATGAAAAAATTGATAAAAGTGGGATTGGAGAGGTCAAAACTTTAAGTAGCGATGAACCCACTCTTTTGGATTTCAAGGAATTTAATTATGATGATTGTCCTTTGATAGATTGTATTTCCTTGTTGCAATCCATGCTTAATTCACCTCATGCTTATAATCAAAATAAAGCTTTTACTAAACATATCGTTGATGCTATGATGAAATCTTTTGAAGAAAAACCTGAGTTGGAAGTTTCTATCCCTAGAAAGCTTTATGATGAGTGGGAACCTACTATTAAGATTAAAATTAAAGATTATGAGTGTAATGCTTTGTGTGATTTGGGTGCTAGTGTTTCCACAATTTCAAAAACTTTATGTGATGTGCCAGGTTTCCATAAACTTGATGATTGTTCTTTGAATTTGCATACAGCGAATTCCATTATTAAGAAACCTATGGGAAGGATTAATGATGTTATTATTGTTGCAAATAGGAATTATATGCCCGTAGATTTTATTGTGCTTGATATAGATTGCAATCCTACATGTCCTATTATTCTTGGTAGACCTTTCCTTAGAACGATTGGTGCAATTATTGATATGAAAGAAAGAAACATTAGATTTCAATTTCCATTAAGGAAGGGCATGGAACAATTTCCAAGAAAGAAAATTAAGTTGCCATATGAATCTATTATGAGGGCTAATTATGGTTTGCATACCAAAGATGATAATACCTAGATCTATGTTTTATGCCTAGCTAGGGGCGTTAAACAATAGCGCTTGTTGGGAGGCAACCCAATATTATTTTTATGTTTTATGTTTTTGTTCTATTTTTCAATAAATAAACATTATTACCTTTGTAGTAATTTTGTTTTGGTGTTTTAATTAGTGTTTGAGCCAAGCGAGACCTTTGGGATGCTTTGGTATATCGTTGATTTGGTTTTGCTGAAAAACAGAAACTTTTGCGTCCAGTAACAGAATTGTTTAAATTCACTGGAGCGTGAAATTTTTTTGAATTGTTTACACAAGATTTATATATGAATTTCCTATGTTTTATAATTTTTCAAAAAAAATTGGAGTTACAGAAGTATGACTAATATTCTGGTTACTATAGAGTGTTCTGTTTTTGACAGATTATGTTTTCTATGTGTTGTTTGCTTATTTTGATGAATCTATGGGTAGTATCGGGGGGTATGAACCATGGAGAAGTTGGAATAAAGTAGATATAACACCAATATAAATTTATAATGAGTTCACAACAGTACCTAAAGTGGTGATTTATTTTATTACGGATCTTATGAGTTTTCTGTTGAGTTTTGTGTTGTGAAGTTTTCAAGTTTTGGGTAAAGATTTGATGGACTATGGAATAAGGAGTGGCAAGAGCCTAAGCTTGGGGATGCCCAAGGCACCCCAAGGTAATATTCAAGGACAACCAAGCATCTAAGCTTGGGGATGCCCCGGATGGCATCCCCTCTTTCGTCTTCAATCCATTGGTAAATTTACTTGAGGCTATATTTTTATTCACCACATGATATGTGTTTTGCTTGGAGCGTCTTGTATGATATGAGTCTTTGATTTTTAGTTTGCAACAATTATCCTTGCTGTACACACCTTTTGAGAGGGACACGCTTTAATCGTGAATTTATTAGAATACTCTATGTGCTTCACTTATATCTTTTGAGCTAGGCAGTTTGCTCTAGTGCTTCACTTATATCTTTTTAGAGCACGGCGGTGGCTTTATTTTATAGAAATTGTTGAACTCTCATGCTTCACTTATATTATTTTGAGAGTCTTAAACAGCATGGTAATTTGCTTAGGTTATGAATTTAGTCCTAATATGATGGGCATCCAAGAGGGATATAATAAAAACTTTCGTATAAAGAGCATTGAATAGATGAGAAGTTTGATTCCTTGCATTTGTTTTGAGATATAAAGATGGTGATATTAGAGTCATGCTAGTGAGTAATTGTGGATTGGTAGAAATACTTGTGTTAAAGTCTGTGATTCCCGTAGCATGCACGTATGGTGAACCGTTATGTGATGAAGTCGGAGCATGATTTATTTTTTGATTGTCTTCCTTATGAGTGGCGGTCGGGGACGAGCGATGGTCTTTTCCTACCAATCTATCCCCCTAGGAGCATGCGTGTAGTACTTTGTTTTGATGGCTAATAATTTTTTGCAATAAGTATCTGAGTTCTTTATGACTAATGTTGAGTCCATGGATTATACGCACTCTCACCCTTCCACCATTGCTAGCCTCTCTAGTACCGCCCAACTTTCGCCGGTGCATTAAACCCACCATATACCCTTCCTCAAAACAGCCACCATACCTACCTATTATGGCATTTCCATAGACATTCCGATATATATTGCCATGCAACTTCCACCGTTCCGTTTTATTATGACACGCACCATCATTGTCATATTGCTTTGCATGATCATGTAGTTGGCATAGTATTTGTGGCTTGGCCACCATCCATATTTTTTTATACATGTCACTCTTGATCATTGCACATCCTGGTACATCGCCGGAGGCATTCATATAGAGTCATATTTTGTTATAAGTATCGAGTTGTAATTCTTGAGTTGTAAGTAAATAAAAGTGTGATGATCATCATTATTAGAGCATTGTCCCATGTGAGGAAAGGATGATGGAAGCTATGATTCCCTCACAAGTTGGGATGAGTCTCCGAACTTTAAAAATAATAAAAGAGGCCAAAGAAGCCCAAACAAAAAAAAATAGAGAAAAAGAGAGAAGGGACAATGTTACTATCCTTTTTCCACACTTGTGCTTTGAAATAGCACCATGATCTTCATGATAGAGAGTCTCCTATTTTGTCACTTTCATATACTAGTGGGAATTTTTCATTATATAACTTGGCTTGTATATTCCAATGATGGGCTTTCTCAAATTGCCCTAGGTCTTCATGAGCAATCAAGTTGGATGCACACCCACTTAGTTTCTTTTTGAGCTTTCATACACTTATAGCTCTAGTGCATCCGTTGCATGACAATACCTACTCACTTGCATCGATATCAATTGATGGGCATATCCATAGCCCATTATTTTGCCTAGTTGATGTGAGACTTTCTCCTTCTTTTTGTCTTCTCCACAACCACCATATTCTATTCCACCTATAGTGCTATATCCATGGCTCACGCTCATGTATTGCGTGAAAGCTGAAAAAGTTTGAGAACACCAAAAGTATGAAACAATTGCTTGGCTTGTCATCGGGGTTGTGCATGATGAAATACTCTGTGTGATGAAGATGGAGCATAGCCAGACTATATGATTTTGTAGTGATAACTTTCTTTGGCCATGTTATTTTGAGAAGACATGATTTGCTTGAAGTATTATTGTTTTTATGTCAATATTAAACTTTTTTTTGAATCTTATGGATCTGAACATTCTTGCCACAATAAAGAAGATTGCATTGATAAATATGTTAGGTAGCATTCCACATCAAAATTCCGTTTTTATCATTTACCTACTCGAGGACGAGCAGGAATTAAGCTTGGGGATGCTTGATACGTCTCCAACGTATCTATAATTTTTGTTTGTTCCATGCTATTATATTATCTGTTTTGGATGTTTTATATGCATTAATATGCTATTTTATATTATTTTTGGGACTAACCTATTAACCTAGAGCCCAATGCCAGTTTCTATTTTTTTCCTTGTTTTTGACTTTTACAGAAAAGGAATATCAAATGGAGTCCAAACGGAATAAAACTTTACGATGATTTTTCTTGGGCCAGAAGACACCTACGTGACTTGGAGAGAGGGCCAGAAGAGTCCCGAGGAGGCCACAAGCCCTCAGGGCGCGCCCAGGGGGGAGGGCGCCCCCTGGCTTGTGGGCCCCTCGGGAGTCCCCTAACCCTAGTTCCACCTCTATAAATTCTCAAATACTCCCCAAACATCAGAATCGTCCACCAAAATACTTTTCCGCCGCCACAAGCTTCTGTTCCCGTGAGATCCCATCTTGGGGCCTTTTTCGGCACCCTGCCGGAGGGGGATTCGATCATGGAGGGCCTCTACATCAACCTTGCCGCCCTTCCGATGAAGCGTGAGTAGTTTACCACAGATCTACGGGTCCATAACTAGTAGCTAGATGGTTTCTTCTCTCTCTTTGATCTTCAATACCATGTTCTCCTCGATGTTCTTGGAGTTCTATCCGATGTAATCTTCTTTTGCGGTGTGTTTGTTGAGATCCGATGAATTGTGGATTTATGATCAGATTATCTATGAATATTATTTGAGTCTTCTCTGAACTCTTTTATGCATGATTAAGATATCTTTGTATTTCTCTTTGAACTATCGGTTTGGTTTGGCCAACTAGATTGGATTTTCTTGCAATGGGAGAGGTGCTTAGTTTTGGGTTCAATCTTGCGGTGTCCTCACCCAGTGACAGAAGGGGTAGTGAGGCACGTATTGTATCGTTGCCATCAAGGATAAAAAGATGGGGTTTATGTCATATTGCTTGAGTTTATCCCTCTACATCATGTCATCTTACTTAAAGCGTTGCTCTGTTCTTATGAACTTAATACTCTAGATGCAGGCAGGAGTTGGTCGATGTGTGGAGTAATAGTAGTAGATGCAGAATCATTTCGGTCTACTTGTCACGGACATGATGCCTATATTCATGATCATTGCCTTAAATATCGTCATAATTATGCGCTTTTCTATCAATTGCTCAACAGTAATTTGTTTACCCACCGTATGTTTTCTTTCAAGAGAGAAGCCTCTAGTGAAACCTATGGCCCCCGGGTCTATTTTCCATCATACATTTTCAGATCTATAAACCAAAAAACCCAAAAATACCTTGCTGCAATTTATTTATGTTTACTTTAGTTTGCTCTTTTATTTATCTTTTATACCTATCTCTATTAGATCTCACTCTTGTTCGTGACCGTGAAGGGATTGACAACCCCTTTTTCGTGTTGTGTGCAAGTGTTTGTTAGTTTGTGCAGGTGCATAGATTGGAGACTTGCTTGTGCCTCCTACTGGATTGATACCTTGGTTCTTAACTGAGGGAAATACTTATCTCTACTTTGCTGCATCACCCTTTCCTCTTCAAGGGAATAATCAACACAAGCTCAAGAAGTAGCAGCCACCCCTGAATCAACCACAGCCGGCGGTCTCAGATGCCCGGGTCATCATCGACGCCGCACGCGCTTAGCAAAGGGCAGGGGCAGGTAACACAGGGGTCGCGTACGTTGAGCCAACAGCACAACCCCCACCCGCCTCAACCCAACCAACCTTATGAAGTACCGGCGTTGCAGGGCGGACTATTGGAACTCCGTGTTTGGGACCGACTCTGCGGAACGAGCGTATGTCGCCGGACTTCAAGGGTCCTCGCAAATTCTCAAACTATACAGCTAATATTGAGCCTGTTGAGTGGATCGAAAGCTACGAACTAGCCATGGACATGCTGGAAGTTAGTGATGCTGTATGTGCTCGATGTCTGACCATGATGCTCGAAGGTTAGCACGAACATGGTTGAAGAACTTTCCTGCAAACTCAATCAACACCTGGCAAGAGCTGAAGGAGTGCTTCATCAAAAAGTTCCAGGGAACTTGCAAGCGCCCAACCACGATTGTTGATTTGGAGCATTGTATTCAAAGGGACGATGAGTCAGCGCATCATTGGACACGACGGGTTACAGAGATTATCCACTCTTTTGACAACATTACATCTCAGACAGTTGTCCTCCTGCTGGAACGAAACTGTCGTTTCTAGCCTTTGATCAAGAAACTCAGGCGTGTGAAGAGGAAAGTTAAGGAGATGAGTGATCTCATGGACGTTTTGACTAGGTACGCTGAGTCTGACAACACAAAAGCCCCAGCCTCGGATGATGAGAAGTCTGGTAAAGGAAAGAAAAACAGTGGCAGGGGTCACCCTCATAATGGCAATGGAAACAACGGTAACAACAATCACAAGTGCAAGAATACTGTGGGGGGACTAGATTTCATTGCCAATACCAATACTAGCTTCAAGAGTCAGCGTCAGAACGACAATTTTAGGAAGCTGTTTTCTGGTAATCGTCCTCGTAATTATGAGGAAGCTCTCAAGGGCCCATGGTAAAAACACAATATGGATGGTAAGCCGGCCAACCACTCCTTGGAAAATGGTTTTATCATGCAGGAATTCAAAAACAGAGCTTTTCAAAGTAACAACAACGGTGGTGGACATGGCGGACACCCGGGGAATCCAGGAGCCGGCGGTTCTGGTGCCGGCTTTCCCAGAGCTGATTTTCAAATAATAACTTTCGAGGCACTGGGTTCCAGGGGATAGGTGGTCAATGATCTGGATTTCAGGAAACTGGTAATGGCGGAGGCAATAATCAGCGAGCTGGCCAAGGAAACCGGCACCAGGGAGGATCCCTCGGATTTCAGAGCAACCCCAAATAGTTGATTAGTGGGTAGTAGCATGTCTTCACCACCAGTACTTGCAAACGAGATAGGAAGCTTTAGAAACGGGCTGTTCATGCAGTCATGCCAGCAGTTCCAGAGTACCTAAACTGGTCATAGCAACCTGTCACCTGGAGCCGAGAAAATCATCCCCCTAGGGTTGATAATCCAGGGAGTCTCGCTTTAGTTGTTGTTGCTCAGGTCGGTGGTTACGGGTTAATGAAAGTCCTCATGGACGAAGGAAGTAGTATCAATATACTATATTACGATACCTTCAAGCAGATGAATCACTTAGAGAAACAGTTGAATCCATCATACACAATTTTTCATGGTATCATTCTAGGCAAGTCAGCTTATCCCATTGGCAAGATTCACTTGGAAGTCGCCTTCGGTACAGAATTTAACTATCGGTGTGAGACTCTAGCGTTTAAGGTGGTTAAGTTCAAAAGTCCATATCATGCTCTCTTTGCCAAGCCGGCTTACGCACGGTTCATGGCACATCCATGTTATGTCTACCTAAAGTTGAAGATGCCAGGGCCTGAGGGAACCATCACAGTCAATGGAGATCGAAACATCGCTCCCGAGTGTGAGGAAGGAGATGCAGCTTATGCAGAGTCGGCTTGTGTAGCTGAGGGGTTGAAATTTTACAAGGACAATGTTGACCCTGTAGATATGACCTCCCTGAAAAAGCCCACTACCGAATCTGACCCTATGCTCAAGTTCAAATCTGCCAGGGATACCAAGCAAGTCGATTTCACCCTCGGTGACTCATCTCAGCAGTTCACCATTGGGGCGAATATGGATCCTAAATAGGAAAGCGCACTCATCGAGTTCATCCATGAGAATCGGGACATCTTTGCATGGAAACCTTCTGACATGCTAGGTGTACCGAGGGAACTCGTTGAACACTGCTTAAATGTTGATCCTAAGATGAAGCCTGTCTGGCAGTACCTCCATTGTTTCAACGAGGAGGGACGTAAAGCTATTGGTGAAGAGGTAGCCCGGCTCCTTGCTGCCAGTTTCATTGTTGAAGTATTCCACCCAGAGTGGCTGGCTAACCCAGTGCTTATTCTGAAGAAGAACGAGACTTGGCGGATGTGTGTTGATTACACTGAACTGAATAAAGCCTGCCCCAAGGATCCGTTTGCTCTTCCTCGCATTGATCAGATAATTGACTCCACTACTGGTTGTGAGAGTCCTCGTTTCCTGGATGCCCACTCTGGGTATCATCAGATAAAAATGAAGAAGGAAGATCATGAGAAAACAATGTTTATCACACCTTTTGGAGCGTTCTGCTATACGTCCATGCCTTTTGGTCTGAAGAGCGCTAGGGCAACTTATCAACGTTGCATCCAAAACTGTTTTCACAATCATATCGAGCGTAACGTTCATGCGTATGTTGATGATATAGTGGTCAAGTCTTAGAAGAAAGAAACCCTGCTTGATGATCTGAAGGAGACATTCGATAACCTTCGAGTATACCAGATGAAGTTAAACCCGGCAAAATGTGTGTTCGGAGTTCCAGCAGGGAAAGTACTAGGTTTCCTTGTTTCTGAGTGTGGCATTGAAGCTAACCTGGAAAAAATTAAGGCTATCACAGCCTTGAAGAAGCTGGCCAACATCAACGCCGTCCAGAAGCTTACAGGTTGTGTTGCAGCTTTAATTCAGTTTATAAGCCGACTTGGTGAGAAGGCGATTCCCCTGTATCAACTGTTGAAGAAGACAGATAACTTTGTCTGGGATAAGGCAGAATATAGAGCTTTTGAGTCCCTTAAGAAGCAGTTATATGAAGCACCTTTCCTTGCCGCCCCTCAGAAGAAAGAGTCGTAGGATCGAAGAAGATAGGTCTAGAGGGGGGTGAATAGACACTTAACTAACAAAAGGTGCAGTTTTTAGTTTTCTTGAAACTTAGGCAGATTTTGACACAAACTAAGATAACACAAGACTTTATACACATGCATATCTAGAGATAAAGCAGCGGAAATAGTAATTCATGCAATTGTGCGGAAAGTAAGGGGTAGAGTCGGAAGATCAAACGAAATGAAGACACGATTATTTTTGGTGTGGTTAAGATAGGTGGTGCTATCGAACGTCCACGTTGATGGAGACTTTAACCCACGGAGGGTAATGGTTGCGCAAGTCCACGGAGGGCTGCACCCATGAAGGGTCCACAAAGAAGCAACCTTGTCTATTCCACCATGGCTGTAACGCCCCCATGTATTAAGCTACAATAATCCTCATGATTATGCTAAGTCATTTTGATTTGCAATGCTTAACCACTTGGTTTCAAATCTCATTTCAAATTCCACCTATGAATTCAATTCAAATTTAAAGTGAGAATTTAAATTCACAAATATGGTTGGAAAATAGTTCACCTTTTTGCAAATATTCCAAAACAAATTATGTTGAGGAAAACAACATCACTTGTTTGCTCATTTGGGCTCTAGCATTTAAAGCAGTGCCAAAACAGCATTTTAAATGCTTTTCTAAATTATGAAAAATTCAAACAAATTTAAATAATTCCCAAACTTTTTGTGGCGGTGTCTAAATTTGCAAAGTAAATTATGGGCCAAGTTCCATATTTTACAAAACCCATTTGCTATTAAAAATAAAAACAAAACAAAACAAATAAAAAGAAAATAGAAAAGAAAGCTAAAAATAAAGAAAAAGAAAAGGGAAAAAGTGACATTGTGCCACGACCCAGTGATAACCCACAAGTATAGGGGATCATTTGTAGCCTTTTTGATAAATAAGAGTGTCGAACCCAACGAGGAGCTAAAGGTAGAACAAATATTCCCTCATGTTCTATCGACCACCGATACAACTCTACGCACACTTAACGTTTGCTTTACCTAGAACAAGAATAAAACTAGAAGTACTTTGTAGGTGTGGATAGGTTTGCAAGATAATAAAGAACGTGAAAATAAAAGTTAGGTGCTGTTTAAATAAAGAATCAATTAAGTTTAGTAAAACGAGTGTGGATTAGTGGTGGTAGGATTTGCGGAATTGTCCCTTAGCAATTGACTATGCTACTAGACCGATAGCAAGTTTTTATGTGTAAGAGGCCATTGCTAGCATGACATCCCTTACTTGGAACTCTATGCACTTATGATTGGAACTATTAGCAAGCATCCGTAACTACTAACATTCATTAAGGTAAAACCCAACCGTAGCATTAAGATATATATTGGTCCCCCTTCAATCCCGTATGTATCAATTTCTATGGTAAGCTGAAGCTTCTGTCACCCTTGCCCTCCAATGCATAGTCCTATCAACATACAACTAACCCTATGGTGTGATCCACACACGTGTTCATATGATGGGCACCAAAGGACAGCAACATAACCACAAGCAAATTAAACCAACTATAGCAATTCACCAATTACCGGTAGGACAACAAAAATCTACTCAGACATCATAGGATGGCAACATATCATTGGATAGTAATATGAAGCATAAAGCACCATGTTCAAGTAGAGGGTACAATGGGTTGCAGGAGAGTGGACCGCTAAATATAGATGGGGGAAGGTGATGGAGTTGTTGGTGAAGATGACGGAGTTGTTGGAGTAGATCACCGTCACACGATGATTGCCCCGGCGGCGTTCCGGTGCCACCGGGAGAGAGAGGGAGAGAGCCCCCTCCTCCTTCTTCCTTGGCCTCCCCCTAGATGGGAGGAGAGTTCCCCCTCTGGTCCATGGCCTCCATGGCGGCGGAGGGGCAGGAGCCCCTCCGAGATTGGATCTATCCCTCTGTTCTCTTCTGTTTCTCCTTCCTGTTTTGTGACCGAAACCGTTTCTTATATTCCCGGAGATCCGTAACTCCGATTGTGCTGAGATTTTAACACAATTTTTTTGGATATAAGCTTCCTTGCGCCCGAAGTAGAGCCCCAACCGACTTACGAGGAGGGCATAACCCACCTGGGCGCGCCTGGGCCCTGGGGCGCGCCCTGGTGTCTCGTGGTGGCCGTGGGATCCCGTTTGCGTTGATTCCACCTCCCAAAAATCACAAATATTCCAAAATAATTCTCCGTAAATTTTTATCGCGTTTGGACTTCATTTGATATGGATATTCTGCGAAACAAAAAACATGCAACAAATAGGAACTGGCACTTGGCACTGGATCAATACGCCAGTCCAATAAATCATATAAAATGTTGCCAAAAATATGTGAAAGTTATATAATATTAGCATGAAACAATCAAAAATTATAGATACTACGGAGACGTATCAACATCCCCAAGCTTAATTCCTGCTCGTCCTCGATTAGGTAAATGATAAAAGATAAATTTTTATGTGGAATGCTACCTAGCATAATCTTGATCATATATCTAATCATGGCATGAATATTAAGACACGAGTGATTCAAAGCAATAGTCTATAATTTGACATAAAAACATCAATACTCAGGCATCCCAACAAACAATCATGTCTTTCAAAATATCAAGGCTAAAGAAAGCTATCCCTACAAAATCATATAGTCTTGTCATGCTCTGTCTTCTTAACACAAAGTATTTATCATGCACAACCCTGATGACAAGCCGAGCAATTGGTTTATACTTTTTAACGCACTTCAGCGTTTTCAACCCTCACGCAATACATGAGCGCAAGCCATGGATATAGCACTATGGATGGAATAGAGTATGATGATAGGGGTAAATATAAAGAAGACAAAAAAGTAAGAAAGTCTCACATCGACGCGGCTAACCAATGGGCTATGGAGATGCCCATCAATTGATATCAATGCGAGGAGTAGGGATTGCCATGCAACGGATGCACTAAGAGCTATAAGTGTATGAAAGCTCAATATGAAAACTAAGTGGGTGTGCATCTAACTCTATAATAAAAAATTCCCACTAGTATATGAAAGTGACAACATAGGAGACTCTCTATATGAAAAACATGGTGCTACTTTGAAGCACAAGTGTGGAATTAGCATGCCCCTTCTCTCTTTTCTCTCATTTTTTTCTTTTCATTTTTTTCTTTTTTCTTGGGCTCTTTTTGGCCTCACTTTTTTCTTTTTTTTATATTTGTCCGGAGTCCCATCATCCATTCCTCACTGGGACATGCTCTAATAATGAATAATGATGATCATCATACTTCTATTTACTTACAACTCAAAAGAAATTACAACTCGATACCTAGAACAAAGTATGACTCTATATGAATGCCTCTGGCAGTGTACCAGGATGTGTAATGATCTAGCGTAACAACGATATCATAAAACAGATAAGCCATGGAAATATCATGCTAAATCTTACGATCATGTAAAGCAATATGACAATGAATGCTCAAGTCATCAAAACGGAAGCGGTGGAAGTTGCATGGCAATATATCTCAGAATGGATATGGAAGGGCCATAATAGGTAGGTATGGTGGCTGTTTTGAGGAAGATTTAATAAGGCTTATATGTGATAGAGCGTATCATATCATGAGGTTTGGATGCATCGGCGAAGTTTGCACCGACTCTCGAGATGAGAAAGGGCAATGCACGGTACCGTAGAGGCTAGCAAATTGCGGAAAGGTAAGAGTGCGTATAATCCATGGACTCACATTAGTCATAAAGAAATCATATACTTATTGCAAAAGTTTATTAGCCCTCGAAGCAAAGTACTACTACGCATGCCCCTAGGGGGATAGATTGGTTGGAAAAGACCATCGCTCGTCCCCGACCGCCACTCATAAGGAAGACAATCAATAATAAATCATGCTCCAACTTCATAGCATAACGAGAGACTATACGTGCATGCTTCGGGAATCACAAACCTTAACACCAATATTCTTACTAACCAAAACCGTTTACTAGTACCTCCCACATATTATCATCTCTATATCGCAAAACTATTGCAAGGAATCAAACACATCATATTCAGTGATCCACAAGTTTTGTGTAGGATTTTATGACTAACCATGCAAATGACCTATTCCTGTTGACTCTCTAAATAGATATAAGTGAAGCATGAGAGTTTAATTCTTTCTACAAAAGACCATGCTCTAATAAGTATAAGTGAAGCAAAAGAGCATTCTACAAATAACGATTTTCCATGTGAAGAGAAACAGGCAATCCAAACTTCAAATGATATAAGTGAAGCACATGAAACATTCTATAAAGCCATACTCAAAATATATAAGTGAAGTGCAATGAGCATTCTATAAATCAACCATGGACTATCTCATACCAGCATGGTGCATAAAACAAAAGTGAAAATTAAACACAAAATATGCTCCAAGATTTACACATATCACATGGACAAAACAAAAATGAAAACATATCGATACTTGTTGAAGAAAGATGGGATGCCTTCCAGGGCATCCCCAAGCTTAGACGCTTGAGTATCCTTGGATAATTACTTGGGGTGCCTTGGGAATCCCCAAGCTTGAACTCTTGCCTATCCTCCTTCTCCTCATATCGAGACCTCCTCGATCTTTGAACACTTGATCCACACGAAACTTAACAGAAAACTAGTGAGATCCGTTAGTATAATAATGCACTACTTTAAGTACTATTGCAAACACATTCATATTTTGTTTTTGCATTATAGCTACTGTATTATAACTTCTCCATGGCTCATACCACCGATAGAATCGATAGTTTCATCAAAACAAGCAAAACAATGCATCAAAAACAGAATCTGTCAAAAACAGGATAGTTTGTAGTAATCTGAACTTTGACCATACTTCTGTAACTCCAAAAATTATGAAAAATTAGGAAAAAATAAACAATTTGCATAGAAGTAGTTTTTAAAAATTTCATAAACTTTTGACGTTCCAGTAAAAAATGTAAAATCACGCACTACAGCTAAAGTTTCTGTTTTTGCACCGCACATACCAACAAGCAATCTAATCATCCTAAAGGCAAATCTTGGCACATTATTTTTATAATACAATAGATTTGTACAAGGGTATAATTATTTTTGTGAGAACTTCCATGAAAAATTCTACATTGTTTCCATGAGCATGAACACAAATGTTCAAGGTCGACCCTCACTTCTCCAATGCATAACCTTCCAATCACTTCTCTTTTTGAAAAAGTTTTTTAAGTTCCCCTCTATATTTTTTTTGTTTGTAAACTTTATAAAAGCACTCAACAGAATAAAATAACTCTCTAAAACTTCTGGGTTGTCTCTCTGGCAGTGCTTTCTTTAAAGCCATTAAGCTAGGCATAAAGTGCTCAAGTAATGGATCCACCCGGATCCCAAGGTATATCAAAGCCAAATTTAATTAGCAATGATTTATAATTTAGTAGTGAGCACAAAGAAACATATATCATGCAATGACGAAGTCTAACTCTCTTCCTATGCATCGGCATGTCATAAAAGAACAATTCATGCACATCAAGTAAAGGCCAATACATAACATAAGCAGTTTCTTGCAATTTTATTGTGTTGGAAACATAGAGAGGCGGAGATGTAGTGTCCCTCTCATAATAACTGCAAGTAGTAGAAAGCACATGCATATTATATTCATCAAAATCATCATGTGCAACGGTAAAAGGCAACCCATTAATATAATCCATAATAAGCGCAAACTTCTCCGATATAGTGTAGTTGGGAGAATTCAAAAAGATAATAGGACTATCATGTGTGGGTGCAATAGCAACAATTTCATTCTTAACATAAGGAACTATAGCAAGTTCATCTCCATAAGCATAATTCATATTGGCATCTTGGCCACACACATAGCAAGCATCAATTTCATCAAAAAGGGATATTTCAAACGAATCAATGGGATCATAGCAATTATCATAGCATTCATCCTTCGGTAAGAACAAAGGGAAATTAAACAATGTATGAGTTGAAGAGTTACTCTCATTAGAAGGTGGGCACGGGTAGCTAATCCGCTCTTCCTCCTTCTGTTCTTCGCTCTCCTCCTCATCTTTTTCATCTAATGAGCTCACAATTTCATCAATTTCTTCTTCCATAGTTTCCTGCAAAATATTAGTCTCTTCTTGGACAGTGGAGACTTTCTCAATAAACTCATTAATATCGGCATTATATTTATAATTCTCATAGCAATATTTAAGTATAGCAAAATTTTCAGGTCTATAAACTGCATCATCAAAATCTTCATACTTTCCAAACATTGATTCAATTTCATAAGCACCCTTAAAAGCAACAAATTCTTCTATTCGTTCCACATCATAGTAATCATATCTACCATTAGCATAAGAAGCTATGGTTTCATTATCATTAAATTTGCATGAAAAGGGATGGTGTGGAGCCTTCATCCTAGAGCAACAAGTATAATCATATCTCTGGCATAAATTCCAAGCATACCAATGCAACATATCAATTTGATCCCATAACAATTTCCCTTCTCGTGTCAAGCGATAATCCCTAAAGTATTCATGTTGATCCAACGTGTCTCCCATTATCAAGTTGAATGGGGTTTTCTCAGGATTATCAAAGTAGTGTTTAATATTTTTCACATAACGAGCATCGAGGGTTTTAGGAGGTTCCCCATCTCCACGAGTAGCAAGTACAACTATTTTTTTGGTGTTTCGTGTTACATATCCATAACTAAAGATAGAGAACAACTTAGAACAGAAAATAAAAACTACTTAGTTATAAAGCAAACAAGCACACACGAGAATATTCACCCCACGCTATTGCTCCCCGGCAACGGCGCTAGAAAAAGGTCTTGATAACCCACAAGTATAGGGGATCGTTTGTAGCCTTTTTCGATAAATAAGAGTGTCGAACCCAACGAGGAGCTAAAGGTAGAACAAATATTCCCTCATGTTCTATCGACCACCGATACAACTCTACGCACACTTAACGTTTGCTTTACCTAGAACAAGAGTAAAACTAGAAGTACTTTGTAGGTGTGGATAGGTTTGCAAGATAATAAAAAACATGAAAATAAAAGTTAGGTGCTGTTTAAATAAAGAATCAATTAAGTTTAGTAAAACGAGTGTGGATTAGTGGTGGTAGGATTTGCGGAATTGTCCCTTAGCAATTGACTACGTTACTAGACCGATAGCAAGTTTTTATGCACTTATGATTGGAACTATTAGCAAGCATCTGCAACTACTAACGTTCATTAAGGTAAAACCCAACCATAGCATTAAGATATATATTGGTCCCCCTTCAATCCCGTACGCATCAATTTCTATGGTAGGCTGAAGCTTCTGTCACCCTTGCCCTCCAATGCATAGTCCTATCAACATACAACTAACCCTATGGTGTGATCCACACGCGCGCTCATATGATGGGCACCACAGGATAGCAACATAACCACAAGCAAATTAAACCAACCATAACAATTCACCAATTACCAGTAGGACAACAAAAATCTACTCAGACATCATAGGATGGCAACATATCATTGGATAGTAATATGAAGCATAAAGCACCATGTTCAAGTAGAGGGTACAACGGGTTGCAGGAGAGTGGACTGCTGAATATAGATGGGGGAAGGTGATGGAGTTGTTGGTGAAGATGATGGAGTTGTTGGAGTAGATCGCCATCACACGATGATTGCCCCGGAGGAGTTTCGGCGCCACCGAGAGAGAGGGGGAGAGAGCCCCCATCCTTCTTCTTCCTTGGCCTCCCCCCTAGATGGGAGGAGAGTTCCCCCTCTAGTCCATGGCCTCCATGGCGGCGAAGGGGCAGGAGCCCCTCCGAGATTGGATCTATCCCTTTGTTCTCTTCTGTTTCTCCTTCCTGTTTTGTGACCGAAACCGTTTCTTATATTCCCGGAGATCCGTAACTCCGATTGCGCTTAGATTTTAACACGATTTTTTTCGAATATAAGCTTCCTTGCGCCCGAAGTAGAGCTCCAACCGACTTACGAGGAGGGCATAACCCACCTGGGCGTGCCTTGGTGTCTCGTGGTGGATGTGGGCCCCCGTTTGCGTTGATTCCACCTCCCAAAAATGACAAATATTCCAAAATAATTCTCTGTAAATTTTTATCGTGTTTGGACTTCGTTTGATATGGATATTCTGTGAAACAAAAAACATGCAACAAATAGGAACTGGCACTGGGCACTGGATCAATATGATAGTCCAATAAATCATATAAAATGTTGCCAAAAATATGTGAAAGTTGTATAATATTGGCATGAAACAATCAAAAATTATTGATATGACAGAGACGTATCACCCAGCCGTGCACAGTGCACTGCCTTGCCCATGCCGGCCCAGCCACCCCCCTGCCGTATCCTTCTCCCTACTCCACCTGTCGAGCTCGACTGGGCAGACGCCGTTGCCGCCGGACCACCTCGCCGCCTCTGTTGCGGGGAGGGTAAGCCTCCACCCATGGCCCCTCGGGCTCCTCCCCTCCCACTCACCTCTCCCACTCACTTTCCCCTTCTCCCTCGATGCCTTTGCCTCTGCCCGAGCGCATCCATCGCCGTCGCCGCATCATCTACGCGGCCGTCGAGCTCCTCCCGTCACCTCGCCGTGTCCACCCGCTCCGCCTCCCTCGACTACGCCTCCCCGTCGAACCGCAAGAAGGTGAATCAAGTGCAGAGCTAGATGGCAGTTCCTTACCTCCCCTCGTCTTAGAGGGAAAAATCTTAGTCTTGGTATCCTTCAGATTCTTCATAGTGATAAATAGAAAATAATCCCAAGTGACCCAACAAATATAGCTATGCTCCCCGGCAACGGCGCCAGAAAAAGGTCTTGATAACCCACAAGTATAGGGGGTCGCAACAGTTTTCGAGGGTAGAGTATTTGACCCACATTTATAGATTCAACATAAGGGGAGCCAAAGAATACTTGTAAGTATTAACAGCTGAGTTGTCAATTCAACCACACCTGGAGATTAGTTATCTGCAGCAATATGATCAGTAGCACAGTAATATGATAGTTTTGGTAGCAGTGATGATAGTAACAGTAACAATGATAGCAATGATTTCGTAGCAAGTGTAACAGTAACATCAGCAGTAGTAACTTAGCAAGAACAATATATGGAAAATTCGTAGGCATTGGATCGGTGAATTCGTTGGATGATATTCATCATATAATAGTCATAACCTAGGGCGATACAGCACTAGCTCCAGTTCATAAATATAATGTAGGCATGTATTCCGTAAATAGTCATACGTGCTTATGGAAAGAACTTGCATGACATCTTTTGTCCTACCCTCCCGTGGCAGCAGGGTCCATAAAGAAACTAAGGGATATTAAGGCCTCCTTTTAATAGAGAACCAGAACAAAGCATTAACACATAGTGAATATATGAACTCCTCAAACTACGGTCATCACCGGAAAGTATCCCGATTACTGTCACACTGGGGTTTACGGATCATAACACGTAATAGGTGAATCTGACTTGCAAGATCGGATCTAGAACATAGATATAATGGTGATAACATAAATGGTTCAGATATGAAATCATGGCACCCGAGCCCAAAGTGACAAGCATTAAGCATGAAAAAGTCATAACAACATCAATCTTAGAACATAATGGGTACTAGGGATCAAGCCCTAACAAAACTAACTCGATTACATGATGAATCTCATCCAACTCCTCACTGACCAGCGAGCCTACGAAGGAATTACTCACTCCCGGTGGGGAGCATCATGGAATTGGCGATGGAGAAGGGTTGGTGATGACGAAGATCGAAGATCCCCCTCTCCGGAGCCCAAAACGGACTCCAGATCTGGCCTCCCGATGAAGAACAGGAGGTGGCAGCGGCTCCGTATCGTGAAACGCGATAATTCTTTCTCCCTGATTTTTTTCTCCAAAAATAGGATTTTATAGCATCGGAGTCAGGGTCTGCGGGGCCACCAGGTGGGCACAAGCCCACCTGGCCGCGCCTGGAGGGGGCGCGCGCCCTGGTGGGTTGTGCTCACCCAGGGGCCCCCTCCGGTGGTTCTTGGCTCCAGTTTTTTTCTTTTATTCCATAAAAAATTCTCCAAAAAGTTTCGTTCCATTCCGAGAACTTTTATTTTTGCATAAAACAACACCATGGTAGTTCTGCTGAAAACAGCGTCAGTCCAGGTTAGTTTCATTCAAATCATGCAAATTAGAGTCCAAAACAAGAGCAAAAGCGTTAGGAAAAGTAGATACGACGGAGACGTATCAACTCCCCCAAGCTTAAACCGTTGCTTGTCCTCAAGCAATTCAATTGACAAACTGAAAGTGAAAAATAAATGCTTTTACAAACTCTTTTGTTCTTGTCCAGACGCCCCCGCAACGTCGCCCCGACCTCGTCTTCCTCCTCGGGCTCCGGCGACCACCGCTTCGATCCATGCTGCCCCGAGCTCCTCCGGCCTCCCCGGGCCTTCTCTGTAATGTTGTGAGCACTCGCGCACCCCCTCTCCTCTAGCTCACGCGCGCCCGCTAGCTAGCTCCCCCGCCGTGGCCGAGCGCGATGCCGCTCGGGCTCGCCGTCGGCCACGCTCCGGTGACCCTCTGGTCACGCGCGTGCCCCCACTCGCCTCGCCGTCGCCCGTAGCCGCGTCCTAGTGCGTTAGCTTGCTCGGATGAGAGCTCCTACACACGTGCCGCTCACCCTGAGCTCCGACCACCGCCCTCACTGTAGGGCGTCTCCGGCCGTGCTACCGCCCCAGTTTGTTGCAGCTCGCTCCGCTCGTTCGAACGAGCCTCTCCGCGCCTCGTTTGGTCGCTGGAGGGCGAATCCCGATCACCTCCCATGCCCCCGCCGTGTTTCGACATCGCCGGCAGCTAGACGCCGGTGGTCCGACATGGCGCAGCCACGGGTCCCACCTGGGTCACTGCCAGTGGGCCCCCTGGCCCCGGTTGATGGCGTTGACCCGGTCAACATGCTGACTAGGCAACCCCTAGTCACTGACATGTGGGCCCTCATGCTAAATTAAACTGGTTTAATAATTAAACTTAATATGTTAATTAATCAAACACTAACAGTGGGGTCCCACCTAACTAATTAACCCTGTTAATTAAACTAATACCCTAATTAACCTACTGTGTACGACATGTGGGCCCAGTCCACTGTTCCAGTGGATAAGGTTGACCAAGTCAGCCTGCTGACTGGGCAGCTGGCCCCACTAGCCAGCCTCTGCTGACTGGGCTGTTGACCCAGTCAACAGGGCCCACCAGTCAGCCCCTGTGTGGCCTAGCTTGGTACACTTCTGTGTACATATATCAATTTTGCTATTAATTTCGAATTAATAATATTTCCAGAAATTGTTTAAAACTTTGAAAAATCATATAAAATAATCTATAACTCAGATGAAAATAATTTATATATGAAAATTGCTCAGAAAAATGACGAATCCGAATATGCTATCCACATACCTGTCACATGCCTCTAGCACTGCAAACATGGAACCTTCCCCTCTGTTTCATCTGTCCGAAAACTGCCTAAAGCCGGGAAAACATCCCCAGATGTTTTCCCGCTTTGTCTGTAACATGTAGCACTGTGTTAGGTCACCCTTAGCACAACATATTGCCATGTCATGCATCGTGATGCATTTGATTGCTTTATATTTACTGTTCCTTCCCCCTCTTCTCTTAGGTAGACCCCGAGACCGGCGCTGCTCCTGGGTACGACTACACACCTCACGACCAGTCCCTTTCCGTAGAGCTTCCAGGCAAGCAAAACCCCCTTGATCATTCCTATATCGCCCATTCTTTCTCTCTCATGCTTGCATTAGATTTTGCTACTATTGTTCGATAGCTCCTATTCTGATGCATAGTCTGCTTTTGTAACTTGTTGTTGTTACTTTACCTGATATCCCATATACTTAGTATAGGTTGGTTAGTGATCCATCAATGACCCCTCATCTTGTCCTTGTTGCCCCGCTTTGTTGCCGATGACTCGATCAACGTGATCGATGTGCAGAGACCGACACATCACCGCACACCCCCTTAGTTGTATGACTCTATAGAGCTACTATCGAGTACCGAGGGTGATACCTCCTACCCCACTTCGGATGATACTTCTGTAGCATAGCTAGTCGGTTGTGGGTTATCGAGGGTGATTCCTCTCTCACCACCTCCGAATGATGCTTCTGTCGTGAAGCCCCTCAAGTGTGAACCTATCGAGGGTGATTCCTCTAAGTTCACCTTGACAGTTACATCGAGTGGGAATCCATCAAGAGTGATTCCTTGGATTTCCCCCTTAATGTTATCGACACACGGTTACCTTGACTTTATCTCAGAAACATGTTAAAGTCGGGTCGACCCCGAGGGTTACCCACGAGAGTTACTGAAGTCGGGTTGACCTGGAGGGTACCCTCGACTTAATTACAAGGCACGACCGGGCAGGCAGACCGCCCTAGAGAGTGATGGGCCTGACCCTTGCTGTAAGTCCTCAAGACAGGGCGACGGGATCACTGATTGTCTCCGCGTGCTCCCAAGACACTAACGGGTTTGGATATGTGATCTGAGTAGGCCTCTGGCCTTTTCGCACTAACCACCACGTGGGAATAAGTATGGTCACTCGGCGTCGTACAATTCTCCGAAAGCTCCTCGGACGTCAGCTATTGAGCGGCGCATGCCCGGTTGGACGGTAACCACCTGCGCTTGTATAAGGGGGTAGGTCTGCTCCAGGCCATGTATGCAACGCGCATGAGTGCAAAGGGCAATGGCCCAAAACCCCTGAGCGCTTAGGATGTAGACTGGCGTGCTGGCCTCTGTTGAGCCTAGGTAGGACTATGGTGTGTCGATCAGCCGAGGCCGGACATGACCCGAAAGTGTGTCCGGCTGGAGTTAATCAAGCATGTTGGGTAAGTTGGTGCACCCTGATACGTCTCCAACGTATCTATAATTTTTTATTGTTCCATGCTATTATATTATCATTCTTGGATGTTTTACAATCATTTTATAGCAACTTTATATCATTTTTGAGGACTAACCTATTGACATAGTCCCCAGTGCCAGTTGCTATTTTTTGCTTGTTTTTTACTTCACAGAAAATCAATACCAAATGGAGTCCAAACGCAGTGAAAATTTTTGGTGATTTTTTCTGGACCAGAAGACACACGATGGGCCAAGAAAGTACCTGAGGAGGGCTCCGAGGGGAGCACAACCCACCAGGGCGCGCCAGGGGGCCCAGGTGCGCCCAGGTGGGTTGTGCCCACCTCGGCTGCCTCCCGCACCGCCTCTTTGCTCTATAAATACCCTGGACGTCCAAAAACCCTAGGGGAGTCAACGAAAAACAATTCCAGCCGCCGCAAGTTCCAGAAACCACAGATCCAATCTAGACACCATCGCGGAGGGGTTCATCATCCTCATTGGTGCCTCTCTGATGATGCATGAGTAGTTCATTATAGACCTACGGGTCCGTAGTTAGTAGCTAGATGGCTTCCTCTCTCTCTCATTTGATTCTCAATACAATGGTCTCTTGGAGATCTATTTGATGTAACTCTTTTTACGGTGTGTTTGTTGGGATCCGATGAACTTTGAGTTTATGATCAGATCTATCTTTTTATCCATGAAAGTTATTTGAATATTTTGATCTCTTATATGCATGATTACTTATTGCCTCGTATTTCTTCTTCGAACATTTGGTTTAGTTAGGCCAACTAGATCGATTTTTTTTGCCATGGGAAGAGGTGCTTTGTGATGGGTTCGGTCTTACGGTGCTCGATCCCAGTGACAAAAGGGGAAACAACATGTATGTATCGTTGCCATTAAGGATAACAAGATGGGGTCTAATTCCTACATGAATAGATCTTGTCTATATCATGTCATCGTTCTTATTGCATTACTCCGTTTTTCCATGAACTTAATACACTAGATGCATGCTGGATAGCGGTCGATGTGTGGAGTAATAGTAGTAGATGTAGGCAGGAGTCGGTCTACTAATCTTGGATGTGATGCCTATATAATGATCTTTGCCTGGATATCGTCATGATTATTTGAAGTTCTACCAATTGCCCAACAGTAATTTGTTTACCCATCGTATGCTATTTTTCTTGAGAGAAGCCACTAGTGAAATCTACGGCCCCCGGGTCTATTTTCCCATCATATACATTCAGATCTATATTGCTATTTGCCTTTTTATTTATTTGCATCTTTTATTTTCAGATCTATATTATCAAAAGCCCAAAAATACCTCGCTGAATTTTATTTGCTTTTATTTGCATCCATCAATCTATTACAACTTTCTCACGTCCGTTTGCCAATTTCTGGTGCCGCTACCCGAAAGGGATTTACAACCCCTTTTACATGTCGGGTTGCAAGTATTTGTTCTTTGTGTGCAGGTGCCATTCATGTAGTGTTGCGTGGTTCTCCTACTGGTTCGATAACCTTGGTCTCATCACTGAGGGAAATACCTACTGTAGATGTGATGCATCATCCCTTCCTCTTTGGGGAAATACCGACGTAGCTTTAGCCGCAATCAAATGGAATTTCTGGCGCCGTTGCCGGGGAGACATCATCAACATCTACCAGGTTCCTAATCACAAATCTCATCTTCTTGCAATTTACATTATTTGCCATTTGCCTCTCGTTTTCATCTCCCCCACTTCACAAAAAAATGCCGTTTTATTCGTCCTCCTTTTCGTTCGCCATTTTCTCGTTAGGTCTCTTATTTGCTTGTGTGCCATGTGTCTTCTATTTGCTTGCATCTTCGCTTGCTAAAAATCTCTTGATATGGATCCTCATCCACTTGCTAATCTTTTCAAAAGATTCAATTATGATGAACCAATCAATAGTGAATTGAGTTCACTAGATTATCTTTATGGAGTTTTGCTTGAGATTTATGAATCTGAAAATTGTGATGAAGTGTTAAACGAAGAAATTTATAAAGTGATTCATGATAGCTCCTTGAATGAAAAGCATGATTGCAATGATGTTATTATAAATTCTATTAATGTCAATTGTGCTAGTGATATGCAAAACCCCAAGCTTGGGGATGCTTGTTTTCTTATGTCCACTAGTTATTGCAATGATCATGATTGGGGTGATAATGATTCTTATGATCTTGAAAATTTATTTAAACCTCACGATGAATATGCTTGTGATAATATTAAAAGTGGGTTTGGAAGAGTGTCAACTTTAGCTAAAAATAATCCCACTATTTTGGAAGAGTGTCAACTTTGCACGCATGTGGATCATGAAGAGAAAATTTTATATGATAGCTATATTGTTGAATTTGATTATGATCCTACATGTAATTATTATGAGAGAGGAAAATATGGTTGTAGAAATTTTCATGTTACTAAATTACCTCTCTTCATGTTGAGATTGCTATTGCTTCTTTCTCCTTCCTTGCATATGCTAGATTCTTCTTGTCTTGATAATTTGTTTGCTTATAAAATCCCTATGCATAGGAAGTATGTTATACTTAAATATGTTTGTCACATGTATTATGATGCTCTCTTTGTGTTTCAATTCTTGTCTTTCATGCGAGCATCATCAAAATTATTTATGCCTAGCTAGGGGCATAAAACGATAGCGCTTGTTGGGAGGCAACCCAATGAATATTTTTTTTGTCTTTTTCTTTCTGTTCTTGTGTGTTTGCACAATTATGCTACTGTTATGATTGTGTTTTTTATGTTTAATTAGTGTTTGTGCCAAGCAAAGCCTTTGGGATAGCTTTGGTGATAGTTGATTTGATCTTGTTGGAAAACGGAAACTTTTGCGTCCAGTAAAATAATTTTTAAAATTCACAGAAGCGACAAAAAATTCTTAATTGTTTACACAAGATTTATATACAAATTGTATCTGTTGTCCTAATTTTTCAGAATTTTTGGAGTTACATAAGTATGATAACAATTCGTATCTTTGCAGACTCTTCTGTTTTTGACAGATTCTGTTTTCTTTGCATTGTGTGCTTATTTTGATGAATCTATGGTTTGTATTGGAGGTTATAAGCCATGGTAAAGTTAGAATACAGTAGATATAATGCAATAACAAAATTTGAATGGGTTTTCTACAGTACTTAAAGTAAAGATTAGTTTTCTTATACTAACGGATCTCACAAAGGTTTTGTTGAGTTTTGTGTGATTGAAGTTTTCAAGTTTTGGGTGAGATCACGATGAATGAAGGAATAAGGAGTAAGAAGAGCCTAAGCGTGGGGATTCCCCATGGCACCCCAAGTTATTATCCAAAAGAGGAACAAGCAACTAAGCTTGGGGATGCCCCGAGTGGCATCCCCTCTTTCTTCTAACGACCATCGGTATTTTACTTGGAGCTATATTTTTATTCGTCACATATCATGAGTTTTGCTTGGAGCGTCTTGTATGATATGAGTCTTTGCTTGTTTTGCTTTTCTTTTTAAGTCAAGAATCCTTTCTGGACACACCTATTTGAGAGAGCCAAAGTTATGCCATGACTTGCTCTCTATGCTTCACTTAAATCTTTATGAGCTTTGGAATTGCTCTAGTGCTTCACTTATATCTTTTTTGAGCAAGGTGTACTTTAGTATTTTTGAAGAAATGCTCTCATGCTTCACTTAGATTTATTTGAGAGTTAGTAATTTTTTTAAGAAACTCTCTCATGCTTCACTTAAATTATTTTGAGAGAAGAAAATTTTTATGCTCATGTTCTTCACTTAGATTTGTTTGAGCTATCAAAAGCAACATATAAAATTAGTCCCAAAGTGATAGATATCTAAGAGGGATATAATAAAAACTTTCATGAAGATCATTGGACAAAATAAACTTGATTCCTTGTAATAGTTTTGCGATATGATGATATAATATGTGAGTCATGTTAATGAGTAATTATGGCTTAGTAAGAATATTGATGTTAAGGTTTGTGATTCCCTATGCAAGCACGAAAGTCAATAGTTATGCAATGAAATTATATCCTACTTGTGGTGCATTATTCGGTGTTAGTTATGCTTAATGCTCGCTTATGAGATTTTTCGTTTCTTGGTTGGATGCTTCTCAATCTTTTGCTAGCCTTCATTTGCACTAAGTATGATCACTACTTGTGCATCCAAAATCCTTAAACCCAGTTTTGCCATATGAGTACACTATACCTACCTATATGCGGTATTCTTTTGCCGTTCTAAGCAAATTTGTATGTGCCATCTCTAATTTTCAAAATAAATTTCTCTTTTGTGTGCTCGTACCGCTCATGAAGCAACATGGGGTGGCCAATATTTTCCATGCTAGATGTGTTATTCTCAAGATGAGTGTTTATTCACTTTTCATTGCACGAGAGTACGGCAAAGGTATTAGGGATGCCCAGTCCCGAAATGAAAAATGAATTTACTTTATGTTGTCAAATAATAAATTCCTTGGAAAGTGTTGGTATGGACGACACCTGTGGATTTGGTTAGCCGTGGAATGTGAAAGTATGGTGGAAAAAGGAATAAACTTTATTTTCTGTTTGGGAACCGCCTATGATATATCTAGCATGGAAAGTGTTGGGAATTACTCGGTCGTTTTCGTTGACAGGAAAAGCATGCCACCCAAAATGTTTTTATCTCTATCTTTTTTGCTTTGAGCTCTGGCACCTCTACAAATCCCTACTTCCTTTTGCGAAGGGCCTTTCTATTTACTTTATGCAATTTTTATTTCGAGTCTCCATCTTTTCTTATAAAGCACCAACTAAGGGGCACTATGATCATACTTGAGCATTGGGTGTAGCTAATATGCGAGTGTGTTTCATGAATGGATCAATGATTGAGCATAATGGGCTAGGGATAACTTGCTTTAGTATTGGGATTTTGAAGGACATTGTCGGATTCAGGGCTCTGCAGACCCAAGAAAAGGTTCGAACTCTGGGGTGCGTCCGAAGAACTCAATCTCCCCAGTCTGCCGACCCGTGGATCTCACCGCCTAGCTCGATGAACTGGAAGGAAAGGAGACACATCAGTTTACCCAGGTTCGGGCCACCTTGCGGTGTAAAACCCTACTCCTGCTTTGTGGTGGATTGGCCACGAGGTGGGCTGAGGATGAACTAGTACAGAGGGAGAACAACCTCAGGAGGTGTGCTCTTGTGAGGGTGTGGGCTGGTGAGGATGATCTGGTTCATCCGAGCCTCTGTCTCTCTATCGATTGATCGATCCCTCGATCCATCCGCTTTCTGCGGTGATGGCCTAGCTATCTTTATAGTGGCCTCGGTCCTCTTCCCCCAAAATGAAGGCGGGACGGGATCCCACAACGGCCAAGTTTGAAGGGAGACAAGTAGTACATCTTATCCTTACTAAAGGTGGACTTCGCCTGCAAAGCTTCTGGTTGTGACGTCGCGGTGGGCTCGATGATGACCTCCATCCTGCCGTCCTGGTCTTGTAGCACGGGAATGGAAACCTTTGGCTGATTCCTTGGGGCTCTGCGTCTATGCTTGCTTCCTTAGCACCGAAGAGGAAACCTGCTGTACTGCGCCCGCTGGTGCCCACCTGGCCTTGGTCGTCATGGCTCGTGTCACCTGAACCTCACGAGGTGGGGCTTGCATAGAAATCTGCGCTCCTCAGGAGCCGGCCTAAGGAAGCCGCTCTCTCTGGAGGTCTTGGCGTCGTCCGCCTCGCGAGGCGTGGCCCCTCGCGAGGGTCTTGTGTTGTTGATGATAAAGATGGGCCGTACCAGGCCGTTGGTGAAGCCACGCCGAGGGCCGCAGGCAGGCAAGTTTGGGTACCCTGGTTCCCAGAACGCCGATAGACATGGTTGTTTATTGATATGCTTGAGTATTGAAATCTTCATGTCAAAACTAGACTATTGCTTTGAATCATATAAAAGTCCAAATGTCCATGCTATAAAGATAAGAATATGTGATGAACATGTTAGGCAGCATTCCACATCAAAAATTCTGTTTTTATCATTTACCTACTCGAGGACGAGCAGGAATTAAACTTGGGGATGCTGACACATCTCCAACGTATCTATAATTTTTGATTGTTCCATGCTGTTATATTATCATTCTTGGATGTTTCACAATCATTTTATAGCAACTTTATATCATTTTTTGGGACTAACCTATTGACATAGTGCCCAGTGCCAGTTGCTGTTTTTTGCTTGTTTTTTACTTCACAGAAAATCAATACCAAACGGAGTCCAAACGCAGCAAAACTTTTTGGTGATTTTTTCTGGACCAGAAGACACACGATGGGCCAAGAAAGTACCTGAAGGGGGCTCCGAGGGGAGCACAACCCACCAGGGCGCGCCTGGGCGCCTGGGGGCCCAGGCGCGCCTAGGTGGGTTGTGCCCACCTCGGCCGCCTCCCGCACCACCTCTTTGCTCTATAAATACCCTGGACGTCCAAAAACCCTAGGGGAGTCAACGAAAAACAATTCCAGCCGCCGCAAGTTCCAGAAACCACAGATCCAATCTAGACACCATCACGGAGGGGTTCATCATCCTCATTGGTGCCACTCCGATGATGCGTGAGTAGTTCATTGTAGACCTACGGGTCCGTAGTTAGTAGCTAGATGGCTTTCTCTCTCTCTCTTTTGATTCTCAATACAATGGTCTCTTGGAGATCTATTTGATGTAACTCTTTTTGCGGTGTGTTTGTTGGGATCCGATGAACTTTGAGTTTATGATCAGATCTATCTTTTTATCCATGAAAGTTATTTGAATCTTTTGATCTCTTATATGCATGATTACTTATAGCCTCATATTTCTTCTTCGAATCTTTGGTTTAGTTAGGCCAACTAGATTGATTTTTCTTGCCATGGGAAGAGGTGCTTTGTGATGGGTTCGGTCTTACGGTGGTCGATCCCAGTGACAGAAGGGGAAACGACATGTATGTATTGTTGCCATTAAGGATAACAAGATGGGGTCTAATTCCTACATGAAAAGATCTTGTCTACATCATGTCATCGTTCTTATTGCATTACTCCGTTTTTCCATGAACTTAATACACTAGATGCATGCTGGATAGCGGTCGATGTGTGGAGTAATAGTAGTAGATGCAGGCAGGAGTCGGTCTACTAATCTTGGACGTGATGCCTATATAATGATCATTGCCTGGATATCGTCATGATTATTTGAAGTTCTATCAATTGCCCAACAGTAATTTGTTTACCCACCGTATGCTATTTTTCTCAAGAGAAGCCACTAGTGAAATCTATGGCCCCCGGGTCTATTTTCCCATCATATACTTCCATATATATATATTGCTATATGCCTTTTTATTTATTTGCATCTTTTATTTTCAGATCTATATTATCAAAAACCCAAAAATACCTCGCTGAATTTTATTTGATTTTATTTGCATCTATCAATCTATTACAACTTTCTCACGTCTGTTTGCCAATTTCTGACGTCGCTACCCAAAAGGTATTGACAACCCCTTTTACACGTCGAGTTGCAAGTATTTTTTCTTTGTGTGCAGGTGCCGTTCATGTAGTGTTGCGTGGTTCTCCTACTGGTTCGATAACCTTGGTCTCGTCACTGAGGGAAATAACTACCGTAGCTGTGCTGCATCATCCCTTCCTCTTTGGGGAAATACCGACGTAGCTTTAGCCGCAATCACACCCCTGCAGGGAAGTTTATCTATTTGAATAGCCGTGTCTGATACGTCTCCGTCGTATCTACTTTTCCTAACGCTTTTGCTCTTGTTTTGGACTCTAATTTGCATGATTTGAATGAAACTAACCCGGACTGACGCTGTTTTCAGCAGAACTACCTTGGTGTTGTTTTTGTGCAGAAATAAAAGTTCTTGGATTTGGACAAAACTTTTTGGAGAATTATTTCAGAATAAATAAAAAATACTGGCACCAAGAACCACCGGAGGGGGCCCCCTGGCTGGGCACAAGACACCAGGGCGCCCCCCTTTGGCACGCCCTGGTGGGTTGTGCCCACCTCGTGGCCCCGCAGACCCTAATTCCAACTCCATAAATACCTATTTTCGGAGAAAAAAAAATAGGAGAGGTAGTTTCATCACGTTTCACGATACGGAGCCGCCGCCACCTCCTGTTCTTTATCGGGAGCCCAGATCTGGAGCCCGTTCGGGGCTTCGGAGATGGGAATCTTCGGTCTTCGTCATCACCAACCCTCCTTCATCACCAATTCCATGATGCCCCCCCCCATCGGGAGTGAGTAATTCCTTCGTAGGCTCGTTGGTCGGTGAGGAGTTGGATGAGATTCATCATGTAATCGAGTTAGTTTTGTTAGGGCTTGATCCCTAGTATTCACTATGTTCTGAGATTGATGTTGTTATGACTTTGCCATGCTTAATGCTTGTCACTAGGGCCCAAGTGCCATGATTTCAGATCTGAACCATTCATGTTTTCACCATTATATCTATGTTCTATATCCGATCTTGCAAGTCATATTCACCTATTACGTGTTATGATCCGTAAACTCCAGGGTGACAATAATTGGGATACTTTCCGGTGATGACCGTAGTTTGAGGAGTTCATGTATTCACTATGTGTTAATGCTTTGTTCTGGTTCTCTATTAAAAGGAGGCCTTAATATCCCTTAGTTTCCTTATGGACCCCGCTGCCACGGGAGGGTAGGACAAAAGATGTCATGCAAGTTCTTTTTCATAAGCACGTATGACTATTTACGGAATACATACCTGCATTATATTTATGAACCAGAGCTAGTTTTGTATCGCCCTAGGTTATGACTGTTATATGATGAATATCATCCAACGAATTCACCTATCCAATGCCTATGAATTTCCCATGTATTGCTCTTGCTAAGTTACTATTGCCATTGCTACTATTACACTTGCTACAAAATCATTGCTATCACTGTTACCGTTACTGCTACTGTTACCACTACTATCAAAACTATCATGTTGAAGGAAATATGCCCTAGAGGCAATAATAAAGTTGTTATTTTATATTTCCTTATTCATGATAAAGGTTTATTATTCATGCTAGAATTGTATTGATCAGAAACCTAAATACATGTGTGAATATATAAACAGACACCGTGTCCCTAGTGAGCCTCTACTTGAGTAGCTCGTTGATCAAAGATGGTTAAGGTTTCCTAACCATGGACATGAGTTGTTGTTTGATAACGGGATCACATCATTAGGAGAATGATGTGATGGACAAGACTCATCCGTTAGCTTAGCATAATGATCGTTTAGTTTATTGCTATTGCTTTCTTCATATCAAATACATATTCCTTCGACTATGAGATTATGCAACTCCCGGATACCGGAGGAATGCCTTGTGTGCTATCAAACGTCACAACGTAACTGGGTGATTATAAAGATGCTCTACAGTTATCTCCGAAGGTGTTTGTTGAGTTGGCATAGATCAAGAATAGGATTTGTCACTCCGAGTATCGGAGAGGTATCTCTGGGCCCTCTCGGTAATACACATCATAAGCTTGCAAGCAAACGACTAAGGAGTTAGTCACGAGGTGATGTATTACGGAACGAGTAAAGAGACTTACCGGTAACGAGATTGAACTGGGTATGAAGATACCGACGATCGAATCTCGGGCAAGTAACATACCGATGGACAAAGGGAATTACGTATGTTGTCATAACGGTTCGACCGATAAAGATCTTCGTAGAATATGTATGAGCCAATATGGGCATCCAGGTTCCGCTATTGGTTATTGACCGAAGAGGTGTCTCGGTCATGTCTGGTGTGTCCGAACATCGTAAACCGTACTTTATTAGATATGGTGCGTTCTATGATGTCTCTTACCGATTTACCACTATTGTTTTGGGGTTATGCATTAGAGACAGCTGCATTCACGTTAAATAGGGCACCATCTGAATCCGTTGAGACGACACCGTATGAACTGTGGTTTGGCAAGAAACCTAAGCTGTCATTTCTTAAAGTTTGGGGATGCGACGCTCATGTCAAAAGGCTTCAGCCTGATAAGCTCGAACCTAAATCGGAGAAGTGCATCTTCATAGGACACCTTAAGGAAACAATTGGGTACACCTTCTACCACAGATCCGAAGGCAAGATCTTTGTTGCTAAGAATGGGTCCTTTCTAGAGAAGGAGTTTCTCTCGAAAGAAGTGAGTGGGAGGAAAGTAGAACTTGATGAGGTAATCGTACCTTCTCTTGAATTGGAAAGTAGCACATCAGAGAAATCCGTTCCCGTGATGCCTACACCAACTAGAGAGGAAGCAAATGATATTGATCATGAAACTTCAGATCAAGTTGCTACTGAACCTCGTAGGTCAACCAGAGCACGATCCGCACCAGAGTGGTACGGTAATCCTGTCCTGGAAGTTATATTGTTAGACCATGGCGACCCTACGAACTATGAAGAAGCTATGATGAGCCTAGATTCCGACAGATGGCTTGAGGCCATGAAATCTGAGATAGGATCCATGTATGAGAACAAAGTATGGACTTTGGTGGACTTGCCCGATGATCGGCAAGCCATAGAGAATAAATGGATCTTCAAGAAGAAGACTGACGCTGATGGTAATGTTACTATCTACAAAGCTCGACTTGTCACAAAAGGTTTTCGACAAGTTCAAGGTGTTGACTACAATGAGACTTTCTCACCCGTAGCGATGCATAAGTCCGTCCGAATCATGTTAGCAATTGCCGCATTTTATAATTATGAAATCTGGCAAATGGATGTCAAAAATTGCATTCCTTAATGGATATTAAAGAAGAGTTGTATATGATGCAACCAGAAGTTTTTGTCGATCCTAAAGGTGCTAACAAAGTGTGCAAGCTCCAGCGATCCATCTATGGACTGGTGCAAGCATCTCGGAGTTGGAATATATGCTTTGATGAGGTGATCAAAGCATATGGTTTTATACAGACTTATGGTGAAGCCTGTATTTACAAGAAAGTGAGTGGGAGCTCTGTAGCATTTCTGATATTATATGTGGATGACATATTATTGATTGGAAATGATATAGAATTTCTGAATAGCATAAAAAGGATACTTGAATAAGAATTTTTCAATGAAAGACCTCGGTGAAGCTACTTATATATTGGGCATCAAGATCTATAGGGATAGATCGAGACGCTTAATAGGACTTTCACAAAGCACATACCTTGACAAGATTTTGAAGAAGTTCAAAATGGATCAGTCAAAGAAAGGGTTCTTGCCTGTGTTGCAAGGTGTGAAGTTGAGTAAGACTCAAAACCCGACCACGGTAGAAGATAGAGAGAGAATGAAAGTCATTCCCTATGCCTCAGGCATAGGTTCTATAAAGTATGCCATACTGTGTACCAAACCTGTTGTGTACCTTGCCATGAGTTTGGCAAGGGGGTACAATAGTGATCCAGGAGTAGATCACTGGACACCGGTCAAAATTATCCTTAGTTACCTAAGAGGACCAAGGAGATATTTCTCGATTATGGAGGTAATAAAGAGTTCGTCGTAAGGGGTTATGTTGATGCAAGCTTTGACGCTGATTCGGATGACTCTGAGTCTCAATCTGGATACATATTGAAAGTGGGAGCAATTAGCTAGAGTAGCTCCATACAGAGCTTTGTATACATAGAAATTTGCAAAATACATACGGATCTGAATGTGACAGACCCGTTGACTAAACTTCTCTCATAAGAAAAACATGATCACTCCTTAGTACTCTTTGGGTGTTAATCACATGGCGATGTGAACTAGATTATTGACTCTAGTAAACTCTTTGGGTGTTGGTCACATGGCGATGTGAACTATGGGTGTTAAATCACATGGTGATGTGAACTAGATTATTGACTCTAGTGCAAGTGGGAGACTGAAGGAAATATGCCCTAGAGGCAATAATAAAGTTGTTATTTTATATTTCCTTATTTATGATAAAGGTTTATTATTCATGCTAGAATTGTATTGATTGGAAACCTAAATACATGTGTGAATACATAAACAAACACCATGTCCCTAGTGAGCCTCTACTTGACTAGCTCGTTGATCAAAGATGGTTAAGGTTTCCTAACCATGGACATGAGTTGTTGTTTGATAACGGGATCACATCATTAGGAGAATGATGTGATGGATAAGGCCCACCCGTTAGCTTAGCATAATGATCGTTCAGTTTATTGCTATTGCTTTCTTCATGTCAAATACATATTCCTTCGACTATGAGATTATGCAACTCCCGGATACCGGAGGAATGCCTTGTGTGCTATCAAACGTCACAACGTAACTAGGTGATTATAAAGATGCTCTACAGGTATCTCCGAAGGTGTTTGTTGAGTTGGCATAGATCGAGAATAGGATTTGTCGCTTCGAGTATCGGAGAGGTATCTCTGGGCCCTCTCGGTAATACACATCATAAGCTTGCAAGCAAAAGACTAAGGAGTTAGTCACGAGGTGATGTATTATGGAACTAGTAAAGAGACTTACCGGTAACGAGATTGAACTGGGTATGAAGATACCGACGACCGAATCTCGGGCAAGTAACATACCGATGGACAAAGGGAATTACGTATGTTGTCATAACGGTTCAACCGATAAAGATCTTCGTAGAATATGTACGAGCCAATATGGGCATCCAGGTTCCACTATTGGTTATTTACCGGAGAGGTGTCTCGGTCATGTCTACATAGTTCTCAAACCCGTAGGGTCCGCAAGCTTAAATGTTCGATGACGATATAGTATTATATGAGTTATATGATTTGGTGACCGAATGTTGTTTGGAGTCCCAGATGAGATCACGGACATGACGAGGAGTCTCGAAATGGTCGAGAGGTAAATATTGATATATAGGATGATGGTATTCAGACACCGGAAGTGTTTCGGGGTGTACCGGGTACTTATCGGGTCACCGGAAGGGGTTCCGGGCACCCCCGGCAAAAGTTATGGGCCTTATGGGACAAGAGAGGAAACACACCAGCCACAAGGGGCTGGTGCGCCCCCCATAGCAGGCTGGCCTAAGGAGGAGAAGGAAAGGGGGAAGGGAAAGGAAAGTGTGGATTGGGATTCCCACTTCCTTCTCTCCCCCCTCTTTCCTTCCCCCTTGGGAATACATGGCAGGGGGGGCGCAGCCAGGGCAGGAGCCCTAGGGCCGGCCGACCACCTATGTGGTACGCCAGGCTGCCTCCCCTCCCCCTCCCACCTATATATATGTGGGAGGGGGGCGCCTAGCACACCCCAGACAATTGCATAGCCGTGTGCGGCGCCCCCCTCCACCATTTACACCCCCGGTCATATTTTCGTAGTGCTTAGGCGAAGCCCTGCGGAGATCACTTCACCATCATCGTCACCACGCTGTCGTGCTGACGGAACTCATCTACTACCTCGACGTCTTGCTGGATCAAGAAGGCGAGGAACATCACCGAGCTGAACGTGTGCAGAACGCGGAGGTGCCGTGCGTTCGGTACTTGATTGGTTGAAGCGCGAAGAAGTTCGACTACATCAACCACGTTGTGAAACGCTTCCGCTTATGGTCTACGAGGGTACATAGACACACTCTCCCCCTAGTTGCTATGCATCTCCATGGATAGATCATTGCGTGTGCGTAGAATTTTTTTTGTTTTCCATGCAACGATTCCCAACACATATTACTATGCTACTGATCACCTTGCTGCAGATATTTAATCTCCAGGTGTGGTTGAATTGACAACTCAGCTGCTAATGCTTACAAATATTCTTTGGCTCCCCTTGTGTTGAATCTATAAATTTGGGTTGAATACTCTACCCTCGAAAACTGTTGCAATCCCCTATACTTGTGGGTTATCAAGACCTTTTTCTGGCGCCGTTGTTGGGGGAGCATAGCTATATTTGTTGAGTCACTTGGTATTATTATCTATTTATCACTATGAAGAATCTGAAGGATACAAAGACTAAGATTTTTCCCTCTAAGACGAGGGGAGGTAAGGAACTGCCATCTAGCTCTGCACTTGATTCACCTTCTATTTTGAGTAGACTTGCAACACCACCACATGCTATTAATCCTGATATGTCGCAAGTTATTGGTGATGCTACTTTTGCTATGGATGATGCTTATGATGATGCTAGTACCTTGCTTGATGATAATGTGCCACTAGGTGAATTTCTTGATGAACAAATTGCTAGAGCTAAATATATTGAGAATGCTGAAACTGTTGAAGTACTTGAAACTGAAAATCTTGAAACGCCTATTAGATCTAGTTCTCCTAGATATGAAATGCCTAAGATACCTGAAGGTTATGTTATGGATGAGGAGATAGCTCGAGATTTTCTTGCTTGCAATGATAGGGATGATCTTAAGAAATTACTATGCAAACTGAAAGAAAAATCTTTGAATGCTAGAATGAAATGTGATCCTAAGTTTGCTACTTCACCTATCTTTGTTACCGATAAGGATTATGAATTCTCTGTCGACCTAGAGCTAATTACTTTGGTTGAATCTGATCCTTTCCATGGCTATGAAACTGAAACTGTAGTGGCACATCTTACTAAATTAAATGATATAGCCATCCTATTTGCTCATGATGAGAAGATTCGCTACTATTATATTCTCAAATTATTTCTGTTCTCATTAAAGGGTGATGCTAAGATATGGTACAGTACTCTTTCTCCTGGTTGTGTGTGTAGTCCCTAGGATATGATTTATTACTTCTCTGAAAAATATTTTCCTGCTCATAAGAAACAAGCTGCTTTACAGGAAATATTTAACTTTGTGCAAATTGAAGAAGAGAGTCTCCCACAAGCTTGGGGGAGGCTTCTCCAATTGATTAATGCTTTGCCTGATCATCCTCTTAAGAAAAATGAAATACTTGATATCTTCTATAATGGACTAACCGATGCTTCTAGGGACTTCCTAGATAGTTGTGCTGGTTGTGTTTTCAGGGAACGAACTGTTGAACAAGCTGAAGAATTATTGAATAATATTTTGAAGAATTATGATGATTGGACTCTTCCTGAATCACTGCCTAAACCCACTCTGAAGAAGAGGGGTATCTTATTTCTCAGTCCTGAAGATATGCAAGAGGCAAAGAAATGTATGAAGGAAAAATGTATTAAAGCTGAGGATGTTAAAAATTTACCTCCTATTGAAGAAATACATGGACTTGACACACCACCACCACCAAAGGTGGTAGAGGTAAAGTCTTTATTAAAGTTTGATGAAGGTGACATCCCTTACAATAAACATCCTAGTCAATGCCTTTATGAGTTTGACAATTACATTAGTAAACAGGATCACTTCAATGCAAATGCTATGAAACAATTGAAATACAACTCTGATATGATTGCTCGCTTGAATGACTTGTTATTTAGAATCACTAATGATGTTAGAGGTGTGGGAAAACATGCCTCTATGGTCCAAAATCAGCTAGAACAAGTTGCTAAATCTCAAAGAGAATTGCTTAGTGAAATGAATAATAATATAAATGATTTTGCTGTTAGAGTAGCAACTAGAGGAGGCAAAATGACTTAGGAACCACTTTATCCTGAGGGACACCCTAAAAGAATTGAACAAGACTCTCAAAGAATTAACATTGATGCACCTAGTCCTTCTAAAAGGAAGCAGAAAAAGAAAAATGATAGGACTTTGCATACCTCTAGTGAACCTGAAATAGAAAAACCTCCTGAAAATAATAATGATGTTTCTATTTCTGATGCTGAAACTCAATCTGGTAATGAACATTCATCTAGTGATAATGAAAATGATAATGATGATGTTCATGAAGACACTCAACTAGACAATGATAAAGAACCAGATAATGAAGTTGAGATAGAACCTGCTGTTGATCTTGATAACTCACAACCTATAAATAAAAGATATGATAAAAGAGACTTTGTTGCTAGAAAACATGGAAAGGAAAGAGAACCATGGGTTCAAAAACCCATGCCCTTTCCACCTAAACCAACTAAGAAAAAAGATGATGAAGAATTTGAACGCTTTGCTGAAATGCTTAGGCCAGTCTTTTTGCGCACTCGCTTGACTGATATTTTAAAGATGGCCCCTTATGCAAAATACATGAAAGACATCATCACTAATAAAAGAAAGATACCTGAAGCTGAAATCTCCACCATGCTTGCTAATTACTCTTTTAAGGATGGAGTACCAAAAAAACTTGGAGATCCGGGAATACCAACTATACCTTGCTCCATCAAAAGAAATTATGTTAAAAGTGCTTTGTGTGATTTAGGAGCTGGTGTTAGTGTTATGCCTTTCTCCTTATATAAAAGACTTGATTTGAATAAACTCACACCTACTGAAATATCTCTGCAAATGGCTGATAAATCAACTGCCATACCTATTGGTATTTGTGAGGATGTGCCCGTTGTTGTTGCAAATGTTACTATCTTAACAGACTTTGTTATACTTGAGATGCCCGAGGACGACAACATGTCGATTATCCTTGGTAGACCCTTTTCGAATACTGCAGGGGATGTTATTGATTGCAATAGAAGCAAGGTCACTTTTCATATCAATGGTAATGAACATACGGTGCACTTTCCTAAGAAACAATTCCAAGTCAATGGTATTAATGTTATTGAAAAATCTCCGACACTCACTATTGGAAGTTTTCAATTACCTCTACCTACTGCCAAAAAGAAATGTGAAATGCTTATTGTTGGGGACATGCATATCCCCGTTGAGGTAACTTAGTGTTTTACGAAAGTTCTTCGGTTTCATGCTAATCGAAGGTGGTTGTTAATAAGACTTGATCAACTTTATTAATGGATCACTTTTGAGAGGTATGAAGTTGATGAATTTAGTAGGCACAACCTTCTGCTCCCAACTTTTGTTTTCTGTTTTTCTTAGTTAAATAAAATAAAATGCCATGTTTTGTTTGTTTTCTGAATTTCCCATGCAATAAAAAAATGGCCAAAAAATAAAAGTTCTCAGAATGCCCTGAAAATTTAATACGATTTTTTTTCTAAATATTTCTGAATTTCTGGTATAAATAACATCAGAGGGGGGTGCCTCTGGTGACCACAATACACCAGGGCGCGCCAGCTACCCCAGGCACGCCCTGGTGGGTTGTGGTCCCCACGTGGGTCCCCTCACTTACTTCTTTAGACCATGTTATCTCCTACCTCCAGAAAAAAAATCACCATAGCTCTCTCTCTCTCTCTCTTGTGTTCTTGCTCTCCAACCCGCGGATTTCGATCTCTTTGCTCGAAGCTCCGTTTCCGAAACTGTTTTGGGGGATTGCTACTTGGTATGTGACTCCTCCATTGCTCCAATTAGTTTTTGCTTTAGTGGTTTATATTTTGAATAATTGTCTACTCTTGGTGCTGCTGTAGATGAGCTTGCATGTTGAATTCTTAGAGTTCTAAGTAGTTTGAATGCTTGATATAGCCTCTATCCATCCTTAGGAGTAGCTGCTATCAATCTTGTGAAGTTTTGTTGACAAAATTTTGGGTCCTAAATTTTTTCAGAAATTGTACGCAAATAAAAATGCAATTCTTTAGGAGTTCTTCGAGGAGGAGGTCTACGGAGCCATCATCTAGTAGTGGCTCGATACATCGGTCTTATGTTGAGCCAAGTGCAAGCTCAATACGGGATGCCGCTATCAAATCATGCTTATGGCCGTGTAACAATTTCATGGCGAGCGCAGGTATTAAGGAAGAATTTGAGCAGTATGTTCACAACACCGAGCTCGGTCCCTACATCGAAGATAAGTGCATTTAGCATCTCAACCTCACAGAAATGTTCACTAAGAAATTTAAATTTCATCCTCGTGAGTCTAGAGTTTCATTAAGTCTTTATGATCATCCATTTACCATGCCTCTAGAGATGTTTTGTAGTGCCTGCAAAATTCCATTTTGGGGTTTGCTAGATGAACCACCAAAGTCTGAGTACGAGTCATTTCTGACTAGTCTTTGTTACGGCAAGAACAGAGGAGTGTCACAAGGTAGAATAAAAAGTATTCATTTTCCATCCATTCACTACTTTGCACTCTTTAATGGCAAATGCATCATGGGCAAGCAGGATTGCAGCACACTATGTGCCCCTGACTTGAGCCTCATACACACTGCCCTGGCCGGAATTAAATGTTATAATCTTGGAGCGATTGTTGCACGAAGGTTGCAACACAACACTGGTAGTGGTTATTTTTATGGTGGGATTTATACTTCTCGTTTAGCTAAAGAAGTTGGTGTAACACCTCTGCCTGATGACCCCATCCTACCTACTTAGTACTTAGACTTTGATGCCATGAAACGTCATAAGTTCCTTACGGGCACACCCACTAATTATACTTATAACTTGAGGTTTAATAAGAAACCTATTATACCAGTTGTTTTGCCTGCGCCTGCTCTTTTGGATTATCACAGCAAAATAAGATATTATGTCCTGGAGAATGAGGCTCGCGCATACAATGCGAAGGTCGAGGCTGATCGGCATGCTCAGGAGGATGCACCAAGGGCCTCCATGAGCTATCACTCGGATTATTATCCAGGCCGCGGATGGTGATTACCAAGCTAGGCAAAAAGCCTAAGCTTGGGGGAGTACGTATTTCCACCGACATTACATTCGTGTTCACACATTTCATTCCAGTTGTCGGTGTTCATAATTTTTCATTGTATTATCCATGCTAGATTTATTTTCTTGCTTTCTTCTTGTGTGTTTAAAAAACTTTGAGAAAACACAAAAATATTTCTTGTTTCTTTTCTGTTTTTCTTTCTAGTTTAATTAGTTGTAGTATTAAAAAGAAAACCCAAAAAGATTTCCCGATTCTTCTTTTTGCTTGTTGGGAGCTTTCCCGTGTAAATAGTTTTTCTCGTTTTTGTTCTTTTTCTTCTTTAATTTTCTTTCTTCAAGGAAAACAAAAAAACTCCAAAAATATTTCAGTGTGTTTCTCTGAAATTCCTTTCTTTTTATTGAGTCATACCAAGGAGAAGACCACGATGAAAATGTTGAGTGGCTCTCATATGCATTACTATTGATCTAACAAAGAGCCCAAATTACCTTGTCTTCTCCTTTTGAATAAAATGTTTGCAGATTCCAGCTTAGTCCACGGCACTCTTGCACTATTATTATTTTCATATCATTTGGTCGTGCAAGTGAAAGGCAATTATGACGATATTTGATGAACTGGCTGTGGTAGAGAGAAACGGGTATGAACTCAACTTGTTCTGTTTTTGTAAATATGTTTAACCTAGTATCCATGATTCAACATATTATGACCAAACATGTTTGCAATGAAAATTAGAGATTATAGTTTCTCATGCCATGCTTAAGTAGCTAGGAGTGGATAATGATTTATCTTGGATGTCAACATGCATTAAAATGATTGTGATGTAGTATGATGGTATGGTATCCTCCTATGAATGTTTCAAGTGGCTTGACTTGGCACATGTTCATGCATGTAGTTGAATCAAAACCAACATAGCCTCTACGATATTTATGTTCATGGTGTTCATATCCTACTCATGCTAGTATTCAATGTTAATTATGCATAACGCATGTTCATGACCGTTTTTGCTCTCTAGCTGGCCGCTCCTCAACCTATTTGCTAGCCTTCACCTGTACTAAGCTGGAGTACTGCTTGTGCATCAAAATTCTAAAACCCAAGTTATTCCAGACGAGTCCACCATATCTACCTATATGCGGTATTACCCTGTCGTTCCATGTAAATTTGCATGTGCCACCTCTAAAATTTCAAATGAACATCTGTTTTGTGTGCCTGGACCGCTCATGGAGCGACAGGGGGCGGTCAATATCTTCCATGCTAAGCGGGTTATTCTCATGATGAGTGTTTATTCACTCGTCCTTGCACGAGAGGGGCGGTAATAGGAATGCCCAGTCCTGAAATCAAAAATTGCAAATAAATTAAACAAAACTCCCCCATGATTGTTGTTGGTATGGACGGTACCCGTGGATTCGGCTAGCCGTGGAGTGTGTTTGTTGGTGGAGGGGGAGTAAACCTTTACTTTTATCACTTGGGAACCGCCGCTAATGTGTTTAGCATGGAAGATATTGATAACTCTTGGTCGTAACGTTGACAGGAAGGGTGTACCTCCCAAAATTATATTTATCTCTGTTTTTAAAACTTTGAGCTCTAGCACATCTGGAAATCCCTGCTTCCCTCTGCGAAGGGACTATCTATTTAATTTTATGTTGAGTCATCACCTTCTCAAATAAGCGCCAGATCCGAGAGCACTATTGTCATCCTCATGCATTGTGTATAGTTAATGTTGGATGCATCATGACCGGATCTTTTTTACCATGAATTACAATGTTTAGTTACTGCTTGAACTTTGGAGGTGCTCTGCATTTATGTTTTGTGGTCTCAGAAAGGGCTAGCGAGATACCATTATTGTCATATTATATCATGGTTGTTTTGACTAAGTGTTGCCATTTGAGATATCTTATTATTGCTCGCTAGTTGCTTATGCTATTGATATGAGTTAATATAATTTTTAAGAGTTATTGTTGACATGGTTAGTCATAATCTTTGCTGAAAACCTGGGTGCTACTTAAGCTTATTTATGTAAACAAGAACAAAAGAGTTCGTTGAAGTTTTTCTTTTTCACTTTTAGTTTGTCAACTGAATTGCTTGAGGACAAGAAAAGGTTTAAGCTTGGGGGAGTTGATACGTCTCCGTTGTATCTACTTTTCCTAACGCTTTTGCTCTTGTTTTGGACTCTAATTTGCATGATTTGAATGAAACTAACCCGGACTGACGCTATTTTCAGCAGAACTACCTTGGTGTTGTTTTTGTGCAGAAATAAAAGTTCTCAGATTTGGACGAAACTTTTTGGAGAATTATTTTAGAATAAATAAAAAATACTGGCACCAAGAACCACCGGAGGAGGGCCCCTGGCTAGGCACAAGACACCAGGGCGCCCCCCCTCTGGCACGCCCCGGTGGGTTGTGCCCACCTCGTGGCCCCGCAGACCCTCATTCGAACTCCATAAATACCTATTTTCGGAGAAAAAATAGGAGAGGAAGTTTCATCGCATTTCACGATACGGATCCGCCGCCACCTCCTATTCTTCATCGGGAGGCCAGATCTGGAGCCCATTTGGGGCTCCGGAGAGGGGAATCTTCGGTCTTCGTCATCACCAACCCTCCTTCATCACCAATTCCATGATGCCCCCCACCGGGAGTGAGTAATTCCTTCGTAGGCTCGCTGGTCGGTGAGGAGTTGGATGAGATTCATCATGTAATCGAGTTAGTTCTGTTAGGGCTTGATCCCTAGTATCTACTATGTTCTGAGATTGATGTTGTTATGACTTTGCCATGCTTAATGCTTGTCACTAGGGCCCGAGTGCCATGATTTCAGATCTGAACCATTCATGTTTTCACCATTATATCTATGTTCTAGATCCGATCTTGCAAGTCATATTCACCTATTACGTGTTATGATCCGTAAACCCCAGGGTGACAGTAATTGGGATACTTTCCGGTGATGACCGTAGTTTGAGGAGTTCATGTATTCACTATGTGTTCATGCTTTGTTCCGGTTCTCTATTAAAAGGAGGCCTTAATATCCCTTAGTTTCCTTATGGACCCCACTGCCACGGGAGGGTAGGACAAAAGATGTCATGCAAGTTCTTTTCCATAAGCACGTATGACTATTTACGGAATACATGCCTACATTATATTTATGAACTGGAGCTAGTTTTGTATCACCCTATGTTATGATTGTTATATGATGAATATCATCCAACGAATTCACCGATCCAATGCCTACGAATTTCCCACGTATTGCTCTTGCTAAGTTACTATTGCTATTGCTACTGTTACACTTGCTACAAAATCATTGCTATCACTGTTACTGTTACTGCTACTATTACCACTACTATCAAAACTATCATATTACTGTGCTACTGATCACCTTGCTGCAGATATTTAATCTCCAGGTGTGGTTGAATTGACAACTCAACTGCTAATACTTACAAATATTCCTTGGCTCCCCTTGTGTCGAATCTATGAATTTGGGTTGAATACTCTACCCTCAAAAACTGTTGCGATCCCCTATACTTGTGGGTTATCAGTGTCCATGCTAACAGAAGCTCGGAGTTGTATCCTGATCTATTACAACTAGAACTGGATACTGGAGACACTAAATGGATATGATGGCTCCGGGATTGCTTTCTCGCAGGGAGTCGAGGAAGGATCTCTGGGCGTTACTACTACATACTGACTACTTTATGTTAAGCTAATATGCACTCTTCTAATGCTGCAAGACGTTGCAAGATGCTAGTCTTCGATAGGCGAGGCCTTCCCCTCTATTCTGGCATTTCTGTAGTCTAGTCCAGAGATATAGCCCCATTCCTTTGATACCGATGCATACTTAGTATAGATCTGATGTAAGTCTTGCGAGTACTTTGGATGAGTGCTCACGGTTGCTTTGTTACCTCTTTCCCCATCTACCCGATTGCTGCAATCAGATGACGGAGCCCAGGAGCCAGCTGATCCTGCTGACGACGTCTACTACCATGAAGAAGCCTACTACTACGTGGAGACCGTCGATGACCAGGAGTAGTTAGGAGGCTCCCAGGCAGGAGGCATGTGCCTTTTCGATCTAGTTATTGTTTTTATGCTAGCCTTCTTAAGGCAGACTTGTTTATCTTATGTCTGTACTCAGATATTTTTGCTTCTGCTGACTCTTGTGTATTCGAGCTTATGTATTCGAGCCCTCGTGGCCCTGGCTTGTAATATAAAGTTGTATGACTTTAATTTGTGTCTAGAGTTGTGTTGTGATATCTTCCCGTGAGCCCTGATCTTGATCGTGCGCATTTGTGTGTATGATTAGTGCACGATTAAGTCGGGGGCGTCACAAGTTGGTATCAGAAACGACTGCCTGTAGGAAGCCCCTTTCCAACTCCTTGGCCGAAGTGAGTCTAGTCTTTGAAAAACTATTTTACTAACATTGTTGTGTGGCAAAGTGGCCTCCCCCTCTCCTCTCCTCTCCTCTCCTCTCCTAGGCGACTCCTAGGCAATTCCCGCTGGTGGCCACCCTAGCCCCGACGGCCACCTCCTGCCATCTTCCACTCAGGCAGTGGCAGCCACTTCAATAGAGGGGGGAGAAGTGATCATGGATCCACCGTCGCTCAACTTTGCTCGAGGTAAAGAGTTTCACCTCTCAATGAGACAGAAGTTTGGTCATTCGGTGGTGTTTTCTCCGATTTTCGTCAACGGGAATTTGTCTTGGTGGTCTCCTTTTGTCGTGCCCGTTTTTGGTTGTATTGCCACACTATTAGCATTGCGCTTCAATCTTGTGTCGGTGGTTATCGGCAAGGGTTTTGTGTTCATCATCTCAAGGACAGGTCTTTCAAGTTCTCTGTGGCCTCCAGTGTCGGAATCGGGTCTCCAGGGAGCCAAGGAAGGTTCAAACTCTGGGGTGTGCTCGCGGTATCTTGCTTAGCCCTGCCTAGCTACTCACTATCTCATGGCGATGCTCCGGCGTGCTCGAGCGAGAGGAAGGACGAACAATGGACACGGCAGTTTACCCAGGTTCGGGCCACCTCGTGGTGTAAGACCCTACTCCTACTTTGTGAGTACAAGCGGAAGCAGGAGGCCTCCAGGGGGTCTGGATCTGATCCTCGTCTAAGGTGGTGGCTAGCTTATACTTATACAAGCCTTGGTCCTCTTCCCTTGAAATACTAGGCGGGAAGGGTTGCCACAACGACCAATTTCACAGGGGGACAACAGTACAGCTTATCCTGACAAAAGCGGTTTTTGCCTGCTAAAGCTTCCTGCCATGATGCATCGGTGTGCTCGGTGATGACCTCCGTCCTGGCGAGTCCGCTGTCCTGGTCTTCTTGCACCAAAGTGGCAACCTTTGGGGATTGCTTTGGGAACCAGCAAGATGCCCTGCTCCCTTAGCATGAAAGAGGTAGGCAACCTTATCCGTGCCTGCTGGCTCAGCTCCTGGCGCTGCTCGTCATGACTCACGTCACCCACGTGCAGTGCAAGGGGACTTGGTGAGCCTAGACATATACGCCCCGCGAGGGGCCTCGGGAGGCAGCTTCAGGGGGCTGCCCTGCGTGAGGCCGTCGGGGAGCTCTTGACGATGCTTGCTGACGTACACCTCGCGAGGCGGGGGTCCTTGCGAGGGTCTTGCTCGTGAAGCCTTGAAGATGGGCCGTGCTGGGCCAATGGCATGCGTTGCGTCGTGGGCCATATGCAGACGGGTCTGGGTACCCCCAGTCCCACGGGCCCGACAGTAGCCCTCGGGCGTGTGGCGTGCACGACTCCGCCAGTTGAGGAGGGGGACGAAATGGCGCGGGCCCCAACCGCCTGCGGGTCAGGCACGACGCATGGCGCAAGACGGGGAACAGGACGCCCCCACTTCCCCCACGACGCCTCGGTGATACGTCCATTTTGCATCATGTTTTCCTACTGTTATTTATATTGTTTTTAGATATAATAATACTTTTTGGAGTAATTCTAATGCCTTTTCTCTCATAATATGCAAGGTTCACACAAACAGGGAGAATACCGGCAGCTGGAATTCTGGACCTAAAAAAGCTACGTCAGGCCACCTATTCTGCACAACTCCAAATGAGCTGAAACTTCACGGAGAATTTTTATAGAATATATAAGAATTATTGGAGCCAATAAGTACCAGAGGGGGCCCACCAGGTGGGGACAACCCACCTGGGCGCGCCAGGGAGCCCAGGCGCGCCCTGGTGGGTTGCGCTCCCCTCGGCCCACTTCCGGTGCCCATCTTCTGGTATATAAGTCATTTTGACCTAGAAAAAATCAGGAGAGGACTTTCGGGATGAAGCGCGGCCGTCTCGAGGCGGAACTTGGGCAGGAGCACTTTTGCCCTCCGGCGGAGCGATTCCGCTGGGGGAACTTCCCTCCCGGAGGGGGAAATCATCGTCATCATCATCACCAACAACTCTCCCATCTTGGGGAGGGCAATCTCCATCAACATCTTCAACAGCACCATCTCCTCTCAAGCCCTAGTTCATCTCTTGTGTTCAATCTTTGTACCGGAACCTTAGATTGGTGCTTGTGGGTGACTAGTAGTGTTGATTACATCTTGTAGTTGATTACTATATGGTTTATTTGGTGGAAGATTATATGTTCAGATCCATTATGCTATTTAATACCCCTCTGATCTTGAGCATGATTATCATTTGTGAGTAGTTACTTTTGTTCTTGAGGTCACGGGAGAAATCTTGTTGCAAGTAATCATGTGAACTTGATATGTGTTCGATATTTTGATGATATGTATGTTGTGATTCCCTTAGTGGTGTCATGTGAATGTCGACTACATGGCACTTCACCTTATTAGGGCCTAAGGGAATGCATTGTGGAGTAGTTATTAGATGATGGGCTGCGAGGGTGACAAAAGCTTAAACCCTAGTTTATGCGGTATTCCGTAAGGGACTGATTTGGATCCAAAAGTTTAATGCTATGGTTAGATTTATTCTTAATACTTTTCTCATAGTTGCGGATGCTTGCGAGGGGGTTAATCATAAGTAGGATGTTTGTTCAAGTAAGAACAACACCTAAGCACCGGTCCACCCACATATCAAATTATCGAAGTAGCGAACACAAATCAAACCAACATGATGAAAGTGACTAGGTGAAATTTCCGTGTACCCTCAAGAACGCTTTGCTTATCATAAGAGACCGTTTTGGCCTGTCCTTTGCCTCAAAAGGATTGTGCTACCTTGCCGCACTTTTGTTACCGTTACTGTTGCTTGCTTGTTACAAATTACCTTGCTATCAAACTAATCGTTACTTATAATTTCAGTGCTTGCAGAGAATACCTTGCTGAAAACTACTTGTCATTTCCTTCTGCTCCTCGTTGGGTTCGACACTCTTACTTATCGAAAGGACTACGATTGATCCCCTATACTTGTGGGTCATCACTCAGCAACCGCCCAGGCCAACAAAGCCTGTGCGTGGCGCGGGGCCATCATTGCTCCGGAGTCGAAGGGGCACAGACCAGCCCCCACTGAAACTATAGAAGGGCAAGGGGTCGGACCCCTCGACCCATCTCCTTATTCTCGCTTCTCCACTTCGACCTGCCGTTGCCGCAGCCATGGCGCCATTGAGGAGGTTCTCCGCTGCCGAGAAGGGGAAAGCAGCCGTAGAGGAGGTGGAGTCTCCGAGGCCAGCGAGGGGGCGGGGCCGCCCTCGCTCAACCGCCGCCACGCCCGGAGCGGCTCCACGGGAATGCGGGCATCCCCCGCTCACACCGTACGCCGGCTCCGGCAGTCGAGGGAACCATTTCACCCGCGGGCGCGGGCGAGGGGGAAGAGGCGGCCGCGACCCGGGCAGACGGGGCGGCGCCGCCCGGCCATCCCAGGCATGGAGCCACTCCGCGGATGCGGCCCGCGAGTTCATGGTGAACATGCACCGCGATCCTTGCACCTGGCTCCGGCTTCTCGACGCCTTCGCGAGGGAGATGGCAGAGCGTGCGCCTATGGGCCCGTGGCTACAGCCGGATGGCTGCTGCAACGGGCCCTCCTGGGTGGCGACAAACTTCACCCCTCCGGCTTCATGTTTCTGGGGCGGGGGTGGAAGTCGTTCTCCCTTGCCCACGGCTTAAAGGAAGGGCACACCCTCTTCTTCAAGTACGATGGGGCCACCACGCTCTTCATGAAGATCTTCGGGGCCGCCGGCTGCCGCTTGGACTGCTGCATGGAGAGCGACAACAGTGACTCTCCGGCGACGGCAGCGGCAGCAGTAGCAGCACCTCCTCCGGGGGGAGCGGGAGCGATGACGGCTCCGATGACTCCCCACGCCCCGCATCAAGGAGGAGGACTCCGACTAGGCACAGGTAAAGCCGGAGTCGGTGCCCTGGGCGCGGCGGCCTTCGCGAGGAGGTTCCTTTTGTTTTTATTCCTGCATCAAAACGGCATGGGCCCCATGGGGGCATGTAAGAAACTCTAGCGCTTGCGCCTTATCTTTAGTGTTTTTATGGCTCGCGGTTAAGTTCAATTATGGCGCTTCTCATTTAGACTTGGCACCTTCTTCGCGATCGCACTAGTGCTCTGCGTCGCTAGGACCCAGCCCCGAGCAAGCCTCAGGCGTCGCTGGTATGTCAAGTCCTGATGCGTGGGACAAGGCCAGGAGGTGAGGGGCCCGAGGTCCGATAAGAGCTCCTGAGGCGCGGTCCTCAGGAGGTCCCCCTTGACACGCAAGTGGCTCATGCAGGAGAAGAGGTTTCCACGTCGGACAATATCGTGAAAAGAAAGGACATTATTTAGAAAGATCTCTGCGCCTCGTGAGGCGGTCAACTTAGCTCTTTGGAGCACGGCGTAGCTCGGCGGCGGCTTGTGTGAAGTCCTCGCGACGCGAGGGTGCGTTCCCTCAAAGTTTGGTTTTCTGTCCGCCTTCTATCTGTGATAAACCAATACAGGCCCCACGAGGGGTGCATGAAAAATTGATACCCTTCATGCCTTAACCAATGCCCTTGCGGCTAAATTGCGAACTTTCTCCCCCTGCTCCTCACGAGGCCTGCCTCTCTTTTTTCTTGTTTGCCAAAGTGCTCTACGTACTCAGGACCCGGCCCTTGAGCGAGGCTCAGCCGCTACAGGTATGTCAGGTTGCGATGCCTGGGACAAGGCCAAGGGGTGAGGGCTCGAGAACCAGTAAGAGCTCCTGAGGCGCGATGCTCAAGAGCTCCCCTTTTAACATGCAAGCAACTCACGCGAAAAAGAGGCGACATGCTTCACCAGGGTCATAGGGAGAAGGAATCCCAACCGACAATGGCGCGCCATATGAAGTGGCTGTACTTAGCTTTTCGCGGTTGGCGACGTAGACCGGACCGTCGCCTGCTCGAGGCTGGGCCTCCTGAGGTGGTGTGGGGTGCTATCCGTATGGCGTCTGAATGCCTGGCTCCTGAAGCCTCTACATGCTGACAGGTTACAAGGTATAGAGGGTGATGCACGCTTGCTGGTCTACTCGTGATTGTTCCATGAGGAGACAAGGCACTAAGGACGTGATGAGGTGACGTGCACGGGACCGGCCCGCGAGTCAGAGCTCGATCGCTTAGGTTTATCAGCGCTACAGGGACAGACCCGAGCACAGACACCGTGCCAATAGCCCCCGCTCACGAGATGATCTAGAGGAGCACTACAGGCGCGCGGGGCCCCAGGAGTGGTGCCTCCCAACGTGACGCGACACCAAGCACGAAGTTGGAGCAAGAAGAGTAAACTCATGAAAACACAACTGGGTTTAGTACGCGACCAAAAAGCAAAGCGACTGCAGGGGTTGACCCTAAACAACCTGAGGATGAGGCAACCCAGTGGGCGCCCTCAATTGAACAAACCAAAGAGTCACCTGGCAATCATGCTGCTGTGGGAGCGTCGGGGTGGTTGGCGAAGCGTGCTCCGAAGGTTCGCCCCTCAGGGGTCGGCTGGCTCCTGAGGCCCTGGAGGCTCGCGAGGATCCGAAGCCTCGCGAGACGCCAGCCCGAGCCGCATGAAACACTGGTAGGTGTCACCCATGTTCAGCAGACCGAAGGGCATGCAGACATAGTTGGTGGCGATGCCCCCGCTCCGGCCAACGTGCGATGGCCAGAAGATGTCTTGAGAACTAGCCCTGTTGAGGCTCGGGATGTTAACGCACACGTGTAGCTCGCTGCCCGCGTCAAGAGTGGCAGCCGAGCCGGCGGGGCACGCGGGGCAACGCTCGCCACGCATGGCCCTTGCCTCCTATAGCTTGTTGATCTCCTGGATGATGAACTCTTGTGCTCCTAGCGGATGGCGCCTTGCTCCTTGCTTGCGGGGGCGCACGTCGAAGCACACCTCCAAGTGGTGCCCGAGCACCTCCCTTGTCGCAGTGGTCAGGTCAGATGCTCTCTAGGTGGAAGCCCCCGAGCCTGCCCTGAGGGAGGCGCCGGGCGTGTCTTCCTATGCGGGAGGAAGACCAACCCCGACGACAAGTGCGGCGCCAAAGGCATCACCAGCCGGTGCCGTCTTCGCCTCAGGGCGGCCCTTAGGGAGGAGCTGCTTCTTCTTTGCGGGGCGGCCTCAAGGGGCGCACTAGCGTTTTCGCCGTCGGAGTTCTGAGCCACAGCGACCCAGTAGGCATGCTGAAGGGAGCAGACCGCATCTTTCTCATCGCAGGCAATGGTGATGACACCGCTGCACCCTGGCATCTTGAGGACATTGTAGCCATGGTGAGTTGCCGCCATGAACTTGGCGAGTGCGGGGTACCCCAGGATGGCGTTGTACGGGAGGCTGATGTGGGCCATGTCGAAGTCGATCATCTCGGTATGGTAGTTGTCGCGAGTGCCGAAGGTGACTAGGAGGCGCACCTGCCCCAGGGGAGCAGTCGATCCATCCCTCACCCTGGAGAAGGGCCTGGTGGGCATCAGCTGGTCATAGGGCACCTGAAGCATTTCAAAGGTCGCGATGGAGATCACGTTGAGGCCAGCACCCCCGTCGATGAGGGTCTTGGTGACGGAGACATTGCTGATGGTGGGAGTGCACAGCATGGGGAGCGCACCAGCGTTGGCCAAGCTCCTGAGGTGGTCCTTGGAGTCAAAGGTGATGGCGTACGGTGACCACTTGAGGGGCCACACGGCCTCGAGCCTCGGGAGGGCAGCGTTCACCTCATGAGAGATTTGCTTGAAGAGGCGGTTAGAAGCGGGAACTTGGGCTCCGCCGAGGATGCATGCTATCGTGCGAGGCTCCTGATAGCCCCCAGTCCCCTCGTCTTGCTGGTTGTTGTCGTTCCTTCTGGGCGGCGGTGGCGACAGTGGTGGAAGAGCCGCGTTGTCCTGAGGGCGCGTCTCGCGAGGCTGATCACGCCAGGCGCCGTCGCGAGGCTGATCACACCAGCCACCCTCGTGAGGCTAGTCGCACCAGCCTTGGCGGGGGTTGCCGCTGCAGTTGTCCGATTGACCGCCCCCGCGGCCGAAGCCACGGTCGTTGCGGTTGGGACGGCGGCCCAAGCGCTCGTCGTGGAGCACCTTGAGCTCCTGGCAGTCGTCGGTGTTGTGGGTGCACACGTTGTGGTAGACGCAGAACAGTCGGCTACTCCCTTCGGGCTCGCTGTGGTCGCGGCCGCGCTTTTGCTCAGGCTCGGCTGCCAACACGGTAGAGCCCTTGCGCTTGGCCTCCTTGCCTTTAGCCTTGCCATCATTGAGCGCGGCGTCGGGGTCGTTGTGGAGGAAGAGGCGGCCCTCTTCGGCCTTGGAGCACTTGTGGGCTAGGGTGAACAACTCCAGCGCCGTGCTCAGGTTGTCGTTGATGGCGAGCTTCTCGCACATGCAGACGTCCTTGACGCCGTTGGTGAACGCAATGATGATGGCCTCGTCCGAGGCGTGTGGGATCATGCGGCGCGCCTGGCTGAAGCGCTGGATATACCTGCGAGTGGGAAGGCATCGGCGCCTCACCCGCGGAGTTGACGAGCTCGGTGATGCGGCCAAGCCAAGCATCGTAGCCTTCGTCGGACGGGCGGCATCGCAGCAGTTCACGCGCCATGAGTAGCGCAGCCTGCGCTGATACGTCTCCAACGTATCTATAATTTTTGATTGTTCCAAGCTGTTACATTATCATTCTTGGATGTTTTACAATCATTTTATAGCAATTTTATATCATTTTTTGGGACTAACCTATTGACATAGTGCCCAGTGCCAGTTGCTGTTTTTTGCTTGTTTTTTACTTCACAGAATATCAGTACCAAACAGAGTCCAAACGCAGTGAAACATTTTGGAGATTTTTTTGGACTAGAAGATACCTTGGGGATCAAGAAAGCACCTGGGAGGAGGCCGTGGGGCCCAAGATACACCAGGGCGCGCCAGAGGCCCCTGGGCGCCCTGATGTATCTTGGGGCCCACGGAGGTCTCCTGCACTGCCTCTTCGCCCTACAAATTCCCAAATATTTCAAAAACCCTAGGGGAGTCGACGAAACACAATTCCAGCCACCGCAAGTTCCAGAACCACGAGATCCAATCTAACACCATCACAGAGGGGTTCATCATCCTCATTGGTGCCTCTCCGATGATGCGTGAGTAGTCCACCATAGACCTAAGGGTCCATAGGCAGTATTTAGATGGTTTCTTCTCTCTTTTTGCTTCTCAATACAATGGTCTCTTGGAGATCTATTTGATGTAAACCTTTTTGCGGTCTGTTTGTTGGGATCCGATGAACTTTGAGTTTATGATCAGATCTATATCCATGAATATTATTTGAGTTTTCTTTGATCTCTTATATGCATGATTATTTATAGCCTCGTATTTCTTCTTCAAATCTATGGTTTAGTTAGGCCAGCTAGATCGATTTTTCTTGCCATGGGAAGAGGTGCTTTGTGATGGGTTCGATCTTGCGGTGTCCTCTCCCAGTGACAGAAGGGGCAGCGAGGCACGCATGTATCGTTGCTATTAAGGATAACAAGATGGGGTCTATTCCTACATGAATAGGTCTTGTCTACATCATGTCATCATTCTTATTGCATTACTCCGTTTCTCCATGAACTTAATACACTGGATGCATGCTGGATAGCGGTTGATGTGTGGAGTAATAGTAGTAGATGCAGGCAGGAGTCGGTCTACTAATCTTGTACATGATGCCTATATATTGATCATTGAATTGGATATCGTCATAATTATTCGATCTTCTATCAATTGCCCCACAGTAATTTGTTTACCCACCGTATGCTATTTTCTCGAGAGAAACAACTAGTGAAATCTACGGCCCCCGGGTCTATCTTTTATCATATTGCTTTCCGATCTATTTTTCATCGCATTTGTTTTCAGATCTATTATTCCAAAAACCCAAAAATACTTTGCTGCACTTTTTATTTGCATCTTTTATTTCGCGTTTTATTCATATCTATTTATCCAAACACATACAAAACAATCTATCTTTTTACCGAGGGATTGACAACCCCTCTTACACGTTGGGTTGCGAGGATTTGTTCTTTGTGTGCAGGTACCGTTTACATAGTGTTGCTTGGTTCTCCTACTGGATTGATACCCTGGTTTCATAACTGAGGGAAATACCTACCGTAGCCGTACTGCATCATCCCTTTTCTTCTATTAAAACTATTGAAAAAACTCCCGTAAAAATTTGCAAGTCTACACAAATTATTAAAACAAGGGTGTCACTTCTAATAGCAACAAGGAGGATCTTAAAATGATTAGTATTCAGCCCAATTTTGTTGAAGTGATAAAAGACCCTACTTGCAAGAATGAATTCTTCAATCTTGTTCCTAGGAGTATTGTTATTGAAAATATTTATGCTAAATCCTTGAAGAATTCTAGGTGTTTGATTGAGGAGTTGAAAGCTAAAGATGACAATATTTGAATCTATGCATTATGCCTAGCTAGGGGCATAAAACGATAGCGCTTGTTGGGAGGCAACCCAATGAATAAAATTTATTTTTGCCCTTTTCTTTCTATTATTGAGTGTTTGCACAATTATGCCTATGTTATGATTGTGCTTTTTATGTTTTAATTAGTATTTGTGCCAAGTAAAGCCTTTGGGATAGCTTTGGTGATAGTTGATTCGATCCTAATGAAAAACAGAAACTTTTGCGTCTAGTAACAAAATTGTTTAAATTCACAGAAGCGACGAAAAATTCTGAATTTTTTACACAAGATTGATATACAAATTTCCTGTTGTCCTAGTTTTTCAGAATTTTGGAGTTACAGAAGTATGAGAACAATTAGTATCTTTATAGTCTGTTCTGTTTTTGACAGATTCTGTTTTCTTTGCATTGTGTGCTTATTTTGATGAATCTATGGATTGTATCGGGGGGTATAAGTCATGGCAAAGTTAGAATACAGTAGATATAATGCAATAACCGAAATTGAATTGGTTTGCAATAGTACTTAAAGTAAAGATTGGTTTTCTTATACTAACGGATTTCACGAAGGTTTTGTTAAGTTTTGTGTGATTGAAGTTTTCAAGTTCTGGGTGAGATCACGATGGATGAAGGAATAAGGAGTATCAAGAGACTAAGCTTGGGGCTGCCCCATGGCACCCCAAGTTAATATTCAAGGAGAACCAAACAACTAAGCTTGGGGATGCTCTGGAAGGCATCCCCTCTTTCTTCTAACAACCATCGATATTTTACTTGGAGCTATATTTTTATTCGTCACATATCATGAGTTTTGCTTGGAGTGTCTTGTATTATATGAGTCTTTGCTTTTTTCGCTTTTTAGTTTGTCACAAGTATCCTTGCTGGACACATCTATTTGAGAGAGCCAAAATTATGCTATGATTTGTTAGAATTGCTCTATATGCTTCACTTAAATTTTTTGAGCCGTGAAATTGCTCTAGTGCTTCACTTATATCTTTTTTAGCACGGTGTGCTTTAATATTTTTTAAGAAATCCTCTCATGCTTCACTTAGATTAATTTGAGAGTTAGTAAATTTTTGAAGAAATTCTCTCATGCTTCACTTTTATTATTTTGAGAGAAGAAATTTCCCAAAGTGATAGATATTCAAGAGGGATATAATAAAAACTTTCATGAAGATCATTGGACAAAATAAACTTGATTCTTTGTAATAGTTTTGAGATATGATGATAGTAATATATGAGTCATGTTGGTGAATAATTATGCTTTAGTAAGAATATTGGTGTTAAGGTTTGTGATTCCCTTTGCAAGCACGAACGTCAATAGTTATGCAATGAAATTACATCCTACTTGTGGTGCATTATTCGTCGTTAGTTATGCTCAATGCTCGCTTATGTGAATTATCGTTTCTTGGTTGGTTGCTTCTCAATCTTTTTGCTAGCCTCCACTTGTACTAAGTAGAAATACTACTTGTGCATCCAAACTCTTTAAACCCAGTTTTGCCATATGAGTCCACCATACCTACCTATATGCGGTATTTCTGTGCCGTTCTAAGCAAATTCGTATGTGCCAACTCTAATTTTTCAAAATGAATTTCCTTTTTGTGTGCCCGTACCGCTCATGAAGCGGCAGGGGGTGGCCAATATTTTCCATGCTAGATGTGTTATTCTCAAGATGAGTGTTTATTCACTTGTCATTGCACGAGAGTATGGTGGTAATAGGGATGCCCAGTCCCAAAATGAAAAGGAAATTTACTTTATGTTGTCAAATAATAAATTCCTTGGAAAGTGTTGGTATGGACGGTACCTGTGGATACGGCTAGTCGCAGAGTGTGAAAGTATGGTGGAAAAAGGAACAAACTTTATTTTCTGTTTGGGAACCGCCTATAATATATCTAGCATGGAAAGTGTTGGGAATTACTCGGTCATTTTCGTTGACGGGAAAAGCATGCCTCGCAAAAAAATTTATCTCTCAATTTAAGCTTGGCACCTCTACAAATCCCTACTTCCCTCTGCAAAGGGCCTATCTATTTACTTTATGCAATTTTTATTTTTATTTGAGTCTCCATCTTCTCTTATAAAGCACCAACTAGGGAGCACTATGATCATACATGTGCATTGGATGTAGCTAATATTCGAGTGTGTTTCATGAATGGATCAATGATTGAGCATGATGGGCTAGGGATAACTTTCTTTAGTGTTGATATTTTGAAAGACATGGTTGCTTGTTGATATGCTTGACTAACTAAGTTATCATGTCAAATATAGACTATTGCTTTGAACCATCTAAAAGTCCAAATGTCCATACTACAAAAGAAAAGAATATGTGACGAACATGTTAGGCAACATTCCACATCAAAAATTCTGTTTTTATCATTTACCTACTCAAGGATGAGCAGGAATTAAGCTTGGGGATGCTAATACGTCACCAACATATCTATAATTTTTTGATTGTTCCATGCTATTATATTATCATTCTTGGATGTTTTACAATCATTTTATAGCAACTTTATATCATTTTTCGGGACTAACTTATTGACATAGTGCCCAGTGCCAGTTGCTGTTTTTTGCTTGTTTTTTACTTCGCAGAATATCAGAACCAAACCGACTCCAAACGCATTGAAACTTTTTGGAGATTTTTTTGGACCAGAAGACACCTTGGAGATCAAGAAAGCACCTGGGAGGAGGCCCGTGGGGCCCAAGATACACCAGGGCACGCCAGAGGCCCCTAGCGCACCCAGATGTATCTTGGGGCCCACGGAGGTCTCCTGCACTGCCTCTTCGCCCTATAAATTGCCAAATATTCCAAAAATCCTAGGGGTGTCGACGAAACACAATTCCAGCCGCCGCAAGTTCCAGAACCACGAGATCCAATCTAACACCATCACGGAGGGGTTCATCATCCTCATTGGTGCCTCTCTGATGATGCGTGAGTAGTCCACCATAGACCTAAGGGTCCGTAGGCAGTAGCTAGATGGCTTCTTCTCTCTTTTGCTTCTCAATACAATGGTCTCTTGGAGATCTATTTGATGTAAACCTTTCTGCGGTGTGTTTGTTGGGACCCGATGAACTTTGAGTTTATGATCAGATCTATATCCATGAATATTATTTGAGTTTTCTTTGATCTCTTATATGCATGATTATTTATAGCCTCATATTTCTTCTTCGAATCTTTGGTTTAGGTAGGCCAACTAGATCGATTTTTCTTGCCATGGGAAGAGGTGCTTTGTGATGGGTTCGATCTTGCGGTGTCCTCTCCCAGTGACAGAAGGGGCAGCGAGGCACGCATGTATCATTGCTATTAAGGATAACAAGATGGGGTCTATTCCTACATGAATAGATCCTGTCTACATCATGTCATCATTCTTATTGCATTACTCCGTTTCTCCATGAACTTAATACACTAGATGCATGCTGGATAGCGGTTGATGTGTGGAGTAATATTAGTAGATGCAGGCAGCAGTCGGTCTACTAATCTTGGATATGATGCCTATATATTGATCATTGCCTTGGATATCGTCATAATTATTTGATCTTCTATCAATTGCCCAACAGTAATTTGTTTACCCACTGTATGCTATTTTCTCGAGAGAAGCCACTAGTGAAATCTATGGCCCCTGGGTCTATCTTTTATCATATTGCTTTCTGATCTATTTTTCATCGCATTTGTTTTCAGATCTATTATTCCAAAAACCCAAAAATACTTTGCTGCACTTTTATTTGCATCTTTTATTTCACGTTTTATTCATATCTATTCATCCAAACACATACAAAACAATCTATCTTTTTACCGAGGAGGGATTGACAACCCCTCTTACGCGTTGGGTTTCGAGGATTTGTTCTTCGTGTGCAGGTACCGTTTACATAGTGTTGCTTGGTTCTCCTACTGGATTGATACCTTGGTTTCATAACTGAGGGAAATACCTACCGTAGCTGTACTGCATCATCCCTTCCTCTTTGGGGAAATACCGACACAGTTTCAAGCCACATCATGCGCATTCACCGGCCCACGGCGAGCGTGGGAGGATGATCTCGTAGCAGCGACGAGCGACGGCATGGCGGTGCGGCCGTCGCGCTGCATGGAAGGATGTAGGGACGAGTCTTGATGCTCGTGGGCGGCAGGGTCCATGGCGGCATTGGCTGCGGCCGAGGTGGGGTGGTGGCGACCACCACGGCCTGCGGGCTCCGTCTGGGCAAAACGAGTCACCCGGCGCTTGGCGCGGACATGACGGGCGTCATCCATGGAGACGGTGGAGCTGGAAACGGAGCGAAGCAGGAGAACTGAGGCACATCCCTACCTGGCGCGCCAAATGTTGGAATCGGGGCTCCGGGGACCCAAGGAAGGTTCGAACTCTGGGGTGTGCTCGCAGTATCTCGCTTAGCCCTGCCTAGCTACTCACTATCTCATGGCAATGCTCCGGCATGCTCGAGCGAGAGGAAGGACAAACAACGGACATGGCAGTTTACCCAGGTTTGGGCCACCTTGTGGTGTAAGACCCTACTCCTGCTTTGTGTGTGGATTGCCTCGCGAGGGAGGATGAATGGATGAGTACAAGCGGAAGCGGGAGGCCTCCGAGGGGTCTGGATCGGATCCTCGTCTAAGGTGGTGGCTAGCCCATACTTATACAAGCCTTGGTCCTCTTCCCCCCAAACACTAGGCGAGAAGGGTTGCCACAACTACCAATATCGAAGGGGAACAACAGTACAACTTATCCTGACAAAAGCGGTCTTCACCTGCTAAAGCTTCCTGCCATGACGCGTCGGTGGGCTCGGTGATGACCTCCATCCTGGCGAGTCCGCTGTCCTGGTCTACTCGCACCAAAGTGGCAACCTTTGGGGATTGCTTTGGGAACTGGCGAGATGCCCTACTCACTTAGCACGAAAGAGGTAAGCATCCTTATCCGTGCCCGCTGGCTCGGCTCCTGGCACCGCTCATCGTGGCTCGCGTCACCCACGTGCAGCGCGAGGGGACTTGGCGAGCCTAGACATATCAGCCCCACGAGGGGCCTCGGGAGGCAACTTCAGGGGGCTGCCCTGCGTGAGGCCCTTGGGGAGCTCTTGACGATGCTTGCTGACATACACCTCGTGAGGTGGGGGTCCTCGCGAGGGTCTTGCTCGTGAAGCCTTGAAGATGGGCCGCGCTGGGCCCACGGCACGCGTTGCGTCCTGGGCCACAGGCAGACGGGCCTGGGTACCCCCAGTCCCACGGGCCTGACATCCAGGGTAGTCGGTTTTGAAGTCTATAATCAAGGCCGTATTGTGGAAAAAGATTATGAAATGGTTTTTAGTCTTTGGTGCGCGTGGGGCCCGAATTGGATCAGGGAGGAGTAATTGTTCTACCGTGAGGAAGATGCATCATGGACATTGGTCGGTGGTGGTGGATCTCGCACTCGGACTGCCACCCCTCCCATCGATGGTGATCACTGCCGGCCATCCATCTTTTTGCGTTTGGCAAATCTCTCGGAGTCCATCAGTAATGGTGCATCCAGTAGTAATGGCGCAATGAATATGGATCATATTACACTAGGCGAATTTTTGGCATCGGTTTCTGAGGGCGCCAATCGGGAACGTTCAAATGGTTTTATTCAGTGTTATGCATGCGGACGTCCGGGCCACTTCGCAAAGGAGTGCACGAAAAAATGGCTCACTGGGCTTTACCCTTATTTGAATTTTTCTACTTTTAGCAGCCCACCAGAAGTGGCCTGGACCCGTGGTGCGGTCCAAGATTGGTTTATGTCGATCGGCCTAGCCCGTGACCCTCCGGTTGTTTCCTCTTTTGGAGAGCTTTGTATGGGGGCTTTTCTAACTTTCAGCCTCGATTGGCACTTGCCTCCTCAGCTTCTCCACCCTCTGGCTCTGGCCCTCCTCTACAATGTTCAAACCCCGCTCCTGTCTCGTCAAGGTTGTCATTGGCTTCTGCTCCGAGTGCGCTTGCTTCCATGGCGAACATCCCAATCGACCCGCGCCCTTTTGTGCCTCATGGGTTTGATATCCAGCACATTGAGGGGCGCAATGGGGTGGCGAGGGTGGTGCTTCCTCATCAACCACGTCGCCATGAAGACTGGGCTATTGCCACCATCCATCCGCTCCCGGCCGACATGCCATTCCCCAATGTAAGAGAAGTTCTTGAAGAGTTTGTGGTAGTGGATAAGCGCTTGGGGTTGCGGGACATTCAGAGGTGTCCTTTTGGGGAAGCTTATGTGCGTCTCACGAGAGTCAGAGATAGGGACAAGCTTGTGCTTGATAGCCTGCATGAATTTGGCAACGTGTTTATCTCTTTTGTTAAGCATGATGAAGGGAGGAATCATAGAAGAGTTCATTTCAATAGGACTGTCTGGCTTATGCTCATGGGAGTTCCCTTTGATTTTCATAACACTGAAGATCTGGCTAATGTTGTTAGTCGATTTGGCCATCTAATTTCCTGGGATAAACAGGATGAGCATATGGGGCACATTTTTATTAAAGCTAGGGTTATGAATCTGGAGATCATTCCCAAATGCCTCAGATGGTCAGAAGGGGGTGAATTTGAAGAAGATGGGTGGTCATCATCAGTTGAAGTGCTTGCCAGTGAGTTACTTCATGGAGGTCCTGCAGACGAGGACTTGATTCTGCCTGACAATGTTAACCCACACCCATTGCCTGAGGATGTAGAGATTGAGCCTGGATTTCATCAGGCAGCTCTTAATAACAATCATATGGAAAATCTGGAAGATGGTGAATGGGAACAAGATGACAACTGGGGATTACCACAACCTGAAAATCACAATGAAGCCCTACATGACCTTCTGGATGCTGTTCAACAAGAAGAAATTGCTTGGGCTGATGGGGAAGAACTTTTTCCTGCTGCTAGTAATAGCAGTCTTACATCAGATATGTCTTTCTCTAAAGGTGATAGTTCAAATAACTTTGATCCTCATGTACCAGTTTTTAATGTGGTCCATGTTGGGGTTCTCCAAGTTGGTGCTCCTCTCCATGCTGTTCAAATGCCACAACCTATCAATGCTATTTCTAATGGTTTGCAAAGTATCATACAAGCTTATCAATCTGATGATGAGGACATTCAGCCCATGCATGAGCAAAAAAATGATGTTTTTCATGTGGATCAGAATGCTGTGGATATGCATGATCAGTTTGCTGCAGTTCAGCAAGTGGATGTTGCAATGGATGATGTTGTTGTCCCCAACAACAATGTTGCAGTTCAGGAGCAAGTGGAGGTTGCTGAGGTTGAGGAACATGTCACTCTTGCTGAATCTAATCCAATTATATCTGCTGTTAGGGACAGTGAAACTATTCTTCCTTCCCAAGAGGACCTAGCTGTTCTGTGCCTGCACCAGTCTCAGCCTGCTGTCAGATCTGATGTGCCACTTCTTCCCTTTGCTGAGGAAACAACAAATTTTGTTAACACCACAAGAGGTAGTCTTGCTCCAATTTCAAACATTGGTGATTTACATGCTGGCCTTGAAGGTAACTGGGTGGAGCAAATCAATGATAATTTTAAAGTGGCTCCTTCATTGCTAGGTCCGAAAAATATTCAAATGTCTGCTAATGCTAATAATGAAACCGCTCTCTCTGAAGAAGGTCTACTTATTTGGGAAAAACATTTTGCAAAGAAACCCTTGGAAGATAACAATACATTCTCTATCAACATTCCTGTAAGTTTGTTCAACTTCATAGTCCATCTTCTTATGACACCTGATAAATTTGGATGGACTGTACATATGTTAAAATCTCCTCTGTGGGAATTACTATCTGAAGTAGAAGGAAATGAAGAAGTTATACTTTTCCACATACCTGATAAATGCTAAACTTCTCATGCACCTATTTGTCAGATCAATGCTCTTGAGAGGAAGCAAGCTCTAGAAAAGAATAAAGAAACTGATGGAGACTCCTCCAACCAGCAAGACGTAGGATCACAGGCTCTTCTGCAGCCCTTTGGACCTGAGAATATAAAGAAAAGAAGAGGTGGAAAAACTCCTCTAGTTGAAACTGAGGTAAGGAGGAGTGATAGAATAAAAAAGGATAATGAAGGTTTCAAAAGGAATTCTTGTTCAAACACAAAATGTCTTCCTTGCAATGTTGTCCCTCCAATTACTCAAAAAACAGTTGTCAAAAATCTCACTACCTCTTTCTGTAAGGTTGCTGAGCTGGAACTGGAGGAAAAGCTGACCAGGAAGCCCAAGAGAAGGTTGGGTGAGGAGATGGTCAAGGTACCCTTGGCCAAGGGAGAGGATAATGCTTCCAAGACCACTTAATGACAGTGCACTGCACTTATAATGTTGGCTGGAGGGGCACCACTGCCTACTACCTTTCAAATCATGTTTTGGTTGTAATAGACTTTTGTTTAAGGTCTGGAAAAAGCTGTTTTGTAAAAAATTGTGCTCTGATGGTGTACGACTACTGGTTGCTGATGATACACTATGTCATGTTCTGGTTCATGATCTTGCTGTGTTGTTTCCCAATCATATTTATGGATCAGGTGTTGGAACTTGATCATTGGTTATGTGTGCCCATAATTTCTCATGAATAACACAAACAAGAACTGGAATATCCTTAATTGGAATATTAGGGGGATGAGTTCTGAAGATAAATGGCTGGCTCTAAGGCAAAAATTTGCTGAGAGTGATTGTGCTATACTCTGTTTACAGGAAACAAAGAGAGAGCACATTGACTCTACTTATATCAAAAACTTTTGCCCTAATAGAATCAACAAATTTGCATTCCTCCCCTCTGTTGGGGCTTCTAGTGGGTTGCTTGTTGCTTGGAGTGGCTCTTTGTTTAAAGGGGAGGTTATTACCCAGAACAGATTTTCAATCTCAATACAGTTCACTAGTCTTCAATCAAACCAGTCCTGGATTCTAACCAATATTTATGGTCCTTGTGAAGCACAAGACAAGATTGAGTTCATTGATTGGTTCCACAACATTCATATGCCTCTTGACACTGATTGGATACTTATGGGTGATTTTAATTTCATTAGATCCCCCTCAGACAGGAACATACCAGGAGGTGATGTTAATGATATGCTCTTGTTCAATGAGGCAATTAGTAATCAGGGATTAGTGGAGTTACCTTGGCATAGGAGGCGATTTAGTTGGAGTAATATGCAGCAAAATCCACTCCTTGTCAAACTAGATTAGTTCTTGACATCTGCTTCTTGGATGACTTCATTCCCTAATACCATTGTGCTCTCTCTAGCAAGGCCTATCTCTGATCATTTGTCATGTGTAATCAAAATTGGAACTGCAATTCCAAAAGCAAATGTTTTTAGGTTTGAAAATTATTGGCTGCAACACTCAGATTTCAAGCAAGTGGTAGTTGCTGCTTGGAGCATTCCTGTGGGTAATATGGATGCTGACAAAAGTATTAATGCAAAATTCAAAAACCCGAGAAGAGCTCTAAAGCAATGGGCTAGATCCCTTTCCCGTCTGAAGACACAAATTGCTGCTATTAATGAGGTGATATTTCTTCTGGATCTTTTTGAAGAATTCAGAGAACTGGGTATGTTTGAGTGGAATTGTAGAATAGTTTTAAAGGAACATTTGCTCACCCTGAAAAAACAAAAGATTTATTGGAAGCAAAGGGGAAAAATAAAGGGTGTAAAATTTGGTGACGAGAACACAAAATTCTTTCACACTAAAGCTACCATTAATCACAGGCATAATCACATTGTTGTTCTCCAAAATGAAGACCAAATGGACATTTTTGATCATGCTGGGAAGGTTGCAATACTCTAGGAAGCTTTTAAAAAAAGAATGGGGACTTCTGAAAAAACAACAATGCACTTTGATCTGGAGTCTTTATATGATCATCATACTGATGCCTCAGTATTTGAAAACTTAGAATTACCTTTCACTGAGGAGGAGGTTAATGAAGTGGTCAAAGATCTTCCAAATGACAAATTTCCAGGACCTGATGGTTTCAACAGTGAGTTCTTCAAAGCCTGTTGGGACATCATCAAAATTGATGTGCTTAGACTGATTCATGAGTTCCATGCCGGGCAAATTTCTCTTGAAAGTATCAACACTTCATATATCACCCTTATTCCCAAAGGGCCTACTCCTCTGATAGCAAATGATTATTGACCCATATCCCTCCTCAACTGCTGTCTCAAACTCATCACCAAATTACTGGCCAACAGACTTCAGAAAGTGATTCTCAACTTGGTGCATATTAATCAATATGGATTTCTTAAAGAAAGGGCCATTCATGACTGTATGGGTTTGGGCTTTTGAGTACTTACATCAATGCCACAAATCCAAGGATGAAGTGATTGTTCTAAAATTAGATTTTGAAAAGGCTTTTGACATCATTGAACACCAAGCAATATTGGACATTCTGAAAGCTAAAGGTTTTGGGGAAAGATGGGTAAATTGGATTAAATTGTTATCCTCATCTGCTTCTTCGGCTATTATGTTGAATGGTGTTCCTGGGAAGAAATTTTATTGCCTTAGAGGAGTAAGGCAAGGGGACCCTTTGTCCCCCCTCCTTTTTATGCTGGCCACTGACCTGCTTCAATCCATTCTAAACAAAGCTATGCATCTGGGTCTGCTCACATCACCTTTGCAGGTGGAATCTTGTCCTGACTTCCCTATAGTTCAATATGCAGATGATACTCTAGTCCTATTACAAGCAGATGCCAAACAACTTCATTACCTTAAAGCTCTCCTTCATAATTTTGCTGAAGCCACTGGTCTCAAAGTGAATTACCACAAATCAAGCCTCATTCCAATCAATGTTGCTGATGACAAAGTGGAAATCCTGATTAACACCTTCCATTGCAAAAGAGGAGATTTTCGTTTTACCTACTTGGGGGTGCCATTAGGTCTTCATAAGTCCATTGTTGAACAATGTCTTCCACTAGTCAATAAGCTGGCAAAGAAACTGGTTGGACTGTCCCCTTTCATGACTCTGGCTGGTAAGCTGTTGTTAGTCAAATCAGTGATGAATTTTCTCATAATATATTTCATGGGATGTCTTGATGTGCCTGTCACCATTAAAAAGCAAGTCATCAAATACTTGAGACATTGCCTATGGAGAGATCCTGACTTGGAGGATCATAGACCTGCTATGGTGGCTTGGACTACTGTCTGCAGGCCAAAGAATCAAGGTGGATTAGGGGCGTTGGACATTTTTGTTCAGAACAAAGCCCTACTACTCAAGAATCTGCACAAATTCTACAACAGACTCAATAGTCCATGGGTAAATTTGATTTGGGAATCATATTATAATAATGGATCGTTGCCTGGCAATAAATGGATGGGATCCTTTTGGTGGAAAGCCAATCTCAAGCTCATTGAAAACTATAAGTCCATGGCCATATGCAATGTGGGTGATGGGAAGAGTGCACTATTTTGGTCTGATCTTTGGCATTCTGCCTATTTGCAAAATATGTTCCCACACCTTTTCTCCTTTGTTCAAAACTAGGAAACTTCGGTGCATACATTCATGTAACTTGAATACCTTGAAGATCTCTTTCATCTGCCACCGTGAATCCAAGCATTTGAGGAATTTGAAGCTATGGAGGAAATTTGTGCTACATTAAGAACATCTGAATTTACTGAATGCACTGATACATGGAGCTATATCTGGGGCAATGAACAATTTTCAGTAGCCAAGGCATATAGAATCATGATGGGAATCAAAGTGGTGCCACAACAATTTCAATGGATTTGAAGTAGTTCTTGCCAGCCAAAGCACAAGGTGTTCTTTTGGAGACTTTTGCATGACAGACTAAATACAAGGAATCTGCTAAGAAGGAAAACCTTCCATTTGGGCGATTACAACTGTGCCATTCACAATTGCCCACAAGAAGAAACACTCCAACACCTTTTCTGGACATGCCCATTTGCTTCACAGTGTTGGGATTTAGTCTGCTCTACTAGGCAAGCCAATGTCTCAGTTTTGGAAGCTTTTGCTGATCTCAAACAGAAACTTCATGTGCCCTTTTTATGGAAATAATCATATTGGCTTCCTGGGCTATCTGGATTACAAGAAACAAGCATTGGCTGAATTCATTGTGGAATGGATGCCAACACCAGATGACGAGGTCCAAGAATCTGCACTCCCCGACAGGGAAACACAAGGGAATTGGATCATGTATTTTGACGATGCTTTCTCGCTGCAAGGCGCCGGTGACGGGGTGCTGTTTATCACGCCCATCGGAGAGCATCTCAAGTACATGGTTCAAATGCATTTCCCTCGAGAGGAAGCTACCAACAATACTACTGCGCATGAGGGTCTGCTTGCCGGCCTCAGAATTGCGGTAGAGTTGGGAATCAAAAAGCTGATCATCCATGGAGATTCGCAGCTTGTAGTAAAACAAGTGAACAAGGATTACCAGAGCCCGTTGATGGAAGCATACGTGGATGAAGTGAGAAATTGGAAGAACACTTTGATGGCTTGCAAACAGAGCACATCGTTCGTGTGGAAAATAGCATCACTGATCAGCTGTCAAAGTGTGCTGCCCCAAAGCTACCCGTGGAACCAGGGACTTTTGTGTTCCACTTGACTCGACCCATAGTAACCCCATCAACGAGAGACAAGAAGAGAAGGAAGTTAAGCACCAGCAAATACTTTCCGACAGAGCTCCCAGAAGCCGCCGACAAAGCAGTTGCCAGAAGCAGTGATGCGCTTGCCGGTGAGCAACGACCTCAGGAAGAATCCCAGATTCTTGCTGATAAGGTCAGCGCTGTCGTGGCCGAATAAATGCCTTTAGTCCTTGTTGTCGAGCCCTAAGCTCCGACATGGGCGCAACAAATAGTTCAATTCCTCCAAATAGGAGAACTTCCTGAAGAGCAAGAGCAAGCTAAGAAAGTAGCCCGTCAGTCAAGTATGTACCAGTTTGTGGATAACATCCTATGCAGAAAGAGACCGAACGGAGTGAAAATGAAGTGCATTACCCGGGAAGATGGACTGAAGTTGTTGGCTGAGATACATGGAGGCGTATGTGGGTCTCACATAAGAGCAAGAACCCTTGCCGGGAAGGCCTTCCGGCAAGGCTTTTATTGGCCCACTGCCCTCTAGGATGCAACTGAGCTAGTAACAAGATGTGAAGCATGCCAGTTCCATTCAAAGAACATACACCAACTGGCGCAAGCCCTCCAAACGATTCCTCTATCCTGGCCCTTTTCGGTCTGGGGGCTCGATATTTTGGGCCCCTTCCCCCGTGCTACCAGGGGCTTTGAGTTCTTGTACATCGCCATCGACAAGTTCACAAAGTGGCCCGAAGTAGAGCCAGTGAGAAAGGTAACTGCATAGTCAGCCGTCAAGTTCTTCAAAGGATTAGTTTGCTGGTTCGGGGTCCCGAACAGGATCATCACCGACAACGGCACACAATTCACGAGCCACGTCTTCATGCAATATACTCAGAGCCTTGGAAGCAAGGTGTGCTTTGCATCCTACGCTCACCCAAGGAGTAATGGGCAAGCAGAAAGAACAAACACTAAAGTATTGCGCAGGCTCAAGACGAGGACTTTTGACAGGCCGCACAAGTGCGGGAGGCGTTGGATTAACAATTTTCCGGTGGTTCTTTGGTCACTCAGAACGACACCAAATTGAGCTACTAGCCAGACACCCTTCTCCCTAGTCTATGGTGCAGAAGCGGTACTCCCCATGGAAGTCATATATGGGTCACCTCGAGTACTTGCCTACGATGAAGTAGAGCAAGAGCAGCTGCGGCATGACGATGCCGTGCTCCTTGAGGAAGATCATCTTTGGGCAGCTGTGCGTGCTGCACGCTACCAGCAAGCCTTGCGCCGCTATCATAGCTGTCAGATTCATGCCCGGAGCCTTGAGGAAGGCGACCTTGTCCTTCGGCGCGTTCAGTCCGCCAAGGGTACAAACAAGTTGATGCCAAAGTGGGAAGGCCCTTACCGGGTAGTACGAGTCACCAAACCTGGCGCAGTCCGTCTGGAGACCGAAGATGGCATTCGCGTGCAAAACTCATGGAATATTGAGCATCTTCGCAAGTTCTACCTGTAAGGCGTGGTTGCCGGGCCCTGCCCCGGCAATCCGTTTTGTACAAGCATAGCCTCAGAGGCTCGTAACCCTTTGTACAAAGCCAGGCAGACCTTGTGCATATCTGAATAAAACCAACTGTTTTATAAACTTGCATACATGTTTATCTATATGATATAGCATGATTTTCATGTAGTTACACTTGTTTAGATAAGACGATTAACATGCCACCAAGGGCCCCATGCTATCTTTTCTCTTCTTTCTTTTTCTATCAGAGACAGATGGGTTTCCTCGTGAGCAATTTTCCCGGGGGAAGGATGAAAGCGTGCTTACTTGAGCCTATGGCGGCCTCTCCTTATTCGAGCGATAAGAAGTACATCAAAGAAAGATAAGTTTGTTTCATTTAAAATTTCCTGTCACTCTATATCACGTCTATGTATGAAAAACTTGCACGCGAGGAGACCTTGCCGCGCCTTTCATTCGCGCTCTTATCCTTGCCTCGAGTCTGCTCGACAGGATTAGTTGCAACTATGTTTAAAGGCTGGCAAGGGGTCAGCCTCCATCCGCGCTCCTAAACTTTCCTCGAGTCTGCTCGACAAGGGTTAGTAGTAGCCGCGTTTGGACCAGCAAGAAACTTTGCCGGGTATCTTGCTCGCAAAAGACTGTTAAGGGCTAGTCCTTCTAAACGTCTAACGCAAGTACGCACCTCCGACAAGTTCTCTTCTCAAAATTGTGTGGGACAACAAGTACAGGTCATACAAGTGTAAGTATAGATGGGAAATATTTATATTTGATTCAAACATGGCAAAAGCCTACATTTTTTTGTTGAAAAAAAGAAAAGTGCTTCGTAATGCCTTTCTTGTCCCTCTCCTCCTAGTGTTTACCCCGAGTGCAAAGAGGGCAAAAGGAGCGCCTAGGCGATGCCCTGGTCACCCCGCTAGGACCAGAGGAACGCAACCCGACAAGATTGGGAGAGCGCCTCCTCGGCAGGGAGGATGAAGCCAGGGATAGAGAGAGCGGCTAGGCGGAGCACCCCCGGTAGGTAAGTGTTGGTGCAACGAACATCCACGTTCGTTGACCAGACTCATACACAGGCATGCTAACGATCATACATCCAACACCAACATGTAATGCAAGGCCAAGCCAGAGAAGCCGCTCTTCGTGAGATCAAGGAGAGCATTGCGAAGAACAAGGCAACATGATATCACTTTGGGAAGGCCTCCCTTGCCGGGTAGGAGAGCCCGACCGGGTCGAGACCACCTCGAAGGCAAGTCCAGAATTACCCCGGCAAGCCTGCCGGGGCCCCCAAAGACCAAAACCACTGCCAAGACATCACCGCTCCACCGCACCTCGACGCTAGTCACTTATCGATGCAGTGTCGAGCACCCCAGGTGATTAAGTGGCACTCATTAAGCACGTGGCAGCTTGCTAGAAGACAGATCACACCCATTTGACACCTGTCCAGAGGCGTGTCAAGACGATAAGTAGAAGATGGTTAAGCGGCGATATAAGCTTGCTGGGGATGCACCCCCGCACGCCACCTAAGGTAGCATTTATGACATTTTATCCTAAGTGCCAGAGTTAGGTATGATAGCACTGTTGGCTATCTAATCACAAGATAATGTCTGTTTTGCCACTTTGGTTACCCCTTGGGCTATAAAAGGAGGTCCAAGGCAACCTAGAGAGGGATTCGGACCCTTGCACACTTGTACTCATGTAGCTGCTCTCCCCGAGGCCACCTTGCCGGACTTGAGCGATGCGTGTTCTTCATGTTCCTCCATCCAATCCACCAAAGCAGGAGTAGGGTTTTACGCTTCTCAGCGGCCTGAACCTGGGTAAAAACCACCAGAGTCACATCGTCGCGCTGCCTCATGGCCTCCACTCTTTGTGCAATGTGATCTCCCCCTTGCCGAACCATTAAGGGGCTCGTGGCCCCATAGGTGATCGTGTTCACCCATGATAGGAAGACGAAGCTGGAGTCCACGAGCAGGCTTGCCGGGGCTCAGCTGGAGAAAGCGGTGGCGTCCAGGCCAAGCACCCCTGGCAAATCGCTCTGCCAAGGCCCGGCTACAGATGATGGTGCTGCCGGCGCCTGGCTGGTGATGACGGTGCTGCCGGTGTTCAGCCGGACTCCGAGCTGTCATCTTCAGACTTGACGACCAGATGCCCGCCGCCGCCGTCTTCGCCATCAGTGTCCTCCTCGTCGCTGTCGCTCGAGGAGGAGCTTTCGTCGTCGCTTGAGCTTTCCACGCAGCACCCAAGACAAGCGCTTGAAGGCCCGAAGATCTTGATGGAGAGTGTATCAGACTCCACCAACTTGAAGCGGAGGACGTGCCCCTCTGCAAGATAGTGAGCGTGGGCGAAGGTTTTCCACCCGCGCCTCAGGAGCATGATGCGAGGCACGGAGAACTTGACGTTCACCCACGTGGTGCCGTTATAGCAGCCGCTTGCGTGCAGCCACAACCCGAGCGGCTGATCGACCTCCATCACCCTGGCGAAGGGGCGAGGGAGCCGCAGGCGACTACGGGGGGATCGCGTAGCTTGACGATGAACTCGAGCGAGGTGTCCCTCGTATGGCCCGCTACCGAGGCAGAGCAGTTGGAGGAGAAACAACGAGCGCACCACTCCGTCCGCCCCGACTGCGGGCACTACATCGACCCCGACCTTGCCCCGTGGCCCCGCCTCGTGCACTGGAATTGGCCTCCGCGGTCGCACCGAAGCAGAAGCATGATGTCGAGGAGAAGCTCTTGCCGCCGTGGCCGAAGCACGAGCCCAACCTCTTCCTCTCGCCATGATGGAAGCAGAAGCAAGGAAAGGGAGGAGAGGAAGGTGGATGAGCATCGCTGTCCTTGCACCCCTCCTTTTATAGCGGGGAGCGTGGGGGCTGGCTCTCCACTACCCTAGGGCAACCGCCCCGCTCCACCAATCCAAACCCCTACAACCCTTGTCGACGCCTCGCTCCGTTGACCACCCAGCGTCGCCAATCCGGCGTCCTGGCTCCCCTGATCAAAGCACTGTCACCACGACCACCCTTCTGCACCAATCCCACGCCCCGCGCCTAGTCACGAGGAAGGAGGGAAGGCTGCGATAAAGGGGGAAGTGATGGCAGAGATGTCAGTTACACCAAATCACGCGCGAGCACCATAATGGCCTCCTGCGCGCGCTTGCGCCCCCTGGTTTTTGACGCAAACGGCCTGCATCGACCAAATGCCGAAGATACCGGGATGAAACTGGGGGCTGGCCTAAATCTAGATTAATGAAGAAGCAAAGAAGATCTCAAAGCACAACGCCATTTGCGGCAAGGTCAATGCGTGAGTCTATGCATTATCGGGCCTAGCCCAATGATGCCCGGCAGCACGTGTGATCTAGGCCCGGGGGCTCCTGTCGGTGCAACAAACATGGGTGTTTGCTGCCCTGACTTATGCACAGATGTATTGCAGTTCCCCCGGCAAGCGTCAAGTTCCATACGTGTCAAACCAGAGAAGTCGCTCTTCGTGAGATCAAGGAGCACATTAAGAAGACCAAGGCTTGGAAAAAGCCACAAAATTCACAACGGAAGCAGCTGATCCCGGCAAAAGCGAGCCGGCAAGTCGCGGCCCGGCAAGTCCCTCAAGCGCAGACTTCCCGCCGAACGCCAGCGCTCCACCTCTCTGGCCAGCTGGTCGCTGATCAGTAAGGTGTCGAGCCCGCAGGTGGAGGCAACCCATACGTGTCAGCTTGCCGGGGAGAAGGATTACCTTTATTGACACCCGTCCTAATGGAGTGTCAAGCTAATAAGAGGTAGGTGGATAAGCGGTGCATCACCCTTGCTGGGGTTCACCCTTCAGACGACACCTAGCAATGCATTTAATGCACTTTTGTCCTAACTAGCTGAGTTAGGTACGATAATTCTGTATCAGTCTAATCACCCTGTAATGACCTTTTTGACACTGTGGTAACCCCTTGAGCTATAAAAGGAGGGCCAAGGCAACCTTTACAGGGTTCGAACCTTTGCAACTGATACGCATAGGTAACCGTGCAGCAGCTCTCTCCTAGCGACTTGCCGGGGGAGAGCGCTTCGTGTACTTTCTTCCACATCCACCCAATACACCAAAGCAGGAGTAGGGTTTTACACTTCTCAGGGGCCCAAACCTGGGTAAAACTGTGGTGCCTCCCTGTTGTGCTTGCTCTTCGCGCCAACTTCCCCCCCAGCCAAATCAGCAAAGGGGCAACCCTGCCCCATAGATCACCGGCTCCACGCCGACACTATGCCCGAGAATGCTACCAGAATCAGAACCAACTTGCACTTCCTTCAACTGGCCGTGGTAACAACCAGCCCTGCTACAACAATGTCAGATCTTTATATGGTCGTGGTCAGGCTAACCACATTGATCTGAATGAAGCTCAAGACTAGCCTGCTACTGTGATGGGTACTCTTCTTGTTAATTCAGTACCAGCATCTGTTTTATTTGATTCAGGAGCATCGCTTTCATTCATGTCAGAAGCTTTTGCATACACACACGACATTAAATGTGAGAACATGAACACTTCACTAGTGGTACACACCCCTGCGGGCCAATGTCAAACCTCCATGGTTAGCCACAACATCCCCATTGAAATTGAAGGGTTAGAATTCCATGTCTCTCCCATTATTTTGAAGTCTTCCAATATTGACCTCATCTTGGGAGTGGATTGGTTGAAAGCGCATACTACTTCAATCGTTTGTGCCACTAAAACCGTCCATCTCCTACAATCCTTCGAATGAGATAGTAAGCTACCATGCTCGTCTGTTCAAAATGCCGAAGCACGGATTTATTCCTTGAATGCGTTGAACGCATCCCCTCTTGAGGGAATTGGAAACGTTCCAGTCGTTTGCAAATTCTGCGATGTCTTTCCAGAAGAACTTCTAGGAGTACCCCCTATTAGAGCTGTCGAATTTGTCATTGACTTGAAACCAGGCACCACTCCTATTGCCAAGCGGCCCTACAAGATGCCGCCGCATGAACTCCTTGAACTTAAGGAGGAAATTGACAATTCTCTTCGCAAGGGTTTCATTCTTCCAAGTTCCTCTGCTTGGGGAGCACCTTCTCTCTTTGTCAAGAAGAAGGATGGTACGAATCGTTTGGTCCAAGACTACCGACCAATCAACCAAGCAACAATTCAGAACAAGTATCCACTTCCTCGGATGAATGATCTATATGTTCAATTTGCTGGTTCCTCGGTCTTCTCTACACTCGACTTGAGGCTAGGCTACCACCAGATCTGGGTTCGTGAAGAGGATATTCCAAAGACCGCATTCGTTACTCGCTATGGTTCACACGAGTACACCGTCATGTCTTTCAGCTTAACCAATGCTCCAGCAACATTCTCTCATTTGATGAACTATATCTTCATGGAATACCTCGACAAGTTCATTGTGGTTTATCTGGATGATATCCTAGTGTATTCCAAGAATAAAGAAGAACATGCTGAACATCTTCATCTTGTACTGGAAAAGCTTCGAGAGCATCAGCTAAATGCTAAATATTCCAAGTGTGAATTCTGGCTACCCAAAGTGACCTACCTTGGTCATGTGATCTCCAAGGATGGTATTGCTGTCAACCCCGAACGAGTTCAGGCCATTCTTGACTGGACTCCCCCGAAGAATGTCAAACAAGTTAGAAGTTTTCTCAGACTTGCCATCTATTGCCGCCATTTTGTCGAGAACTTCTCCAAGATTGCCAAGCCTTTGACTAATCTACTTCACAAGGGCGTTAAGTTCGATTGGACAGAAAAATGTCAGGAAAGTTTCAAGGCACTTAAGGACAAGCTGACATCTGCCCCAGTGCTTGCTCCTCCAGATTCTCACAAGGAATTCGTCATTTATTGTGACGCATCTCGTCAAGGATTAGGATGTGTCCTAATGCAAGAGCGCAAGGTGATTGCTTATGCCTCTCGACAGTTGCACCCTCATGAAGAGAACTACCCAGTTCATGACCTTGAACTTGCTTTAGTTATATATGCACTGAAGTTGTGGTGACATTACCTTCTCGGTAATCGTTGCGAGATCTTCATCGATCATCAAAGTCTGAAGTATCTGTTTACTCAGCCAGATTTGAATCTCCGTCAGCAACGATGGATGGAGGCCATTACAGACTATGATTGCGGTATATCTTATACCCCTAGCAAGGCTAATGTTATGGCCGATGCCCTGAGTCATAAGTCTTATTGCAACAACTTCATGGTTCAGAAAGCTCAATCACTCCTTCATGAAGAACTTCGCAAGTTGAACCTCCACATTGTTCCACAGGGTTCTCTTAATAACCTTGTCATGGAACCTAATCTCCAGAAAGCTATCTTGCTCTTGTGAAAGCCAGAGATTTCTCGCTTGCTGAAGATGGAGCTTTGTACTTCAGAGATCGCCTTGTGGTACCCCGACTCGACCTTATGACAGAGAAAGTTATGAAGGAAGCACATGACACACCTCTTTCTATTCATCCGGGAAGTACCAAGATGTATCTAGACATTCATCAGAAATACTGGTGGTCTAAGATGAAGCAAGACATTGCTCGATATATTGAAGAATGTGACATTTGCCGCCGCGTCAAATTAGAACATCAGAAACCTATTGGACTTCTACAACCGCTTCCTATTCCTGAGTGGAAATGGGATAAGGTTCAGATGGATTTCATTACTGGCCTCCTTAGATCACAAAAGGGCCACGATGCCTCATCGACCAATCCTCCAAAGTTGCACACTTTCTGCCAGTCAAGGAGACAATCACTGCTAGTCAGTTAGCAAACTTGTATATCTCTAGAATTGTGACACTCCACGGCATTCCGAATGAGATCAGTTAAGACCGTGGCAGCATTTTTACCTTGAAGTTCTGGAAAGTTTCCAAGAAGCTATGGGAACTCATATAACCTGGAGCACTGCTTATCACCCCCAGTCCCAAGGTCAAGTTGAGCGAGTCAACCAAGTGCTTGAAGATATGCTGCGTGCTTGTGTCATCTCATTTGGTAAGAAGTGGGAAGAATCTCTCCCGTATGCTAAATTCTCTTACAGCAACAGTTATCAAGGTAGCTTGAAGATGGCACCCTTCGAGGTACTATATGGACGTAAGTGATGAACCCCTCTGAATTGGTCAAAAACTGGGGAACGGCTGCTCATCGGTCCAGATATTATCCAACAAGCTGAAGAGCAAGTCTGCATTGTCCGGGATAATCTCAAGGTGGCCTGGTCCCGCCAGAAGAGTAACTATGATCGAAAACACTGGGGATCTATGTTGGGGAACGTTGCATGGGAAACAGAAATTTTCCTACGCTCACCAAGATCAATCTAGGAGATCAACATCTATGAGAGGAGAGATTCCATCTACATACCCTTATAGATCGCTAAGCGGAAGCGTTAAGAAACACGGTTGATGTAGTTGAACGTCTTCGCGATCCAATCACGATCCGTCCCGCGAACTCCCGATCCAACTGCCGAATGGATGACACCTCTGCGTTCAACACACATACGGCTTGATGACACCTTCACCTCCTCGATCCAGCGAACGATGGGGAAGTAGTAGCTTGAGTCCTCCGGCAGCACGACGACGTGGTGGCGGCGGTGGTGGTGGAATCTCGGTAGAGATTCGCTAAGCACTACGGAGAGGAAGAGGGCTACGAGGGAGAGGCAGGGCAACGCCATGGCATAGATGGGATGCGGCTGCCCTCCCTCTACCCCTCTATATAGAGGGGAAGGGGGGAGGAGGCGCCCTAGGGTTTCCCCTAGGGGGGGCGGCCACAAGGGAAACCCTAGATGGGTTTTGGGTGCCCCCCTAGGTGCCTTGCCCCCCAAGCAAGGGGGAGGCAGCCCTAGGGGGCGCACCAACCCTTCTTGGCCTCGTAGGATGGGGTAAGGGGGGCGCACAGCCCCTTAGTGGGCTGGTGTGCTGATACGTCTCCAACGTATCTATAATTTTTGCTTGTTCCATGCTGTTATATTATCATTCTTGGATGTGTTACAATCATTTTATAGCAACTTTATATCATATTTTTGGGACTAACCTATTGACATAGTGCCCAGTGCCAGTTGCTGTTTTTGCTTGTTTTTTACTTCACAGAATATCAGTACCAAACGGAATCCAAATGCAGCAAAACTTTTTGGAGAATTTATATGGACCAGAAGACACCCAGTGGGCCAAAGATATACCAGCGGGGAGGCTCGAGGTGGGCACAACCCACCAGGGTGCGCCTGGGGGCCCAAGCGCGCCCAGGGGGGTTGTGCCCCCCTCGGTGACCTCCCACACCACCTCTTCGCCCTATAAATTGCCAAATATTCCAGAAACCCTAGGGGAGTCGACGAAACACAATTCCAGTCGCCCGCAAGTTCCAGAACCACGAGATCCAATCTAGACACCATCACGGAGGGGTTCACCATCCTCATTGGTGCCTCTCCGATGATGTGTGAGTAGTTCATCATAGACCTATAGGTCCATAGGCAGTAGCTAGATGGCTTCCTCTCTCTCTTTTGATTCTCAATACAATGGTCTCTTGGAGATCTATTTGATGTAACTCTTTTTGCGTTGTGTTTGTTGGGATCCGATGAACTTTGAGTTTATGATCAGATCTATATCCATGAATATTATTTGAGTCTTCTTTTTATCTCTTATATGCATGATTATTTATAGCCTCATATTTCTTCTTCGAATCTTTGGTTTAGTTAGGCCAACTAGATAGATTTTTCTTGCCATGGGAAGAGGTGCTTTGTGATGGGTTCGATCGTGCGGTGTTCTTTCCCAGTGACAGAAGGGGCAGCAAGACACGCATGTATCATTGCTATTAAAGATAATAAGATGGGGGCTATTCTTACATGAATAGATCTTGTCTACATCATGTCATCGTTCTTATTGCATTACTCCGTTTTTCCATGAACTTAATACACTAGATGCATGCTGGATAGCGGTTGATGTGTGGAGTAATAGTAGTAGATGCAGGCGGAGTCGGTCTACTAATTTTGGGCGTGATGCCTATATATTGATCATTGCCTTGGATATCATCAGAATTATTCGATCTTCTATGAATTGCCCAACAGTAATTTGTTTACCCACCGTGTGCTATTTTCATGAGAGAAGCCACTAGTGAAATCTATGGCCCCCGGTCTATTCTTTATCATATTTGCTTTGAGATCTATTTTTATTTGCTTTTGTTTTCAGATCTATTATTCCAAAAACCCAAAAATACCTTGCTGCACTTTTTATTACCTATTTTATTTCGCGTTTTATCGAGAGTTATTTATCCAATCTACCAAAAATTTATCTATCTTTTTACCGTGGAGGGATTGACAACCCCTCTTACGCGTCAGGTTGCAAGTATTTGTTCTTTGTGTGCAGGTACCGCTTACATAGTGTTGCTTGGTTTTCCTACTGGATTGATACCTTGGTTTCATAACTGAGGGAAATACCTACCGTAGCTGTGCTGCATCATCCCTTCCTCTTTGGGGAAATGCCGACGTAGTTCAAGTGACATCAAAACGAATTTCTAGCGCCATTGCCGGGGAGACATCATCAACATCTATCAGGTTCCTAATCACAAATATCATCTCCTTGCAATTTACATTATTTTCCATTTGCCTCTCATTTTCATCTCCCCCAATTCACAAAAAATTGCCATTTTATTCGCCCTCTTTTTCATTCGCCCTTTTTCTCGTCAGATCTGTTTTTGTTTGCAATCTTGTTTGCATAGTCATGATGACTCAAGAAAACACCAAGTTATGTGATTTTTCCAATACCAATAACAATGATTTTATTAGCACTCCGATTGCTCCTCCGCCACTAGTGCAGAATCTTGTGATATTAATGCCGCTTTGTTGAATCTTGTTATGAAAGATTAGTTTTACGGTACTCCTAATGAGGATGCCGCGTCCCATCTAAACACATTCATAGAATTATGCGATATGCAAAAGAAAAAAGATGTGGACAATGATATTGTGAAGTTGAAATTATTTCCTTTCTCTTTGAGGGATCGAGCAAAAATTTGGTTTTCTTCTTTGCCTTGCAATAGTATCATTTCTTGGGATAAGTGCAAGGATGCTTTTATTACTAAGTATTTTCCGCTCGCGAAAATTATTTCCCTTAGAACGCAAATCATAAATTTTAAGCAACTTGAGCATGAACATGTTGCACAATCTTGGGAAAGAATGAAGTTGATGCTAAGAAATTGTCCTACTCATGGTTTAATTCTTTGGATGATCATACAAAAAATTTATGCGGGATTGAACTTTGTTTCTAGAAATCTTTTAGATTCCGCGGCGGGTGGTACTTTTATGGAAATTACTTTGGGTGAAGCTACTAAATTGCTCGATAATATTATGGCAAATTATTCACAATGGCATACTGAAAGAGTACCTACTAGTAAAAAAGTTAATTCGGTTGAAGAAATTAGTACGTTGAGTGAAAAAGTTGATGCTCTTATGAAATTGGTTGCTAATAAAAGTGCTCCTATTGATCTTAATGATGTGCCTTTGTCTAATTTGATTGAGAAAAATATTGATCCTGTAGATGTGAATTTTGTCTCGCGAAACAATTTTAATAACAATGCTTATAGAGGTAATTTTAATCCTAGGCCTTTTCCTGGAAATTCCTCTAATAATTATGGTAATTCCTATGGTAATTGTTCTTACAATAATAATAGGAACACCTCTGATCTTGAGAATAATATTAAAGAATTTATCAATGCTCAAAAGGTTTTCAATACTACGATAGAAGAAACGTTGAATAAGATTGATGATATGTCTAGAAGCATTGATAGAATTTCTCATGATATAGAAAATCTCAAGTTGAAAATTTTTGTACCCAAGGTTGATGAATCCATTAAAGCTTTATATGTTTCTATGGATGAAAGTAAGAAAAGAACCGCTATGCTTAGAGCTAAAAGAGAATTTTTAGAAAGAGCGTTTTCTAGTGATTGCTTTCATAAAAATGATGAAGATCTTAAAGTGATTGGTGTTTCTTCTATTGATTCCGTGTTTAGTAAAATTAAAATTGCTGATAAAGGGACTGAAGAAGAGTCAACTTTAGTTAGAAGGCGTCCCAATAATTCGGAGGGTGAAATTCTTGATGAAAAAATTGATAAAAGTGGGTTTGGAGAGGTCAAAACTTTAACTAGTGATGTGCCCACTCTTTTGGATTACAAAGACTTTAATTATGATAATTTCTCTTTGATTGATTGTATTTCTTTGTTTCAATCCATGATAAATTCACTCCATGCTTATGAACAAAATAAAGCTTTTATTAAACATATTGTTGATGCCATGATGAAAGCTTTGGAAGAAAAGTTGGAGTTAGAGATTTCAATTCCTAGAAAATTGCATGATGAATGGGAACCTACTATCAAAGTCAAGATTAAAAATATGAGTGTTTTGCTTTATGTGACTTGGACGCTAGTGTTTCCACAATTCTGAAATCTCTATGTGATGTGCTTGGTCTTACCGATATTGAAGAATGTTCTCTTAATTTACCCTTGGTGGATTCTACTATTAAAAAGCCTTTGGGAAGAATTAATGATGTTCTTATTCTTGCAAATAGAAATTATGTGCCCATAGATTTTATTGTTCTTGATATTGATTGCAATCCATCTTGTCCAATTATACTTGGTAGACCGTTTTTACGTACTATTGGTGCCGTGATTGATATGAAAGAAGCACTATTAAATTTCAATTTCCACTACGAAAGGGTATGGAACACTTCCCTAGAACAAGAATTAAGCCACCATATGAATCAATCATGAGGGCATCATATGGATCTAAAACTAAAGATGACAATACTTGAATCTTTGCATTATGCCTAACTAGGGGCATAAAACGATAGCGCTTGTTGGGAGGCAACCCAATGAATAAAATTTATTTTTGCCTTTTTATTTCTGTTCTTGAGTGTTTGCACAATTATGCCTATGTTATGATTGTGTTTTTTATGTTCTAATTAGTGTTTGTGCCAAGTAAAGCCTTTGGGATAGCTTTGGTGATAGTTGATTTGATTCTGTTGAAAAACAGAAACTTTTGTGTCTAGTAACATAATTGTTTAAATTCACAGAAGTGACAAAAAATTCTGAATTTTTTACACAAGATTGATATAAAAATTTACTATGTTGTACAAAGTTTTCACAATTTTTGGAGTGACATAAGTATTACAATAATTCGCATCTTTATAGACTGTTCTGTTTTTGACAGATTCTGTTTTCTTTGCATTGTGTGCTTATTTTGATGAATCTATGGATTGTATCGGGGGGTATAAGACATGGTCAAGTTGGAATACAGTAGATATAATGCAATAACAAAATTGTAATGGGTTTTCTAGAGTACTTAAAGTAAAGATTGGTTTTCTTATACTAACGGATCTCACGAAGGTTTTGTTAAGTTTTGTGTGATTGAAGTTTTCAAGTTTTGGGTGAGATCACGATGGATGAAGGAATAAGGAGTGAAAAGAGCCTAAGCTTGGGGATGCCCCATGGAATCCCAAGTTAATATTCAAGGAGAACCAAGCAACTAAGTTGGGGATGCCCCGGAAGGCATCCCCCCTTTCTTCTAACGACCATCGGTATTTTACTTGGAGCTATATTTTTATTCGTCACATATCATGAGTTTTGCTTGGAGTGTCTTGTATTATATGAGTCTTTGCTTGTTTTGATTTTTAGTTTGTCACAAGTATCCTTGCTGGACACACCTATTTGAGAGAGCCAAAATTATGCTATGATTTGTCAGAATTGCTCTATATGCTTCACTTAAATTTTTTGAGCTATGGAATTGCTCTAGTGCTTCACTTATATCTTTTTGAGCACGGTGTGCTTTAGTATTTTTGAAGAAATGATCTCATGCTTCACTTAGATTTATTTGAGGGTTAGTAAATTTTTGAAGAAATTCTCTCATGCTTCACTTATATTATTTTGAGAGACAGAAAATTTTATGCTCATGTTCTTCACTTAAATTTGTTTGAGCTTGTCAAAAGCAATTGCAATGTATGAAACTAGTCCCAAAGTGATAGATATTCAAGAGGGATATAATAAAAAATTTCATGAAGATCATTGGACAAAATAAACTTGATTCTTTGTAATAGTTTTGAGATATGATGATAGTGATATGTGAGTCATGTTGGTGAGTAAATATGCTTTAGTAAGAATATTGGTGTTAAGGTTTGTGATTCCCTATGCAAGCACGAAGGTCAATAGTTATGCAATCAAATTACATCCTACTTGTGGTGCATTATTCGGTGTTAGTTATGCTTAATGCTCGCTTATGTGATTTTTCGTTTCTTGGTTGGTTGCTTCTCAATCTTTTTGCTAGCCTCCACTTGTACTAAGTAGAAATACTACTTGTGCATCCAAAATCCTTAAACCCAACTTTGCCATATGAGTACACCATACCTACCTATATGCGGTATTTCCATGCCGTTCTAAGCAAATTTATATGTGCCATCTCTAATTTTCAAAATAAATTTCCTTTTTGTGTGCCCGTACCGCTCATGAAGCGGCAGGGGGTGGCCAATATTTTCCATGCTAGATGTGTTATTCTCAAGATGAGTGTTTATTCACTTGTCATTGCATGAGAGTGCAGCGGTAATATGGATGCCCAGTCCCGAAATGAAAAAGAATTTTACTTTACATTGTCAAATAATAAATTCCTTGGAAAGTGTTGGTATGGACGGTACCCATGGATACGGCTAGCCGTGGAATGTGAAAGAATGGTGGAAAAAGGAATCAACTTTATTTTCTGTTTGGGAACCGCCTATGATATATCTAGCATGGAAAGTGTTGGGATTACTCGATCATTTTCGTTGACGGGAAAACTAATGCTCTCAAATTTTTTTATCTCTCAATTTAAGCTTTGAGCTTTGGCACCTCTACAAATCCCTACTTCCCTCTGTGAAGGGCCTATCTATTTATTTTATGCAATTTTATTTTTATTTGAGTCTCCATCTTCTCTTTTAAAGCACCAACTAAGGGGCACTATGAACGTACTTGAGCATTGGATGTAGCTAATATGCGAGTGTGTTTCATGAATGGATCATTGATTGAGCATGATGTTGCTTGTTGATATGCTTGAGTATTGAAATCTTCGTGTCAAAACTAGACTATTGATTTGAACCATATAAAAGTCCAAATGTCCATGCTACAAAAGAAAAGAATATGTGATGAACATGTTAGGCAACATTCCACATCAAAAATTCTATTTTTATCATTTACCTACTCGAGGACGAGTAGGAATTAAGCTTGGGGATGCTGATACACCTCCAACGTATCTATAATTTTTGCTTGTTCCATGCTGTTATATTATCATTCTTGGATGTTTTAAAATCATTTTATAGCAACTTTATATCATTTTTTGGGACTAACCTATTGACATAGTGCCCAGTGCCAGTTGCTGTTTTTGCTTGTTTTTTACTTCACAGAATATCAGTACCAAACGGAGTCCAAACGCAACGAAACTTTTTGGAGAATTTTTATGGACCAGAAGACAACCAGTGGGCCAAAGATGTACCAGGGGGTTGTGCCCCCCTCGGTGACCTCCCTCACCACCTTTTCGCCCTATAAATTGCCAAATATTCCAAAAACCCTAGGGGAGTCGACGAAACACAATTCCAGCCGCCGCAAGTTCCAGAACCATGAGATCCAATCTAGACACCATCACAGAGGGGTTCATCATCCTCATTGGTGCCTCTCCGATGATGCGTGAGTAGTTCATCATAGACCTACGGGTCCGTAGGCAATAGCTAGATGGATTCCTCTCTCTCTCTCTTGATTCTCAATACAATGGTCTCTTGGAGATCTATTTGATGCAACTCTTTTTGCGGTGTGTTTGTTGGGATCCGATGAACTTTGAGTTTATGATCAGATCTATATCCATGAATATTATTTGACTCTTCTTTTTATCTCTTATATGCATGATTATTCATAGCCTCATATTTCTTCTTCGAATCTTTGGTTTAGTTAGGCCAACTAGATCGATTTTTCTTGCCATGGGAAGAGGTGCTTTGTGATGGGTTCGATCGTGTGGTGTTCTTTCCCAGTGACACAAGTGGCAGCAAGACACGCATGTAGCGTTGCTATTAAGGATAACAAGATGGGGGCTATTCCTACATGAATAGATCTCGTCTACATCATGTCATCGTTCTTATTGCATTACTCCATTTTTCCATGAACTTAATACACTAGATGCATGCTGGATAGCAGTCGGTGTGTGGAGTAATAGTAGTAGATGCAGTCAGGACTCGGTCTACTAATCTTGGATGTGATGCCTATATATTGATCATTGCCTTGGATATCGTCATAATTATTCGATCTTCTATCAATTGCCCAACAGTAATTTGTTTACCCACCATGTGCTATTTTCTTGAGAGAAGCCACTAGTGAAATCTACGGCCCCCGGGTCTATTCTTTATCATATTTGCTTTGAGATATCTTTTTATTTGCTGTTGTTTTCAGATCTATTATTTCAAAAACCCAAAAATACCTTGCTGCAATTTTTATTACCTATTTTATTTCGCATTTTATCGAGAGCTATTTATCCAATCTACCAGAAATTTATCTATCTTTTTACCGTGGAGGGATTGACAACCCCTCTTGCGCGTCGGGTTGCAAGTATTTGTTCTTTGTGTGCAGGTACCGTTTACATGGTGTTGCTTGGTTCTCCTACTGGATTGATACCTTGGTTTCATTACTAAGGGAAATACCTACCGTAGCTGTGCTGCATCATCCCTTCCTCTTTGGGGAAATACTGACATAGTTCAAGCGACATCATGTACTCCCTCCCCTAGGCCCATGAGGCCCCCCAACACTTGCCGGGCCCCCCCGAAACCCCTTTCGATCATCCTAGTCATAACCCGGTGCCCCTGGAACACTTCAGAACTCCGATACCCTTCGTCCTATATATCAATCTTCACCTCCAGACCATTCTGGAGTTCCTCGTCATGTCCGGGATCTCATCCGGGACTCCGAACAACCTTCGGTTACCACTATAATAACTCAACTATACTTATATCGTCACCAAACGTTAAGTATGTAGACCCTGCGGGTTTGAGAACTATGCAGACATGACCGAGACACCTCTACGGTCAATAACCAATAGTGGGACCTGGATGCCCATATTGGTTCCTACATATTCTACGAAGATCTTTATCGGTCGAACCTCGATGTTAAGGATTCAACTAATCCAGTATGTAGTTCCCTTTGTCTATCGGTATGTTACTTGCCCGAGATTCGATCGTCGGTATCACCAAACCTAGTTCAATCTCGTTACCGGCAAGTCTCTTTACTCGTTCCGTAATACAAGATCTCGTGGCTAACCCATTAGTCATATTGCTTGCAAGCTCATTGTGATGATGTATTACCGAGAGGGCCCAGAGATACCTCTCCGTCATACGGAGTGACAAATCCCAGTCTTGATCCATGCCAACTCAACAGACACCCTTGGAGATACCTCTAGAACACCTTTATAGTCACCCAGTTACGTTGCGACGTTTGGTACACACAAGGCATTCCTCCGGTGTCAGTGAGTTGCATGATCTCATGGTCATTGGAACATATACTTGACATGCAGAAAACGATAGCAATAAACTTGATTCGATCATATGCTACATTCATAGTTTGGATCTTGTCCATCACATCATTCTACTAATGATGTGATCCCGTTATCAAATGGCAACTCATGTCTATGACTAGGAAACCATAGCCATCTTTGATCAACGAGCTAGTCCGGTAGAGGCTTACTAGGGACATGTTGTTGTCTATGTATCCACACATGCATTTGAGTTTCCGGCCAATACAATTATAGCATGGATAATAAATGATTATCATGAACAAGGAAATATAATAATAACCACTTTATTATTGCCTCTTGGGCATATTTCCAATAGTCTCCCACTTGCACTAGAGTCAATAATCTAGTATTACATGGTAATGAATCTAACACCCATAGAGTTCTGGTGTTGATCATGTTTTGCCCGTGGAAGAGGTTTAGTCAATGGATCTGCAACATTCAGATCTATATGTACTTTGCAAATGTTTATGCCCTCCTCCTTGACTGCATCACGGATGGAGTTAAAGCGTCGCTTTATGTGTCTGGTCCTCTTGTGAAACCTTGGTTCCTTGGCTAGAGCAATGGCACCAGTGTTGTCACAGAACAGAGTCATTGGGTTCAGTACACTGGGCACAACTCCAAGATCTTTCATGAACTGCTTCATCCAAACACCTTCCTTCGCTGCCTCCGAGGTATCTATGTACTCCGCTTCGCATGTAGAATCAGCTACCACGCTTTGCTTGGAACTGCACCAGCTTATGGCTTCCCAATTTAGAATATATATGTATCCGGTTTGAGACTTAGAGTCATCCAGATCAGTGCATCAACGTAACCCTTTACAACGAGCTCTTGATCACCTCCATAGACAAGAAACATTTCCTTAGTCCTTTTCAGGTACTTAAGGATATTGTTCACCGCTGTCCAGTGATCCATTCCTGGATTACTTTGAAACCTTTCGGCCATACTTATGGCAAGGCTGATGTTGTGGGAAACCACGGCCACCTATGGGACTATGAGCCCCTTTTGGTTCGGCGGGGGGATGGGCACATTGCACAATGAGCGGAGAAGCATCGCGCAGCACGACAGAGATCACACGGGCAGTCTTTACCCAGGTTCGGGCCGCCGTGAGGCGTAAAACCCTACTCCTGCTTTGGTGGATTGATGGTGGATAATGGTGGTGGACGCAGCACACCCGCATGGCAAGGTTACTCTGGGGGCGAGGGTGGCTACGTGCGTATGGATATGCGAGGGGCCAACCAACCCTTTCTACGGTCGCCATGGGCCCCCTTTTATAGATTAAGGGGTCACCACAGTGGCAAATTAGTCTTTGCGTACTGATTAGATAGCTAACAGTGCTATCATATCTAACTCTGCAGGCTGACAGAGCACATTAAATGCGCCGCTCAGTGTCACATCACAGCTCGCCCGGCAGGCCCTGCCGGGCTGTTTTGCCAGCTTCGCGCCTGCTTGCTTGACACGTCTCAGGACGGGTGTCATCTGGAGGTGTTTGCTGTAGGAAGTGGCTGCCATGTGGCAGAAAGCAGCCACTTAGTCACCTTAGAGCTTGACACCGCTTCGATTAATGACTTGCATCGCTTGTGAGGTGGAGCGGTGGAGTGGCTTGCCTCTGCCAGCCCCGGCAGGCCTGCCGGGATGATCTGGGAGCTTGCTTCCGGGGCAAAACCCAACCCTGCGGGACTCGCCTGCCCGGCAAGGTAGGTCCTTCCTTTTAGTGATGCCTCGTTCCTCTGGCTCACCTTGGCCTTCTCGACTTGCACTTGGATCCTTCAAAGGAGTCGATCCTCCTTGTTTGGTCCGATCTAGGTCTTGTAATCTTGTCTTCGAGCCTGTTGGCTTGCTGTCCATGCACAGTCAGGGAAAACATATACCCTTGTCTATGTTCCCCGACATAAGCCCCCGGGCCTAAGCCATACGTGTCGCTGGGCACGTTGGGTTAGGCCCCAAACAGTGCATGAACACGTGGCAAAAAAAGGGCTGCTCGCATCATGGTTCGTCATGATGACCAGTCAATCCAACGTCCACTTCGCGCAATTACTGCGAGTCGTGGGGTCATGGGACTGTTGCAGTTAATGTAAAATGGTAACTTCTGGAGCGTCGCGTCCCCGCTCCACGCCTTTTCCCCTTAAGATAGGAAAAACGTGGAACGGCACGGTTCACTTGTCGCCTGTCCTGTAACAAAACATGATGTATGCTTCGTGTTTAGGTGTCGTACTGTTTACGTTTGCGTGGAACTGATGTCCCCTGCTTAATCTTAAACGCACATTTATCCCTCTGAGCTTATATGCTTGTGTTCGTACGATTAGTCCCTATGCATGTTCTGGTTGCTTGCCGGTATCATATTGCCGCGATTGTCGTAAAGGTCCGACCCTTATCATTCATCTTGGCGTGGATGCGTCCCGGCAAGTTTTTCCTTGGTAGCTCTTGATGCAGCCGCTTGTTCTGTGAGCAAGGATCGGGATAGAACGAGGGTGCCATGTGGCAGAAAGCAACCACTTAGTCACCTTGGAGCTTGACACCGCTTCGATTAATGACTTGCGTCGCTTGTGAGATAGAGCGGTGGAGTGGCTTGCCTCTGCCAGCCCCGGCAGGCCTGCTGGGATGATCTGGGAGCTTGCTTCCGGGGCAAACCCCAACCCTGCGGGGCTCGCCTGCCCGGCAAGGTAGGTCCTTCCTTTCAGTGATGCCTCGTTCCTCTGGCTCACCTTGGGCTTCTCGACTTGCACTTGGATCCTTCAAAGGAGTCGATCCTCCTTGTTTGGTCTGATCTAGGTCTTGTAATCTTGTCTTTGAGCCTATTGGCTTGCTGTCCATGCACAGTCAGGGGAAAACATATACCCCTGTCTGTGTTCCCTGACAGCTGACATCCGGTCTTGTGCACAACATCACATACATGATAGAGCCTATGGCAGAAGCATAGGGGATGGCACTCATCTTTTCTCTATCCTCTATAGTCGCTGGGCATTGAGTTTGACTCAACTTCACACCTTGCAAAACAAGCAAGAACCCCTTCTTCGACTGATCCATTTTGAACTTCTTCAAAATCTTATCAAGGTATGTGCTTTGTGAAAGTCCTATTAAGCGTCTCAATCTATCTCTATAGATCTTGATGCCTAATATGAAAGCAGCTTCTCCTAGGTCCTTCATTGAAAAACTCTTGTTCAAATATTCCTTCACGTTTTCCAAAATTTCTATATTATTTCCAATCATCAATATGTCATCCACATATAATATTAAAAACGCTATAGAGCTCCCACTCACTTTCTTGTAAATACAAGATTCTCCAAAAACTTGTATAAACCCAAACACTTTGATCACCTCATCAAAGCGAAGATTCCAACTCCGAGATGCTTGCACCAGTCCGTAAATGGATTGTTGGAGTTTGCACACTTTGTCAGCATTCCCTGGATCGACAAAACCTTCCAGTTGCATCATATACAACTCTTCCATAAGGAAACCATTAAGGAACGCTGTTTTGACATCCATCTGCCAGATTTCATAATCGAAAAAATGCAGATATTGCCAACATGATTCTGACGGACTTAAGCATCGCTAGGGTGAGAAAGTCTCATTGTAGTCAACTCCTTGAACTTGTGAAAACCCCTTTGCCACAAGTCGAGCTTTATAGACGATGACATAACCGTCCATGTCCGTCTTCTTCTTGAAGATCCATTTATTCTGAATGGACTTTCGCCCTTCAGGTAATACTTCCAAAGTCCATACTTTGTTTTCATACATGGATCCCATCTCGGATTTCATGGCCTCTAACCATTTGTCGGAATCCGAGCCCACCATCGCTTCTCCATAGCTCGTAGGTTCACCGTTGTCCAACAACATGACCTCTAAGACAGGGTTACCGTACCACTTAGGAGCTGTACGTACCCTCGTTGACCTATGAGGTTCAATAGTAACTTGATCCAAAGCTTCATGATCATCATCATTAGCTTCCACTTCAACTGACGTAGGTGCCACAGAAACATCTTTCTGTGCTGCGCTACTCTCTGGTTGAAGTAAAGGTTCAACAACCTCATCAAGTTCTATCTTGCTCCCACTCAATTCTTTTGAGAGATACTCTTTCTCGAGAAAGGACCCGTTCTTAGCGACAAACACTTTGCCTTCGGATCTGAGATAGAAGGTATACCTGTCGTGGTTCTAAGTCTGACAGTAGAATAGGGGGTAGGTATGAGGAGGCAAGATCCTAGCTACGGTGAGGTTGTGCACGCAAGATTTACGAGTTCAGGCCCTTCTCGGAGGAAGTAACAGCCCTACGTCTCGGTGCCCGGAGGCTCGGTCAACTGGATTATGCATGAAGTTACAAGGGGTGCGAACCCTTGTGCCTGAGGAGGGGGGTGGCTTATATAGAGTTCGCCAGACCCCTCCAGCCCTCAGTTACACAAGATTTAAGGTACATAAAGATGGGACGTTACTGGTAACGCCAGCAATAAAGGCATATAAATGATCATTAAGACTCCGGAGTGAACGCCTGACCGTTGCCGTTCTGAGTGACTTTAGATCTTCTGTCTTCCGAGTGATTTCTGATGTGGTCGAGTGAGTACACTCCGGTCGAATGGAATTGGGTTTTCCGAGTGGAATGCTTCTGGTTGAGTGAATGGTATTGTCCTTGAATATCCCTGACTTTAAGGTAATGTCCTTAGGAAGGGTGTCTAGGTCAGGCCTATTACCCTACCCCAGGTACATGTCATCGTCATTAGCCCCCGAATGGTTCAGGGTTCGAGTGACAAAAGGAGTTGAAGATGGTTCCGACCCAGTTTTCACGCTTCGGGAGCGTTTTGCTTAGATTAATGAACCACGTAACGACTTCGACTTCATTTTCAGTCGCCTTGATCCATTCCTAAATTTTCGAGTGAATTTTGTTGATAAGCTTCAATTGTGGACATGGTATGAGATCTATGGCGCGATTGACTGCACTGTCGTTCCTGGATCTCACGGGATTCGAAATTTGGAGAAGCGCGCGGGACGGAGAGGCCCGCAGTAAACAGAACAGATTTGGCAGGGATGCCTCGATCCTCGTGCCACCTTTCTCGCCATGTACCGAGTGCGCGACTGCTGCGGGATTCGACGGGATTGCTTGGGCCCACAAGTCAGTCACTCGGTAACAAGTCCATATAAGGCGTCCGGGCCGGTGCGTTTGGCACTATGCTCTTTGTCCCCTTCTTCTTCCTCTATTTCTCCACCGCATTCGCCACCACCTTCGACGCTGCCGCCCCGTCCAAGCGCAGCCTGCTGTGATGGGAAAGGAGAAAACGGCGGCCCTGGAGCGAGCGAAGAAGGTGACGGCGGCAGCGAAGGGCAAGAAGACGAGTCGGGGCGGATCGTCATCTAGGTCCGGCCTGCCGCCTGGCTGGATCCAGGGCGACTGGATCAGATCCATGATCCGGAAGGAAGACATGGAGGATCTGGTCGAAGGGGGCTTGATTGCCCACCAGTCCTGGCGATTGCCGGGGAACGAGACCGAGCCGCAACCGCAAGAGGGTGAGTGTGTCCTCCTCGCGACTCATGTTGACCGCAGTTTCTCCTTGCCTCCACATCCCTTTTTCCGTGCTTTCTTGAATTTCTTTGGAGCTCAACTTCACCACTTTTCCCCCAACACCATCACCTATCTTGCTGCATATGTTTCCCTGTGTGAGAATTTCTTGGGCTGTCGACCGCACTGGGGTCTTTTCAAACATATATTCACATGCCGCTCTCAAGCCGTAAAAAATTCCAATCCGAGTGATGAGAGAACACATGTGATCCAGATGTGCGGGGGTCTGGGAATTCAGATGAGGGGTAGGAGCACTTTTCCGGCTATGATGCTCCCCGATTCAGTTAGAGGGTGGCAGTCGACCTGGTTCTATTGCAAAGACCAGCCGACTCCTGGTCAGTCGACTGGGCTTCCTCCCTTTTCCATGGATCGAGTCCAGCCGCCCTCTACTTTGAAAGTGAACCCAGAGGAGAAAGTAGAAGTGAATATGCTAGTTGACCGAGTAGTCCAGTTAGTCCGCGATGGGGTGACTAGTATGGACCTGCTTGAAATATTTCTCAGTCGACGCATCCAGCCACTCCAGGCTCGTGATCATCCTATGTGGATGTACTCGGGTATTGATGACACCACCCGGATCCACCCGGAGGAGGTCACCGGGGAGGTAGTGGAGCGGTGGCTGCAAGGCATCACTGGTAACAAAGATAACCCCAGGGGGTCCAAGAGGGTCCCACCATTCGACAAGACCAACAAACCGGATAAGGTACAATCTTCAGTGCCGAATGTCCTTTGCTCTGATTTCCTATTTAGGCTTCAATCCGATTGATATTTGTATGATTCTTTGCTCTGCAGATATATACTGAGATGTACTCGATGCCCAACGGGGAGCAGATCCAGGAAGGAGAGGAGAGCGGAGGCGACAGCGGCGATTGGAACTCTGATGAAGAGAGTGATGAAGAGCGCAAAGACTCGAGCAGTGGTGAGGAGGTCGATTCTCCACCTCACGTGGAAAAGTGTTCTAAGCAGAAGCACGACCCATCAAGTATCCGGGGTAAAGCGGCAGCACCGACTGGACAAACTTCGAAGCGCACTCGGACATCTTCTCCGGTGCCGACTGAGAAGGCTCCGAAGTAGCTCAAGACTGCGCCATCAAAGCCACGGAAGGCCTTGCCCAAGATCAAGGTTGATGTTCCCGTCGCCTCTGCGTAAGTGTTTCGTTTTCACCCTTTGCTCCAAGAATCTTATATCAGTTGTCGACCCATTCTCTTGCTTGACCGAGTGAACCTTGTAATTTGCAGTGCTGCTACCTCTGGGACTTCTGCTTACAAAGATGATGATGACGAGGAGATGGAGGACGCGGTCACATCCAATGTGGGTATGACTCCTGTTATCTCGCCCTTTCTTTGCTAACCACTTCTGCAGTCGACTGAACTCTTGTGGTCAATTCTTTTGCAGCTCCGCAAAATGTTATTGAACTTCCAGATGATGATGAAGATGTGCCACAGAAGCTCGTGGGAAAGAGGAGCAGGACCTTGGGCAAAAAGGCACCAGCTAGCAAGACGCCTCAGTCGATGCCGGCGGCAGAACCAGTTATCCAGCAGCCCGGGGACCTCAACCGTGCTTCTGTTACTTTTGCGATTCCCTTGTCGAGTGGTCGTCCTTCAGCGTCGACTGCACAGGCCCCTACTTCATCTGTACAACTTCATGCCTCAAGCTCTCAAGCTGCTGCAGCTGATCCACCGTCTCCACTTTTCACCGCCCATCACATCCCAGAGGACCAAGTGAGTGCTACCAAGGAAGCCATACGCCAGGCAGGCATTATGATGGAGCAGATGAAAGTGGTGCGCGAGGCCAGTCAAGCTGCCTATGATGCCAGCTCAGCACTCCAGGCTAATGTCCAGGTTAACTTACTTCTGACTGAACTCCATCTTGACGCTTGTTCTATTAGGATATGATATTTAGAAACTGCTGCTTTATTATCTGCAAGACGTCCGTGGATGAGCATTTTGGAACCTTAATTGCACACCCATTGTCAGTTTGTACACCCACTGGGTGTTTTAATTTATGTTGAGTAGTTTTTCCACTTGAGTCGACTAGGTTGTGTCGATTGAATCTCTGAACCAGTGGGGGCACGCTGAGTGCACCCACTGGGTGTAGTCCCCGAGACCGCCGTCGAATGTTTGATTCGGCGGGGGTCTTTGAACAGAAATTTTCCACTCGGTCTGAGCAGATCATGTCGAGTGGAACCTGGACCAGTGGGGGCACGCTGAGTGCACCCACTGGGTGTAGTCCTCGAGACCGTAGTCGACTGCGGGCAGTCGGCTATGGTCTGAGTTTTTTTTTCTGACTGGACGGACCAAGTCAATTGAAAAGTCGAACCAGTGGGGGCACGTTGAGTGCACCCACTGGGTGTAGTCCCCGAGACTATTGTTGAATGTTTGATTCGGCAGTAGTCTTAGAACTCTTTGAACTTGTTACTTTATTGCTCGAAAGCAACCAATCTTTGTGTCTGCCGACTGACTATCTTCTGAACACAGAAATCTTGTGATCTTGGAGCCCGGTTCGCTGACTTGGAGCAGAAGCAGATCCAGCTCAATCTTGATCTGGAGTTGGCTCAGAATAACTTGCAGAAGGCTAAGGATGACGCTGCTGGTAAGGAAAGCTTGTCGACTGGTTCTCTTGCCATCTTTTCTCCTCCTTTTTCTGATTCGAATGTTATTCTTTCTAGAAACAATGAGACAGGCTTTGGAGAAGAAGGACCTTGACCTTGCGGCTGCGAAGAAAACAACAGAAGAAAAAACGGCACTCGCTGACCAAAAGCTGGCCTCAGTCGGAAAGTTGGAGGGAGAGAATACCAAGCTGAAGGCTGCTCTCGATGAAGCCAACAAAGAGGTAACTCGACTGAAGAAGGATAAAGGGACCCTGACTGACAAAGTGGAAGACATCACCCGCAAGAGGGACGAGCTAGAGAGTTATCTGGGAGGACTCGCCAAGAAGTTATTCCTCATGCTTGAAGGTACTTTTCCCTGTCCGATTGATTTGCTTTCGTTGACTCATCATATAACTGTCGACTCATTATTTCTCTGTGAGTGCAGAATTCTGTCAAAACTTCGAGGAAGAGACTGGACGAGTCGAGACAAGCTTGGACCCCATTAACTCCCCTATTAAAGATGAAGCTGCCATGAACGTGCTCTGACTGGAGTCTCGCCTTGCCAGCGCCATGAATTACCTTGCTCGACTGAAGGTTGCGGTGTCGCGGATCGACACGGCGCTCTGGCCAAGGGAAACGCTCCAAAATGATCTCGAGTCTTTGATGACTCGACTCAATGAGATTCCTGGTTGAGTGCAGGAATGGAAGAAGTCCTCTGCTCGATGCGGTGCCGACGTAGCTCTGTCCCTGGTTCGTGTTCATTGCAAGGAAGCCAAAGAAGAGAAGCTAGCAGCAATCAAGGTTGCCAATACCAAGAAACTTGACTTCCAGTCCTTCATGGAGACTTTTATTGGTGCTGCTACTCGAATTGCAGATGGAATCGACCTGGATGAATTCGTCGAGCCTGCCAGCCCTCTTGCGGAGTGAACAAATTTTTTATGATCCGATTAAATTTGCCTCGGTATGCCGAGTGGTTTTGTAACCGTTAAACTCCTTCGGGCCGGATGCTCGAGTACTTTAATCTGCGGTCCGGAACCTCATGGGGATTTGTCCAAACTTAGTTTTCCCTTAAATATGCTTGTTTTTATTTCCGAGTGGAACTTGTATCTTCACTCGGAACAGACTTTTGTTGTTGTGATGCAATTCTGAGGAGAGGATCGCGGACGACCTGCACCTCGTCATTCTTGCAGATCAGGATGGAGCACACATTGTACTTGTGGCGTAGCTCTGAAGAGAAGGTCGCAGTCAACCTGCACTTCATTGTCCTGACGGATCAGGATGGAGCGTGTTTTAACTTAGGCGAGTACAGGACTGCAGCTAAGCCCCCGAGTGAGAGGGTTGCTCATCACTCGGTAGGATTTTACAAACTTAGGCGAGTACAGGACTGCAACTAAGCCTCCAAGTGAGAGGGTTGCTCACCACTCGGTAGGATTTTACAAACTTAGGCGAGTACATGACTGCAGCTAAGCCTCCGAGTGAGAGGGTTGCTCATCACTCGGTAGGATTTTTTAAACTTAGGCGAGTACATGACTGCAGCTAAGCTCCCGAGTGAGAGGGTTGCTCATCACTCGGTAGGATTTTTTAAACTTAGGCGAGTACATGACTGCAGCTAAGCCCCCGAGTGAGAGGGTTGCTCATCACTCGGTAGGATTTTTTAAACTTAGGCGAGTACAGGACTGCAGCTAAGCCCCGAGTGAGAGGGTTGCTCAACACTCGGTAGGATTTTTTAAACTAGGCGAGTACAAGACTGCAGCTAAGCCCCCGAGTGAGAGGGTTGCTCATCACTCGGTAGGATTTTTTAAACTTAGGCGAGTAAGGACTGCAGCAAGCCCCCGAGTGAGAGGGTTGCTCATCACTCGGTAGGATTTTTTTAAACTTAGGCGAGTACAGGACTGCAACTAAGCCCCCGAGTGATAGGGTTGCTCTTCACTCGGTGGGATTTTTAAACTTAGGCGAGTACAGGACTGCAGCTAAGACCCCGAGTGAGAGGGTTGCTCATCACTCGGTAGGATTTTTTAAACTTAGGCGAGTACAGGACTGCAGCTAAGCCCCCGAGTGAGAGGGTTGCTCTTCACTTGGTGGGATTTTTTTTTAAACTTAGGCGAATCGGATTCGCGGCTAAGCCACCCACTGGGGGATTTTGGACACATGTATTAGTAACAACAATCATTTAGGAGACTGTAAAACCATGTCTTTGATAAACAAACTGAAAGGTACTCCTTATTACATCTCATCAGTCTGAACACTTAAGTATAAAAACGGCGGAGTAGCTCCGCATTCCAAGCGCGTGGCTCGTCTTTATTATGCTCCACATTGTAGAGGTGATACGCTCCGTTGTGGAGCACCTTGGTGATGATGAAGGGACCTTCCCAAGCGGGGGCAAGTTTGTGAGGCCGTTGCTGGTCCACTCGGAGCACAAGGTCCCCTTCCTGAAATGCTCGACCCTTCACATTTCTGGCATATAATCGACGAAGGTCTTGCTGATAAATGGTCGATCGGATCAAGGCCATCTCTCTTTCTTCTTCTAGAAGATCAACAACGTCTTCTCGAGCCCGTTCTGCTTCGGCTTCTGAAAAAAGTTCTACTCGGGGTGCATTGTGAAGCAAGTCACTCGGCAGCACAGCCTCAGCCCCATAGACCATGAAGAAGGGGGTTCGACCGGTCGACCGATTTGGTGTTGTTCTTAATCCCCAAAGGACTGATGGTAGCTCATCTACCCAAGCGCCGGCTGCATCCTTGAGGTCGCGCATCAATCGAGGTTTCAGCCCTTTGAGAATCAAACCGTTCGCTCTTTCTGCTTGTCCATTCGACTGAGGGTGGGCGACTGAAGCATAGTCAACCCGAGTACCTTGGGAAGCGCAGAAAGCTCGGAACTCATCTGAATCAAAGTTTGACCCATTATCCGTGATGATGCTGTGCGGAACTCCATATCTAAATGTTAACCCTCTGATGAAGCTGACAGCAGTACTTGCTTCCAAGTTTTTGATAGGTTTAGCTTCAATCCATTTAGTGAACTTGTCGACTGCTACAAGCACATGGGTGAAGCCACTCCTGCCAGTCCTCAGAGTTCCGACCATATCTAATCCCCAAACAGCAAATGGCCAGGCGAGTGGAATAGTCTTCAAGGCTGAAGCAGGTTTGTGGGACATGTTGGAGTAGAACTGACAGCCCTCGCACATGTCAACTATTTCTTTTGCCATCTCATTTGCCCGTGGCCAGTAAAACCCTGCTCGGTATACTTTGGCCACGATGGTCCGAGAGGACGCATGGTGACCACAGGTCCCTGAGTGGATATCATTGAGGATCATTCGGCCTTCTTCTGGAGTGATGCATTTCTGAACGACCCTAGTAACACTCTCTCTGTAGAGCTGTCCACCCATTACCGTGAAGGCTTTGGATCGACGGACAATCTGACGAGCCTCTTCTTCTTCCTCTGGAAGCTCTTTCCTGAGAATATATGCAATATATGGCACTGTCCAATCGGGAATGACGACCAAAACCTCCATGATCAAGTCGACCACAGCTAGGATTTCAACTTCAGTCGGGTCAGTGGAGCTCTTAGGCTGTGAGGGCTCTTCAGTGAAGGGATCTTCTTGAACTGATGGTGCGTGAATATGCTCCAAAAACACATTGCTGGGAATAGGCTCCCGCTTGGAACCTATTTTCGCCAAGTCATCAGCTGCTTGATTCTTCAGTCGGGGTATATGGTGGAGCTCTAGCCCTTCAAACTTCTTTTCTAACTTTCTCACCGCATTGCAATAACCAGTCATAGCTAGGCACCTGATGTCCCACTCCTTCATCACTTGATTAACCACTAAATCTGAGTCGCCGTAAACCATTAGGTGATGGACGCCGAGTGAAATGGCCATACACAACCCGTACAGGAGTGCCTCATATTCAGCTTCATTGTTGGAGGAATCAAAGTGAATCTGGAGAACATATCTAAGGTTGTCGCCTCGTGGAGATACCAGGACTACTCCAGCGCCTGAACCATTCAACATCTTGGACCCGTCAAAGAACATAGTCCAATGTTTCGACTGTATCTGGGTCGGTAGCTGCTGTTCAATCCACTCGACGAGGAAATCTGCTATTGCTTGAGATTTGATCGCTTTCTTTGCCTCAAACTTGATATCCAGCGGAAGGAGTTCAATCGCCCACTTTGCCACTCGACCAGTTGCATCTCTGTTGTTCAAAATTTCTAACAACGGAGCATCGCTGACGACTGTAATCGAATGATCTGAGAAGTAATGTGCAACCTTCTTTGTGGTCAAGTAAATTCCATAGACAAGCTTCTGATAATGTGGATATCTCTGCTTGGATGGGGTTAAGACTTCAGAAATATAGTACACTGGGCGTTGAACCTTGTAGGTTTTACCTTCTTCTTCCCGCTCGACCGTGAGTACTGTACTGACAACCTGTCCAGTGGCTGCTATATAAAGCAGTAAAGGCTCTTTGCTGATTGGAGCAGCAAGCACCGGCTGGGTGGAAAGCAGGGCTTTGAGCTCTGCAAACACTGCGTCAGCTTCAGGAGTCCACTCGAACTTATCAGATTTCTTCATCAGTCGGTAAAGAGGCAATGCCTTTTCACCGAGACGAGAGATGAATCGACTCAAAGCGGCTAAACAACCAGTAAGCTTCTGAACATCGTGTACACGCACATGGCGTTTCATTCGGAGGATTGCACCAACTTTCTCTGGGTTGGCATCGATCCCACGTTCGGAAACGAGGAAACCGAGTAACTTTCCACCTGGAACTCCAAATGTACACTTCGACGGATTAAGCTTGATATCATATCTTCTCAAATTGGCAAAGGTTTCAGCAAGGTCAGTCAGCAGGTCGGAACCTTTACGCGACTTAACCACGATGTCATCCATGTATGCTTCCACATTCCGACTGATTTGAGTTAGCATGCACTTCTGTATCATGCGCATGAATGTGGCACCAGCATTCTTGAGACCAAAGGGCATGGTGACGTAGCAAAAGCACCCGAATGGGGTGATAAAAGCTGTTTTTATTTCATCAGGTCCATACAGTCGGATCTGATGGTACCCGGAATATGCATCCAGGAAGGACAATCACTCACATCCCGCAGTCGAGTCGACTATCTGATTGATGCGGGGAAGAGGAAAATGATCTTTCGGGCAGGCCCGATTGATATGCTTGAAATCAATGCACATACGAAGTGAATCGTCCTTCTTGGGAACCATGACAACATTGGCGAGCCACTCGGAGTGGTAAATTTCGCGGATGAACTCAGCCGCCAGAAGCCGAGCCACCTCTTCGCCGATTGCCTTTCTCTTCTCCACAGTGGACCGACGGAGATGCTCTTTCACGAGTTTTGCCTTTGGATCGACTCACAAACGGTGCTCAGCCAGTCCCCTGGGTACACCCGGCATGTCAGACGGCTTCCATGCGAAGATGTCCCAGTTCTCACGGAGGAACTGGATGAGCGCTTCTTCCTATTTGCTGTCGAGTGTTGTTGAGATATGAGTCGGAGCAGCACTGGGATCGGTCGGGTGAATGTGAACAATTTTTGTTTCACCGGACGACTGAAATGCAGACTCTAAAGCAGGCTTCTTAGCACGCAACAAATCACTCGGATCTGCAGTCTTCTTATATTCTTCCATTTCTACTGCTGCCATCTGTTCATCGGCTATCTTAGAGCCCTTCTGGAGGCACTCTTCTGCTCGTTGCCGATTACCAGTGACTGTGATCACGCCCCTGGGGCCAGGCATCTTTAGCTTGAGGTACACGTAACACGGTCGAGCCATGAAACGGGCATATGCAGTTCTGCCCAGAATAGCATGATAGGCGCTGTGAAAATCCACAACTTCAAATGTCAACTTCTCCTTACGGTAATTCTTTGAATCACCGAAAACCACATCAAGAGCGATCTGGCCGAGTGAATCAGCTTTCTTTCCTGGAATGACACCATGGAATCGCATGTTGCTCTCACTGAGCTTGGACATCGGAATGCCCATCCCACGGAGGGTCTCAGCATACAAAATGTTCAAGCCGCTGCCCCCATCCATCAGGACTTTGGTCAGTCGGGTGCCCCCAACGACTGGGTCGACCACCAACGCTTGCCTCCCGGGGGTGGCAACGTGCGGTGGGTGGTCAGATTGGTCGAATGTAATGGGAGTCTTTGACCATTTCAAATATGTCGTCGTTGCCGGAGCAACCATGTTTACTTCTCTGTTGATGACTTTCAGTCGACTTTTGCTTTCAATGTCAGCGAAAATCACCAAAGCGGAATTGACGTTAGGAAAACCGTCATCATCTTCTTCCTTCTCCTCATCCTTGTCAGACTCTTTTTCCTTCTCATTAGGCTGTTTCTCTCGGAACTGCTGGATTAGGAGCCGACATTGTCGAGTGGTATGTTTGGGATAAATCAGATTACCCTCTTCATCCTTCTTGGTGTGAATGTGACATGGCAAATCCAACACATCATTCCCTGCTTGATCTTTCACCTTCTTGGGGATCCAGGGCCCTTTGGGCTTCCCCTTGAATTTTCCTTGAGTTACAACTGCAGCTTCACCAGGACCTGCTGGCTCGGCTTTGCGTTTCTGCTTCCGACCTCCTCCGGTGTCTTGGGCGACTGGCTTGCCCTTTCCACTGCGGAGTCGATCCTCTTCTTCACCATTAGCGTACCGAGTGGCTATTTCCATCATTCGGGTCAGAGACATATCTCCTGTCCGACCGAATTTCAGGTTAAGCTCTCGATACCGAACGCCCTCCTTGAAGGCACAAACTGCTTGGTGTTGTGATACATTTTCTACTATGTGATGTAAAGTGGTCCATCTTTGGATGTAATCCATCAGAGTTTCATTCGGCTTCTGTACACAATGTTGCAATTCTGTCAACCCTGCAGGTCATTTGCATGTGCCCTCGAATGTCCTGATAAACACTCGAGCTAACTCTTCCCAGCTGAATATACTGCCAGGAGCCAACTGATTCAGCCATGCTGTGGCCGATCCTTCCAACATGAGAGGAAGATGTTTCATAGCTACCTCATCATTTCCACCACTGATCTGAACAGCTACCCGGTAATCTTCCAGCCAAGTGTCAGGCTTCGACTCACCGGTGAACTTACTAACCCCAGTCGCCAACCTGAAGTTGGGGGGGGGGGGGATCTCAGCAGCTCTGATGGCTCTGCTAAAACACTCGGGGCCTGAAACATGTACTCTGCTTCCACTCGGGCGATCTCTGTCTTGCCCTTCTCTGTGTGCTCGGTTCCTGTCGACCAAACCTTGCACCAAAATTGACCTCGCATCAAACCCTGGCTCTCTTGGGTCGACTGGCACCCTCCGCTCTTCGCTGTATGGGTGCCTGTCATCATAACGTCAGGGCACATATGATCCGCCTCTCAGAGGGGGCGTAGGCACTCGACGGTGGTCACCACGGCCGAGCCGGTGATCGTACTGCTCGTGGTTCCGACCCAAGTACTGCTCTTGGCGATGCCCACGTCCCTCACGCCGCGGAGGCGATCTTGGGCTGTGAGCCGATTGGACTGCGTCGGCCACCACAGATCTGCTATGGATTCTGTTACGCGACTGAGATACTACAGTGTTTTGCTCTCCTGCTGCCCGGGGCAGAGCCCGGATCTGCATCAAACCTCGTCCAGCCTTCGACTAGGATGGTTGGATGGACTCTGCTATACGAGCTGCGGCCGTAAGATTCTGAATAGGAGTGCAGTATACCTGAGGTTGAGGCGGGAACAATTGCCGCCGTCGACTGGACTCAGGAATCTGCTGCCGAGCACGTTCGTCGAGTGCATGCTAAAGGTTCTCCAGTCGAGTGCGTTCAGCCAAAGTGGCCAAGCGCGCTGCCTCCAAGGCCCGAGCCTCAGAGGTCTCTCCGACGATGGGCGTGTGGAGTGCCTCCTCGTTGCGGCGGTGGAGTTCCTCCCTCCGCTGCGAAGAGATGGTTTCGGGGTGATATTCCTCGTGAACATGCGACAGATCGCCACCGCCGTTGTCGCCACCGTTGCGACGCATGCCAGGTGGGCCGTGCGGTGTGTCGACCATCAGGACCTCTGCTGCAGGGTCGCTGCTGTCGCACTCGGACAGGGTCTCGATGGAGCCAATCGATAGATCGAACAGGCCGTAGAGAGATTCATCGGGCTCGATTGCCGTGACTTGAGGGGTGGCCGACTGACGCGCCACCGCATGCTTCACCCACTGCTGAAGCCGCGACCGACCGGATCGCTTGCGACGGCGAACGGCGGGGAACGAAGTTACTGCGGGAGCCGACCGATACTGGGTCGACGACTGCCGCAGAAGGACGCCGCGGACACACGCGCGAAAGTGCGTCGCCCCGCGGACGGGGAGTGTCTCGACGTCGAGGGGGGCTTCCTGGAGCTAGGCGGAGTCGTTGGTGATGAAGACGAGCGCGCCGAGACAGATCTCGCGGTCCTCAGCCGAACCTTCACCAGAAACCATGATGATGGGAATCGAAAAAAATCGCAACCTCACCGGAAAGTCGCCAAGACACCTGCTCCACGATGGGCGCCAACTGTCGTGGTTTTAAGTCTGACAGTGGGCAAGATCCTAGCTACGGTGAGGTTGTGCACGCAAGATTTACGAGTTCAAGCCCTTCTCGGAGGAAGTAACAGCCCTACGTCTCGGTGCCCGGAGGCTCAGTCGACTGGATTATGCGTGAAGTTACAGGGGGTGTGAACCCTTGTGCCTGAGGAGGGGGGTGGCTTATATAGAGTTCGCCAGACCCCTCCAGCCCTCAGTTACACAAGATTTAAGGTACATAAAGATGGTACGTTACTGGTAACGCCAGCAATAAAGGCATATAAATGATCATTAAGACTCCGAAGTGAACGCCTGACCGTTGCCGTTCTGAGTGACTTTAGATCTTCTGTCTTCCGAGTGATTTCTGATGTGGTCGAGTGAGTACACTCCGGTCGAATGGAATTGGGTTTTCCGAGTGGAATGCTTCTGGTTGAGTGAATGGTATTGTCCTTGAATATCCCTGACTTTAAGGTAATGTCCTTGGGAAGGGTGTCTAGGTCAGGCCTATTACCCTACCCCAGGTACATGTCATCGTCAATACCCAACCATCTCTTTTGGGTATCCTATGAAGACGCATTTGTCCGCTTTGGGTTCGAGCTTTTCCGGCCGAATCCTTTTGACATAAGCATCGCAACCCCAAACCTTAAGAAACAACAACTTAGGTTTCTTGCCAAAGCACAGTTCATACGGTGTCATCTCCACGGACTTGATGGTGCCCTATTTAAAGTGAATGCAGCTGTCTCTAATGCATAACCCCAAAACGATAGTGGCAGATCAACAAGAGACATCATAGAACGCACCATATCCAATAAGGTACGATTACGACGTTCCGACACACCATTATGCTGTGGTGTTCCAGGTGGCGTCAACTGTGAAACAATTCCACATTGTCTTAAGTGATTGCCAAACTCATAACTCAGATACTCTCCTCCTCGATCAGATCGTGGGAATTTGATCTTCTTGTTACGATGATTCTCAACTTCACTCTGAAATTGCTTGAACTTTTCAAACGTCTCAGACTTATGCTTCATTAAGTAAATATACCCATATCTACTCAAGTCATCGGTGAAGGTGAGAAAGTAACGATATCCACCACGCGTGTCAACGCTCATCGGACCGCACACATCAGTATGTATGATTTCCAACAAGTCACTTGCCCGTTCCATTGTTCCGGAAAACGGGGTTTTGGTCATCTTGCCCATGAGGCATGGTTCGCATGTGTCAAGTGATTCAAAATCAAGCGACTCCAAAAGTCCATCAGCATGGAGTTTCTTCATGCGTTTTACACCAATATGACCTAAGCGGCAGTGCCACAAGAAAGTGGTACTATCATTATCAACTCTACATCTTTTGGCATCAATGTTATGAACATGTGTATCATCACTATCGGGATTCAATAAAAATAAACCCCTCACAATGGGTGCATGACCATAAAAGATATTACCCATATAAATAGAACAACCATTATTCTCTGATTTAAATGAGTAATCGTCTCACATTAAAAAAGATCCAGATATAATGTGCATGCTCAACGTAGGCACTAAATAACAATTATTCAGGTTCATCACTAATCCCGATGGTAATCGAAGAGCGAGCGTGCCGGCGGTGATCACATCAACCTTGGAACCATTTCGCACGCGCATCGTCACTTCGTCCTTCGTTAGCCTCCGTCTATTCCGTAGTTCCTGCTTTGAGTTGCAAATGTGAGCAACCGAACCGGTATCAAATACCCATGCACTACAAGGAGAGTTGGTAATAAGGTACACATCAATAACATGTATATCATATATATCATTGTTGACGTTGGCCCCCTTCTTGTCGGCCAGATACTTGGGGCAGTTCTGCTTCCAGTGGCCAGTTCCCTTGCAATAGAAGCACTCAGTCTTTGGCTTGGGTCCAGCCTTGGGTTTCTTCACGGGAGGAGCAACTGCTTTGCCACCTTTCTTGAAGTTTCCCTTCTTTCCCTTGCCTTTCTTGAAACTAGTGGTTTTATTCACCATCAACACTTGACGCTCCTTCTGGATGTCTGACTCAGCGACTTTCAGCATCGCAAACAGCTCGGAGACTGACTTGTTCATCCCTTGCATGTTATAGTTCAACACAAAGCTCTTGTAGCTAGGTGGTAGTGATTGAAGAACTCTGTCAGTGACAGCCTCTGGCAGGAGCTCAACTCCCAACTCAGCCAGACGGTTGTAGTACCCAGACATTCTGAGTATGTGCTGACTGACAGACCCATTCTCCTCCATCTTGCAGGCATAGAACTTATTGGAGGTCTCATACCTCTCGATCCGAGCGTTCTTCTCAAAGATAAACTTCAATTCCTAGAACATCTCATATGCTCCATGACGTTCAAAACACCTTTGAAGGCCCAGCTCTAAACCATACAACATGGTGCACTGAACTATTGAGTAGTCATCAACACGCGACTGCCAGGCGTTCACTATGTCCACAGTCGCTCGAGGGGGTGGTGCACCAAGCGGTGCATCAAGGACATAAGACTTTTGGGCAGCCGTGAGGATAATCCTCAGATTACGGGCCCAGTCCACAAAGTTACTTCCATCATCTTTCAGCTTAGCTTTCTCTAGGAACGCATTGAAATTCAGGGGAGCTACTGCACGAGCCATTGATCTACAACATAAATTTGCAAAGATAACTTAGAATATTGTTCATGATAAATGAGTTCAATTAATCATATTACCTAAGAACTCCCACTCAAATCAACATCCCTCCGGTTATCCAAGTGTAACACGATCCAAATTCACCAACCCAAGTTCGATCATCACTTGAGATGAGGTGGTTTCAATGGTGAACATCTACATGTTGATCATATCTACTATATGACTCGTGTTCGACCTTTCGATCTCTTGTGTTCTGAGGCCATGTCTGTACATGCTAGGCTTGTCAAGTTTAACCCAAGTGTTCCGCATGTGCAAAACTGGCTTGCACCCGTTGTATGCAAACGTACAGTCTATCACACACGATCATCACGTGGTGCTTCGAAATGACGAACTTTCGCAATGGTGCACACTTTGGGAGAACACAATTTTATCTTGAAACTTTAGTGAGGGATCACCTTATAATGCTACCGCTGTCCTATGCAAAATAAGATGCATAAAAGGATTAACACCACATGCAAATCATAAGTGACATGATATGGCCATCAACTTCTGCTTTTGATCTCCATCTCCAAAGCACCAGCATGATCTCCATCGTCACCGGCACGACACCATGATCTCCATCATCGTGTCACCATTGGGGTTGTCATGCCAACCATGCTTCTACTACTATTGCTACTGCTTAGCGATAAAGTAAAGCATTACATAGCGTTTAATGATTGACACGCAGGTCATACAATAATTAAAGACAACCCTATGGCTCCTGCCGGTTGCCGTATTCATCGACATGCAAGTCGTGATAAACTATTACAAAACATGATCATCTCATACATCAAATATATCTCATCATGTCTTTGGCCATACCATATCACAACATAACCTGCAAAAACAAGTTAGACGTCCTCTAATTGTTGTTGCATGTTTTACGTGGCTGCTATGGGTATCTAGCAAGAACGATTCTTACCTACGCAAAGCCACAACGGTGATATGCAAGTTGCTATTTAACCTTCTACAAGGACCGCCTTTGTCGAATCCGATTCAACTAAGGTGGGAGAGACAGACACCCGCCAGCCATCTTTATGCAACAAAGTCACATGTCAGCCAATGGAACCGGTCTCATCTACGTGGACATGTAAAGTTGGTCCAGGCCGCTTCATCCCACAATACTGCCGAATCAAGAAAAGACCATGGAAGGAAGCAATATGAATATCAACGCCCACAAACTCCTTTGTGTTCTACTCGTGATGTCATCTACGCATAGACCTAGCTCATGATGTCACTGTTGGGGAACGTTGCATGGGAAACAAAAATTTTCCTACGCTCACCAAGATCAATATAGGAGATGAACATCTACGAGAGGAGAGATTGCATCTACATACCCTTGTAGATCACTAAGCAGAAGCGTTAAGAAACACGGTTGATGTAGTCGAATGTCTTCGCGATCCAATCACGATCCGTCCCGCGAACTCCCGATCCAAGTGCCAAACGGACGGCACCTCCGCGTTCAACACACGTACGGCTTGATGACGCCTTCACCTCCTCGATCCAGCGAGCGATGGTGAAGTAGTAGCTTGAGTCCTCCGGCAGCACGACGGCGTGGTGACGGTGGTGGTGGTGGAATCTCGGCAGTGCTTCGCTAAGCACTACGAAGAGGAAGAGGGCTACGAGGGAGAGGGAGGGCAGCACCGTGGCATAGATGGGGTGCGTCTGCCCTCCCTCTACCCCTCTATATATAGGGGGAAGGGGGAGGAGGAGGCGCCCTAGGGTTTCCCCTAGGGGGGCGGCGGCCACAAGGGAAACCCTAGATGGGTTTTGGGTGGCCCCCCTAGGTGCCTTGCCCCCCAAGCAAGGGGGAGGCAGCCCTAGGGGCGCACCAACTCTTCCTGGCCTCGTAGGATGGGGTGAGGGGGGTGCACAACCCCTTAGTGGGCTGGTTTGCTCCCACCCCTAGGCCCACGAGGCCCCCCAACACTTGTCGGGGCCCCCCGAAACCCCTTTCGGTCATCCTGGTCATAACCCGGTGCCCCTGGAACACTTCCGAACTCCGATACCCTTCGTCCTATATATCAATGTTCACCTCTGGACCATTCCGGAGTTCCTCGTTATGTCCGGGATCTCATCCGAGACTCCGAACAACCTTCTGTTACCACTATAATAACTCAACTATACTTATATCGTCACCAAACGTTAAGTGTGTAGACCCTGCGGGTTCGAGAACTATGCAGACATGACCGAGACACCTCTACGGTCAATAACCAATAGCGGGACCTAGATGCCCATATTGGTTCCTACATATTCTACGAAGATCCTTATCGGTCGAACCTCGATGTCAAGGATTCAGCTAATCCCGTATGTAGTTCCCTTTGTCTACCGGTATGTTACTTGCCCGAGATTCGATCGTCGGTATCACCATACCTAGTTCAATCTCGTTACCGGCAAGTCTCTTTACTCATTCTGCAATACAAGATCCCATGGCTAACACATTAGTCACATTGCTTGCAAGTTCATTGTGATGTTGTATTACCGAGAGGGCCCAGAGATACCTCTCCGTCATACGGAGTGACAAATCCCAGTCTTGATCCATGCCAACTCAACAGACAACCTCGGAGATACCTGTAGAGCACCTTTGTAGTTACCCAGTTATGTTGCGACATTTGGTACACACAAGGCATTCCTTTGGTGTGAGTGAGTTGCATGATCTCATGGTCATAGGAACATGTACTTGACATGCAGAAAATGATAGCAATAAACTTGATACAATCATATGCTACGTTCATAGTTTGGGTCTTGTCCATCACATCATTCTCCTAATTATGTGATCCCATTATCAAATGACAACTCATATCTATGACTAGGAAACCATAGCCATCTTTGATCAACGAGCTAGTCCAGTAGAGGCCTACTAGGGACATGTTGTTGTCTATGTATCCACACATGCATTTGAGCTTCCGGTCAATACAATTATAGCATGGATAATAAATGATTATCATGAACAAGGAAATATAATAATAACCACTTTATTATTGCCTCTAGGGCATATTTCCAACAATCTATGATCGAAAACACTGGGGATCAATCTATCAACCTGGTGATCAAGCTTATCTGCGTGTCACTCCTATGAGGGGCACTCATCATTTCAGAGTCAAGGGCAAGTTAGCTCCTTGCTACATTGGCCCTTTCCGCATTCTCGCCCGACGTGGAGGTGTGGCTTATAAATTGGAATTGCCACCGCAGTTCTCTCATGTCCACGATGTCTTCCATGTGTAGCAACTTCGTCGTTGCTTCAAGGATCTGCACCGAGAAGTGGATCATGAAATGATCGAAGTGCAAGATGATTTCTCTTAAAAAGAGCATCTGACCCGGATCCTTGATCAAGATGAACATCTAACCCATCAGAAGGTTACCAGGTTCCTTAAAGTGCAGTGGTCGAATCATACTGAAGATGAAGCCACTTGGGAATGCGAGGATCATCTTCGTGAAGAATACCCTAATCTTTTCCCTTCTACCTCTTAATTCTCGAGACAAGAATTTCTTTTAGAGGAGAGTTGTAACACCCCCATGTATTAAGCTACAGTAATCCTCATGATTATGCTAAGTCATTTTGATTTGCAATGCTTAACCACTTGGGTTCAAATCTCATTTCAAATTCCACCTCTTAATTCAATTCAAATTTAAAGCGAGAATTTAAATTCACAAACATGGTTGAAAAATAGTTCACATTTTTGCAGATATTCCAAAACAAATAATGGTTGAGGAAAACAACATCACTTGTTTGCTCATTTGGGCTCTAGCATATAAAACAGTGCCAAAACAACATTTTAAATGCTTTTCCAAATTATGAAAATTTCAAACTAATTTAATTAATTCCCAAACTTTTTGTGGCAGTGTCTAAATTTGCAAAGTAAATTATAGGGCAAGTTCCATATTTTACAAAACACATTTGCTATTAAAAATAAAAACAAAACAAATCAAAAGCAAACAGAAAAGAAAGCTAAAAATAAAGAAAAAGAAAAGGGAAAAGTGACAGTGTGCCACGGCCCAGCCGCGCACAGTGCACTGCTTGGCCCAAGCCGGCCCAGCGACCCCCCTGCCGTCTCCTTCTCTGTCCTCCACCTGTCGAGCCCGACCGGGAGGACACCGTTGCCGCCGGACCACCGCGCCGCCTTCGTCGCGGGGAGGATAAGCCTCCACCCACGGCCCCTCGGGCTCCTCCCCTCCCACTCACCTCTCCCACACACTTTCCCCCTTCCCCCTCGACTCCTCCGCCTCTGCCCGAGCGCATCCATCGCCGTCGCCACGTCGTCTACGCGGCCATCGAGCTCCTCCCGTCGCCTCGTCGTGTCCACCCGCTCCATCTCCCTCGACTACGCCTCCCCGTCGAACCGCAAGACGCTGGACGCCACCGCAACACTGCCCCGACCTCGTCTTCCTCCTCTGGCTTTGGCGACCACCGCTTCGATCCGCGCCGTCCCGAGCTCCTCCAGCCTCCGGGGCCTTCTCTACAACGCTGTGAGCACCCGCGCACCCCCTTCTCTCCTCTAGCTCGCGCGCGCCCACTACCTAGCTCCCCCGCCATGGCCGAGCGTGACGCCGCTCGAGCTCGTCACCGGTCGTGCTCCGGTGAACCTCTGGTCACACGCGTGCCCCCACTCGCCTCGCCGTCGCCCGTAGCCGCGTCCTAGCATGTTAGCTCGCTCGAATGCGAGCTCCTACGCATGCTCCGCTCACCCCGAGCTCCGGTCGCCGCCCTCGCCGCTCGACGCCGTTGCTGTAGGTGTCTCCGGCCGTGCCACCACCCCAGTTCATCGTGGCTTGCTCCGCCTGTTCGAACGAGCCCTCCGCGTCTCATTTGGTCACCTGAGGGCGAATCTCGATCATCTCCTGTGCCCCCGCCGCGTTTCGACGTCGCCAGCGGCTAGACGCCGGTGGTCCGACGTGGCGTAGCCACGGGGTCCACCTAGGTCACTGCTAGTGGGACCCCTGGCCCCGGTTGACCGCGTTGACCCGATCAACGTGCTGACTGGGCAACCCCTAGTCACTGACATGTGGGCCCCCGCACTAAATTAAACTTGTTTAATAATTAAACTTAATCTGTTAATTAATCAAACACTGACAGTGGGGTCCCACCTAACTAATTAACCCTGTTAATTAAACTAATACCTAATTAACCTACTGTGTATGACATGTGGGCCCAGTCCCCTATTCTAGTGGATAAGGTTGACCCAGTCAGCCTGCTGACTGGGCAGGTGGTCCCACCAGTCAGCCTTTGCTGACTGGGCTGTTGACCCAGTCAACAGGGCCCACCAGCCAGCCCCTGTGTGGCCTGGCTAGGTACACCTCTGTGTACATATAGCATTTTTGCTATTAATTTCGAATTAGTAATATTTCAAAAAATTATGTAGAACTTTGAAAAATCATATAAAATAATCTATAACTCAGATGAAAATAATTTATATATGAAAATTGCTCAGAAAAATATGAAAAATCTGAATATGCTATCCACATACCTGTCACAAGCCTCTAGCACTGAAAACATGGAACCTTCCCCTTTGTTTCATCTGTCTGAAAACTGCCTAAAGCCGAGAAAACATTCACAGATGTTTTCCCGCTCCGTGTGTAATGTGTAGCACTGCGTTAGGTCACCCTTAGCACAACATATTGCCATGTCATGCATCATGATGCATTTGATTGCTTTATATTTACTATTCCTTCCCCCTCTTCTCTCCAGTAGACCCCGAGACCGACACTGCCCCCGGGTACGACTACACACCTGATGACCAGCCCCTTTCCGCAGAGCTTCCAGGCAAGCAAAACCCCCTTGATCATTCCTATATTGCCCATTCTTTCTCTCTCATGCTTGCATTAGATTTTGCTACCGTTGTTCGATAGCTCCTATTCTGATGCATAGTCTACTTTTGTAACCTGCTGTTGTTACTTTACCTGATATCCCATATGCTTAGTATAGGTTGGTTAGTGATCCATCAGTGACCCCTCATCCTTGTCCTTTTGCCCCGCTTTGTTGCCGATGACTCGATCAACATGATCGATATGCATAGACCGACACATCACCGCACACACCCTTAGTTGTACGACTCTATAGAGCTACTATCGAGTGCCGAGGGTGGTACCTCCTACCCCACTCCTGATGATACTTCTGTAGCGTAGCTAGTCGGTTGTGGGTTATCGAGGGTGCTTCCTGTCTCACCACCTCCGATGATGCTTCTGTTGTGCAGCCCCTCAAGTTTGAACCTATCGAGGGTGATTCCTCCAAGTTCACCTTGACAATTGCATTGAGTGGGAATCCATCGAGGGTGATTCCTTGGATTTCCCCCTTGATGTTATGGACACACGGTTACCTTGACTTTACCTCAGAAACATGTTGAAGTCGGGTCGGCCTCGAGGGGTACCCGCGAGAGTTACTGAAGTCGGGTTGACCTGGAGGGTACCCGTGAGTTAATTATGAGGCACGGCCGGGCAGGTAGACCGCCCTAGAGAGGGATGGGCCTGACCCTTGCCGTAAGTCCTCGATATGGGGAGACGGGATCACTGATCGTCTCTCTGTGCTCCCAAGACACTAACGGGTTTGGATATGTGATCTGAGTAGGTCTTTGGCATTTTCGCACTAACCACCACGTGGGAATAAGTATGGGAACTCAACGTCGTACGATTCTTCGAAAGCTCTTCGAACGTTAGGGATTGAGTGGCGCGCCCCCGGTTGGACGGTAACCACCTGCGCTTGTATAAGGGGGTGGGTCTGCTCCAGGCCGCATACGCAATGCGCAGCAGTGCAAAGGGCGATGGTCCCAAGACCCCTGAGCACTTAGGATGTAGCCCGCGTGCTGGCCTTTGTTGTGCCTAGGTAGGACTACGATGTGTTGATCAGCTGAGGCAGAACATGACCTGAAAGTGTGTCCGACCGGAGTTAATCGAGCGTGTTGGGTAAGTTGGTGCACCCCTGCAGGGAAGTTTATCTATTCAAATAACCGTGTCCATGGTAACGGATGCTAGGAGTTGTATCCCAATCTATTACAACTAGAACTGGATACTGGAGACACTAAATGGATATGATGGCTCCGGGATTGCTTTCTCGCAGGGAGTAGAGGAAGGATCTCTGAGCGTTACTACTACATACTTACTACTTTATGTTATGCTAATATGCACTCTTCTAATGCTGCAAGATGCTGCAAGATGCTAGTCTTCGATAGGCTAGGCCTTCCCCTCTATTGTGACATTTCTACAGTCTAGTCCAAAGATATAGCCCCATTCCTTCGATACCGATGCATACTTAGTATAGATCTGATGTAAGTCTTGCCAGTACTTTGGATGAGTACTCACGATTGCTTTGCTACCTCTTTCCCCATCTACCCGATTGCTGCAATCAGATGATGGAGCCCAGGAGCTAGCTGATCCTGTTGATGACTTCTACTACCCCGACGGAGCCTACTAGTACGTGGAGACCGCAGATGACCAGGAGTAGTTAGGAGGCTCCCAGGCAGGTGGCCTGTGCCTTTTCGATCCAGTTATCGTTTTTATGCTAGCCTTCTTAAGGCAGACTTGTTTATCTTATGTTTGTACTCAGATATTGTTTCTTCCACTGACTCTTGTGTATTCGAGCCCTCGTGGCCCTGGCTTGTAATATAAAGTTGTATGACTTTAATTTGTGTCTAGAGTTGTGTTGTGATATCTTCCCGTGAGTCTCTGATCTTGATCGTGTGCATTTGCATGCATGATTAGTGCACGATTAAGTCGGGGGCGTCACGATGGATTTTGTCCATGAAGGACTAGCCTCGCTCGGGTAGATCTTCATGAAGTAGGTGATCTCCTTGCCCTTACAAACTCCTTGGTTCAACTCCACATGATCTTGGAGGCTCCCAAGTGACACCTAACCAATCTAGGAGATACCACTCTCCAAAAGATAATAGATGTTGTGTTGGTGATGAACTCTTTGCTCTTGTGATTCAAATGATAGTCTCCTCAACACTCAATCTCTCTCTCACATGCACACACTTAGCATAAGGTCGGGACGAGAGGCACATAGATATAGCAAATAACCAATCATAGATCGATAAACCTTTTGATCAACGGGTTTGCCAGCCTTTGACAAGTCAAGATGTCCGGTGGTAGGCATGGGAGTTTTCATACCTTTGCTTTCTTGCATGTTGAACTTTTTGAATAGATCCTTGGTATACTTTGTTTGTGAGACAAAGGTACCATCCCGAGTTTGCTTGATTTGCAAACCAAGGAAGAATTTTAGTTCACACATCATAGACATCTCATACTTCTCCGACATAAGCCTTCCAAACTTTTCACTAAAGAGAGGGTCAGTAGATCCAAAGATAATATCATCAACATATATTTGACACAAAAATAGTTCACCATTTACTCTCTTAGTGAATAATGTTGAATCAATTTTACCAATCTCAAAGCCTTTTTCAAGAAGAAACTTTGTCAAGCATTTATACCAAGCTCTAGGAGCTTGTTAGGGACCATATAAGTTTGTAAACATGGTTTGGTTTCTTGGGATTAACAAAGCCGGGAGGTTGTTTTACATAAACTTCCTCCTCAATTTCACCATTTAGAAAATCACTTTTAATATCGATTTGATAGAGGAAGATATCATTGTGATTGACATAAGCAAGTAAGATGCAAATAGATTCAAGTCTAGCAACAGGGGCGTAGGTCTCGCCATAGTCCATACCTTCGACTTGAGTGTATCCTTGTGCAACGAGATGAGCCTTCTTGTGTACTCCCTCCGTCCCAAATTTTTTGTCTTAGATTTGTCTAAATACGGATGTATCAAGTCATGTTTTAGTATTAGATACATCCGTATCTAGACTAATCTAAGACAAGAATTTTGGGACGGAGGGAGTATGACTTATCCATACTCAACTTGCTTGTTCCAGAACACCCATTTGGTTCCGATGACGTTTTATTCTTCTTTGGGCTTCTCAACCAATGTCCACAGTTGGTTTCTCTAGAAGTTGTGTAGCTCTTCGTGCATAGCATTTACCCAATAGAGGTCTTCGAGAGCTTCATCAACCTTCATAGGCTCAATAATAGAGATGAATGAGTAATGCTCACAAAAGTTAGCTAAGCAAGATTTAGAGCGAGTAATTCTCCCAGATTTGATGTCGCCAAGAATTTGTTTGACGGGAGGATGCTTGTCAATTCTTGCTCTAACTCGGGGTAGGTTTTGCTTGGGTCGTGGTGATGCATCCTCCTCCTCCTCATCTTCTTCTTCATTGTTGGTGTCGTTGTTCACTTGTGGAGGTGGAGAGGGAGGTCGAGGTGGATCATCTTGTTGTACTTCCTCATTCCCTTCGTCTTGACGTGTTCCACTTGTGGATGCCTCCATGTCAACTTGTGGTTCACCTTGATGTGAAGTTGAGGCTTCCACTTTAATGGACGAAGTGCTCTCCTTCACCTCCGCTGGATGGATCTTGCCAATAGACAAGTGTTGAATTGCTTCCGAAGGATCTTTGTCTCCTACATCAATTGGCAATTGCTCTACTTGCGAGCCGTTAGATTCATCGAATTTCACATCTACCGTCTCTTCAACTTTTCGAGTGAAGTTGTTGTAGACACGGTAAGTGTGAGAGTTCGATCTGTAACCGAGTAGGAAACCTTCATGAGATTTAGGAGCAAACTTTGAACGATGATGCTTATCAAGAATGTAACACTTTGAGGCAAATACACGAAAGTATCCAACTTGAGGTTTGTTACCGGTGAGTAGCTCGTATGCCATCTTGCCTAGAACCTTGTGAAGGTAAAGTTGATTTGTAGCATGACAAGCTGTCTCAACCGCTTCCGCCCAAAAGTGTTTTGGTGTCTTGTATTCATCTAGCTTTGTTCTTGCCTTCTCAGTAAGGGTATAGTTCTTCCTCTCAAGAACTTCATTTTGTTGAGGCATGTATGTAGCCGAGAACTCATGTGAGATGCCTTCTTCGTCGAGGATGGTACCTACATTAGCGTTCTTGAACTCCATTCTGTTGTTGCTTCGAACCTTCTTGATCTTCACTTCAAATTGGTTTTGGGCCTTCCTAGCAAAGTTCTTGAAGATCGTTTGTACCTGTGATTTGTCATCGAGAAAGAACACCCGAGTAAATCTTGAAAAATCATCGAAAATGACCAAATCGAAAGAGTTACCACCAAGACTTTTGTAAGTGTTGGGACCGAAGAGATCCATATGGAGTAGCTCAAGTGGTCTTCTCGTGGTCATGATGTTCTTCACGGGATGACTTCCTCCAACTTGTTTTCCTGCTTGGCAAGCACTAGAAAGTCTATCCTTGTCAAATATAACATCTTTAACACCAAGGATATGATCTCCTTTAACAAGTTTATCAAGATTTCGCATGCCAACATGTCCTAGTCTTATATGCCATAGCCAACCTTTAGAAGATTTTGCAATAAGACAAGTATGAGGTTGGGCTCTTTTAGTGAAATCAACAATGTATAAATCACCTCTACGGATACCGATAAAGACCATGTTATGATTGTCTCAACGAATACTTGGCAATCTACTACGGTTAATAGAACATTGAAACCAAAGTCGGCTAGTCTAGATACGGAAAGGAGATTGTAACCAAGAGATTCAATGAGCATAACATTTTGAATAGAGCTATCGTTCGATATGGCCACCTTACTGACGCCAAGTACCTTACCCTTGGAGTTGTCTCCAAAAGTCACATACTTGCGTGGACCATCATTTTGTGCAAGCTCACAAAACATGTCTCTATCTCTAGTCATGTGACCGGTATAACCACTATCGAGAATCCACTCTTTTCCTCTGACCATGTAATTCCGAAGATTAGCCATGAGACTAAGATTTCTCATAGTCTTCTCATATTCGATGTCGGATTCTTTGCATTCAACGTAATAACCATGCTCAACATCATCATCATGCATATGATCATCGCCTAGGTCAAGTGATTCATTAGATTTATGATCATGACAATGTGCAAGTTTGTGAATTCTAATGGTTTCTGAGATAATGTTGCTAATGGTTCCAACATCACCCTTAGCATGCATAAGATCATGAAGCTCAAATAGACATTCATCAAACTTGGGATCACTAGGCTTCATCTTATGAAAGGCAATGGACTTATGAAGAATTTCATTAAGATTCTTTAATGAGTAATTTGGGAAACGTATCTCAATGTCCTTCCATAGGGTATAAGCACACTCAAAGTTTTTCATGCAAATAAGCACATTTCTAGGTAAACCTCTCATGATAAGATCAATGGTTCTAAGATTATGAAGCATGTCAATTTGCTCTTCATGAGTGGGTTGCAAGGGATCAATAGGAGGCACAAAAGGATTTTGAACATACTTACTCAAGTCAAATTCATCAAAGATAGCAAGCATTTCAGTTTTCCTAGAGTTATAGTACTCTCCATCAAGAATGGGCACTCTACGTCTAAGGCTCCCCAAAGTAGACTCATCCATCTTCCTCCAAAGGTGATGAAACCAAACCAATGGAGACTAATGCACTAATACCAATTATAGGACCGAAGAAGATAGGTCTAGAGGGGGGGGGGGGGGTTGAATAAACACTTAACTAACCAAAGGTGCAATTTTTAGTTTTCATGAAACTTAGGCAGATTTTGGCACAAGTGAAGATAACACGAAGACTTTGTACACATGCATATCTAGAGATAAAGTAGCAAAAATAGTAATTCATGCAATTGTGCAGAAAGTAAGGGGTAGATTCAGAAGATCAAATGAAATGAAGACTGCTACTTGTGAGGTGCGTTGGGATTTCCTCGAAGAGGAGAGGATGATGCAGTACTGAAAGATGGGTATAGAGGGGGGTGATTAGACCCTTAACAAGTAAAAGTGACAGTTTTTAAAATTCTTCAAGTTAAGGTTGAGTTTAGCACATGTTAATAGGTGCACAATACATTTTACACAAGTATAGCAAGAGTATGGGCAGCGGAAAGAGTAAAGCATGCAAGTGCAAGAATGTAAAGGGATGGGAATTGGACAGTGCAAACGCAATGGAGACACGGAGATTTATGGCGTGGTTCCGATAGGTGGTGCTATCGTACGTCAACGTAGATGGAGACTTCAACCCACGAAGGGTAACGACTGCGCAAGTCCATAGAAGGCTCCACCCACGAAGGGTCCATGAAGAAGCAACCTTGTCTATACCACCATGGCCATCGTCCACGAAGGACTTGCCTCACTCAGGTAGATCTTCACGAAGTAGGCAATCTCCTTGCCCTTACAAACTTCTTGGTTCAACTCCACATCATGTCGGAGGCTCCCAAGCGACACGTAACCAATCTAGGAGACACCACTCTCCAAAAGGTAATAGACGGTGTGATGATGATGAACTACTTGCTCGTGTGCTTCAAATGATAGTCTCCCCAACTCTCAAGTCTCTCTCATAGATTTGGTTATGGTGGAATAAGGATTTGAGTGGAAAACAATTCGGGGAAGGCTAGAAATCAAGGTTCAAATGGTAGGAATGGAATCTCTTGATCTCAACACATGAGTAGGTGGTTCTCTTTCAGAAAATGAGTAGTGGAAGTGTAGGCACGTTCTGATGGCTCTCTCCCTGAGTAAGAGGGGGTGGAGGGGTATATATAGCCTCCACACGAAATCCAACCGTTACACACTTTTGATTCAACTTGGTGGCATCGATTAGAAATCTCGGTGGCACCAACATGTGTAAAAGATATGAATGTTGGAGGTCTAGGTGGGACCGACTGGAAACATCTCGGATGGACCGATGTGCAATGGTAAAGGCAAACCTCGTTTCGGTGGCACCGATCACATCAACTCGGTAGGACCGAAATAATTGCAATAAGTAACAGAGAGTTGGCAAGGCCATCTCAGTGAGACCGAGATCCATATCGGTGGATCCGATTTGTTAGGGTTTGGCTGTGGCAGTGTCCAGACGAACTCGATGGGTCCGGATAGGTATGTTTTGGTGGGCCAAGTATTGGACAAATTTGGATAGAGAAAGTGGCTGAGGGTTTTGGAGCAATATCACGAAGCACTTGAGCAAATAGATCATTATGAAAACCTCATCCCCTTTTAATAGTATTGGCTTTCCTATGGACTCAATGTGATCTTGGATCACTTAACCAAAAATGTAGAGTCTTGAGATTTTGACAATCCATGTCCTTAGCATTTTGATGGGGTCCACATCCTCTTGTTCTTGTGATTGCTTGTATCTGCATTGGTAATTCCCCGAAGAGGAGAGGATGATGCAACACAACAACGGTGTTGGGGATATAACCCCGTGGTATAACCCGCCCTAATAGGGCCGGGTTAGATCATTGGCGACTTATGAAGCTGGGCCTTAGATAGGCCAGGACGATCAGGATGCAGGACCAGAAGAGCGGCTCACAAGATGGGCCGGCTTAGGGCCCGAAGTCAGAAGGCGGCCCAGAGGTGTAAGCCGCCATATGATGACTTGTATTATAAGACAAGGCGACTTAGAGTAGGGCTCAGTCACGGATTGTAACCCGACCCGGACTCTTGTAAGCTAGAGGTCTCGACCTGTATAAAAGGCGAGTCCCTGGGACAAAATAGGACATGTTACAATCAATCAATAGCTAGGTCAAGCGAATCCACTTCCTTGTAATCGATACTCAAGCAATAAGCAACAAGGGCAGGAGTAGGCTTTTACCTCCATCGTGAGGGGCCGAACCTGGGTAAACTCGTGTCTTTCGACCCGCTCAACCCCGACAAGTTAATCACCGTTGCCATGGCCTCATGTCTAAGTCCTTTCACCAGGACATCTGCCATGACAAAACCATGATAGTTGGCACCCACCATGGGGCCAGTGCAGGGTGGTTTCGAGTTCTTGAAGGGCTCTTTCCCAGGATCGAGGGATGCGCCATTGGCAGGATGACCAAGAGTTGTCGCGGCAAGATCTACATCAACGATGCTGGTTGGGGTCCCGAAGCCGACTCAATCGAGTACGGGTACCGGGTCCCCTTCGACGGAATCCATGTTTTCATCGGTAAGATCGGCGGATCTAAGCCTGAGCCGAACATCTGCACCGACCTCATCGAGCTGGGTCGGCGTGTGCAACCCACCCGGGTCCAAGCCGGCCGGAAGCACGTCTTCGTTGGTTTCACGCAAGGCGCGGAACTCACGGAAAAATTTGCATCTGGAGGGGAGACTCTCATCTACTCAGGTGATCAGTCCTCGACCTGTGAGACGGAGTCAATCTACCAGCTTCAAGATGGCGGGTTGGGGGCGGTTCCGATGGCGACATAATTCCGGACCCCTACGAGACGCCGTGCCGAGCTGCCATTTGTATGGCTGGGACAGTGCCGGTTCTCAATTCTTCAACGACTGCAGCTGTAACATCTGATTCGGCTACTGCAGCGGGCGGCTCAGCCAGGCCGCCGGCTCAGGTACTATCTGACCTCATGGGCACTTTGACGACCCTGCTAGCGATGGAAGTCACCGCTGCAAATCAAGCGGAGCGCAATGCGGAGATTGTGAAAATTCGCGAGCAGATTACCAAGGCCCAGGAGGATATCAATGCTGAGAACATCCAGATGGCTGCGCTCAAAGCTCAGGTTGATGCAGAAGCAGAACGCCTGAAGGTAGAGGCTTGGCGTCTAAATCTGGACCAGAACGCATTTAATGCAGTGTTTCGGAGAAGACACCAGAGTTGTTTACCGTTGGTGTATGACCCGACGCGCCTATTTGACATGCCCGGAGCAGGGCCGAGTACTCCAGACGCACGGGGTCATCCCCCAGCCAAACCCAGATGTGCCAGGGAACCGAGTGGTGACTCAAACCCGTCAGCCTGAGCAGATACGGAGAGAAGAACCAGGTCCTAACCCGCCCCCTATTCAGACGCCACCACAGCGTTTTCTGACACCGCCTGGGCATTTTTCCAACCCGATGGATAACACGGTAGCGGTGGCAACCCGACTTGCAGCAATTCCTATCACTGGCGGATCACCAACTGCGGTGGAAATTCTGAATGTGGTTGAGCTCCTGCAAACAGCCATCGTGCAATAGGCTAACTATTCATACAGTCGTGATCATGTACACTCAACTCCCCTTTCGAGCCGTAGTTACAGCCGGCGTATTGAGTCACCCGCAGTCTCTAGCAGCGAGCGACGCCGTAACCCGCCCCATGTTGACCCACCTCTTAATCCAAGGACTGAGGCTCAAGCGATTGTGAACAGGGGGAGGGCCCTCCAAGATGCGGAGGCAGCAAACCAGGGGGCTTATCAGCCGCCCCCTGTGGTTCCTTCAGCTTCGGTAGGAGCCGGGTTAAGTGCCAGAAGCATTGGAGTGCTGTGTTTAGTGCCAACTTTACGTAATGAGCGCATGCCTAAGGATTTCAAAGTCCCCGTAAGATACCCAATTACACAGCAGATCTGGAGCCCGCGGGTTGGATCGAGAGTTATGAGCTAGCCATTGATAACCCACAAGTATAGGGGATCAATTGTAGCCTTTCTCGATAAGTAAGAGTGCCGAACCCAACGAGGAGCTAAAGGTAGATCAAATATTCCCTCAAGTTCTATCGACCACCGATACAACTCTACGCACGCTTAACATTCGCTTTACCTAGAACAAGTATGAAACTAGAAGTACTTTGTAGGTGTAAAGGGATAGGTTTGCAAGATAATAAAGAACACGTAAATAAAAGCTAGGGGCTGTTTAGATAAAGAAACAATTAAGTTAGTTTAAGTAGAGAGCTTTTTGTCAAAAGAAAGTTATTTGTCCCTACGCAATCGATAACTAGACCTGTAATCATTATTGCAATTTTATATGAGGGAGAGGCATAAGCTAACATACTTTCTCTACTTGGATCATATGCACTTATGATTGGAACTCTAGCAAGCATCCGCAACTACTAAAGATCATTAAGGTAAACCCAACCATAGCATTAAAGTATCAAGTCCTCTTTACTCCCATACACAAACAACCTACACTACAAAAAAATACACTTCCGTGATGATACGTGTTTGTCACAGTAGGTCACGTTTTCTGTCATGCATGTACATCCATGACGATTTTATGATAGAATCAAGATAGTCATACCTGTGTTGTCATAGAAGTGTTCCATGACATTACCAAAACTATCATCACGGAAGTGTCCACTTCCATGATGATAAATCGCGCGTCATAGAAGTGCTTTCGTCAAGGGAAACCGACACGTGGCATCCACCGTAATGGGTCGCCGTTAAGCTATCGGGTTCCAGTTTGGATCCGATAACCCGTTAACAGACAGGACCAATGGCGATTTTGCATGTGTAAAATTCTCATTCGCCGACGATCCACGTGTCAGCTCAGCGTTGGGACATAGGTCAACTGTCCATTGGACAAGAGTCGCCAATGAAACGTTGACACGTGGGACAGCCCAATCGAGGCCCATATAGGTTTAAAAGACGGCCCAGGAATAGGCCCACAAGATTTCTTCAGATCTAATGGGCCGGCCCGTTAACAGCCTAACATTTTCTGGACCAAATTATGGCCCACATCAGATATGGCCCGTTAAAGGACTGCATTATTCTGGGCCAGTTTACGGCCCATATCAGATCCGGCCCGGTAACAGCCTACAATAGTTTGGGCCAAATTACGGTCCATATCTGATTCGGCCCGTTAACTGACTTTCATATGTTGGGCCAAATTACGGCCCATAACAGATACGGCCCTTTAACAGCTACTGTGCCATCGGGCCCATTGGGGGCCTGATTTTCTCTTCGGCCTCTTAGTGGCCCGTTTAACAGTTTGACCCGATATTATTTTCGGCCTGTCAGCGGCCCTGTCTACATATGGGCCTCTTTCGGCCCGGTTTCACTTTTGGCAATTTAAAGGCCTGAGTTGCACCTGGGCCTAATTCTGGTTCGTAGTTACTTTCAGCCTCTTATCGGCCCGTAGTCTTCGTGGATACATTCTAGCCCAAACTGCCTATCGACCCATTAAAGGCCCTTGATAGTGTTGGGCCTAATTTTGCCCCGTTATACATCTGGCCTGCTTCCAGCCCGTCATGTAATTGGGTCAGCCAAGGCCCAAAAACATTTCAGCCTGTCATACATATGGCCCGTCATACATATGGGCCAATAATGGGCCGATGTATATTACAACCTGCTGTCGGCCCATGATTTGTTCGCCACAATTAAGGCTCAATCTAGATCTCAACCTGTTAAAAGCCTATTTAATTTTCTGGCCCAATTAAGGCAAGTGGTTTACTCGGCCTTTTAAAGGCCTGAAACTAATAGTGGGCCAGATTAAGTCTAGACCTAACTAATGGCCCAAGATGATTGTAGGCCCACGGTTCGGCCCGTACTAGCGATTAGCGACCGGCCAGTTTTAGTACCAAAATTATTTTTTATAAACCTAACCTATTGGCTCATTGCACTCCGATCGAAGATTATGACCTTTTCTCAGAGTGACGACAACATAAACAGCAGATAAATTACAGCATCGCGACGAAGAATAAACCTAGACTATACAACAAAGAAATTATAGCATATTACATCCCCTGGGCATCAAAGTTCGCCGCCAGTGATAATAAAGGGCAACCAGAGAGCAGATTCCATAAACTGGGCAGGTCGCATCAGTGGAAGTAAACAGGCCGACAAAATAATAGACAGAACCGACAGCACTTCAACACAGTTCAAGAAAGGTTAGCCCGGCCCAGGAGCTGAAGCGCAAGCAGCTTAGCAACCTGATGAGACTGCGCTTGTTTGACGCTTATATCCACCAACTCAAGCTGCATAGCATCAATAGACGTCCTGTACTTATGGTTAATCTTGCATAGAGATTGGAGTTCCAGTCGGATTTGAGCGGAAGCATGTCTTTCTGCTTGAATTTCAGACTGAAGAAGTCGAACAGATTCAGGTGGCGACTTCATCGAGCTTGTGTCACTGAGTAAGTTCGACACTACATCAAAACATGACTTTGGGGTTGTATCGCTACCCTCAAGATGTGTTGCCTTCTTCTCTGGAATATATGTTAGAGGGACAAACAATGGGTTCGTCTCACTATCATTGTGGCAGTTCTTCCTAGCATCAGTGCTGTCACCCTGAAAGAGAAACAAGTAGGTAGATAACAGGTTTTGCACGTATAAGCATCAGCGCTGTCAATTCATCTCATTTCTTTGTTAGAAATAAAGAGACACGGTTTAAAATAGCATTAACATAATAGGCATTGTTCATAGTTAAGACGGCAGGAAATGGCATTGTGCAGGAGCGGCCAGCTTCACCATACCACTGGATTACATATCAAGAACACAAGCATACATGTAGTGCTAAATAACGTATAAGCATGAATGGTGAGTGTACTGTCAATTTGTACCATTTCAGATTGGTAAATAAAGAGGCATGATTTAAATAACATTAATATAATATGGCATTGTTCATAGTTGAGACATAGCAGGATATGACATTGTGCTGGAGTTGGTAGTTTCACCACACCACTGGATTATAGATCAAGAACACAAGTATACACGTAGTGCTAAAGAAGATAACTTGCTATGTTTAGTTTAATTTACATGGTATGAATAAGGAACTAGGTTGTACAACTAAAGCCTGAAATTGAGAAGGACAAACTTATGTTTATGTACTTCTTTGTTATAAACTTTGAACAAGCAATTTGATGCAGACGACAAAAATAAACAGCATTTGCACTCATAGCTATCCAAATATACATAACAAAGTTTGAAGGCTCGAGGAGGACAAACTTACATTAGTAGTGAAGACCGGCTCTATAAAGCCCTTGTCCATATTGATGAGGGGGGAATTCAAGAAGTTTACCGCAGACTCTTCTTCAAGAGCATTGCCTTTATTCTACATTTTGTTAAGAGCAAATATAGATGTGAAAATATAGGAGCAAATGGCGATTATTTAACCTAAGATGTAGAGTACAAATGTAAATACAGCATACATGCAAAAGGCACTGACAAGAGCAGTGCAGAGCTAAACTTCTTTAGTAGCATTGATTTTATTCAATATTTTGGCAAGAGTAAATGTAGATCTGATGTGTAGAAAATGGAGGGCAAGGGAAAATAAGCTGCAAAGTGTACATGAAGAACTAGCTGACAATATAAGTACAGTGATGAAGGACAATAGATACTTACAAGAACAATGCAAAACTAAATTTCTTCATAAGCATTGGGTTTATTCTACATTAATGTAAGCATTAATATAGATATGATAATTTGGAGCGAACAGTGGATAAGCAAGCTATAATGCATAATGATGTCACATAATCCACCAGGTATGAATGTAACTACATCGATAGGACAATAGGTACTAACAAGAGCAAAGCAGCGACCAGCATAGTTGCGATATCCTAGGTTTTGCGGCGCTGGTTCTATCGCCAATATAAGTGGGGTGCTATCTGATTTCTCTGGTAGCACCACCCTTTTCAAGGACTTTGCTTGTACTCCTTCAGGTTCTGCAATCACCCTCTTCCTTTTGGATGTCTGAAACACAAGAACAACATTTGAATGGAAAAACATGGTATGACGACAAATGGAATAGGTATTGATAATGGATGGGCATGACATCTTCACATATATCATGAGTAAACTAAGCAGATGGCGGTGCAACGAAGCAAAAGAAATGTAAGACACCTTATGCAAGATACGTGCAACCAATAAAACCTTGCCAAATTAGAACAGGCACCTTATTGGGTGAATAGGATAGGCCATCTACCTTTGACTCCTTGATCTTAGAATAGTCATTAGGATCATAGTCTGAATACGAATCTATAGGTCGGGAGCATGTGGGTTTCATTGCATCCACAATGGACCTCAATCCCTTGATGCCAAGTTTGTTACCCATTGAACTATTTCGCAATATTCTTCTGATGTGTGCATTCTTATACTCATCGTGATTACGTACAATATCTGAGAAGCATGAAAGCATAAATAGTAGTGAGATTATCTTTGTAATGCAGAGGATATTCTAATATAATAGGGGCTCCCTGTAAACCCTTGTGTGCTATCACTGGATTCTGATGAGAGAGCCCATGTGTGCTGTAATATGGTGAGTAGATTAATATAATCTAGCACAACTACACAAAAAAATAGGCTCCCTGTTGGGAGCTCCAGATGTAAGGATAGTTGGCAGATGATAGGTTCATAATATACCGTATAGAAAGTTTATTGCCAAACCATGATAACGAGAGCGCACAGCCACTAGGAAGATCGTAGTGTAGATAAAAGGGGTACACCATAAATAAATCAGAAAGCGGAACTGGCTGGAAAATACAGGGTTTTGCCGCTACTAATATGCAGCCTATCGATCCCCTACAGGCCAGCTCTATTCATCTGAAGGCGCACTGCTGTTACTATCAGTCTAGTCTATCAAAGACCGCGCGGCTCCCACCATTTCCGGGATATTATGGCAGACCAACTCGAAGTGCGAAATCATGTAGCAGAAGCGGCCCAATAGAGCTGTCGACTGCAGATGTCCCTGCTCCCCTTCCTGACAAGGAACATACTGTACTTACTAAAGAAGAACAGAAGAGGAACATGTTAAATAATAGAAGGGGAAGCATATTATTGATATTCCCCTTCTTTCTATACAATGTTGGTTGCCCACCCATGATGAATCAGAGCGCCCAAAGAAATGCCATCCCATGATGTCTCTCTATATGTGGCCACATGCATTTGGAAACTCCAGTGGGAACATTAGCTAACCAATTAAATGTGTGTCTCTTAGCTAATGTCAGTATCATATCACATTTGTATTTGAAGAAACTTAGGACGTATGATTGGTGTGTTATTTTGCTTTAAAGGGTGGACAGCTACTAGTAGGACACAAAACACCTACGCAGGTCATATTGTAGACATAATGGGAAAACCCTAAGTATCAGGAGTAAAATCAGAAAAGTGGAACTTGCTGGAAAATATGTGCTAGTATTGCCGGTACGGCTAGAAAGGCTTTGGATACCAGCCCTCTACAACTGAAGGCGCAATACTGTTACTATCAGTCTAACTCTCAAATGCGACACATACGACCGAATATGAAGAGTTGAAAGCATCCATGACAAGCGACATGAAGACCAACACGAAGAGTTGAAAGCGTCCATGACAAGCGACCAAATAGACCTGTACACTGCAATTGTCCCTGCTCCTCTTCACTACAAAGAACATACTATACTACTATTATACTCCCTCTGTTCCTAAATACAAGTCTTTGTAGAGATTCCACTATGGATCACATACGGATGTATATAGATACATTTTAGAGTGTAGATTCACTCATTTTGCTCCGTATGTAGTCCATGGAGGAATCTCTACAAAGACTTATATTTAGGTACGGAGAGAGTACTTACAAAAGAAGAACAGAAGAGGAGCATGCTAAAGAAGAGCAAGCAGATTTTGGATAATAAAATGTTGGTTGCCCACACATGATGAACCAGTGCGCATAAAGAACGCAACTCCCTACTGTCCCTCGTATGTGGCGCATGTGCTTTTCGAAAGTAAAGTAGGAACATTAGCTGACCAATTAAATATTCTCTGTTTTAGTATATGTCAGCATCATATCAGATTAGTATTTGAGCAACTAAGTTTGGAATTATGAGTGGCATGTTGTTTAGCTTGATGGGTTGAGGAGCACTGATTGCACGTTCGTCTCGAAGCACCTACGATGATGGTACTGAATATATGGGAATGTCTACATTCAAGTCGCTTGACTTTCGTCATTTGGGTCAGTCGACCATTTCAGGCGGTTGGATGAAGATCCTACGTCTGCTAACCCTTCTTCTTCCTCGCCTGTTATTCTTCCCCTACATACCACCGCACGGGCCGCCAGCCGAACCATCGGCCCCCGCCCTCCCCTGAACCGCCCACCACCTCCGGTCTTCTGCCGCCCCCGGCCATCCCTCTAGCTAACCCCACCCCCACCCCCACCCGCGTCGAGTTTTGCCTCCGGCGAGGCCCCACCATAGCCCGACGACAGCCCCCCACAACCACTGTCCCCACCTGAAACCCTAAGATAGATAATGGGGCAGCCCTCCGGCGAGCCCCTTCCTTCCCTCCAGCGAACTCCCAAAAATGGATTGACCCCAATTTGAAATTCAGTCGACTGTCATTTAAGCTAATGTGGAATATAAAAGGGGAAAACCATAAGCATTGCGAGTATAGTGTTGAGCGTGCCATGGCGGATCTGACAGTGCAAACCGGAGAAAGGCAACTTTGCAACCAATGTTTGGTTTCAACTAACAAGTAAGATTCTAAGCGATGGACATGAAATCACAGTAAAGCAGTGGTGATCTATTTTCTTGCTGAGATAAATAACTTGAGCAGATACGAAAGAGTACCGCCTCTGGTGTGGTGCCGTGTAAGCATCTGCTGAGGCGTTGAGGGTGCTGCGGTAGTGATGGCTGTCGGCGGCGTGGAAGCAGATCTAGGAGGGCAGACGGTGGCGGCGAGGGAAATATCCCGGCGCGGTGGATGAGACGGTCGTACGAGCGGCCTCGGCAAGGTGGACGACGGCGTGGATGAAGCGAGAGGACGCGATGCAAGGATCCTGGTCCGAAGCCGTGGATGAGAGAGGTCGATCTCTTGTAATGGACGACGGCGTTGGGGTATCAGCTCTGACATGGTGGAGGAGGATGGCGGTGGATGGGGTGACGGACGGAGGAGACTACGGTGGAGAGGGTGTTTTGGCGCCCACGGAGTACGAATGGGGAAATGGAGGGAGAGAGGTAGGGGGGAACCATGTCTTCAGGGTGCGCTTGTCTCAAATGCGAGGAAATTTACAATCTTAGCCCCCGTTTAAAATTTCCTACATCACAGCAATATTAGTCGGTTGGGGATAGGACGTTAATCTCGCATACACCGAATATTGCCGACGGAGATTTCGGCCGAGGAGAGTTTGTTTTGGCGCCCACCGTGTATGAATTGGGGAGGTGAGAGGCAATTTCAGCCGAGGAGAAACTGTGTTTTGGCGCCCACCGTGTATGAATCCGGGGAGGTGAGAGGCGGAGGCGGTTAAGTCACGTTTGAGTGAAATTACAAGCCTACCCCTATCGAAACCTATAGAAATCGAGCCGATAGGCTTTGCGTGTCAGGGATAGGCAGTAATTTCCATCTCGCAGATTTTGGTTTCGGGCGGTTACTGCGATTTTCCCTGCTTCGTTCAAATTTTTGCAGAGAAAGAGTGCACGTTTACCGTGCCAACTCAATTCGAATCCATTTTGTATATTTTCCGGGAATAATCCATTTTGTATTCGAATACAAATCTATATACATCATTTTTTATATATACTTTCAAAAGCACAACACCCTTTATACATAAATATGGTTTACAAATGGCATGATCTCAGATTCATAAGGCTGGATCCATCTTAATTTGGATTTTCAAATATTTGAAACCACTTTAAGTTGAAATCCAATGTATGCATTCCTCGCTAACTGTCTCCAATTAATGTGTGTTTCATGCGTTTTTTTTTACTTCTCAAACACGTATAATGTGTTTGACACACGCAACATATAGTGTAATCCCATTTAGACATTAATTGCATATAAACCATGCATTGTCTCTGATTAAAGAATCTATGGATCACTAATATTGATAAACTATATAACATTACACATGTCCCCAAATTCAAATGAATATGCATGTTTGATAGACCAATTTTCGTTATGATATTATCAATGTCGTGATCTCTAGTTTAAATATTTGAATCCCCTTTAATCCAGATATTCATCTCATATAGCTATCACTCATGCTTATATATCTCTCTAGACCTATACGCCTTCATCGTCTCTCGGGTATCTCTCATGCTACTTGTATGTCGACAATGATCTTTTATCTTCGTAACACACTGATGGTACTCTCTCCCTCGACTGTCGGTGTACTAAGTATTGGGCCACTAGTACCCCGTACTTGTGCACGGGCAGTTGTAGCCATCCTCGCGGCAAGGCTTGCCGGGGAACAGTTCGAGGTTGATTCAAGCCACCAAAGAGATCATCCAGTCAGAGATCTGAGGATCAGCAGATAGGAAGAGCTGGAATCCGAAGGCCAGCTTCCCCGGCAAGATCTTGCCAGGGTGGCCTGCGGAGCCCGGCAAGGCTTGGCGCCCGGCAAGGTTTGGCGCCCGGCAAGGCTTGGCGCCCGACAAGGTTTTGTTGTTGTGCCACCGCTCTAGCACAGCGACAAACCCGACATTCTGGGTCCTTCTTTGGATGCGTGGTGACGCGCCAGTGGAGGAGAGCTTAAGCGGTGCTGATGGGATGGCCCCTTTTTCCATCCCCAAGAAATTAAGGACACCTAAATGGACACCTCACGGTGCATTAAATGCGTTCGTCCTAGTCCGTTAGGGGTTAGGTATGGTAACCCTGTAGCTACTTTACACCTCAATGTATGTACATTTTGCCACTGTGGTGACCCCTTGATGGTATAAAAGGAGGCCCACGACAACTGCTACAGGGGAGGAGAACTTCCGGCCCATTCTGCATGCGTAGCTGCTCTTTGAACGTACTGTTCACTGCGAGCGCTCCTGGAGGCTGGGCTTAAGAACACTAATAAGAACACATGGCAGGAGTAGGGTTTTAGGGTTTTACGCTGATCAGCGGCCCGAACCTGGGTAAAATCTTCCCGCGTCGATCGTTGGTTCTGCTCTTTGCGCATACCTCTCCCCCCGCCAAATCGTAAAGGGGTCTCTTGGGATCCCATAGGTGTCGCACGCCGACATCTTTGGCGCGCCAGGTAGGGGGATTGAAGGTTGCGTGAACTTGATCTAGTGATCGGCGCCTTAGTTTCTTCATCATCTTCATCATCATGCCACCCAAGAAGAAGAGCGCTGTGACGGCGCAACCATCCACGTCCGTTTTACCTGAGCCTTCGCGTACAGGCGATGGCGTGGGTGCAGTAGGAAGAGGACTAGAACCCCCACGGCGTTCTGGTGATCCGAGCTAGGCGAGCGGTATCGTTCGCAGTGGCAGCGGTAACCTACACGCCGCTGGATCCAGAGACGGAGCTGTGTTGCCTACGGGTGGCACAACGAATTCCAGAGATCGGAGGGCGCCTGCTGGAGCTCCCGCGCCGGCGCAAGCATCACGACCTACCCAGGTCGTGCACGATGAGCGACGTCATGGCGCTGGTGGTTCAGGGCGTCCCCATGAAAAGATTTCTGCGCATCGATCCCAAGATGTGCAGGACCAGCATGCACACCGAGCTGCCGGTGGAGGTGGCGTGCAGTCGCGTGACCGTGGTGGTGCTCCTTCTAATATGTTTAGGAGTCAGAGCACCTCACGTACCTCGCACCTGTCGCGGCCGCCTACGCCAGCGGAAGCCTTGGCATGTGCGCAGCTACTCCTCGATTTCCCTCCTGCCCCGGAGAAGATGGAGGAGTGGCGAGCTACTATCCAGAGCCTTATCGGCTTCGCCAACAAAGATGGGCCGCAAGAGGCAGGGCCCTCACAGTGAAGGCCCATTGATCCGGCGCGAGCCGATGTGGAGAAAACCGGAGGTGGTGCAACCACGGTGCACTCCCCTCCACGGCACCAGCGGCGGCCGACAACCCAGCAGGTCGACCGCCGTGAAGAAGTTTCCACGGCGTCATCCGATCCACGGATGCGCCGCGATCAGCGTCAAGTTCTCCAGGAATGAGGCAAGGAGGACGCTCAAACTACCATCGAGCGGCGACGGGAAGTGCGCTATCAGTCTGATAAGCGCGCAGGGCCGGCTGTCGACGAGCCTGCGCCAGCGGACGTAGGAGACTTGCCTTATGAGGTGGGGACTCCAGCGTTTACCCGTGAGCTGCGGCAAGTCCAGTGGCCCAATTCCCGAACCTTCAAGCCGGAGGTCCCGGAGAAATATGACGGTAAGACCCATCCCTCAGAGTTCCTGAGCATCTACACCATTGCGGTGCAGGCTGCCGGGGGCCGAGATGACAAGATACTTGCCAACTACTTCCCGTTGGTGCTTAAGCCCAACGTCAGGTCGTGGTTGATGCATCTGCCGGAGAATTCTATTTCTTCTTGGTCAAATTTGTGCCATCAGTTTGTTGGCGCCTTTGTTGGAGGCCACCAAGCTCCTGGCCAAGAGAGTGATTTGCATATCATCCCTCAGAAGGAGGGCGAATCCCTGTGCAAGTTTATGCAGAGGTTCAGCCGGGTGCAGTACAATATTCCTGACATTCACCCTGCCACTGTCATTAGCGCGTTTCATCAGAACGTGCGTAACCGCAGAATGCGGGAAGAGCTGGCAATGAACAAAGTCAGGAGTATTGCCGAGCTTTATGCTCTGGCCGATAAATGCGCTCGAGCTGAAGAGGGGAGGAAACTCCCTGGCGAGGCTGTTGGCGCGGCGGGCGAATCCGAAGATGAAGACGCCGCGACCCCGTCAAGGAAAGGCCGGCGGCGGAACAGGAAACGCGGAGGCAAGGCCGTGCTTGCTGTCGAGGAATCCGACAACCCCGGCGCCGCCAAGAAGGCCAAGGTTGGTGACCCCGGCAAGGATCTTGCCGGGTGCCCTTCCTGTCAGGCCTTGGCGGCTGCCGACAGGTCGGAAAACTCCGGCAAGCAGTACTGCAAGATCCATCGCACCAAGGGCCACGATCTCCAAAACTGCCGGCAAGTTGAGCAGCTTGCCGAGAAACAGAGGGCCGAATATGAAAGGCGAGATAAGGAGAAGGCCCAAGATGGTGCTGACGGATCCGGCAAGAAGCACGGTGGCCGAGGGGAGCGCCGCGGCAAGGCCAAGCAACAGAAGGATAGGCCCGCTCGGGGCCGAGACAAAGAAGAAGATGATGATGAAGAAGATGATGAGTCCAGTGAGCAAGAATTCCAGAAAGCTACAGAGGCCATGTGTATCGATGGAGGTGCCTCGCTGCATTCTTCCCACCGTCGACTCAAACAGTGGGTGCGGGAAGTCAATGCAACAGAGCCATCACCAGGTGCATGTAGGCCCCTGAAGTGGTCCAACACGCCTATCGTTTTCGACGCCGAGGATCACCCTGATCGCACAACTGCGGTCGGGTGCTTGCCATTCTTGGTCTCGCCAACAATTCGCAACCTCAAGGTGACGAAAATGCTAGTTGACGGTGGGGCCGGGCTAAACCTAATCTCACCGGATGTGCTCAAGAAGCTCCAAATTCCTGACGAGGACCTTGAAGAAATGGGTACGTTTCAAGGGGTCAATCTGGGAAGAATCCAGCCCAAGGGCAAGATTACGCTGCCGGTGACATTTGGTAGCGAGCTCAACTACAGGACCGAGAAGGTAGTGTTTGATGTCACCAAGATCCCCATGTCATACAATGGGATCCTTGGTCGGCCAGCGCTGGCTAAGTTTATGGCGGCATGACACTACGCATACAATGTTTTGAAGATGCCCGGGCCGTTGAGCGTCATCACTATCCATTCCGATAAAAAGGATGCGCTCATCTGTGCCGACCAACTTTACTGGGAAGCAGTTGCAGCACCTGCCATCAAGGCATCTGCTCCTGCCGCTGGAACTCCCGGGGGGAAGAAGAAGACCGGCAAGAATCTTGGCGTGAACTCCGACAAGCGCACCTCCTCGGAGTGCTGCGCTTCCGTCGAGGATGCACCAGAGAGTTCCACCGGCAAGAACAAGAAATCCAAGGCTGCTCCACCGGAGACCAAGAAGGTGCCCGTCAGGGAGGACGGAACGGTGGGAACTTTCACCATAAGTTCCACCCTAGATGACAAATAGGAAAGCGCGCTCGTTGCCTTCCTGCGGGCGAATGTCGACGTGTTTGCATGGCAACCGTCTGACATCCCCGGTGTTCCCAGGGAGGTAATTGAGCACCACCTTGCTGTCTGTCCTCATGCGTAGCCCGTCAAGCAGAGGGTCAGGAAGCAAGCCTTGGAGCGGAAAGAGTTCATTGCTGAAGAAATCAGAAAGCTGGAGGCGGCAGGATTGGTCAAAGGAGTGCTTCATCCAACCTGGTTGGCCAATCCGGTTGTAGTGCGAAAAGCGAATGGGAAATGGAGGCTTTGTATCGATTATACAGATATCAATAAAGCCTGTCCAAAAGATCCCTTTCCCTTGCCGCGCATCGACCAGATTGTGGATTCCACCGCTGGTTGTGATCTCCTTTCCTTCCTTGATGCCTACTCAGGGTATCATCAGATCTTCATGGCAAAGGAAGATGAAGAAAAGACCGCATTTATCACCCCATGTGGTACGTATTGTTTTATACGAATGCCTTTCGGGTTGAAAAGTGCTGGTTCGACATTTGCGAGAGCAATTCAAATTGGTTTCGAGCCTCAACTCCATAGAAATATGGAGGCGTATATGGATGATATAGTGGTCAAAACCAAAGACAAAGCGACACTCATTCAAGATTTAGAAGAAACATTTGCAAATCTGCGCAAGATCAACTTAAAGCTCAATCCTGAGAAGTGTGTGTTTGGTGTTCCTTCCGGCAAGCTCCTCGGATTCTTTGTATCTTGCCGGGGAATCGAAGCGAACCCCAACAAGATCAAAGCTATTGAGCAAATTGAAGCGCTGAGGCGCGTCAAGGATGTGCGTCGTCTTGCCGGCTGTGTTGCTGCTCTAAGCAGGTTTATTTCCAAATCTGCTGAGCGCGCCCTGCCCTTTTTCAAAATTTTGAAGAAGGCAGGTCCAATGAAATGGACTCCGGAGGCGGAGGCTGCGCTGCAAGATTTGAAGAAATACCTTTCCTCTCCGCCGACGCTAGTCGCACCTAAACCACAAGAGCCGTTGCTGTTGTATCTGGCAGCGACAAATCAAGTGGTTAGTGCTGCGCTAGTGGCGCAGAGAGAGGCTGATGAGGAAGCGACACCAGTGGCAGGACCGTCAGATGACGCGGCAGGATCTCCTCCGGCAAGGATTGATCCCGGCAAGACAAGATCTGTGCAGTCAGAAGAACCATCGCAGAAGAAAAAGGTGGTGCAGCGCCCAGTTTATTTTGTTAGCTCTCTTTTACAAGGAGCTAGGTCAAGATATTCTGGCGTACAGAAGTTGCTTTTCGGCCTTCTTATGGCCTCAAGGAAGCTACGCCATTATTTTCAAGCACATGAAATCACCGTCGTCACTCGCTTTCCGTTGCAACGGATTTTGCAAAATCCAGAAGCAACCGGCAGGATCGTGGAGTGGGCGTTGGAGTTGTCGAGCTTTGGCCTCAAGTTTGAAAGCACTTCGATAGTTCAGAGCAGGGCCTTGGCGGAGTTCATTGCAGAATGGACCCCAACGCCGGACGAAGAGGTTCAAGAAAAAACTCTCCCCGGCAAGGAAATCGATCAGCAATGGGTTATGTACTTTGACGGGGCTTTCTCGCTGCAAGGCGCCGGTGCTGGCGTGCTGCTTGTCGCACCCACCGGAGAGCACCTCAAGTACGTAATCCAAATGCATTTCCCCCGGGAGAGTTCGACCAACAACACAGCAGAATATGAGGGTTTGCTTGCCGGTCTTAGGATCGCGGCGGACCTTGGCATCAAAAAGCTCATCATCAAAGGCGATTCACAGCTTGTCGTCAGGCAAGTTAACAAGAGTTATCAGAGTCCATTGATGCAAGCCTACGTGGATGAAGTGAGAAAAATGGAAGAGCACTTTGATGGTTTGCAAATGGAGCACGTTCCTCGTGCCGAGAACAGCATTGCTGATGACCTGTCAAAGCGTGCCGCCCTCAAGTTGCCTGTGGAACCAGGGACTTTTGTGCTCCATTTGACTCAACCATCCGTGGCGCCATCAATGCGGCAAGAAAAGAGAAGAAAGTTGAACTCTGGTCAGTACTTCCCCGGCAGAGCTCCCGGGAGCCGCCGGCAAGGAAGTTGCCGGGATCGACATGCTTGCCGGGGAACAACAGGCTCCAACAGGGCCTCAGGCCCTTGCTGTCGAGACAAACGTTCCCCCGGCGGAGGAGATGCCTTTAGTCCTAGCTGTCGAGCCTCAGGCTCCAGCATGGGCACAACACATTGTCCATTTCCTTCAAACAGGAGAACTCCCGGAGGAACAGGAAGAAGTGGAAAGAGTAGCCTGTTGGTCTGTTATGTACAAGTTCGTCGATGATGTTCTGTACAGAAAGAGACCAAACGGTGTGAAATTAAAGTGCATTCCTCGGGAGGATGGACTAGAGCTGTTGGCAGAGATACATGGAGGCATATGTGGTTCTCACATAGGATCAAGAGCACTTGCCGGGAAAGCATTCCGGCAAGGTTTCTTTTGGCCTACTGCTCTCCAGGATGCAACTGCACTAGTCACCAAGTGTGAAGCGTGCCAGTTTCATTCGAAGAAATCGCATCAACCAGCTCAAGCTCTTCAGACAATCCCTCTCTCCTGGCCATTTTCGGTCTGGGGGCTCAACATATTGGGCCCTTTCCCCCGTGCTACCGGGGGCTTTGAGTACTTGTACGTTGCTATCGACAAGTTCACAAAGTGGCCGGAGGTGGAAGCAGTGAGGAAGGTGACAGCACAATCAGCCGTCAAGTTCTTTAAAGGGATAGTTTGCCATTTCGGTGTACCCAACAGGATCATCACCGACAACGGCACGTAGTTCACAAGTCGCACCTTCATGCAGTACGTCCAAGACCTTGGCGGCAAAATTTGTTTTGCCTCTGTTGCTCACCCGAGAAGCAACGGCCAAGCAGAGAGGGCCAATGCTGAAGTGCTGCGCGGTCTCAGGACCAGAACCTTTGACAGGCTAAAAAAGTGCGGAAGACGCTGGATTGATGAGTTGCCGGCGGTTCTTTGGTCAATTAGAACGACACGAAATCGAGCCACCGGCCAGACGCCCTTCGCTCTAGTCTACGGAGCGGAAGCAATTCTCCCCACGGAACTCACGTACGGATCACCTCGAGTGCTCGCTTATGATGAGCTTGAGCAAGAGCAACTGCGGCAAGATGACGCTGTGCTCCTTGAGGAGAATCGTCTTCAGGCTGCTGTGCGAGCTGCACGCTACCAGCAAGCTTTGCGCCGCTACCATAGCCGCAAAGTTCACGCCCGAAGCCTTGAGGAAGGCAACCTTGTCCTTCGGCGGATTCAGTCCGCCAAGAATTCAAACAAGTTGACGCCAAAGTGGGAAGGCCCTTATCGGGTAGTACGAGTCACCAGGCCCGGCGCTGTCCGCTTGGAGACCGAAGATGGCGTTCCAGTGAGCAATTCCTGGAATATCGAACATCTTCGCAAGTTCTACCCATAAGGCGCGGTTGCCGGGAGCTCCCGGCAACCACCCTTTTGTACAAGTCTTGCCGGCGAGGCATATGATCCTTTATACAAAGCCAGGCATAGACCCTGAGCACAAATGAATAAATTTAAGTGTTGTGCATTCCCTTATTGATTCCCATGTTCATATTTATATATGCATGTTTGTCTAAGATGTTGTATGACACCTACTCCCGGTAAGTTCTAACGAACCGCCAAGGTTTCATATCTTTATTTTCTCTTCTTTCTTTTTCTTAAAAGACAGAAGGATTCCTCGCGTGCACATGTGCGGGGGGGGTGGGGGGGAAGGGAGATATGAGTACCAGTTGGCGATGTTCGGAATTGACGCTTGCCGGAGGAAGGATAGCGACAGAAAGCTAAGTTCTAAAAACTTAGAACAAGTTTCTTTTATTGCAAAGTTATTTCCTTGGACGATTCCGACTCTTGTATGGAAAATCTGCACGCGAAGGAACCCTTGTTGTAATCAGTTGCGCCCTTATTTTGTTTCGAGTCCGCTCAACGATTTAAGTGGCTGCACTGAGAATGCCAAGGAGTCTTGCCGGCCGCTGCGCCTCCAGCAAGTTGCTGAAGTCCCTCACCCAGCGCTCGCGGTAGGTTGCGTGCCGACAAGTTTTTCAGTAAGCGTAGGGTGAACTCCATACATAAAAGAATCAGACAAGGAAAATAGCAAGCATGTACCTAAACATAGGCGAGTTATATTACATTAATGAGTTGCCGCAATTCTAACTTGAGACTTAATTGTCTTTGACAGGGAATGACGACGGCAAGAAAAGGGGGAGCACTGAATCTCTGCGCTGGCCTTCGATCCTTTTGATGGAGTCCACCTTCTCAAGGATAGGCGCGATACGTTCTTCGAGCGCCTCGACATTTGCGTCCTTTGGCAGATGGCCAAGCGCGTTGGAGAGGTCGATGCCGGGATTGCTGTGCACCACCTTGATAAGCACCTTGCGAAGGACGGCCCGGCAAAGCCGGCGAGTCTCGTTGGCCAATTGGGTCGCCCGGCTAGACTGGAGCAACCTCAAGGCGTCGATGATGCTTTCAAAGAACATCGTCAACCTGGCACTTGAAGATATCCTTTCCTCAGAAGAATACCTGAAGTTTGACAGGCCCATGGTTGACAGTTCTGCCGTAAGCTTCTCCACAGCGGCGATGAGATGTCCAGTCCAGATCTCCACCCCCTTCTCGTAATCGATTTGGGCGGCGGCAGCGCTCTTGAGCAGGTTCCTCTCTCCCTGGAGATCCTTGAGTAGAGCCTTCTCACGGGCCTTGCCGGCCTCGAGAGACTTCTGCAACGTGGTCAGCTTCAATTCCAGAACTGCAATAGCATCAGCTGCAGAGGAGAGCTGCTTGGTTTTGTTAGACAGGGCAACTTGCATCTTCGCCAAGGTGTGGAGGGTTTTTTCCCTATCACCTTTGAGCATCGAGAGCTCCTTGCCGTGCTCTTCGAGATTTACTTCCAGCTTCTTTACCTTGTCGCTCAGCTTGTTCTTGGCGGCCTCTGTAGCTTCGGCAGCATCGACGGCCTCCTTGAGCTTGCCGGCGTGACTTACAGTCAGAGCTTCGAGCGCCTCTTTATGTTTTTGCTCCAGCTCCTGGGTCCGCCGCGCGACAAGCTTCTCGATATCTTCATCTTTGCTGCGAAGTTTGGCGGCGAGCGCCTGCTCATGTGCGGTGAGATCTTCCTCATGAGCATCAAGAGCAACGCGGCGCCCCATCAGGAGAGCATCTTCAGCAGCAATTCTTTGAGTAGCTTCATCCTACGCCTTCTCCATATCAGATTGCTTCAGGAGGATTTCTGTCCACTGTTGGCTCACTTGTTCCCGGCCAGCAGTCAGCTCTTGGAGGGCCTCGGCGTACCAGACTTGCATTTGTTCGACGCGCCTCTGGAAATCTGCTTCGGCCGCCTCGACAACTGCCATTCTGGAATCCGCTTTATCTTTCCGGGCGCGGTGGAAAGCCTGGAGCTTGCGGAAATTCTTGCCCATGGCCTGAAGGAGCTGATCCTCTTCAGATTTGCCGCTGCTAGCGCTAGGATCGTCAACAACCTCGAGCCCGGCAGCATCGATGATTTCTTCGTCAAAGGCTTCTCCTTCGGCTGGTGCCCCAATGCTTGCCGTCCCCGGCAAGTTGACAAACAGGTTCTCACCAACCTTGAGATATTTGCTGGATGAGGGGCCTTCAGATGTTGACGGTTGGTCTTCAGCAACCGCCTCACCAGTGGCAGGGGGCTCCGTGGCTGGTGCAGCGCCTGGCGCTCCTGCGGCAGGAATGCCGTCAGTGCGGTCATCAGCCTCCATGCCGCCCCCTTCAGTAGACTCCTTCGCGGGTTCCCCCTGTGCAGTCTTGGCGGCCTCCTCGCCAAGAGCACCACCGGCCTCGATAGTGCCATCCTTGGCGGCCTCGCTGGCAGCGATCCTGTCTACTTCGGCAGCGGCGTCCCTGGCGGTCTCCTCGATGACAATGTTGACGTCCATGTGTTCCATCACAGGGAACTCTGGAGGACAAAGGAGGGAAACAGAATAAGATCAAGATTGAAGTTCGAAGGGACCAAAGACAGAGAGATAAGGGGAAGAGTAACAAGCGTTCTGAGGCAATTGATTACCTGCGTCGAGCTGTTGAGAGGTGGCCTCGCCCCTCCCGGCAACTTCGGTTGACGGGGGAGGGTTGCTGGTGTCCATGCTTGCCGGCTCCTCCTCAGTTAAGATGGGCTCGTCGGTAGGATCTCTTGCCGGGGACGTGCTTGTGGGCGGCGTGGTCGATGGAGGTGGCACGACGGGGACGTCTTCCGACAACTCTCCTTGTTGCCGTTCTCCTCCTGCGAGCCCAAAGATATCAGCGGCAAGAATGGAAGCCTCAGCACCCGCCAGCGGAAAAAGAACAGTGAACTTACGTTGGGGCTGCGCTGGGGGCTGTGCTGGGGGCTGCATTGAGGACTGAGCTCCGGGCTGACGACGATGGTTTCTGGCACGCTCGTGGAGCCTGCCGAGGGCTCGTCGCCCGTGGAAGTCTTTGTCCTCTTTGCCGTCCTCTCCATCAAGGTTTCTGCATCACTGCAGAGACCATACGAGCAAGTCAGTAAGATTGATCCAAGATTGGAAAATAAAGGCTGTGGCAAAACGCTCACTCTTCTTCTTCTCGCTCCGAACTAAAGCCGGAGATGTCGAAATCGGCCTCCGTTGCGATGTCTGAGTGAGAAGGCGGAGGAGGTGTCCTCGGTCGCTTGGCTGCGGCAGGCGCCGGGGGTTGGCGTGTTTCCGTCGCCTCAGTTTCCAGTGCGGTAGTGCGAGACACCCCTGCCGCTCCAGCAGTGGCCGCTGGTGTGGGTCTCGCGCGCCGCGCAGGTTGCTGATGAACCCCTTGCCGTGGTGCAGTCTTGCCGGCCGCTTTCTTGCCGGGAGCCTCGCCGCTCGAAGAAGGCTGGCTTGCCGGGATGCCAGATGCAGTCTTCCGGAGAACACGCTTCGTCTTCTTCGGGGCTGGGAGCTCTTCTTGCAGTTCTTCTTCGGCTGTGTCCTCGTCGGATGAGCTCTCAGCGGCTGTGCTGCTCTGTTCCCCGGCAGCTTTGTCCTTCCCGGCAGGTTTTACCTCCACTACTACCTCTGCGTCGCTGGTTTCCCATTCTGTGAAGCCAGCGCTGCCGGCCTCCGCGGCAAGATTTGCCTCCTCCACCCTAGTAGCAATGTATGCTACTTCTTGGTCAGTGGTGGCTCGGATGAAATCTGCCTCTTCCCGGACGGGTCTCTCCGTCAAGTTATCAAAAAACTTTTGTACTTCCTCCTCGGTTGGCTCGGCCCAGGTCGCGTCAAGACCGTGGGTGTTGAACATCGGCATGAAGGCGATGATTGACCCCAAGGCAGAGTTGTTGCACAAAGGGAAAATCCTTGCCGGCAGCCGATGCTTGTCATCGCGCTGGAACAACTTTTGACGGAGAGCGCCAAGCTGCATAGTAGTCAGATTATTATTCAACCCGGGGCGCAATCTCATAATGTCCGCCGCATTTCGGTATTCCCAAGCTGGCCTTCCCCTGTTCTGCAAGGGGGCGATGCGTCGGCGGAGAAAGTCAAAGCCAATCATCTCCATTGTCAGCCCGGCAGCTTTCAGGTGAAGAATCCTAGTGGTGGCGATTGTGAGCTTTTCATCGTCAGTGGCAAGACTGCTCCAACCACTACCACGGACCGCCTTCTGTTGCTGGGGTAGACAAAACGGATGGGGATCTGCTTCCTTGATCCAGCACCATTCAGCCCGCCATTCGTCCCACTTTTCACGGTAAACTCCTTCTGGGTATATTTCCTTATTCCAAGCCCTTGGAATCCAGGCAATAGAACCAGAGAGGGCCTCTCCTTTTTGGATGCGGGGGAAGAAGTAATGGCGGAAAAGGGTAGTGTTGGGAATCACTCCGGCAAAGTTTTCACAAAGATGGGCAAAGATGGACATGCACAGTACCGCATTCGGCGTGAAATCGAGAAGATGAAAGCCGTATGTGTACATGATATCATTGAAGAAGTCGGAAAATGGGGGGCAGAGCCCGCAATAGAAATACGCAGCGAAGAAGGGGTATCTGTCCGACCCACTTTTGGAACAAGAACCTGGAATCACGCGTGTGGCGGGGTGAGCCTGCGTCTCCTTCGCCCACATGCATTGGTACCGCCTCTTCAGAGCTTCTGCATCGAGCGACGGAGCGAAGACGGCATACTTCTTCCGCATCTTCACTAGTTCACTCTCCGGGACATCGGCTTTCGCCTCCTTGCTCTTGCCTTTGCTGGCCTTGGGCGGCATGGCGGCTATGAGGGCGGAAGCCGGGGGTGAAGCGAGCATGGAAGCGGTGGGCGGAAGAGGGAAAGCTTCGCTCTGAGCTCGAGAGGAGGAAGGCGATGGCGACGGCCAGATTGAGAAGAAAAGGGGGGTAAATAGGCTTGTGCCTCTGTGGCTTCTCCTTTTTATGGGGAAGGAGCGGGGCCGCCTCTTTTACTCCCAAATATTAATGCGCCTCTGCAGGCGCGTTGCAGTCGCAGCTTTTGAGGCACGCTTCCCACGTTGTGCGTTTGGCGCACGTAGTGGGGGGCACAGTAAACGGGATATTTACGAGCAGTTAATCCTCTGCCACGCGTGCCCGTGCACTGTTTGGGCCTAGCCCAACAACGCCTCGCACTCGTGTATGGCCTAGGCCCGGGGGCTCCTGTCGGTGTACCCCGTACTTGTGCACGGGCAGTTGTAGCCATCCTCCCGGCAAGGCTTGCCGGGGAACAGTTCGAGGTTGATTCAAGCCACCAAAGAGATCATCCAGTCAGAGATCTGACGATCAGCAGATAAGAAGAGCTGGAATCCGAAGGCCAGCTTCCCTGGCAAGATCTTGCCGGGGTGGCCTGCGGAGCCCGGCAAGGCTTGGCGCCCGGCAAGGTTTGGCGCCCGGCAAGGCTTGGTGCCCGGCAAGGTTTTGTTGCTGTGCCACCGCTCTAGCACAACGACAAACCCGACATTTTGGGTCCTTCTTTGGATGCGTGGCGACGCGCCAGTGGAGGAGAGCTTAAGCGGTGCTGATGGGATGGCCCCTTTTTCCATCCCCAAGAAAGTAAGGACACCTAAACGGACACCTCACGGTGCATTAAATGCGTTCGTCCTAGTCCGTCAGGGGTTAGGTATGGTAACCCTGTAGCTACTTTACACCTCAATGTATGTACATTTTGCCACTGTAGTGACCCCTTGATGGTATAAAAGGAGGCCCACGGCAACTGCTACAGGGGAGGAGAACTGCCGGCCCTTTCTGCATGCCTAGCTGCTCTTTGAACGTACTGTTCACTGCGAGCGCTCCTGGAGGCTGGGCTTAAGAACACTAATAAGAACACAAGGCAGGAGTAGGGTTTTACCCTGATCAGCGGCCCGAACTTGGGTAAAATCTTCCCGCGTCGATCGTTGGTTCTGCTCTTTGCGCATACCTCTCCCCCCGCCGAATCCTAAAGGGGTCTCTTGGGATCCCATAGGTGTCGCACGCCGACATCGACCTTCACTCTATCTCTCTCTAAGTATATCTCGCTCCTTGCTATGTGTCTCTAACTATGATTCTCCTGTGAAATCTCTTTCTCTCACACAAACACAAACTTCGTCTCACGGGGTCTCATTTCTCTCTACTATTCCCCTGTGTGCCACTCGCACACCCCCTCTCACACAAAGATGTCTTGCTCTCCTTAGGTATGAGAAGCTATGACTCTCCCTCTTAAATATCTCTTTCTCACACACAAACACAAACTCTGTCTCCCATGATCTCATATCTCTCCACCATTCCCTTGTATGTCGCTCACACACACTCTCTCTCCCTAGGGATAACTCGCGTTCCCTGATATGTCTCTCTATCTATCACTCTCGTTGTGAAATATTTTTCTCTCTCGCAAAAACAAAACTCCGTCTCTCGGGATCTCATTTCTCTCTGATATTTGTTTATATGTGACTCACATGCACCCTCTCGCTATCTCTCTCACACCCACACACATAACTCAGCCTTCTGATCCACTCGACTCTTATCTCTAACACACACAGTAGCTAGTTGATCTCCCTCTAGCTAGCATCTTTATCTTTCTATTTATCTGTTTCTCCATCAACCTTCTTTCTCACCCTCACTCTTGCTTCCTATCATGCACACTATATATGTTTCTCTCTACATGCAGTCATGCGTCCTCTTTTTATCTTTCTCTCACACACACATAACTCACCCCTCTGAACCACTCGGCGGTCATCTCTAACACACAAAATAGCCGATGTCCCTCTAGCTAGCATCTCTATCTCTCTATCTATCTGCAGTTTCTCCGTCAACCTTTATTTCTCACACGCACTCTTGCTTTCTATCACACACACTATATCTGTCTCTCTATACATGCATCTATAGGTCGATCTCTTTTGCACAATCGTTGTGTCTCGCTCTCTCTGCTCGCCATAGATGCATGCTCCAGCCCACGCCACTATCTCTTAAAGACAAAAACACATGCTCAATTATCGGGCCTTCTTCCCTCCACTCTCACATGCATGCATATTGTCATACCGATCCGTCTCTCCCATGCCGTTGATCTTATGACTTATGTCTTCTTTCTTTTATCTCGATCATGCGCGCGCACACACACACACATCCCACGTATACATGTATACCTCTTGCACATGCATGTTCAAGGTCTCCTATGTCTCCATATGTAGTTAATTACCCTCAGCCCTCACCCCACATCGAATCGTTCTCTTCTTGTGTGCACATGGCTTCCGCCTGGATGGGTCTCTTCTCTAAAACACACACTCACACTTAACAATCTCCTTCTAGCTACCTCCCTCTCTCACTCCTTCCTTATATCCCTGAAACTAGTAAGACTAGCTATCCCTTCGTTTAATTCCCGCCTACATGCACCATCGATATATAGTAGTCTTCCTCGGTGTCTCTCGAACAAACACGTTATCTCGATGTTGACTCCTCTCACGCGCACACGCCTTCTCTTCCCTCTTTACGGGCCTCTTCTCTCTCGCACCCCCTCGTTGGTGGCCTGTGCCATACACATCACCTCTCTACGATGAAGTCACACACACTTAAATTACTTTCCCCATCGAAGACTCCGCTTCACACACACACACACACACACCACACACACACACACACACACACACACACACACACACACACACACACACACACACACACACACACACACACACACTAAGACTCCATTTCACACACACATGCTCTAGGTGGAGCATTTGTTCCTACCACCCTTCGTCCAACCTTACCCATATGATAAACAATCACCTTAATTTACTTATCTAACCTGGATAAATTCCACTTTATTTTAGTAGTTAACAAACTTCTCATAATTATATAACGCAAATCACAAGTAGGAAGAGACATTTTTTTACACAACCACGTTTACATGGTCACATAAATCACAAGCTAAAGTGTAATACCATTATACTTATATCCCGATGCAAAAGGTGGAGTACATGTCCGAAGAGTAGAGTCGCACACACGCACTCTGTCTCTTAGAATCTCACACACATACCAGTTACGTGACGCCCCCTAAGCAGACCCGTATGTTACAATTTGTGATGCCCCCTAAGCAGACACATGATGGTGCGCATTTATTTAAGCCGGACGGCGAACCCAAACAGTAGCTGCATTCATTCCCCTCCCGCTGCCTCTTCTCCGGTCGCCTCGACCGATAGACATGGTCCGGCCGAAGGTAACGACATACGCCATGCTCCCGCCGGAGCGGCGCTTTGAGCTGCTTTCGGAGATATGGAGGCCGCGCGAAGCCCGGATCGCAGCTGCCCTGCCTTCAGAGTCTGGACTAGCCGGAGCCGGACGAGGAGGCGTTGGAGGCAGAGCAGCACGCGGAGCCGGAGGAGGAGAACGGGGATGCGAAGCCAGAACAGGAGGACGACGATGCGGGCGAAGCGGAGCCGAAGGAGGATGATGATTTCCATTATACTCAGACTTAAAGGGCTTTGAGTTTCATGCCACATTTATTTCATAGAGATAAGAGAAAGGAAATTTTAGTGGTCATGCATGCAACTTTTTGTGCTAGCACTGCTATATAAGGGTTGACCGGTCGCTTCCCGCCGACGTGCGCAGGCGGCGGAAGAGGAAGGAGAAGGGAAGCGGGCTGTGGAGTACGCCAGTTGCAGCACGAGCTCCAAGGAACGTTTGTGCCAAACAATGCATAGTAGTACAGTATAGTCCTGCGGAGTATGAATTGGCCTTTAGGTTGCGTGTGGATGACATGGCTGCAACATGCATGTTGTAGTTCGATAGCCTACCGCTCCGCTTCGCACGGTTTGGTCACGCAAGATTTGCATGCACGCATGTACTTTTCAAAGGCGTGCTCGAAAAAGGGCGACCAGGTCCGCTAGTCTGCGTTGGTCCATGCGCCTGGAAAAAAACTAATCCCAGTTGTTGTAAATGTCATGTGTGCTTTAATTCTGGGCTAGTGGATGGACGCAAACGCGCCGTACAATGAACCGCCCACCAGCTCCCTAATCTCTATCTCTACTCTTATAAAAAAACTGAGTTGGTGATGATGGTGTGCCTGCCATCCTGCAATATTCTCTACTCTTATAAAAAACCGAGTTGGTGATGATGGTGTGCCTGCCATCATGCAATATAGACCGTCCGATCTATATCTGACAGATAGAAAGCAAACTATGGCAATTTTGCAAAAAGATACCCGCACACCTCTCCACATTTGCAGATAAGGCCTTCCCTCATTCATCTTTGTCTCCCACGAGATAAACAACTCGTATAAATGCATCTTGATGTTCCGTGCAACGCATGGGCCTCTTGCTAGTCTCAAATATAAACTGCACTAGTGCGCACCCGCAGAACATCCTTTCCGAAGGGACAAAGCCCTGCAGTTACCATCTCCTCTCATGTAAACCACCTCCACAAGGGACAAGGCAGTTGGTCGCCGTTGCCATGGATTCGCAAGGCGGTGGTGCTTCTCGTCTTCGTCGAGGTTGGGAGACCTTGGACGACGATCCTTTGGGACAAATCGTAAGTCGCTCTGACTTCCTCACATCCGCAAGACTTAGCGGTACTTGCACCAAATATTTTTAGAGGGTGCGTAAATATGTGTGGGAGAAGGCCATGCTAGTTGGTTTGCCATGCGTCCTCGAGGACGAGGATGTTTCCTTGGGGGTCTCTCCAGCGCGGCGTGGCCGTAGTTTCAAGTTGACGCCCCTTGAGATGCCGACGTTGAGGGGCACTCGGATTTTGTCCGATGAGCAGGTAAGTGATGAGTTTGATCACATAGTAAATGCATTCTAAAGACTACTTCCGGGTCCATTTCCTAATACCCCCGCTGCCCACTATTTCACAGATTAGGCTTGGTGCCAGTGGAGATTGGCTTGCATATGTACGGGTGGGTACCAACATCAATTTGCACAACATCTACAACGGTGACATCGTTCCCGTAGAACCTTTGTCCAACATTGGGATCAGCCATGCAATGGGCCATCGCCTGAATTGGTACGATGGAACCACAGTGAGATTGAAGAAGATAGCAATCCCTGAAGCCCCGATAAGGTCGTCTGCCAACCAAAATTACACTCTCATCGTGGTGTTTGACATTGCGATTGCTTTCAAGAACCCTGCACATGGCGGTCAAAGGTGGATCATGCTCTCTGCGGCCGATTTGTTGCCGTACGAGTACGAAGATGTTGTGCTCCTTTCTAACCGCATCTTCGCGGTGACAAACCAGGGGACTTGTTTTGTATGGGACACATCCTACGGTATACTCCCTCTCTTCCAGTTTATTTGTTTTGAATTTTTTTGTTTTATAAGTTTCAAATTCAAATTTAGAGCTCCCCATCACATGTTGAGATTACAATGTGCATTAATCATTGCGTGCACGTAGTAGTTTTTTATTGGTCATTTATATTGGTCACGCATGCATGCATTGCAAGTAATGTTTTTTACCACAATTTTTTAGGAAACTGAGTGCAATAATTGAATAGTTTTGCAAACTCCCAGTACTACACCTGAAACAGTACAAAATCAATACCACCACCACGCCCGCGTCTGACCGCCCTGGCCGACCCAAACCCCCTTCCTTGCCTGCGCGCGCTTCCTGCCTGAAACGGTCAGCGCCGCCCCAGAGCGTCAGCGCGCCAGAGCGGAGGCGACCTCTCATTGGCACCGGCTTTGAAGCAGCACGAAGGCCGAGAGAGCGCCCCTTCCCAGTGCCCGCGACTGCTCCGCGTCTAGGCTGGCCATAGTGGTGGTAACTTAGCTGGTACGTACACTCGAGAATAGCATACATGGTGATGTGGCAGAGAATTAAAGAAGAGACAGGGGGGTCATGCATGGCAATAAATATGATCATCTATGCTACTACTCTATGATACTATGCACTATAAAAGTAGTATATCATAGTACACTAGTATCATGCACTAGTATATTATATATGATACTCCCCATTATGAGTAGCCTCAAACGACACCACGGCCGGCGTCCATGCGCCACCCAAATTACAGTTGCAACTTGTTTAGAGTAGGTTTTACTCTAGTTTGTATGAAAACTGTAATGTATCTCGTCCGGTTTATATGAAAAGTTTTCGAAATGTAATGATTCTCGTCCGGTTTCTATGAATTCCGCCTTGTTTGCACGATTATGCAGGGCAAAGTCATCCCTCAATCAAAATCAGATCGCCAATCCTAGATGTGCATGGGGCATTTGGTCTAACTTGGAACCTTGTAGCTGACGATACCCAGTTGGGACATACTATCTTAGCAGTCGTTACCCATGGTACCATTAAAGGGCAACAAGGTGCCACGATCTATCACGATCGGACCCTGATCATGTACCCAGGTAATCCCTTCTCTCCGATCCATGAGTAGTAGAGCAAGGAACTATCGTATACCTTATTGCCATGTCATCTTATAACATTTCAGTACATGTCTCTTTATACTCCGGGTGCAGGAGTAGTTCTTTCCTTCTTTTTTTTGTTGATTGGGATAGTCATCTATGCAACTTTATAATGCTAGTTGTATAAACTATAAAGGACTTAACTATTTCAATTCCGTGTAATACTAGCTAGGTAGCCATAATCCCATCAAACAAAACTACTCCTACTTTAATTAATGTACATGGCCTAGGTAACACTCTCAAATTGTTTGTCGTCGCCCGTGCCACAGCTCGTCTATACATTGCTTCCCTTCCCCCCATAGAAATAAGCAATATAAAGTATTTTATTTTAATCCGTATCCTCTGCTTACGTCACCTTATTATACTGCATGGACCATAACCATGCACGTCAGCATGTATCCAGGTTTGAGATGCTAGGTGTACCAGATGGACGGCGGCGTGTTCGACCCCCGTGATGCTACCTGGGTGCGGATGAACACACTTGAAGAGTACTCAATTTTCATCGGGGACAACTACCCCATAGTGCAAACGATGCCACCTTCCGTGCACGACGCCGACGGCCTACCGTTCATGAAGAACGGGTGCGTTTTCATTGCGCACTGATGGATTCATATCTTGAACGCCCCTATCCCTGATCCATGCCGCTTCAGTTTGGATGAGTCTCCATCGTGGGGAGCCACACTAAGAAGCTGCGATGATATGGACTCCCGTTTCCCACCATTATGGATCATTCCATCTATGAAGAACACGTTGGACTGGAACTACGAGATGGACATGTACCCAGGGATGTACGAACCTGAGTAATGTAGCACAGTAAGTGAAGTAGAAAGGCACAAATAGTATGAACATGCGTGGCATATAGGCATTTGTCTTACTACCACTAAATGTTGTACGTGCAATGCACGGTGATATTATGATGTACGTGCCTAAGTACTCTACTGCTATATTAATTGGAGGCACATATTAGGTTTTATATTTGTTTACGTGTATGGCCCGAGACCTTCCAACTAGACGCGTCTTTCTCTCCGGGTCGCACTTTGTATCGTTACATACTACTAGTACTACGTTTGGTCTCCAACCTAGAAGTGGAAGAAGTGGAGACTCTCTACCACGCCGTTCATGTCCCACTCCTTTCGCTGACATGTGGGACATCCAGCACGTGACGTGTTTCGCACTCCTTCGTCGTAAGAGTTGAAACGCTAGCTTTCATAAAAAATAAATATAAATCAGCAATGGTACTATACCACGCGGTTTCCTTGCTCCTCGATATCGGAAAGAATACTTTCGTTCGCCGACATGTGGGACGTCGACCATCCTGGTCCACTTGCCATGCACACAGAACTCCAAGGGAGATTCACCCCGGTCGTCGCGCCGCAGTAATAATGACTAATGAGCCATCAAATCACAGGCCCAACCTTTCCCATTTTAAAGTTGCTCGGATGAAGGAACCATCATGACTTCGTTGAATGCCACTTCTTGAAGAAAACTACTATACCAGCAATATTGCTAGCTACAGTAGTACTGTACTCCAGCGGAGGCCTCCTTTGGTTCATAGGACAGGAATTTTATAGGAATATGAAAATCATAGGAAGTGAGATGACATGCATCTCAATTCCTATAGAGAAAGAGATGCCATTTGATGCACAGGATAGGAATTTTTCCATTGAGTCTAGGCTAACGTACTGGTAATTTGCTCTAAAAACTACAGTAGTAACTAGTACTGGTACATGCTCGTAATTAATTAAACAAACGTACGGGCAACACACACACACATACTAACTACTAGTACTACTACTTCTCAAATGCTGGCCAGACACTGTCGTTCTCCTTCCCGGCTTTGTCGGCGACACTCCACCGTGCTTGGATCTCCGCCGAGCTCTCCGCAGCAGCTCGTGCGTCCTCTTCTTCCTTGCGGCGGTGGGACTCTCTTTTCTTGAGTGCTTTCTGCCTTTTCTGCTCCCTCTGTGCGGCTTTGGCCGCCTCTTGCTCTACCGACCATTCGACCTTGGCAGCTTCAAAGTCCGCCCACGTAGGTGTGAGGTCGCGAGCGGCGATGAACTCGGCACGGCGGGATGCCATTACTTCCCTACCATTTTGTGTGCGGTCGTGGGCGGCGAGGAACTCGGCGCGGCGGGATGCCATCGCTTCCATACCGGTTAGTGTGCGGCGCGGTGGCATGAACGACGCTTGGTGAGAGCTCTAGGGTGGAGTGGCCGGACAACCGTATAGTATATTGGTTTGTCAAGAGCTCAAGGACAGGCGACGAAGGAAATTTGGATTCCGCTTCAATCCTAGTCATTTATTACTACACACGGTTACTTTTCGTAGCCTGTGGAAACTGTGTGCGCTGACCCTATTGTGGGTTGCTTTCTGATTGGCCGCCACCCCAGCCACGCGGATCGCGCGTGTGCACCCTGATCGAACGGCATTCCACGTCCCTATCATCACACGCGTGTAGCTGTAGCTGGGATTTGATGTTTCCTCACCTCCGTCCTGGTTGATGCATGTAACTACAAATAATATCACTAGAAACTATGTTTACTAGTAAGGTACACGTGCATTGCACGCATGAGATTTGGCAACCAAATTATGAATAAATACCACACTATAGCACGTAAGCTTTGAGTCATATATGCATGATGTAGATGTTCATTTAATTCTTATAGTTCATCTCATTCAAAATCAATAGTTTTTATAAAAAAGTTAATCTATTTTAAGATTCATGGAATTGTGCGTTGTAAAGCATAAAGTAAAAACAAATAATGGCAATTCATCTAGAAAAAAAAGTTTGGGAAATTATGATACGGAAGCTTCTAGAACAAAGGATAAGTGCTTGTGTTTTGAGGTTTGAGCATTAGGCTTAAGTTCAACCATGGAATCTTCTAGATTGTACATGTGGCAGAATCTGGTGGAATGTAGATGATATCCAACGGCCAGTAGTTCTCGGATTTGTCATCTCTGCACCGTCGGATTGGCTTCATCCAACGACCATCTTTCAAAGTTATTCGCACACTATTATAGGGGTATAGATATAGAAATACGAATCCAACGATATAATTTTTGGTAACATTCATTATTATTTTCTTAGTTCAATCTGTGGTCAAAGTTTGGCACAAAATACTAAGGGGACCAATAAATCAGGATGGTGGTAGTAAATTTCTACAAATTGCACATAATGGACTAAATATGGTAAATGAACCCGGAGAAGTGCCAAATTTGAACATGGTGCTTTGTAGGGTGTATGTTGATCGTAGAAAAAAAAGTGAACTGCCAGATTAATTGAGTACTTTAGCAAACTACAAAACAATATACCACCACACCAACGTCTGACCGCCCTGGCCCACCAAACCCCCTTCCATCGCTAGCGCGCGCTTCCCGCCTGAAACGGTCACCGTCGCTCCAGAACGTCAATGCCGCATTCACGCCCGACGCGACCTCTCACTGGCGCCGGCATTGCAGCAGCGCGACGGCCGAGAGAGCACCACCCGTGCGGCATCCCGGTGCAAGCGACTGCTCTGTGTTAACGACACCACGGCCATCCATCCGTCCGCCGCCCACATTAATGACACGCGGCTGCCGACGAACCTACTCCGGTGCCAGCGGTCCGTCCGTCTGCCGCGTCTCATTGCCATTTGCCCGCTATATTAACTTCAGCCCCAGCCATAGCCAAAGACCCACAGTCATTCTCCTCCGGTCCCTTTCTTCTGTTGGCACCACTCCAACCATGGCCTCCTTGTGCTCCAAAGCTCTCTTGGACGTACTGTCGCAGCAGCAGACGAAGGACATCACCGGCTCCGCTCTAGGTGTGCTCCAAAGCTCTCTTGGACGTACTGTCGCAGGAGCAGACGAAGGACATCACCGGCTCCCCCCCCGGCCACCCTCCGCCACCACGACCACGAAGCCGGCGCGCGTGCGCGGGCGCAGTCGGCAGCAAGAAAGAGTAGTACATGGTAGGTCACCACCGCTCTGGTCCCAGGAAGGCCACCGCTCCTCCACTCAGTCGATGCCAAGCTTGGTGGGGTAAACATCGGCGGCCGATTAGCCGCTTGATGGCGATGTGGAGGCGGAAATCTTCAGAACCTTGTGCTCTGGAGGAGGAGGTTATGGAGGCGGAGCTGGAAAAAGGCGAGGTGGATGAGGAGGAGGCAAAGGGAATAGCCGGAGCGTCAGTTCTCGGGGCTCATGGCCGGACATGGTGGTCGGGCACCGACGATCATTTATATTAGTTTACAGTAGGTTTTAGTAAGGTTTGTGCGAAATATGTAATGAATTTCATCCGGTTTATAGGAAAAGTTTTCGAAATGTAATGAATTTCATCCGGTTAATATGAAATTTGCTTTGTTTGCGTGAATTTCGTCCGGTTAGTTCATATAGTTGTCGAAAGGTATGCGGGCAGCATTGGATGGCATCCTCTAGCATCAGTGTCCTCGGAGAGATGCTGGTGTAAATTTGTGGGTCAGCGCTGAAGATGCCCTAATTATCATGCTATAATCGCTAACAGTGCTCCATTATTTCGCAGGGAACAGTTATCCCAAGATCAAAATCAGATCCGCCGTGTTTCGCACTCCTCCCTCGTAAGAGTGGAGACGCTTGCTTCCATAAAAATAACAAGTGGACGGCACTGTAGCACGTCATATCACTCAAACCCACTAGGCCAAACTAGCCCGCCTAACATGCGGGAAAGCCCCGCCCTCGTCATTTTGTTCTGGATTTCTATCGATCGATCGCACGAAAATGTTACACTTTGCAAATCCAAAAGGAAAAAGGCGGCACACTTAAAGCACGCCTGTCACGTTCGCGTCGCACCCCCGACATTCGGTATCGTACGCCGCTCACCAAAGGGGACACGCGTTGTCTTGCATTTTCACTGACATGTGGGACTGCAATTGAATAAACCGTCGATAGCCAAAATGTAATCACTCGGCGGGCGTCAGCTGAGAAGAGAGAGACGGGGGAGGGAGAAGAGATCACCCGCCCGCCGCGCACGGACTTCAAGAAATATGGTGATAATGTGAGGTGGGCCATGCGGGAGTCCGGACCGCTCCCAAGCCCGCTTCTGACCGCCCTGGCCCACCAGAAAACCCCTCCACCCCTCCCGCGTGTGCTCCCCCCAAGCGCCAGCTGCATTCAGAGCAAGTACAATACTGGGCTATAAGCCCGCTTATGTGGAGTAGAGAGGCATTGAAAAAGTGAAGGAGTGGGCTCTAATGCAAGAGCCCGTCTCTACACGTGCTCCTAGGTATAAAAAAACATTTGTGTCTAAAAAAAGAAGGTGAAAAACATTTGAGAGGAAATAGATAGAGAGAAAGTGAGAAAAAGTTGTAACCTTATAGCCAACCTTATAGTCAACACTATGGTACATGAGGAAGGAGGGAGTTGTGCACATGCCAAGTTCACTGGGCTGCCGTGTTTCACACTCCTCCGTCGTAACCGTGGAGACAATAGCTTTCATAAAAAATAAACAATGAATACTCCTTGCTCGTCCTCGATATCGGAAAGAATACTTTCATTCACCGACATGAGGGACGTCGACCATCCTAGTCCACTTGGCTTGCACAAAATTATAGTGCACCACACAGTACTGCAGGGGAGAGTCATAGCACCACAGTAATAAATGACTAATGAGCCATCAAATCGCAGGCCCAACCCCGGCCATAGTTGCTCAGACAAAGGAACCATCATGACTTCGATGAATCCGCTTCTTCAAGAAAACTTATTGCACCCACAATACTGCTACCACACGCAAAGACTGGAGGCCACTATAGCACGTCATATCACTGAAACCCACTAGGCCAAACTAAACCGTGTACACGTACATACAGCCACATGCCAAAAAATACGGCCACGTACGTACATACGAGTGGGGTCTCGAAACGCGTACTTGCGCATATGAATGGCCATGGCTCGTGTACATGGAGAGGCAACGGACAGCAGCGACGTCGGCAGCTAACCGGCTGGGTCAGAACAGAGGAAACAGCATCGTGTTCACCAGGAGCCAAGTGACTGGGTTGGAACACGTCCTATTCGTCGGGAGCGAAGCCACTGGGTCGGAACACATCATGTTCATCGGGAGCCAACCGGCTTGGATGGAACAGCCGGAACGGGGTCTGGTATACCGCAAAACGGAGGAATACAGCCTTCTGTTCAACCGCGTACGGTCGAAACGGGGTCCTCTTCATCGGGAAGGGTCTGGTGTACCGCAGAACGGAGGAAACGGCCTTCTGTTCGAGTGCCTACAGTTGAAACGGGGTCCTGTTGATCGGGAGGGGTGTGGCGTACCGCAAAACAGAGGAAACGAACTTGTGTTGGAGCGCCTATGGTCGAAACGGGGTCCTGTTCATCGGGAGCGGTGTGGCGTACCGCAAAATGGGACTCCACGGGATACTGTTCATCCACCGTCTACTACCTCGCTCCAGCCTCCACGGGCTACTGTTCATCCGCCGTCGACTTCCTCCAGCCTCCACCTGCTACTCTTCATCCACCGTCGACTTCCTCCAGCCTCCACCAGCTACTGTTCATCCACGGGGTCCTGTTCATCCAGCCTTGTCCGGCAACTGTTCATGGAGCCTCGACGGGGTCCTGTTCATCCACCCCCAACCGGCTCGGGTGTGTGTGGCGGCCTCCTCGATCGGGGTCCTGTTCATCCAGCGGCAACGACATCTACACTACCACGGGGTCCTGTTCATCCAACCCCCACCGGGAACTGTTCATCCAACCCCCAACAACGGTCACTGTTCATCAAGAGGCAGCAGGTTCGATCGGCTTCAGTTAGCAGTAGTAGCAAAGGAATCGCTCGGGTTCAGTTAACAACCAGGGATCGATCGCTCGGGTTCAGTAACGTAGCTAGTGCAATCGCTCGAGTTCAGTAAGTGAACGCCTCGCTCGGGTTCAGTTAGAGCCCAACGCCTCGCACACACGTGCGTACGTGTATGAGAGAAACACACAATCCCTCCGTGCATCGCTCGGCCCCCAACCACCCATCATAACCGGGAACTCCCCGAAATTTTCCTCGCCCTTGCTTCTACCATGATTTTTTCCATCATGGACGGCCCAAAGAATGTCATGCAGGTGTGTCTCCGGCCCGCCCTGGACGAAAAGCCCATTTTCTGTCATGATTTTTTGTCATAGAAGTACGAGCCCACCACATCTATGATGATACTGGGTTTTGTCACAATTATCGTCATAGAAGTGTCATAAGCATGACAGAAAAATTTTTTGTTCGGGCCAAAATGTCATGGATGTGTCTTTTTTTTTGTAGTGCTACTTACTCGGGTCTGTGCTTCTGTCACTCATGCCACCCACCATAAGCGAATCATGAACATATTGCAAACCCTACAACAGGGATCCCTCACGCTTGCGCAACACGGAGAGCACCATAGGACAACACCAATAATAAAACATACAACTCAAACCAATCACGATCATCAATCAACCCGTAGGACAAAATGGATCTACTCAAACATCATAGGATAACCATACATCATTGGGAAATAATATATAGCGTTGAGCACCATGTTTAAGTAGAGATTACAGCAGGGAGAAGGGGTGTTACACCGCTACATAGAGGGGGAGAGAGTTGGTGATGACGGCGACGAAGTTGTTGGTGTAGATCGCCGTCACGATGATGGCCCCGATGGCGTTCCGGCGCCACCGGGAGAGAGGGGGAGAGAGCCCCCTCCTTCTTCTTCTTCCTTGACCTCCCCCTAGATGGGAGGAGGGTTTCCCCTCTGGCCCATGGCCTCCATGGCGGCGGAGGGGTAGGAGCCCCTCCGAGATTGGATCTCTCTCTCTGTTTCCTTCTGTTTCTGCATTCCCATTTTCTGGCCTTTCACCGTTTCTTAAATTCCTGGAGATCCGTAACTCTGATTGGGCTGAAATTTTAACACAATTTTTATCCGGATATTATCTTTCTTGTGGCCGAAGAAGGGTACCAACCACCTTACGGGGTGGCCCCAAGCCTCCCAGGCATGCCCAGGGTAGGGGGCACGCCCCTAGGGCTTGTGGGCCCCTCGGGCATCGTCTCGCGTTGATTCTTTTCCCAAAAATCACATATATTCCAGAAAAAATCTCCGTAAGTTTTTATCGCGTTTGGACTCCGTTTGATATGGATATTCTGTGAAACAAAAAACATGCAACAAACAGGAACTGGCACTGGGCACTGGATCCATATGTTAGTCCCAAAATTAATATAAAAAGTTGCCAGAAATATATGAAAGTTGTAGAATAGTGGCATGAAACAATCAAAAATTATAGATACGACGGAGACGTATCAGCATCCCCAAGCTTACTTCCTACTCGTCCTTGAATAGGTAAATGATAAAAAGATAATTTTTGATGTGGAATGCTACCTAGCAAAATCTTGATCACATAATCTAATCATGGCATGAATATTAAGACACGAGTGATTCAAAGCAATAGTCTATCATTTGACATAAAGACAATAATATCTCAAGCATACTAATAAAGCAATCATGTCTTCTCAAAATATCATGGCTAAAAGAAAGTTATGCCTACAAAATCATATAGTCTGACTATGCTCCATCTTCATCACACAAAGTATTTCATCATGCACAACCCCGATGACAAGCCAAGCAATTGTTTCATACTTCTAATGTTCTCAAGCCTTTTCAACCTTCACGCAATACATGAGCATGAGCCATGGATATAGCACTATAGGTGGAATAGAATATGGTGGTTGTGAGGAGAAGACAAAAAGGGAGAAAGTCTCACATCAACTAGGCAAATTAATGGGCTATGGAGATACCCATCAATCGATATCGATGCAAGTGAGTAGGGATTGCCATGCAACGGATGCACTAGAGCTATAAGTGTATGAAAGCTCAAAAGAAAACTAAGTGGGTGTGCATCCAACTTGCTTGCTCACGGAGACCTAGGGCAATTTGAGGAAGCCCATCATTGGAATATACAAGCCAAGTTCTATGATGAAAAATTCCCACTAGTCTATGAAAGTGATAAAATAGGAGACTCTCTATCATGAAGAACATGGTGCTATTTTTGAATCACAAGTGTGGAAAAGGATAGTAACATTTCCTTTCTCTCTTTTTCTCTCATTTTTTTTATTTTGGGCTCTTTCGCCTCTTTTTTTTATTTGGGCTTCTTTGGCCTTTTTTTAAGTCCGGAGACTCATCCCAACTTGTGAGGGAATCATAGCTTCCATCATCCTTTCCTCACATGGGACAATGCTCTAATAATGATGATCATCACACTTTTATTTACTTACAACTTGATATCTAGAACAATAGGATTCTATATGAATGCCTCTGGTAGTGTACCAGGATGTGCAACGATCTAGCATAGCAAAGATATCAAAAAACGGACAAGCCATGAAAATATCATGCTAGCTATCTTACGATCATGCAAAGCAATATGACAATGAATGCTCAAGTCATGTATATGATGATGATGGAAGTTGCATGGCAATATATCTCAGAATGGCTATGGAAATGCCATAATAGGTAGGTATGATTGCTATTTTGAGAAAATGAATATGGTGGGTTTAATGCACCGGTGAAAGCTGGGCGGTACTAGAGAGGCTAGCAATGGTGGAAGGGTGAGAGTGCGTATAATCCATGGACTCAACATTAGTCATAAAGAACTCACATACTTATTGCAAAAATTTATAAGACATCGAAGCAAAGTACTAATACGCATGCCCCTAGGGGGATACATTGGTAGGAAAAGACCATCGCTCGTCCCCGACCGCCACTCATAAGGAAGACAATCAAAAAATAAATCATGCTCCGACTTCATCACATAACGGTTCACCATACGTGCATGCTTCGGGAATCACAAACCTTAATACAAGTATTTCTACCAATCCACAATTACTCACTAGCATGACTCTAATATCACCATCTTTATATCGCAAAACTATTGCAAGGAATCAAACATATCATATTCAGTGATCTACAAGTTTTTATGTAGGATTTTATGACTAACCATGTGAATGACCAATTCCTGTTAACTCTCTAAATAGATATAAGTGAAGCATGAGAGTTTAATTCTTTCTAAAAAAGATATGCCCATGCTCTACAAACATAAGTGAAGCAAAAGAGCATTCTACAAATGGCGGTTTTCTATGTGTAGAGAAACAGGCAATCCAAACTTCAAATGATATAAGTGAAGCACACGAAGCATTCTATAAAGCCATACTCAAAAGATATAAGTGAAGTGCAAAGAGCATTCTATAAATCAACCAAGGACTTTATCATACCAGCATGGTGCATTATTAAAAGAAAAATAAAAAGCACATGACGCTCCAAGAATTTATGCATATCATGTGATGAATAAAAATATAGCTCCAAGTAAAATTACCGATGATCGATAGAAGAAAGAGGGGATGCCTTTCGGGGCATCCCCAAGCTTAGTTGCTTGGGAGCCCTTGAATATTACCTTGGAGTGCCTCGGGAATCCCCAAGCTTAGTCTCTTGCCACTCCTTATTCCTTCATCCATCGTGATCTTACCCAAAACTTGAAAACTTCAATCACACAGAACTTAACAAAACCCTCGTGAGATCGATTAGTATAATAAAGCAAATCACTACTTTAAGTACTATTGCTAACCAATTCATATTTTATTTTTGCATTATACCTATTGTACTCTAAGTTCATCATGTCTTATATCACCGATACAATACATAGATTCATCAAAACACGCAAAACAATGCATCAAAAACAGAATTTGTCAAAAACAGAACAGTCTGTAGTAATCTGAACATCTACCATACTTCTGTAACTCCAAAAATTCTAAAAAATTAGGAAAAAATAAAAAATTTGCATAGCAGTACTTTGTAGAAATTTTAGAAACTTTTGACATTCTAGTAAAAAATGTAAATTCATGCACCACAGCCAAAGTTTCTGTTTTTGCACTGCACACACCAAACAAACAATCTAATCATCCTAAAGGCAAATCTTGGCACATTATTTTTATAATACAATGGATTTGTACAAGGGGATAATTATTTTTGTTGAAAAGTTTCTGTAATCAAGGTTCACAAAGTTTCCATGGGCATGAACAAAGTTCAAGGCTAGCTCCAACTTTAATAATGCTCGTCTTTCTCACTTTCGCTTTTCTTTTTGGAAAAGTTTTTAGGTTCCCCTATATATTTTTTTGTTTTTAAACTTTATAAAAGCACTCACCAGAATAAAATGACTCTCTCAAACTTTCGGGTTGTCTCCCTAGCAGCGCTTTCTTTAAAGCCTTTAAGCTAGGCATATAGTGCTCAAGTAATTGATCCACCCGGACCCCAAGGTATATCAAAGCCAATTTTAATTAACAATGATTTGTAATTTAGTATTGAGCACAAAGCAACATATATCATGCAAAAACGAAGTCTAACTCTCTTCCTATGCATCCGCATGTCATAAAAGAACAATTCATGCACACAAAGTAAAGGCTGATACATAGCATAAATAGTTTCTTGCAATTTTATTGTGTTAAAAACATAGAGAGGTGGAGATGTAGTTCCTCTTTCATAATAATTGCAAGTAGGAGCAACAAGCACATGCATATTATATTTATCAAAATCATCATGTGTAATGGTAGAACACAGCCCATCAACATAATCCTTAATAAGTGCAAACTTCTCCGATATAGTGTAGTTGGGAGAATTCAAAAAGATAATAGGACTATCATGTGTGGGTGCAATAGCAACAATTTCTTTCTTAATAAAAGGAACTATAGAAAGTTCATCTCCATAAGCATAATTCATATTGGCATCTTGGCCACAAGCATAGAAAGCATCAGTTTCATCAAAAAGGGATATTTCAAACGAATCCAAGGGATCATAGCAACCATCATAGCATTCATCCTTCGGTAAGCACGAAGGGACATTAAACAATGTATGAGTTGAAGAGATACTCTCATTATAAGGTGGGCACGGGTAGCTAATCCGCTCTTCCTCCTTTTGTTCTTCGCTCTCCTCGTCATCTTTTTCATCTAATGAGTTCACAGTGTCATCAATTTCTTCTTCCATAGATTCCTGCAAAATATTAGTCTGTTCTTGGACAGCGGAGACTTTCTCAATAAACTCATTAATATCGGCATTATATTCATAATTCATATAGCAACATTTAAGTATAGCATAGTTTCCAGGTCTGTAAACAGCATCATCATAATTTTCACACTTTTCAAACAAAGATTCAATTTTATAAGCACCCTTAAAAGCAACGAATTCTTTTATTTGTTCCACATCATAGTAATCATATATACCATTAGCATAAGAAGCCAAGGTTTCATTATCATCAAATTTACATGAAAAGGGAAGGTGTGGAGCCTTCATCCTAGAGCAACAAGTATAATCATATCTCAAGCATAAATTCCAAGCATACCAATGCAACATATGAATTTGATCCCATAAGAGTTTCCCTTCTTGAGTCAAGCGATAATCCCTAAAGCATTCACGTTGATCCAACGTGTCTCCCACTATCAAGTTGAATGGGGGTTTCTCAGGATTATCAAAGTAGTGTTTAATATTTTTCACATAACGAGCATCGAGGGTTTTAGGCGGTTCCCCATCTCCATGAGTAGCAAGTACACCTAATTTTTTTTGGTATTTCGTGTTCCATATCCATAACTAAAGATAGAGAACAACTTAGAACAGAAAATAAAAATTACTTAGTGCTAAAGCAAACAAGAACACACGAGAATATTCACCCCACACTATTGCTCCCCGGCAACGGCGCCAGAAAAAGGTCTTGATAACCCACAAGTATAGGGGATCAACTGTAGCATTTCTCGATAAGTAAGAATGTCGAACCCAACGAGGAGCTAAAGGTAGAACAAATATTCCCTCAAGTTCTATCGACCACCGATACAACTCTACGCACACTTAACGTTCGCTTTACCTAGAACAAGTATGAAACTAGAAGTACTTTGTAGGTGTAAAGGGATAGTTTTGCAAGATAATAAAGAACACGTAAATAAAAGCTAGGGGCTGTTTAGATAGAGAAACAATTAAGTTAGTTTTAGTAGAGAGCTTTTTGTCAAAAGAAAGTTATTTGTCCCTAGGCAATCGATAACTAGACCGGTAATCATTATTGCAATTTTATATGAGGGAGAGGCATAAGCTAACATACTTTCTCTACTTGGATCATATGCACTTATGATTGGAACTCTAGCAAGCATCCGCAACTCCTAAAGATCATTAAGGTAAACCCAACCATAGCATTAAAGTATCAAGTCCTCTTTACTCCCATACACAAACAACCTACTTACTCGGGTCTGTGCTTCTGTCACTCACGCCACCCACCATAAGCGAATCATGAACATATTGCAAACCCTACAGCGGGGATCCCTCACGCTTGCACGACACGGAGAGCACCATAGGATAGCACCAATAATAAAACATACAATTCAAACCAATCACGATCATCAATCAACCCATAGGACAAAACGGATCTACTCAAACATCATAGGATAACCATACATCATTGGGAAATAATATATAGCATTGAGCACCATGTTTAAGTAGAGATTACAATAGGGAGAAGGGGTGTTACACCGCTGCATAGAGGGGGAGAGGGTTGGTGATGACGGCGGCGAAGTTGTCGTTGGTGTAGATTGCCGTCACGATGATGGCCCCGGCGGTGTTCCCGCGCCACCGGGAGAGAGGGGAGAGAGCCCCCTCCTTCTTCTTCTTCCTTCACCTCCCCCCTAGATGGGAGGAGGGTTTCCCCTCTAGTCCATGGCCTCCATGGCGGCGGAGGGGCAGGAGCCCCTCTGAGATTGGATCTCTCTCTCTGTTTCCTTCTGTTTATGTGTTCCCGTTTTCTGGCCTTTCACTGTTTCTTAAATTCCCGGATATCCGTAACTCCGATTGGGCTGAAATTTTAACACGAGTTTTATCCGGATATTATATTTCTTGCGGCCGAAGAAGGGCACCAACCGACTTATGGGGTGGACACAACCCTCCCAGGCGCGCACAGGGTAGGGGCGCGCCCCTAGGGCTTGTGGGCCCCTCGAGCATCGTATCGCGTTGATTTTTTTTTCCCAAAAATCACATATATTTCAAAAAAATCCCTGTAAGTTTTTATCACGTTTGGACTCTGTTTGATATGGATACTATGTGAAACAAAAACATGCAACAAACAGGAACTGGGCACTGGATCAATATGTTAGTCCCAAAAATAATATAAAAATTTGCCAAAAGTACATGAAAGTTGTAGAATAGTGGCATGAAACAATGAAAAATTATAGATACGATGGAGGTGTATCAGCCATGGATATGTTGGATGTTAGCGACGGAGTGTGTGCCAAGTACTTCACCATGATGTTAGAAGGGCCGGCTCGCACGTGGTTGAAAAGCATGCCTCCTAATTCTATCAACTCATGGGCAGAGTTAAAGGCGCGTTTTATCAAGAACTTTCAAGCAACATGCAAGCAGCCAATGACGATTGTCAATTTGGATCACTGTGTGCAGCGTGAGGATGAGTCGGCCCATCATTGGGCCCGGCGGGTCTCCACCATCATCCACTCGTCAGATAACATTGCGGCGGCTCAGGCTGTTCTGATTTTAGAGAAGAACTGTCATTTCCTGCCCCTTCGCAGAAGCTCGGGCGGCTCAAGCGCAAGTGCCAGGACATGGGTGACCTCATGGGTGCTCTCACCAAATACGCGGACTCTGATAATACAAAGGACCCTAGTTCTGATGATGATAAGTCTAACAAGGGCAAGAAGAATGGCGGTGCTAAGGGCCAGCAGCAGAATGTGGCAGGGCACAATGGCAATAACCAGGGTAGTGGTGGTAAGCGTAGACACCCCGAGGGCGGGTCAGATTTGGTAGCTAACACCAACACTGGGTATAAAAATCAATGTCGTAATGGCAATGGCAAGCAGCCCTTCAATGAAGGGAGATCCAGGAATCTTGAGGAAATGCTCAATGCCCTTTGTCCGAAGCACAGTTATCCTAATAAACCGTCACGTCATGCCTGGAAGGATTGTTATATCATGCGGGAGTTTAAAAACCAATCTTTTCAACATCATGGTAATGATAATGGGCTGCTTGGCGGGTCAGGTTCAGGCGGCTTCCCAGGAGCCGGTTTTGGCGGAGGCGGCTCAAATTCCGGGTATCAGAACCAAGGAAATCATGGGGATCATAACCAACAGTCTGGTCAGGGCAATCAGCTGAATCACCAGTCTGGGTATCATAGTAATCCTAAGAAGTTAAACATTGGCCAATATCATGTCTTCACTACAAGCATCTGCAATTGTGATCAGAAAGTTCATAAATGGGTGGTTCACGCAGTAGAGCCGGCTTTTCCACAGTATTTAAGGTGGCCAGAGCATACAATAACGTGGAGCAGGGCGGATCACCTGCCCCGGGTTGATAACCCGGGTCACCTAGCCCTTGTAGTAGCCCCCTAGGTGGGTGGTTATAAATTCACCAAAGTGCTTATGGATGGTGGTAGCAGCATCAACATCTTGTACTATGACACTTTCCGATGGATGAATCTCACGGAGAAAGATCTTAAGCCGCCATCTATAGTCTTCCATGGCGTGGGGCCTGGCAAGTCGGCTTATCTTGTTGGGAAGATTGCCCTGGAGGTAGCTTTTGGTGATGAATACAACTACAGGGCAGAGACTTTGTGGTTTGAGGTGGTCAAAATTAAGAGTCCATACCATGCCTTGTTTGGACGAGCGGCTTGCGCTCGATTTATGGCCCACCCTTGTTATATCTACTTACAGCTTAAGATGCCAGGGCCAAAAGGGACAATTACGGTTCATGGTAATCGGAAAGTCGCCTTGGAGTGTGAAGAAGGTGATGCCGCTTATGCCGCCTTGAAGTATTTCCCTCAGTTATGAAACCAAGGTTATCAATCGAGTAGGAGAACCAAGCAACACTATGTAAACAACTCCTGCACACAAACAATAAAAACTTGCAACCCAACGCGTAATGTCAATCCCTCCTCGGTATTGAGATATATTAAATTTTATGAGATTTGATAAATAGATCTAACTAAACAAAAAATGAAATAAGTAAAGAAAAAGTGCAGCAAGGTATTTTTGGATTCTTGGATAAATAGATCTGAAAATAATATGATAGGAATAGACCCGGGGGTCGTAGATTTCGCTAGAGGCTTCTCTCAAGAAAATAGCATACGATGGGTAAACAAAGTACTGTTGGTCAATTGACAGAAAAGCAAATAATTATGATGGTATCCAAGGCAATGATCATGTATATAGGCATCACGTCCAAGATTAGTAGACCGACTCCTGCCTGCATCTACTACTATTACTCCACACATCGACCTCTATCCAGCATGCATCTAGTGTATTAAGTTCATGGAGAAACGGAGTAATGCAATAAGAATGATGACATGATGTAGACAAGATCTATTCATGTAGGAATAGACCCCATATTTTTATACTTAATAGCAACGATACATGAGTGTCATGTCTCTTTCTTGTTGGGGAACGTTGCATGGGAAAAAAATCCTACGCTCACCAAGGTCAATCTAGGAGATGACCATCTACGAGAGGAGAGATTGGATCTACGTACCCTTGTAGATCGCTAAGCGGAAGCGTTAAGAAACGCGGTTGATGTGTTCGAACGTCTTCGCGATCCAATCACAATCCGTCCACGAACTCCTGATCAAGTGCCGAACAGACGGCACCTCCACGTTCAACACATGTATGGCTTGATGATGCCTTCACCTCCTCGATCCAGCGAGCGATGGTGAAGTAGTAGCTTGAGTTCTCCAGTAGCACGACGGCGTGGTGGCGATGGTGGTGGAGCAATCTCAGTAGAGCTTTGCTAAGCAATCCGAGAGAGAGAGAGAGGAACTATGAGGGAGAGGAAGGGCAGCGCCGTGGCATAGATGGGTGCGGCTGCCCTCCCTCTACACCTTTATATATAGGGGGAAGGGAGGAGGGGGCTCCCTAGGGTTTCACTTAGGGGGGGCCGGCGGCCACCAGATGGGTCGCCCCCTAGGGAAACCCTAGGGTGGCTTGGCCCCCAAACCACAAGGTGGCCATCCCCTAGGTGGGCTCCCCCACCCCTTGGCCGAGTGGGCTAGAGTTTGGGTGGTGCCCAACCCCTTGTGGGCTGGTGTGCCCCCTTCCCTTGGCCCATGAGGCCCCCCAACACATGTTGCCCCCCTTGAAACTCTTTTCGGTTCTCCGACGAAACCCGGTACCTCCCGGAACACTTCCGGAATTCGTATCCCTTCATCCTATATATCAATCTTCACTTCCGGGCCATTCCAGAGTTCCTCGTCATGTCCGAGATCTCATCCGGGACTCCGAACAACCTTCGGTCACCAACACAATAGCTCAACTATACTTAGATTGTCACCAAATGTTAAGTGTGTAGACCCTGCGGGTTCGAGAACTATGCAGACATGACCGAGACACCTCTACGATCAATAACCAATAGCGGGTCCTGGATGTCCATATTGGTTCCTACATATTCTATGAAGATCTTTATCGGTTGAACCTTGATGCCAAGGATTCAGCCAATCCCGTATGCAGTTCCCTTTGTCCATCGGTATGTTACTTGCCTGAGATTCGATCGTCGGTATCTCCATACCTAGTTCAATCTCGTTACCGGCAAGTCTCTTTACTCGTTTTGTAGTACAAGATCCCATGACTAACTCCTTAGTCACATTGCTTGCAAGCTCATTGTGATGCTGTATTACCGAGTGGGCCCCGAGATACCTCTCTGTCAAACGGAGTGACAAATCCCAGTCTTGATCCATGCCAACTCAACAGACACCCTCGGAGATACCTGTAGAGCATATTTAAAGTCACCCAGTTACATTGCGATGTTTGATACACACAAGGTACTCCTTCGTTGTCAGTGAGTTGCATGATCTCATGGTCACAGGAATAGATACTTGACATGCAGAAAATGATAGCAATAAACTTGATACGATCAAATGCTACACTTATAGTTTGGGTCTTGTCCATCACATCATTCTCCTAATGATGTGATCCCGTTATCAAATGACAACTCATGTCTATGACTAGGAAACCATAGCCATCTTTGATAAATGAGCTAGTTCGGTAGAGGCTCACTAGGGACATGTTGTTTTCTATGTATCCACACATGTATTTGACTTTCCAATCAATACAATTATAGCATGGATAATAAATGATTATCATGAACAAGGAAATATAATAATAACCACTTTATTATTGCCTCTAGGGCATATTTCCAACAGTCTCCCACTTGCACTAGAGTCAATAATCTAGTATTACATGGTAATGAATCTAACACCCATAGTGTTCAGGTGTTGATCATGTTTTGCCCGTGGAAGAGGTTTAGTCAACGGATCTGCAACATTCAGATCTGTATGTACTTTGCAAATGTTTATGTCCTCCTCCTTGATCGCATCGCGGATGGAATTGAAGCGTCGCTTTATGTGTTTGGTCCTCTTGTGAAACCTTGGTTCCTTGGCTAGAGCAATGGGACCAGTGTTTTCACAGAAAAGAGTCATTGGGTCCAGTGCACTAGGCACAACTCCAAGATCTGTAATGAACTGCTTCATCCAGACGCCTTCCTTCGCTGCCTTCGAGGCAGCTATGTACTGCGCTTCACATGTAGAATCAGCTACCACGCTTTTCTTGGAACTGCACCAGCTTACCGCTCCCCCATTTAGAATATATACGTATCTGGTTTGAGACTTAGAGTCATCCGGATTAGTGTCAAAGCTTGCATCGACGTAACCTTTACGATGAGCTCTTGATCACCTCCATAAACGAGAAACATTTCCTTAGTCCTTTTCAGGTACTTAAAGATATTCTTGACCGTCGTTCAGTGTTCCACTCCTGGATCACTTTGAAACCTTCCGGCCATACTTATGGCAAGGCTGACATCTGGTCTTGTGCATAGTATCACATACATGATAGAGCCTATGGCAGAAGCATAGGGGATGACACTCATCTTTCTCTATCCTCTGTAGTCACTGGGCATTGAGTCTTACTCAACTTCACACCTTGCAAAACATGCAAGAACCCCTTCTTGGACTGATCCATTTTGAACTTCTTCAAAATCTTATCAAGGTATGTGCTTTGTGAAAGTCCTATTAAGCGTTTCGATCTATCTCTATAGATTTTGATGCCTAATATGAAAGCAGCTTCTCCTAGGTCCTTCATTGAAAAACTCTTGTTCAAATATTCCTTCACGGTTTCCAAAAGTTCTATATTGTTTCCAATCAGCAATATGTCATCCACATATAATATTAGAAACGCTATAGAGCTCCCACTCACTTTCTTGTAAATACAAGCTTCTCCATAAACTTGTATAAACCCAAACGCTTTGATCACCTCATCAAAGCGAAGAGTCCAACTTCGAGATGCTTGCACCAGTCCATAAATGGTTCGCTGGAGTTTGCACACTTTGTCAGCATTCTCTGGATCGACAGAACCTTCTGGTTGCATCATATACAACTCTTCCTTAAGCAAACCATTAAGGAATGCTGTTTTGACATCCATCTGCCAGATTTCATAATCGAAAAATGTAGATATTGCCAACATGATTCTGATGGACTTAAGCATCGCTACGGGTGAGAAAGTCTCATCGTAGTCAACTCCTTGAACTTGTGAAAACCCCTTTGCCACAAGTCAAGCTTTATAGACGGTGACATTACCGTCTGCGTCCATCTTCTTCTTGAAGATCCATTTATTCTGAATGGCCTTTCACCCTTCAGGTAATACTTCCAAAGTCCATACTTTGTTTTCATACATGGATCCCATCTCGGATTTCATGGCCTCTAACCATTTGTAGGAATCCGGGCCCACCATCGCTTCTCCATAGCTCGTAGGTTCATCATTGTCGAACAACATGACCTCCAAGACAGGGTTACCGTACCACTCAGGAGCAGTACGTATCCTTGTGAACCTACGAGGTTCGATAGTAACTTTATCCGAAACTTCATGATCACTATCATTAGCTTCCTCTTCAACTGATGTAGGTGCCATGGAAACATCTTTCTGCGCTGCGCTACTCTCTGGTTGAAGTGAAGGTTCAATAACCTCATCAAGTTCTATCTTCCTCCCACTCAATTCTTTTGAGAGAAACTCTTTCTTGAGAAAGGACCCATTCTTAGCTGATACGTCTCCAACGTATCTATAATTTTTGATTGTTCCATGCTATTATATTATCTATCTTGGATGTTTTATATGCTATTTTATATCATTTTTTGGGACCAACCTATTAACCTAGTGCCCAGTGCCAGTTGCTATTTTTTCCTTGTTTTTAACTTCTATAGAAAATCAATACCAAACGGAATAAAACTTTACGATGATTTTTCTTGGACTAGAAGAAACCCACGAGACTTGGAGAGGAGGCTAGAGGAGTCATGAGGAGGCCACAAGCCTCCTGGCCGCGCCCCGGGGGGCGCCCTCAGGGCTTGTGGGCCCCTCGGGACTCCCCTAACCCTAATCCCAGCACTATAAATTCTCAAAAATCCCCAGTATACCAGAGGGCACACCAAAAATACTTTTCCGCCACCGCAAGCTTATGTTCTCGTGAGATCCCATCTTGGGGCCTTTTTCGGCACTCCGTCGGAGGGGGATTCGATCACGGAGGGCCTCTACACCAACCTTGCCACCCTTCTGATGATGTGTGAGTAGTTTACCACAAACCTACGGGTCCATAGCTAGTACCTAGATGGCTTCTTCTCTCTCTTTGATCTTCAATACAATGTTCTCCTCGATGTTCTTGGAGATCTATTCGATGTAATCTTCTTTTATGCTGCGTTTGTTGAGATCCGATGATTTGTGGATTTATGATCAGATTATCTATGAATATTATTTGAGTCTTCTCTGAACTCTTTTATGCATGACTAGTCGAATGCCCGTGCATTGCCACGGGACATAAAATAGATACATCGGTCATTCACTGGTACAGCGAGGTGCTATACAAACGATTTTTAACCCCTTTCCGCGACGGCGTTCGAACCGTCGCCAAGTGAGTGACTGCGATAGGGGGTTCCTTCCCACATGACCCAGAAACCGCCGGGGATAGGCCCTCCTGGTACACACGCTCGACAAAATGAGGTCGTGTGCGATGGGCGAGTGATCAAACACGGTTATACGTACAGTTGTGCTAAAAAATACAATTATATAGGCCAAATCATTTCCGGTCGTAAGTATATCCCACATAGTCAGTCCCGGCTAAATGTTTCCGTTCATATGTACATTCCACACAGTCAATCCAAGAAGTACATTTCCGTTCGTATATACATCCCACACAGTCACTCCAAGGAAAACGTTCCCGTTCGCAGGTACGTCACAGACAATTTTCCCCATTAAATCATTTGTGATAGCATCGCCATTGCACATGGTATTAACAATTTTATCGTTTGTGTTATTGAATGCATCACACAAGGTGCGTAGAAGAAACTGTGTGGCAATGGCTGTCCATCACACACACTTTTTATGTGGTAAACCTTTGCGTAAGGTGGCCTAACGCAAACGGTTTTCAAGAGGATGTCGTGTGTGATTGTTCATTGATCCAACATGGTTTATTCCTAGAAACTGTGTGCGTTGCCTGAGGTCATCGGCCACGGTGTTTTCTCAATAACCGTTTGCAATAGAAAAACAGCAGGCTAATTGGCCATTAGCAGGCTAATCGCTCTATTATTAATAACCTATTTATTAATCTAACTGACATTTCATATTAAGCACACAATATATTTCATTTTCATATTAAGGAAGCAGGATTTCATAATTGAAATACGTCAGAGTATAACATCATATAGCTTCGGCGCTCAGCTACCCCTTTACACAACTGCACCAGCACCAAGTTTCACATGCAACATCTATAACCTTTCGAAATTAGCATCATAGATGGTACATAGACAGATGGATCTCATCTGGAAAACTGCTGAAGCGGAAGGCGAATAATGAGCCTTCATGGATATTGAAGGTCTTGGCAACTTTAGGACAGTGCCTGTCCATCCTTCGTCCTCTTCAGGAACACTTCAATATTGAACCGTGGGTGTTGTATGAATACCTTCCTCGCCTCCTGACCATACAGGTGGTTTGAGAGGTAATCATCAGTGAACTGCTTCAGAAAGGCCTGAAAACAAGGATATGCATAAATATCTTCTCTAGATTTGAAATGGCAAAAAGGAATTAAAAAGACAAGGTATAATAGTTAGTACCATCATGTAGTGAGCTGATGTCTTCTTCATTGTGCAGACAAAGATCTTGTTGGTTTTGTCGCTAATTTCTTTATCGTAACAATCTTTCTGAGTTTCTTGACTTGATTGATATTCATGGACAACTCATTTCCACATATGCAAAAAGGGTCAAACAGTGGGTCAAAACCTCTGACAGTAGGACCTACATGTGCAAGACCAAATTGTAAAAAACCTAATATTTAAAAACAAGAAGTGGAAAGGTGTGTTATTAACTGCAACAGGCCTAATATTTAAAAACAAGAAAACATAGTCATTCAAACTTATATTGTGCAGGTCTAAGTACACTAGTTATTGGCCCTGTTTGGATCCATGGGTTAGAGTTAGTTTGAGCTAGTTTGGGCTCAAATAGCCCTAAAGTATCCAAACATGATGGCTAGTTTGAGCTAGTTGCGTCAAACCCACCCAAAACAACTATCCCACCCAAGAGGTGCTGATTGGGGATAGTTCTCCTAGTGCATTTATTGTCAATCTAATAATGTCATCCAAACACCTCTTTGGCTAGAGTTAGTTCAGGGCTAGTCATTGTTATTTAGGAAACGTAGGATAGTGTAGGATTTATTCTACCTTGACTTGTACCCCAAGATGACCATGTACTCATATATATATGCCCACGAGGCTCAAGCAATACAATCAACTATTCCACCAATCTCCCTCTCCCTTTTAACTGTCATGAGCTAGAAACTAACTCTAACCTCTAGCTAAGTTAGAGTATCTAAACAGTGCCATTGTTAAATCAAATGGAAAGGCGTGTTAAATACTCCCTCCGGTCCTTTTTCCTCTGCATATAAGAATTGTCTGAAGTCAAACTTCATAAAGTTTGACCTTATTTATATAAAAAAAATAGGGATAATTGGTTTTCTACCCTTAGTTGTGTCCCCCTCGTCAGGATTGCCCCTAGTTTCTCGAAAAACGTGGTCTTGCCCAACCCACTTTGGTCATCTTGTGCTTTTGCCCTTTGACCATTTGACCTTCACTTTGAAAACTTCATAACTAATTCATACTAAATCAGAAAAATACAAATAAGATACCAAAATGTTTGGAAAAACATCACCTGTATGTCGATGTCACTTGCATTCATGACAAAAGTGTTGGTGAGAGCCCATCTGAGTTTTAGCTCTTATGATACCACCATGTACAGTAAAATGTAAAAGAATTCAAAAAAATAAAAAAAAAGTTGGTGGCAAAGAATGACAAATGTTTTAAGGGCTTGCTAAGTTTCATCAGGGAATGACATTCGTGGAAGTCGTGGCGAAAAAAACAATCTATTTTCGAGTGTTGATTGTTTTTTTAGCCACGACTTCCACGAAAGTCATTCCCTGATGAAACTTGGCAAGCACCTAAAACATTTGTCATTCTTTGCCACCAACTTTTTTGTTTGAATTTTTTGAATTTTTTAGATTTTACTATTCATGGTGGTATCATAAGAGCTAAAACTCGGATGGGCACTTACCAACACTTTTGTCATGAATGCAAGTGACATTGACATACAAGTGATGTTTTTTCGAACATTTTGGTATCTTATTTGCATTTTTATGATTTAGTATGAATTAGTTATGAAGTTTTCAAAGTGACGGTCAAATGGTCAAAGGGAAAAAGCACAAGACAACCAAAGTGGGTTGGGCAAGACCGCGTATTTTCAGAAACTAGGGGCAATCCTGACGAGGGGGACACAACTAAGGGTATAAAACCAATTATCCCAAAAAAATATCAACATCTACCATGCTAAAGTTATACAATATGAAAATTTAAGTCATGATACATGTACTGATATTTATTTCATATTGTGAATGTTGGTATTTTGTTCTATAAAGTTGGTCAAACTTTACGAGGCTTGACTTTAGACAAATCTTATATGCGAACTAAAAAGATTCGGAGGGAGTACAACATGCTTAACAACAACCAAATATAGTCATTCATAGAGCTATTGTTAAATTTGGTATTGATGAAATTGAACTGCACAGTTCATACTAGCACATATAGAACATCACACTGTTAATAGCTGAAATAAACAAGGCATACTACGAACAACCAAAGATGGCAATTGAAACTGGACATATTCTAACTACAAACAACCGAACAACCATAAACCGTAGAAATAAACAAGGCGTAATGCAAACAACCAAATATAGCAATAAATACTGGACATGTTCTCACTACAAAAGGGGTTCAAGAAAACAAATCATGGGTTTCCTCACTTGTCACAGATTGGCTCCTCCTCGTGGTCGCCGTCGATGAGGTCTGACTTGCCAGCTGAGGATCCCAAGCCAGTGTCACAGAATGTGTCCTTAAGAAATGACAAAAGGGGCTCCATGGCGATGAAGGATGGCAAATTGTTCATAACGAGCTGCAGGAGATCAGCGGCAGGGCCATCGATGAGATCGATGGCTGTCGAACCCGAAGGGTTGGGGGTAGGCAACTTAACCTGTGACATAACCCGCGTAAAGCCGTCGGTGTCGACAACCTCGATGTCGTAGCCGGCGACCGCGACATGCCAGAATACTCTAGCCCGCTGATTGAAAGGCTCAATGCAGGTCTAGTCATCGTCGTCAGCTTCCTCGGCGGCCACCTCACCGACATCGGCCGAAGAGGCCGTGGTAAAGCTCTTTTGGGCCATTCGCTCCTCGAGCTCCCCGGGAAGCGTAGCCGGGCTTAGGCTGCGACGCTCTGGAGTGGGCGAGGGGGTGGGGATGGGGATCTCTGGGAAAGGGGGCATTTCGCAGGCGTCATCTAAGAAACTCAGGGTGGCGAGGGTATGTATATCGGTGGGTAAACTGCACGGGCAGACCGACAGAGGTTGACGAAGGAGGCGGCGCGGCGACCTAGCTAGGTTTGGAGCGAGGGAGGGGTGGTGTGTATATGTGTGAGCGGGGGATTTGGGGTGAGCGAAGGATTTGGGGTGTGTGTGTGTGTGGAGGGGTCCAAGGTGGTGTTTGAAGAAATGCCGCGGGTACTGAAAACTTTACTAGGCGGGAGTAAAATGGCGGGGCTACTGAAAATTTGGATCAAGGGATTGAAGCAGAGCGGGGCGGGAGTAACGAACATCACACACGGTTAAAACATAATAATCGTGTGCTATCAAACAGAAAAACACTCCAGCCGAGCAGATATTTTTGAGATTGCGAGGGATGCAGGCTGGAGTAAAATGCCGGGACTACTGAAAATTTGGATCTACTGATTGAAGTAGAGCGGGAGTAACATACATCGCACACAGTCCAGACATACTAATCGTGTGCTATCAAACAGAAAAACCATCTACGCGGGTAGATATTTTCGAGATTGCGAGGGATTAGATATTTTCGAGAGGGGGAGGGAAGCCTCGTGGAGCATATTCTACTGTGATCATGTGGGTGACAGGGGCAGGGGCTCGGCACATGGGTAGTCCTAGGGAACCGTGTCTGTTTCGTACCCGATCGCAGACGGTTGCTGCGTCCGACTCGTCTGCTGTTTATAAATTTGGCCAAAAAACGCGGGAAAGGGTCAGAACACGAACACACTTGCATGTGGACCAAATATATGTATGAAAAGGGTGGTTTGATGTTCAATACCCAATGCACAACTTTGATGTGGCACCTGTCGCACAAAGCGCATGTTATTATTGCCAGCCACCACCCCCACACCCCACCCCCCACAAAACCACACACACTTCATGTTGCTAGGAGGGGAATCCTAGCTATGAACGCATGCCCCCAAATAGTTAGGTCTGACATCTCACCCTACCATAACACAAAACCTTAAGGAGTACATCATGGTCAACCCCCTCCCCCCCTTTGCTTCCGATCAAATGTGGACCGTGTGCGGGCCCATAGATGTGTTCTTCTGGCGTTAGATGGGTGAGACCACATATGAACCACACCTGCGGGTGGCCCGATGTGTGTGTGTGTGTGTGTGTGTGAAAACGATGTGGTATGATATTTAAATAACCAAATCACAAATTTGATGTGGCACATGCGCATCGCAAATTAACCGGACATCCCCGACCCCACGGAGGTTCATCTAGTACGAAGTAGTACTGTGCCCCCCCCCACACACACTTTGAGTCGGTGGGAGGGGGCATCTCACCAAGGCGTATTGTAAGATAGACCCAGAAGAATCACCACCTTGGTCGTATAAGCTCTCTTGTTTGTTGGGTCAAACTCATGCATTGACGTTCCACACGCGGCCCCACAAAATAGGCTAGCTTGTCGCCGATAACCACGCAAGGGAGTGCCTAAAGACAACCACTGCGTGCATGTGGCCCAAACATAAAGTGTCATGTGGTGTTTGAATATACCCAATGCACAACTTTGATGTGGCAGCGTGCTTTTGGAACCGGAAAGTCCCCACACGGAGTGAGGGTTCACGACACGTGTATACTATATATATAGGGATTCATGTGTATGTGAGCCCTCGAACTTAGGTCTCGAATCTCACCATGATCGACGTACGACTATACGGTAACGCAAACCAAGAGAAGGAGAACCCACCCTGGTAACCTCTCTCGTGTTGTTGGTCGAGGTGATGGACGTCCACGCGGGCCCACGAATATATAGGCCGTCGATGATAACCAAGCGAGGGAGAGTGTCCAAAGACAACAACTGCATGTATGTTCCCCAAACATATGTATGGACATGCGTGATGCATGCATATATATGTTTGAATACCAAAAGCACAACATTTTGATGTGGCGCATGCATGCATCGAAAATCGCACAGTCCCCACAAAGATCTGGTTCATGACGCGCCGCGTGTTCGCCCCCCCCCCCCCCACTTCGACCCGGTGGGAGGGATTCATGCGTACACATGCGCACAAAGTATAGTTGCATGTACCGAACTGTATAAGACGAACCAAAATTTAATCCCCTCCTAATTATAAGTCAAATTAACCTCTATCGCTGTCGGTTAAAGTGATTGAGCAAGCGGGCACACAGAGATGGACGAAGCATCTCGCCGATAACCCCATGAGTGAGTGCTAGAGGACAACCGCCATCGCTTGCTTGTGGGCCAAACACATGTATGGAGATGTGTGGTTGTGATGTTTGAATACCTAATATATATGCAGAACTTTGATGTGGCACCTGCCTCGGAAACCTTTAAGTCCCCCACACGAACCGAGGTTCATGACACGTAGTATATATATGTTGCCCCCCTCCCCTCTTCGATGCGTAATATATACTCCTACGTACCATAACACAACCCGAAAATAATCCTCCTTGTTCGTCAAATTACCTTTCTCGTTGTGTCATATATTAGATGGACGACGACCTCGCGGGCCCATGGAGGGAAGAGTCGCAGGCGAATGAGTGGCAACCATTGTCTGCACGTGGCCCAATGTGTTGGTCATGTTTTTAATACCCAATATGCACAACTTCTTTGCGGCACCTACCTCGGAAACCGAAAAGTCCCCACATGGAGCGAGATCGATTCATGACGTGTGTGTAGTATGTGCTGCCCCGGCCCCCTCCTCCCCTCTTTGACGCGTACTATATACTCCTACCACAACACAACCCAAAAAGAAACCTCCTTGCTGGGTCAAAGTGATGGAGGACAACCTCGCAGGCCCACGGATGGAAGCATCGCACGCGAGTGAGTGTCCTATATGACGTGTAGTATTGCCCCCGGCCAACCTCTTCAACGCGTACTATATATATACTCCTACCCTACGTATAACAAAAACCAAAAAATGACCATCCTTGTGAAGGAAATATGCCCTAGAGGCAACAATAAAGTTGTTATTTATATTTCCTTATATCATGATAAATGTTTATTATTCATGCTAGAATTGTATTAACCGGAAACTTGATACATGTGTGAATACATAGACAAAACACAGTGTCCCTAGTATGCCTCTACTAGACTAGCTCGTTAATCAAAGATGGTTAAGTTTCCTAACCATAGACATGTGTTGTCATTTGATGAACGGGATCACATCATTAGGAGAATGATGTGATGGACAAGACCCATCCGTTAGCTTAGCATAATGATCGTTAAGTTTTATTGCTATTGCTTTCTTCATGACTTATACATATTCCTCTGACTATGAGATTATGCAACTCCCGAATAACGGAGGAACACTTTGTGTACTATCAAATGTCACAACAAAACTGGGTGATTATAAAGATGCTCTATAGGTGTCTCCGAAGGTGTTTGTTGGGTTGGCATAGATCAAGATTAGGATTTGTCACTCTGTGTATCGGAGAGGTATCTTTGGGCCCTCTCGGTAATGCACATCACTATAAGCCTTGCAAGCAATGTGACTAATGAGTTAGTTATGGGATGATGCATTACGGAACGAATAAAAAGACTTGCCAGTAATGAGATTGAACTAGGTATAATGATACCGGCGATCGAATCTCGGGCAAGTAACATACCGATGACAAAGGGAATGACGTATGTTGTTGTGCGCTTTGACCGATAAAGATCTTCGTAGAATATGTAGGAGCCAATATGAGCATCCAGGTTCCACTATTGGTTATTGATCGGAGATATGTCTCGGTCATGTCTGCATAGTTCTCGAACCCGTAGGGTCCGCACGCTTAACGTTCGATGACGATTGTTATTATGAGTTATGTGTTTTGGTGACCGAAGATTGTTCGGAGTCCCGTATGAGATCACGGACATGACGAGGAGTATTGAAATGGTCGAGAGGTAAAGATTGATATATTGGAAGGTAGTATTCGGACACCGGAAGGGTTCCGGAGTGTATCGGGTACATACCGAAGTACCGGAGGGGTTACCGGAACCCCCCGGTGGAAGATATGGGCCATATGGGCCATAGGAGGGAGGCAAACCAGCCCACAAGGGGCTGGTGCGCCCCCCACAAGGGAGGAGGCCAAATTGGACTAGGGAAGGTGGTGGCGCCCCCCTTTCCTTCTCCCTCTCCCTCTCCTTCCCTCTTTCCACCTCCGGAGAAAGGAAAAGTGGGGGGGGGGGGGCGAATCCTACTAGGAGTGGAGTCCTAGTAGGACTCCCCCCCATGGCGCGCCCCCTTTGGTGGCCGGCCTCCTCCTCCCCTCCTTTATATACGGGGGCAGGGGGCACCCTAGAACACAACAGATAGTCTCTTAGCCGTGTGTGGTGCCCCCTTCCATAGTTTACTCCTCCGATCATAGCGTCGTAGTGCTTTGGCGAAGCCCTGCGCGGACCACACCACCATCACCGTCACCACACCGTCGTGCTGACGAAACTCTCCCTCGACCTTCTGCTGGATCAAGAGTTCGAGGGACGTCATCGAGCTGAACGTGTGCTGAACTCGGAGGTGCCGTACGTTCGGTACTAGATCAGTTGGATCGTGAAGACGTTCGACTACATCAACCGCGTTGACATAATGCTTCCGCTTTCGGTCTACGAGGGTACGTGGACACACTCTCCCCCTCTCATTGCTATGCATCTCCTAGATAGATCTTGCGTGAGCGTAGGAATTTTTTTGAAATTGCATGCTACGTTTCCCAACAGTGGCATCCGAGCCAGGTCTATGCGTAGATGATATGCACAAGTAGAACACAATGAGTTGTGGGCGATAATAGTCATACTGCTTACCACCAATGTCTTACTTTGATTCAGCGGTATTGTTGGATGAAGCGGCCCGGACCGACATTACATGACCGCGTTCATGAGACTGGTTCTACCGATGTGCTTTGCACACAGGTGGCTGGCGGGTGTCTGTTTCTCCAACTTTAGTTGAATCGAGTTTGACTACGGTCGGTCCTTGTTGAAGGTTAAAACAGCACAATTGACAAAAAATCATTGTGGTTTTGATGCGTAGGTAAGAACGGTTCTTACTAGAAGCCCATAGCAGCCACGTAAAACTTGCAACAACAAAGTAGAGGACGTCTAACTTGTTTTTGCAGGGCATGTTGTGATGTGATATGGTCAAGACATGATGTGATACACGTTATTGTATGAGATGATCATGTTTTGTAAAAGTTATCGGCAACTGGCAGGAGCCTTATGGTTGTCGCTTTATTGTATGAAATGCAATCGCCATGTAATTGCTTTACTTTATCACTATGCGTTAGCGATAGTTGTAGAAGCAATAGTTAGCGAGATGACAACGACGCTACGATGGAGATCAAGGTGTCAAGCCGGTGACGATGGAAATCATGACGATGCTTTGGAGATGGAGATCAAAGGCACAAGATGAGGATGGCCATATCATGTCACATATTTTGATTGCATGTGATGTTTATCTTTTATGCATCTTATTTTGCTTAGTACAGCGGTAGCATTATAAGATGATCCCTCACTAAATTTCAAGGTATAAGTGTTCTCCTTGAGTATGCACCGTTGCGACAGTTCGTCGTGCCAAGACACCACGTGATGATCGGGTGTGATAAGCTCTACGTTCACATACAACGGGTGCAAGCCAGTTTTGCACGTGCAGAATACTCGGGTTAAACTTGATGAGCCTAGCATATGCAGATATGGCCTCGGAACACTGAGACCGAAAGGTCGAACGTGAATCATATAGTAGATATGATCAACATAGAGATGTTCACCATTGAAAACTACTACATCTCACGTGATGATCGGACATGGTTTAGTTGATATGGATCACGTGATCATTTAGATGACTAGAGGGATGTCTATCTAAGTGGGAGTTCTTAAGTAATATGATTAATTGAACTTAATTTATCATGAACTTAGTCCTGGTAGTATTTGCAAATTATGTTGTAGATCAATAGCTCGCGTATAGCTCCCTTGTTTTATTTTTGATATGTTCCTAGAGAAAACTAAGTTGAAAGATGATAGTAGCAATGATGCGGACTGGGTCCGTGATCTGAGGAATATCCTCGTTGCTGCATAGAAGAATTATGTCCTTGATGCACCGCTAGGTGACAGACCTATTGCAGGAGTAGATGCAGACGTTATGAATGTTTGGCAAGCTCGATATGATGACTACTTGATAGTTTAGTGCACCATGCTTTACGGCTTAGAACCGGGACTTCAAAAACGTTTTGAACACCACGGAGCATATGAGATGTTCCAAAGAGATGAAATTGGTATTTCAGACTCATGCACGTGTCAAGAGGTATGAGACCTCTGACAAGTACTTTGCCTACAAGATGGAGGAGAATAGCTCAGCTAGTGAGCATGTGCTCAGAATGTCTGGGTACTACAATCGCTTGAATCAAGTGGGAGTTAATCTTCCAGATAAGATAGTGATTGACAGATTTCTCTAGTCACTATCACCAAGTTACTAGAACTTCGTGATGAACTATAATATGCAAGGGATGACCAAAATGATTCCCAAGCTCTTCGCGATGCTGAAATCGGCGAAGGTAGAAATCAAGAAATTGCATCAAGTGTTGATGGTTGACAAGACCACTAGTTTCAATAAAAAGGGCGAGGGCAAGAAAGGGAATGTCAAGAAGAATAGCAAGCAAGTTGCTACTCCCGGGAAGAAACCCAAGTCTGGTCCTAAGCCTGAAACTGAGTGCTTCTACTGCAAAGGAAATGGTCACTGGAAGCGGAACTGCCCCAAATACTTGGCGGATAAGAAGGATGGCAAAGTGAACAAAGGTATATTTGATATACATGTTATTGATGTGTATTTTACTAGTGTTCATAGTAGCCCCTGGGTATTTGATACCGGTTCAGTTGCTAACATTAGTAACTCAAAACAGGAGTTGCAAAATGAACAGAGACTAGTTAATGACGAGGTGACAATGTGTGTTGGAAGTGATTCCAAGGTTGATAAGATCACCATCGCACACTCCCTCTACCTTCGGGATTAGTGTTGGACCTAAATAAATGTTATTTGGTGTTTGTGTTGAGCATGAATATGATTGGATCATGTTTATTGCGATACGGTTATTCATTTAAGTCAGAGAATAATTGTTGTTCTGTTTACATGAATAAAATCTTCTATGGTCATACACTCAATATAAATGGTTTATTGAATCTCGATCCTAGTGATACACATATTCATAATATTGATGCCAAAAGATGCAAAGTTGATAATGATAGTTCAACATATTTGTGCCACTGCCGTTTAGGTCATATTGGTGTAAAGCGCATGAAGAAACTCCATGCAGATGGGATTTTGGAATCACTTGATTATGAATCATTTGATACTTGCGAACCATGCCTCATGGGCAAGATGACTAAAACTCCGTTCTCTGGAACAATGGAGCGAGCCAATGACTTATTGGAAATAATACATACCAATGTATGCGGTCCGATGAGTGTTGAGGCTCGCGGCGGGTATCGTTATTTTCTGACCTTCACAGATGATTTAAGCAGATATGGGTATATCTACTTAATGAAACACAAGTCTGAAACATTTGAAAAGTTCAAAGAATTTCAGAGTGAAGTGGAAAATCATCGTAACAAGAAAATAAAGTTTCTACGATCTGATCGCGGAGGCGAATATTTGAGTTACGAGTTTGGTCTTCATTTAAAACAATGTGGAATAGTTTCGCAACTCACGCCACCTGGAACACCACAGCGTAATGGTGTGTCCGAACACCGTAACCATACTTTATTAGATATGGTGCGATCTATGATGTCTCTTACCAATTTACCACTATCGTTTTGGGGTTATGCATTAGAGACAGCTGCATTGACGTTAAATAGGGCACCATCTAAATCCATTGAGACGACACCGTATGAACTGTGGTTTGTCAAGAAAGCTAAGCTGTCGTTTCTTAAAGTTTGGGGTTGCGATGCTTATGTGAAAAAACTTCAGCCTGATAAGCTCGAACCCAAATCGGAGAAGTGCGTCTTCATAGGATACCCAAAAGAAACTGTTGGGTACACCTTCTATCACAGATCCGAAGGCAAGATCTTTGTTGCTAAGAATGGATCCTTTCTAGAGAAGTAGTTTCTCTCGAAAGAAGTGAGTGGGAGGAAAGTAGAACTTGATGAGGTAATTGTACCTTCTCTCGAATTGGAGAATAACTCATCACAGAAAACAGTTCCCGTGATGCCTACACCAATTAGTGAGGAAGCTAATGATGATGATCATGAAACTTCAGATCAAGTTACTACCGAACCTCGTAGGTCAGCCAGAGTACATTCCGCACCAGAGTGGTACGGTAATCCTGTTCTGGAAGTCATGTTACTAGACCATGATGAACCTACGAACTATGAAGAAGCGATGATGAGCCCAGATTCTGCGAAATGGCTTGAGGCCATGAAATCTGAGATAGGATCCATGTATGAGAACAAAGTGTGGACTTTGGTGGATTTGCCCGATGATCGGCAAGCCATTAAGAATAAATGGATCTTCAAGAGGAAGACGGACACTGATGGTAGTGTTACTATCTACAAAGCTCGAATTGTCGCAAAAAGGTTTTCGACAAGTTCAAGGTGTTGATTACGATGAGATTTTCTCACTCGTATCGATGCTTAAGTCTGTCCGAATCATGTTAGCAATTGCCGAATTTTATGATTATGAAATCTGGCAAATGGATGTCAAAACTGCATTCCTTGATGGATTTCTCAAAGAAGAGTTGTATATGATGCAACCAGAAGGTTTTGTCGATCCTAAAGGTGCTAACAAAGTGTGCAAGCTCCAGCGATCCATCTATGGACTGGTGCAAGCATCTCGGAGTTGGAATATACGCTTTGATAAGTTGATCAAAGCATATAGTTGTATACAGACTTGCGATGAAGCCTGTATTTACAAGAAAGTGAGTGGGAGCTCTGTAGCATTTCTGATATTATATGTGGATGACATATTGTTGATCGGAAATGATATAGAATTTCTGGATAGCATAAAAGGATACTTGAATAAGAATTTTTCAATGAAAGACCTCGGTGAAGCTACTTATATTGGGCATCAAGATCTATAGAGATAGATCAAAACGCTTGATAAGTTTTTTCAATGAGTACATACCTTAACAAGATTTTGAAGTAGTTCAAAATGGAATAGTCAAAGAAGGAGTTCTTGCCTGTGTTGCAAAGGTGTGAAGTTGAGTAAGACTCAAAACCCGACCACGGCAGAAAATAGAAAGAAAATGAAAAGTCATTCCCTATGCCTCAGTCATAGGTTCTATAAAGTATGCTATGCTGTGTACCAGAACTATTGTATACCTTGCCATGATTTGGGCAAGGGGGTACGATAGTGATCCAGGAGTGGATCACTGGACAGCGGTCAAAGTTATCCTTAGTTACCTAAGAGTACTAAGGAAATGTTTCTCGGTTATGGATGTGATAAAGAGTTTGTCGTAAAGAGTGACGTCGATGCAAGCTTTGACACTAATTAGATGACTTTGAGTCTCAATCTAGATACATATTGAAAGTGGGAGCAATTAGCTAGAGTAGCTCGGCACATGGGTAGTCCTAGGGAACCGTGTCTATTTCGTACCTGATCGCAGACGGTTGCTGCGTTCGACTTGTCTGCTGTTTATAAATTTGGCCAAAAAATGCGGGAAAGGGTCAGAACACGAACACACTTGCATGTGGACCAAATATATGTATGAAAAGGGTGGTTTGATGTTCAATACCCAATGCACAACTTTGATGTGGCACCTGTCGCACAAAGCGCATGTTATTATTGCTAGCCCCCCACCCCCACCCCCCCTCCCCCCCACAAACACACACACACTTCATGTTACTGGGAGGGGAATCCAAGCTATGAACGCATGCCCCCAAATAGCTAGGTCTGACATCTCACCCTACCGTAACACAAAACCGAAAGGAGTACATCATGGTCAACCCCCTCCCCCCTTTGCTTCCGATCAAATGTGGACCGTGTGCGGGCCCATAGATGTGTTCTTCTGGCGTTAGATGGGTGAGACCACATATGAACCACACCTGCGGGTGGACCGATGTGTGTGTGTGTGTGTGAAAACGATGTGGTATGATATTTAAATAACCAAATCACAAATTTGATGTGGCACATGCGCATCGCAAATTAACCGGACATCCCCGACCCGACGGAGGTTCATCTAGTACGAAGTAGTACTGTGCCCCCCCCCCCCACACACACACTTTGAGTCGGTGGGAGGGGGCATCTCTCGAAGGCGTATTGTAAGACTGACCAAGAAGAATCACCACCTTGGTCGTATAAGCTCTCTTGTTTGTTGGGTCAAACTCATGCATTGACGTTCCACACGTGGCCCCACAAAATAGGCTAGCTTGTCACCGATAACCACGCGAGGGAGTGCCTAAAGACAACCACTGCGTGCATGTGGCCCAAACATAAAGTGTCATGTGATGTTTGAATATACCCAATGCACAACTTTGATGTGGCAGCGTGCTTTTGGAACCAGAAAGTCCCCACACGGAGTGAGGGTTCACGACACGTGTATACTATATATATAGGGATTCATGTGTATGTGAGCCCTCGAACTTAGGTCTCGAATCTCACCATGATCGACGTACGACTATATGGTAACGCGAACCAAGAGAAGAAGAATCCACCCTGGTAACCTCTCTTGTGTTGTTGGTCGAAGTGATGGACGTCCACGCAGGCCCACGAATATATAGGCCGTCGATGATAACCAAGCGAGGGAGAGTGTCCAAAGACAACCACTGCATGTATGTTCCCCAAACATATGTATGGACATGCGTGATGCATGCATATATGTTTGAATACCAAAAGCACAACATTTTGATGTGGCGCATGCATGCGTCAAAAATCGCACAGTCCCCACAAAGATCTGGTTCATGACGCGCCGCGTGCTCGCCCCCCCCCCCCACTTCGACCCGGTGGGAGGGATTCATGCGTACACATGCGCACAAAGTATAGTTGCATGTACTGAACTGTATAAGACGAACCAAAATTTAATCCCCTCCTAATTATAAGTCAAATTAACCTCTATCGCTGTCGGTCGAAGTGATTGAGCAAGCGGGCACACAGAGATGGACGAAGCATCTCGCCGATAACCCCGTGAGTGAGTGCTAAAGGACAATCGCCATCGCTTGCTTGTGGGCCAAACACATGTATGGAGATGTGTGGTTGTGATGTTTGAATACCTAATATATATGCAGAACTTTGATGTGGCACCTGCCTCGGAAACCTTTAAGTCCCCCACACGAACCGAGGTTCATGACACGTAGTATATATATGTTGGCCCCCTCCCCTCTTCGATGCGTAATATATACTCCTACGTACCGTAACACAACCCGAAAATAATCCTCCTTGTTCGTCAAATTACCTTTCTCGTTGTGTCGTATATTAGATGGATGACGACCTCGCGGGCCCATGGAGGGAAGAGTCGCAGGAGAATGAGTGGCAACCATTGTCTGCACGTGGCCCAATGTGTTGGTCATGTTTTTAATACCCAATATGCACAACTTCTTTGCGGCACCTGCCTCGGAAACCGAAAAGTCCCCACATGGAGCGAGATCGTTTCATGACGTGTGTGTAGTATGTGCTGCCCCGGCCCCCTCCTCCCCTCTTTGACGCGTACTATATACTCCTACCGCAACACAACCCAAAAAGAAACCTCCTTGCTGGGTCAAAGTGATGGAGGACAACCTCGCGGGCCCACGGATGGAAGCATCGCACGCGAGTGAGTGTCCTATATGACATGTAGTATTGCCCCCGGCCAACCTCTTCAACGCGTACTATATATATACTCCTACCCTACGTATAACAAAAACCAAAAAATGACCATCCTTGTGAAGGAAATATGCCCTAGAGGCAATAATAAATTTGTTATTTATATTTCCTTATATCATGATAAATGTTTATTATTCATGCTAGAATTGTATTAACCGGAAACTTGATACATGTGTGAATACATAGACAAAACACAGTGTCCCTAGTATGCCTCTACTAGACTAGCTCGTTAATCAAAGATGGTTAAGTTTCCTAACCATAGACATGTGTTGTCATTTGATGAACGGGAACACATCATTAGGAGAATGATGTGATGGACAAGACCCATCCGTTAGCTTAGCATAATGATCGTTAAGTTTTATTGCTATTGCTTTCTTCATGACTTATACATATTCCTCTGACTATGAGATTATGCAACTCCCGAATACCGGAGGAACACTTTGTGTGCTATCAAACATCACAATGTAACTGGGTGATTATAAAGATGCTCTACAGGTGTCTCTGAAGGTGTTTGTTGGGTTGGCATAGATCAAGATTAGGATTTGTCACTCCGTGTATCGGAGAGGTATCTCTGGGCCCTCTCGGTAATGCACATCACTATAAGCCTTGCAAGCAATGTGACTAATGAGTTAGTTACGGGATGATGCATTACGGAACGAGTAAAGAGACTTGTCGGTAACGAGATTGAACTAGGTATAATGATACCGACGATCGAATCTCGGGCAAGTAACATACCGATGACAAAGGGAATGACGTATGTTGTTGTGCGGTTTGACCGATAAAGATTTTCGTAGAATATGTAGGAGCCAATATGAGCATCCAGGTTCCGCTATTGGTTATTGATCGGAGATATGTCTCGGTCATGTCTGCATAGTTCTCGAACCCGTAGGGTCCTCACGCTTAACGTTCGATGACGATTTATATTATGAGTTATGTGTTTTGGTGACCGAAGATTGTTCGGAGTCCCGGATGAGATCACGGACATGATGAGGAGTCTCGAAATGGTCGAGAGGTAAAGATTAATATATTGGAAGGTAGTATTCAGACACCGGAAGGGTTCCGGAGTGTATCGGGTACATACCGGAGTACCGGAGGGGTTACCGAAACCCCCCGGTGGAAGATATGGGCCATATGGGCCATAGGAGGGAGGCTAACCAGCCCACAAGGGGCTGGTGCACCCCCCACAAGGGAGGAGGCCGAATTGGTCTAGGGAAGGGGGTGGCGCCCCCCTTTCCTTCTCCCTCTCCCTCTCCTTCCCTCTTTCCACCTCCGGAGAAAGGAAAAGTGGGGGGGGGGAATCCTACTAGGAGTGGAGTCCTAGTAGGACTCCCCCCCCCATGGCGCGCCCCCTTTGGTGGCCGGCCTCCTCCTCCCCTCCTTTATATACGGGGGCAGGGGGCACCGTAGAACACAACAGATATTCTCTTAGCCGTGTGCGGTGCCCCCTTCCATAGTTTACTCCTCCGGTCATAGCGTCATAGTGCTTAGGCGAAGCCCTGCGCGGATCACATCAACATCACCGTCACCACGCCGTCGTGCTGACGAAACTCTCCCTCGACCTTCTGCTGGATCAAGAGTTCGAGGGACGTCATCGAGCTGAATGTGTGCTGAACTCAGAGGTGCCGTACATTCGGTACTAGATCGGTTGGATCGTGAAGACGTTCGACTACATCAACCGCGTTGACATAACGCTTCCGCTTTCGGTCTACAAGGGTACGTGGACACACTCTCCCCCTCTTGTTGCTATGCATCTCCTAGATAGATCTTGCATGAGCGTAGGAAATTTTTTGAAATTGCATGCTACGTTTCCCAACACCTTGTTGGTCAAATTAACCTCTCTCATCGCATGTCATAGTGTTGGACGGCGACCTCGCGGGCCCACGTGAGTGAGTGTCCTGGGACCACCACGTGCATGTGGCCCAAAGATGCATATGTCAAACTTTTTCTGCAGCGAACATGCGATCAAAGGAGTTTAGTGTTGAAAATTGAAAAATATAGATAGCATTTGTCCATTTTTTATACATTGATTGATTTCCCAGGGATTTAAATGTGCAAAAATCAAATTTGATCTACATGAGACCCGTGATAGTGCATGAAAATGGATTGCAAACTCATATGTGTACGTGTCCCTGGGTGCATGTTTAGTCCCCATGCAAGAAATTTCTAACATCGAGAATCTTGATTTTAAAATCCAATAAATCCAAAACTAAGTTGAAATTCATAAAACTTATCGTGGTGTCATATGGACACCAATAGACTGTGATATTTTTTTTCAAATTTGAGACAAGTTTTGATATAATCTTCTAACATACAGGAAATTATAAATAATTATCAACCAATATCGCAAACAAACTATTTTATTCGAACTGTGTGCGTTAGACCAACAATGTAAGTGTCGTGCTTCGATTAAGCAATAAAGCGGCAGAATTAATCATCAAAAAGAAAAAATCAATATAATACGTGCCGCGCACACGTCCCGTGTGCCGTACGAGCATGCGTGAGTTGACGAGACGCATGTTAGCAGGCAGACCGGGAGGCCGAGGCATGCGCGTGTTCGCTACGCACTCACCGTGGGGCATGCTAGTAGCTGTGTGAAATGATGGTAGGCGTGCCAGCAATCCGCTGCGCAGGCTCACCGGGAGGCGAGCCAGCCCTTTGACCGCCACCCACCTCGCTCCCACTGCTCCATATTAATGACGCGCCCGATCCACTGGTCATAATAGGCGGCCGCACACCCCGTCCACAGTTGTCACCGCCGCATGGAGTGTATTAGGATTTTGCCGAAGCGCACCATCGGTGGGAGTGGCAACGCCGGGGCTGGTGAAGCACCCGTGCAACGCATGAAGCTGGGCGTAGAGGTTGCTGTCGCCGCTGACGAGGTCTCGCACGGGCAGCAGCGCGACCTTGACTTTGTCGCCGTCGTCGTGCCTCCCCAGCCGGAGCCGGAGGTCCACAGCTACTCCGGCAACGACTCCGACTCGGACGGAAAACCGGTTAGTCCCTCCCCCCTTGTTGGGAACAGAAACCCTTGGTTATGTTCACCGAGTCCATGAAATCAGAGTAAGATTCGTTAGATCCGTGTAGTGTATTGATTGTTTGAATGGTATCTATGGTTAGTGATTAATTTTTTGTTCTGTACAAATGATTTTTTGCTAATAATCCGACTAGGGTTAGCGTGCGTGGTAATAATTCCTAGCCAGATCTTGAGAATTGATTTTGAATGTCCTACATATATGTTTGTGCCCTTTTTTTCTTCCAGATCTTGAGAATTGATTTTGAATGTCCTACATGTATGTTTCTGCCTTTTTTTTCTTCCAGATTGCTATGTACACAGATGAGGCTCCGGCCAGCGGAAACGACATACGCTGTATCTTCCCGCCTTGATTTATTTTACAGAGGCAACATGCAACTGTGCTAAACATATAAAATTATTTAGGGTTCGTTTCGCCTTTTTATACATTGATTTTCCTAGGCATTTTTAACAAATAACCACCACGTTATTATCGCAAACGGTCGTATTAATCCAACCGTGGGCGTTCAACTAACCATTTACTACCGCGGGCAGCTGTTTGATTAGACGGGACGACTGTGAGCAGTCCGCCGTGCACGCCGCGAGCGCTGCAATTTATTGCTGGTTTTAGACTTTTGTTTCGGCCGCCTCGGGAAGGTACATAGAATAGTCCTCCGTTCTCATCTACAAGCACCGCCGCCGAGGATCGCCGCCTGTTGTGAGATGGAGGACGAGCCGGCCAACAAGCGGGGGCGGGTCGAGCCAGAACCGGAAGAGCCTCCGGCGAACATGGACTTCATCAACAGCCTCCCCGACGAGATGTTGGTAACCATCATATCCCACCTCCCCATCGAATATGGCATGCGGAGCACTGTCCTCTCGCGGTGGTGGCGCCCCCTCTGGCACACCACACCCCTAGACATCATCGTCGACCATGAGTTCTACAGCGGGGAGTAGCAACGCCTGGACGCATTGTCCCACGTCCTCGCCACGCACCCTGGGCCTGTCAGACGCCTTGCTATCGGCAGGCTCAATCCCCACAACAAGACCGAACCCAGGTTGCACTACTAGTTCCTATCCCCAGTCCTGGATCGGCTCGAGGAGCTCAGACTTCATGCTAGACGTCCTTGTTCGCTGCCGCCGTCCGTGCTCCGACTCGCGCCCATGCTGCACCGCGCTACATTCAGGCGGTGCATTTTCCTCCGGATCGATGTCGCGCGCGCACTTCATCTCCCTAAACTTAAGCACCTCGAGCTCATTGCCATCCGCATCTCGAAGGAGGATTTGGAGCGCCTGCTTGTCGGCTGTACAGCGCTCGAGTACCTTCGTCTTCATGCGATGGATGGGCTCAGTAGCCTCCACATCACCTCGACGAATGTCCGTGCGATTTATGTGCATTGCTGGCGCCACCCAAGGCTGTCAGTTGAGGTGTTTCACAATATTGTCATTGAGAATGTGCCTTTCCTCGAGAGATTGTATGTACTTGATAAATTAGGTCCAGCAAGAATCAGGGTCATTCACGCACCGAAATTGACAGTGTTGGGCTATTCATGTGCTGAATTCAACGAACTTGTTACTGGATCATTATCCATTCAGGTACAACATTCTTCTTCTTCTCCTTCTTATATATTATTGGACAACACATTTTATCTAATTGTTGTTGATCTATATGTTCGCCTGTCATCCAGAAAATGATTCCCACAAGCTTGACCCGGCCTCTGCGCACAGTGAAGATCTTGACACTACAATCTGTTGGCCCCAATCTGGATGAAGTTGTTAGATTCCTTAGATGCTTTCCTTGCACGGAGAAACTATACATCGAGGTGATGCTCCTTTCCTGTTAATTGTTAACCACAACAGAGCTCAATTTTTTGTTACTTTTTACCCATGATTACATTGAGAAATGTAGAATGATTTCTAAAGGAAATTTGGAGGATTTCAATACATATATTTTTTGAGATGCTAGTGTTGTACGCGTTTTATTCCTTTGCCCGAAATGCTTTCGTGATAAAAGTTTATCATGAAAGATTGAAGGTGGCATTTCACTCTTTTCATGTATTTTAGAAATCCTGCAAATCAAAGAGGCCTGAAGTGTTCAAATCTGCAGGTAAGCACTAACATGTTGTCTTCGTTTGCAGATACTAGCAGGCCCGAAAGTAGAAAATGTTGGGGAATATAACAATCCCATTGAATGCCTTGATCTTCATCTCACAGAAATTACTTTTAACGAGTACCGAGGCACCACACCGGAAATTAAATTCGCCAGGTTCTTTGTTGAGAAAGCAAGGTTGCTCAAGGTAATGAAGTTTGCCCTATATTTACTGCACAGAAGTGAATGGATTGCTAAAGAGCGCAGGCATCTACAGCTGAATGGAAAAGGCTCTGCACAAGCTGAATTTCAGTTTGTAACTTCATATGACAAATTATTCGGAACTCACTGTATCGAGCCGCTATATGACTTCTCAGTGGCTGATCCTTTTGCAGAAATAATGCATGAAAAAGATTATGAAGAAGATGAATTTTATGTGTCTGAATAGTTTGAACCTTGTAATCTTTGAATTTGGGCCTTGTAATGCTGGAATTAGAACCTTGCAATATTTATGGTATTTGTTATATAACGTAATTGGATGTTTAATTTGGTCTTGCAATCATGTCCTGTTACAAGTATATATACGTTGTTCTTTTGTGCACAGAGCATAGATGTTCTGCAGACGGAGCATATCACATCGCACACAGACCACACTAGGTAACCCGTCGGTGATGAATTCATCAATCGCAAACGGTTATATACAAGCAAGTGTTTGCCCACAACACACACAGCTTATTCCATCACAAACAGCTCGGATGGATCAACTGTATGCCACGTATCGCACACGCAACTCTAATCTGATTCGTGCTTGATGTCTCCGCCATTGCTCGCACAGTTCGTCTTATTTGCCACGTATCACTGTGCCGGCCTCTGCTCGCGTCCCTCAGCGCGCTCTGCTCACCGTTAGGCACCGCGGCGCACTCTGCTCGCGTCCGTCGGCGCGCTCTGCTCGCGTACCTCCACGCGCTCGGCTTGTGGATAACTTTTCCTTGCGTGTTCAACTGCTATATGCATATATATGGTTGCTCGCCGTTGAGGCGCCGCGGAGCGCTCTGCTCGTGTCCGTGCGCATGCGCTCTGCCAGCGGTTGGGGCCTGTGCACGATCATGTTGGGGGCCCATATGCATGCTTACAGGAGCAGGTACGCTTTATACATGATAGAAAACCTACCCTCTCCAAACCCTCTCAATGAAGTGACATCAATACATAACCAAAGAAAGAACTCCAAAAAAACCACAGCAATTAGTCCATTAAAATTGGACCTAATTGTGCCTGGGTAAGCTCATTCGATATATATTAGTGACCAAAATGTATGTCATCCATGGGCAAAGCAAGTTTACTTTAAGATACTCCCTCTGTCTGAAAATAAGTGACTCAAATACAAAGGGAAACACCAATGCACATACCCAAATGTTGTCCGCCTTTTAAACGTTGATTTTTTTCTTTCAAAACTATCACTTTTTTATAGCAAATTCGGAAACTATAGTACCCAACACAAAAAAATAAAAACTATGACCCCGTCGGCCTTGTGTGGGCCGAAGAGGGTGTTTTCGGTCTGCATTTGGCCGAAAAGGGCTTTTGGTCTAGCAGTTGACCCAAGAAGGGCTCATCTGGGCCGAAGAGGTAGCGTCGGTGGTGGGCCGGCCGAAAATAGTAGCTTCGGCCTACGCACGACCGAAATGGGCCGTTTTTGGCCTGCCTGCGGCCGAAGAGCTTTTTGGCCAGGCCTTGACCGAAAAGGTCTGGATAAGGCCGACGCTGTCGTCTTGTTCCTCTCATCTGCTCACCTCTGTTTCTTCCTCTCTCTCTCTCTCTCTCTCTCATTCTTCTCTGTAGACCTCGCCTGCCCGCGCCGATCTCCTTCAGTTTGCACCCATTTTCACATCCAAGGCACAGAATAGATAGATCGTAGCATTCTCCGACGGCCTACGGTGGTTTTTTTTGCTATGGGATAGTTATTTGTGCGTTTGGGGAGGAAGAGCCATGGTGGGGTGGAGGAGGTGCTGTTGGGAAGGAGGTGGTGGTGAGGAGGAGCAGCAGCTGTGCAGCAGCTGTGGAGGAGGAGGTGGTGAGAAGGAGGTGGCGGGTCTCATGGTTGAGGCGTCTTGATGATAAACTACGCGGGATTTACGCAGCTGTTACATGTAGACGATCTTCGGATGTTGCAGTTCCTCGTCTAGCACATCGTCCGCCATGTCCCTCTCTACAGCATTCAGAACCACGACCCTCTGTGCACCATCCAGAACCACGACCCTCTGTGCACCGTTCAGAACCTGGTCCTTCACAGCCAGGGAGCTCTGCCTGGCATCAGCCACCTCCTTCACAACCAGGGAGCTACTGGCATCAGCAGATGGATCTAGGTAACACTACTTTGTACATTCTTTTCAACATTGTACTTTCGCAAATCAATTTTACATGTTTTACTTTACCGCAGTCGGCAGCCAGTCGCAACCGTTCATGCATTCAGTGCAGTCACCGATGCTTAGTGGTGGTGCTTCATTCTTAGAGTGCGACGGCGACGATGATGACCAAGCTGCAAACACTTATGACTTCTCGCAGACAGTGTTTCACACTCCACCACCACAACCGACACAGGAGACACAGACTGAGACGAACGAGGTTATCTATGGTCGTGGTTATCATGAGCCTCGTCCACCGCCTCAGCGCTTATCGCCTTGCGGTCCTCGCCCACGGAAGACCCAAATTCGTCGTCGTCCCCCCCTTCCCCCGTGATATGGTTATCTATGTATGAGTCATTATCTATATTAGTTTCGGACTATTCGCATGTGTTACTATCGCACTTGCTTCTATCTGATCAGGAGACGTATATTGTTTTATGTATGCAAGAGACATATTACTATTAATCCACATGGTTATTCGAGTTACATTTCCAAAGAGACTGCAACCGATAATTAAGATACAAGTACATCTGAAATAAACGGTAGGGCTGAACTTAAAAAATACAGCTTACATACTACATGAAGGCATCATCGTCATCCTCCGTCATTGCAGCACTCTTGCCCTTCGATGATGCAGTACTCTTGCCCTTCGTCGATGCAGCACTCTTGCCCTTCGACGATGCGGTACTCTTGCCCTTCGACGATGCGGTACTCTTGGCCTTGGTGCTCGGCATGAAGATATCGTCTTCGTCTTCGCTGTCGGCAGTCCATAAATATGTATGCTCTGCTGCAGTCCTTATAAAATTTTCACTCTTCGTCTGCACTACCTTCTTCCACCTTCCATGCAACCTAAGAAGCTCTTTACGTACCTCCTCATAGGTCCTTTCAGGCCACCCAGACCTACGTAATGCGTGAGCCAACTCATTCAGTATGGTGTCACTACTGATGAGTTCGTCCCATGGAACTATCCTATTGTCCATCCTGAAATCGGTGGCTAGCCTAAGAAGACATTTGCTCATCTCAGGGTGAAAACTACGATCAAAAGGATAATCGGACATCTCGACTACACTAAAATGGACTGCTTATCCACTTCCATGTGAAGGGGGTTTTATAGGTAGAGAGGAGAAAATGGCGGGAAAGAACGACTGTGGTATGAATGGAAGGGGTTGGCGGGAACATCTGGCGGGAAGGGGTTGGCGGGAAACGGGTGACGGGAAGGGGTTGGCGGAAAACGGGTGGCGGAAACATATGAAGGGAAAGAGTTGGTGGGAAAATATTAAAGGAAAGGGTTGCCTGATTTTTTTTTTCAATGTCTACGATGGGTAATGGTTGCACAACATTCATAAGTCAAAATTATATTAAAAAAAACCATTTCGGCCTAACATAAGCTGAAGAGCGCAGCCATGCAGCTTCGGCCCCCCGTTCACGTGAAAAGGTGGGCTCAGGGACTCTTCGGCCTACTGCTGACAAAAAGTACTTTTCGGCCTACTACTGACCAAAAACGCATTTTCGGCCCAGCTGCGGCTCTCTTCGGCCAATGCGTGATCGAAGAGTCCTTTTCGGCCAACTGCCGACCGAAAAGACCCTCTTCGGCCCACACGAGACCGATGGGGTCATAATTTTGATTTTTTAGCATTGGGTGCTATAGTTTTCGAATTTACTATAAAAACGTGATAGTTTTGAAAAAAAATCTTGAACGTTTGGTCGGCAAACGTACAGGCACGGACCCATTTGGTGATGATTCCCTCATTGTCCGCCCTTGAGAGTCGCGTACCCGGCCTTGCGCAGCGACACGAGAGCTCGCCGAAGCTGACGAAGAGCCCACAGCCGCGCTGTGGACGCGCAGGCTCGGCCACAAGTAAAAATATATTCAGCTACAGTAATCAAATCAAGTCTTCATTAAAACATTCAAGCTGCATGATTCCACAAGTGTTGTCAGCCTCTGCCACCAGTCTGGCAAAAACACCACATGCTGGATTGATCGCTTGCACAATTCAGTTAAAGCAATTGCCTGCAAAAGTATAGCACGAGCTGTTTCAGATGGCTTGCAAAAACACAGTAGGGTGTTCTCAAACACACACACACACATAGCAGGGTACTCGTGCACATTAATGCACACTAACCAATAAGAGGAAAAATTCAGAGCGAACAGAACATCCTCACTCGATCAGTTGGATGCACTTACCGTCCTGGTCGAGATGAGTGATGAACTGGAAGCACACACTACAGGAATCAGAACTGTGCATGCATAACAGAAAGCGGCAATTTTAGTAGGATGCAGAACCCGTCGACCAGCATCCCATAAAGACAAAGGGAGGTGGAGCAGCGCCTAGCTTGAGAAGGGGTCCGTGAAGGATTGGTCGCGACGAAGAAAGCCAGTACCAGCGGCGCGATGGGACGGGGGCTGGGGCAGGCGGCCAACAGGAGCACCCAAGCAGTGGTCCGTCGAGCTTGGCGTCTAAGTCGTTGTCAGTCCATATTAGCGACGGCGGTGTCGAGCATGTGGTACAGGGCAGTGTAGAGGAGAGGCACGCTGGCGACCGAGACGACGATAGCACGACGGCGAAGGAGACAAGCGTCGGACGGCGGCGAGAAGGGCGGGTTGTCGTGTAGAGGAGATCGGGTGGCGGAGCGGCGTCATCCATGGAGGCACAGACAAGACGACGGCTACCTCTACCACGAGGTGGACGAGGAGGGGAGCAGCTGCAGAAGACATCAATGCCCATGCATGGCACACATCGGCGGATCAAGAGCTCTGGGTGGTGGGAGCGGTGGTGTTTGTGGGAGGAGCGGCGGCGAGACTTTTCACGAGATTGAGACGGGAGCGAGGGGGTTGGAGAGACCGGGCGTGCGACGTGCCTTAGTGGGTCGTGGTTGTTTTGTTCAGTTTTGCTAGAACTCATCTAGATGAGATATAATTTGGTCTTATTCATTTTTTATAGTCATTGGATGTGATGCTATAAGATGCGTGTGTGCTGACGTGGGTTATATCTGTTCTTATTTTTCCAGGTGAATGAGATCATATTATATCTCATCTAGATGAGTTCTAGGTACTCCCTGTTATGTTTGTTTATGATAGGTTTTGTTTTTTCGGGGGAAGAATAGATCACATGAGGCCGTGTTTTTCGGATCGCAGCAGTTGGTTTGTTTAGATGGACTTTTTTTCGGGGGAAGTATCGATCGCACGAGCCGAGGAAGTAGCGAACGAGCGACGAGGGGAAGAGGGCTGGTTGAACCATTACCATGACGACGACCACTGCAGATTCTCCTTTAACAGTAGAGATTAAGATAGGTTGTATTTCTCTTTGATCTATCGATTTGGTTTGGCCAATTAGATTGGTTTTCTTGCAATGGGAGAGGTGCTTTGTGATGGGTTCAATCTTGCGGTGTCCTCCCCCAGTGACAGAAGGGATAGCGAGACACGTATTGTATAGTTGCCATTAAGGATAAAAAGATGGGGTTTATATCATATTGCTTGAGTTTATCCCTCTACATCATGTCATCTTGCTTAAAGCGTTACTCTGTTCTTATGAACTTAATACTCTAGATGCAGGTAGACCTGTTCATGGACAACCCGGCCCGCCGGCCCGAACCTGAAGCCCGACATTCGGGCCGGGCTCGGGCTCCACTTTCTGACCCGAAGCCCGGCCCGAAAGCCCGAATAAAACCCGATATGTATATATAAACGTATTTTATTCGAAATATAGGTATAATAAATTAATATAATATCCCAAAAATGATTAATTTAATTAAAAAATGCCACTGTTCATGTACTTTGGGCCGGGTCGGGCTGGGCTCGGGCTTGGGATTTTTTTCTTCAGGCTTTGTCAAGCCCGGCCCGAACCCGACCCGGCCCGACAAATGATCAGGTTTAGATGCAGGCTGGAGTCGGTCGATGTGTGGAGTAATAGTAGTAGATGCAGAATCGTTTCAGTCTACTTGTCACGGACGTGATGCCTATATTCATGATCGTTGTCATAGATGTCGTCATAATTATGCGCTTTTCTATCAATTGCAACAGTAATTTGTTTACTCACCGTATGCTTTCTTCGAGAGAGAAGCCTCTAGTGAAACCTATGGCCCCCGGGTCTATTTTCCATCATATATTTTCAGAGCTATAAAACCAAAACCCCCAAAATACCTTGCTGCAATTTATTTATATTTACTTTATTTTGCCTTTTAATTATCTTTTACATCTATCTCTATTAGATCTCACTCTTGCAAGTGACCGTGAAGGGATTGACAATCCCTTTTTCGCGTTGTGTGCAAGTGTTTGTTAGTTTGTGCAGGTGCATATATTGGAGACTTGCTTGTTCCTTCTACTGGATTGATACTATCAGGACTCCGATCCTAAGTCACACCGATCTAGCATGTAACACATCATATCACTTTGCGGCCTCACGCACTGTATTCCCACGGCTGTAGCCTTACCTAGGCCGGGACCGTTTGCGCGTTTTGGCTCACGTATATGATTGTGTCGCTAGCATCCATATGACAGAGAACACGGGCCGACATGACTAGTCGTAAACCCAAGGCGACACAAATTTACAGGGATAGGCATACATGACCCAGCAATGCACGTGTCGGTCAGCAGCGAGTGTAGCCGGGCTGTAGAAAGCTATCAGGACTCCGGTGAACACCGCGTGACATTTCCCCGAAGGGATAGACACAGGAGCAAAAAAGGACACATGCCGGTCAGCCCATGTGTTCCGGAGCAGTAGCGAACTACCATGGCTCAGTGGAAGCACTAGGAGATATTTTCCCAGAAGGAAGGCTACCAAGAATAAACAACTAGGTGTCGGATTCCACACATACCAAGCATTTCAATAACATACACACAATATGCTCGATATGTGTAAATACAACATGGCATCACAACAAAACTCTACGACCCAGAGTATTTATTTGAAAGGCTCCGAAGAGCCATACATAGCATGATATTACAAACATGGGTCTCATGACCCAACATACAAAGTCATACAAGCAACAAGCACATGCGGAAGCTAATCCTGTCTGAGTATAGACAGCTGAAAAGAAAGAAGGCTAGGAAGCCTTTCTATCTACAAGACCCTCCATAGGAACCATACCTCTGTCTCGAATTCCCAAGCTAATTGTCGAAGCCCACGTGGAACTACTAGTGAGACTGAAGTCTCCTCTGCAAAAACATAAATTAAGCAAACGTGAGTACAAATGTACTCAGCAAGACTTACATCAGAACTAGCTACATATGCATCAGTATCAACAAAGAGGGTTGTGGAGTTTGACTGCAGCAAGCCAGCTTTGACTCAGTGGCTATCCTGTACTATGACTAGCAGCATTTCTTTGAGGTGGCGCACACGAGTCCACATATTCACCATATCAATACACCACTATGGATCCGCTCCCGTCTCCCTACGAGAAGGCCATCCATAGCACTCACACTTATCTTGCGCATTTTAGAGTATCCACTTTAAGTTATCTATGAACAATGTAAGCGTTCCAAGTATTTCATATCCGCGGACACGGCTATTCGAATAGATCATGTTAACCCTGCAGGGGTGTACTTCTTCACACACGCTCTCGCCACTTACCGCCATGTACACGTCATGTATCTCGGCAACCTTCAAGCGGAAGCCTAGCGAGGGTGTCGGCCACGACCTGACTAACCACACAAGTCTCTAGTCTAGGTTTATCGCCTATTTGAGTTCCATCAGCAAGGAAGTCCGGCCGGGGTTTCCACTACGGCCCCAAACGATGCGTGCAGGGTTCCCAAGCCCACCAAGCGGGTGCTACTTGGTACACCGGGCCACGGTGCCTAGTCTGTCCCAAGCCCACCTGTACCGGGTGCCACTTGGTAGACTACTAACACAACCTACAAACACCAGAAACTAGTTGCAACTCCTGGACAGAGATCGAGGTGATTAATAAGCCGAGAGGGGTCGAGTTACTGGAACCCAATGTGTGGTAGTAACTGTCTTGGATCACAAACACAGAACTCAGTTCCTGAGGACGGTTTCAATGAAACAACCCACCAGGTACTCCTACATGGCCTCTCATCGCTATCTTTACCAAATCGTGTTCACACACTTAGCTCTCAACAGTAGGACATGTTCACCACATTCCAATTCATCCCCGATGAATCAGCCCTAACTCAACTCTAAGCAATAGCAGGCATGACAAGCAAGCATGGATGAGTAGGCACATCATGGCTCAAACAACTCCTACTCATGCTAGTGGGTTTCAACTATTTACTGTGGCAAAGACAGGTCATGCAGAGGAAAGGGTTCAACTCCCGCAACATGTAACAGGTGAATCGTTGTTGTCCTAATGCAGTAAAAGAGAGCAGGAGCGAGAGAGTGGGATTGTATCGGAATACTCAAAGGGGGTTTGCTTGCCTGGCAGGGTGGTGGAAGGGTACTGCCCTTCGGTTGGATACTCACAGATATCCTCGGGTGCAGGACCTACCACGGAGATCACACCGGTAACACAATCAAGACATGGCAATATGCAACAATATGATGCATGCACATGACAAGACAAAATGAGTGTGTTGAGCTAATGCAACTAAAACCAGAGGGGTTTGAGCCAATTTGAACCAAAGGTTCAAATTCAAACTCAAACTATGAATTTCCAAAGTGCATTAACTTGTTTTGATCTATACAGCAAGGTTAAGTTGCTTTGTCTTGCATGAAATCAGTACCAATGGATAGATTGGATTTTTCTGATCATTTTTCATATATAAATCTTTTCCATCTGAGCTATAGATTATTTTCTATGATTTTATGAAGTTTAGGCCTTTTTCTGGATTTTCTTATTATTTAGAAATTAAACTAATTCCAGAAAAGGAATTACAGCGTCAGCACTGCATCATCATGACATCAGCGGGTCAACGGGGCGGCCCAGGTTAAACTAACCAGTGGGTCCCGCGAGTCAGTGACTAACTAAACTAACCTAATTTAATTAACACTAACCTAGGTTAATTAGCAGGGTGGGCCCCACCTGTCATTGAACCAGGGGAGGTCAAACCCCTAGTTAGCAGGGCCTAACACGCCGGCGGCTTGACGTCGACGAGGCCGGATGCGGCGACGAGCTGCAGGATTCCTCCTCCGGTGACCAAATGACCGGCGGAGGGCATCTACGTGATGCGGACACTCGCCCGCATCGAATGGTGGTGGTGGTTGGGCCTGGGGTGGCCGAAGTCGTCGCCGGCGTCGACCTCGGCGGTTGCCGGAGCTCGGGTGAGCTCGGGGTCGAGGCTACGGCGGGCGAGGCGACGCGTGCGAGGCATCTACGGGCCCTACGCGGCGCGGGCAGCAAGCTGGGCACGACGACCGGGCCATTAGATGGCCGGGGTGAGTCGGCGGCGAGCACAGGCGGCGACGCGTGCGGGTGAGCGCGGTGCGGTGGCTACGGCATGTGAGAGAGAGAGCGAAGAGGATGAGGACAGGCAATGGCTCACGGTGAGTCGGATGAGGTGGACGGCGAGCTCGGAGGAGGTCCGGAGCGGTCGGGGCGGCGAGGTCGATCTCGGCGGCCGAACGATCGGGGACGGGCTCGGTGATGGCGGTGCAGGGCGTCCGGCGGCATTTGGCACGTCGAGGAGGACGAGGGCATCGGGGCGGAGCTCGTGGATACAGCGAGGGGGCGAGGGAGAGGCGGTGGCGTCGACTACAACGGCGGCGTGCTCACGGGCACGTCGGCCATGGCTTCCAGAGGGCGAGGGGGAGAGCAGGGGGAAAGTGAGGTGTCTAGGGGGGCTCGGGACGGCACCGAGGGGCGTCATCCACGCGTCCAGGCCCTCGGTGGCAAGCAGGAGGTGGAGAGGCGCGTGCTCGTGAGCGGCGGCCACGCGCGCTGTCCTCCTGGCGGGAGGTAAGTGATGACTGGCAGAGGCCAGTGGGCTGGGCCTCTGCTGGTCCGCCAGGTAAGTGCCCAGTTCTTTCTCTCTCTCTCTTTTATTTTCTGTTTTCTAATTATTTTGCTCTGTTTTGAATTAGTAAAAATACAAACCCATTTTGTAAAATCCTGAAAATAATTATGGGCACTATTTGAATTATTTCCAAGAGCCCTCAAATGCTTTCAAGATTATTTGGACATTTTAAAAATATTTATAGGATTTAAATGTCCAAATATAAATACTTATGATTTAATTCAAAAATCCAGAGTGTCCTAGAAAAATGTGCACCATTTTTGGCAGAGGTTCTGGACCAATTAAAAAATGATGAACTTTTGTGAAAGGCATTTTGGGTTCATTGAAATGTCAGTTGAACCTGGTATTTTTCAGGGGGTGCTAGGGTTTGTTGATCCCCATTTCAAGTTTAAAGAAAATTTAGACATGATGCATCACTCTACCTAGTCCACAAGCAAGGCTAAAGCTAGGGCTGTGACAGATACCTTGGTTCTTAACTGAGGGAAATACTTATCTCTACTTTGCTGCATCACCCTTTCCTCTTCAAGGAAAAAATCAACGCAAGCTCAAGAAGTTGCATTAGCGACAAACACTTTGCCCTCAGATCTGAGATAGAAGGCATACCCAATCGTCTCCTTTGGGTATCCTATGAACACGCATTTGTCCGCTTTGGGTTTGAGCTTTTCTGGCTGAAGCTTTTTGACATAAGTATCGCAGCCCCAAACCTTAAGAAACGACAGCTTAGGTTTCTTGCCTAACCATAGTTCATACGGTGTCATCTCTACGGACTTAGATGGTTCCCTATTTAAAGTGAATGCAACTGTCTCTAATGCATAACCCCAAAACGAGAGTGACAGATTGGTAACGGACATCATAGAATGCACCATATCCAATAAGGTACGATTACGATGTTCGGACCATTACGCTGTGGTGTTCCAGGTGGCATCAATTGTGAAACAATTCCACATTGTCTTAAGTGATTGCCAAACTCATAACTCAGATACTCTCCCCCTTGATCAGATCATAGGAATTTAATCTTCTTGTTACGATGATTCTCAACTTCACTCTAAATTGCTTGAACTTTTCAAACGTTTCATACTTATGCTTCATTAAGTAAATATAGCCATATCTACTCAAATCATCGGTGAATGTGAGAAAGTAACAATATCTGGTACACAGCACGGCATACATAATAGAACCTATGGCTGAGGCATAGGGAATGGCTTTCATTTTCTCTTTATCTTCTGTCGTGGTCGGACTTTGAGTCTGACTCAATTTCACACCTTGCAACAGAGGCAAGAACCCTCTCATTGACTGGTCCATTTTGAACTTCCTCAGAACTTTGTCAAGGTATGTGCTTTGTGAAAGTCCTATTAAGCGTCTCGATCTATCCCTATAGATCTTGATGCCCAATATATAAGCAGCTTCACCGAGGTCTTTCATTGAAAAATTCTTATTCAAGTATCCTTTTATGCTATCCAAAAATTCTATATCGTTTCCAATCAGCAATATGTCATCCACATATAATATCAGAAATGCTACATTGCTCCCACTCACTTTCTTGTAAATACAGGCTTCTTCGTAAGTCTGTATAAAACCATATGCTTTGATCACCTCATGAAAGCGTATATTCCAGCTCCGAGATGCTTGCACCAATCCATAGATGGATCGCTGGAGCTTGCACACTTTGTTAGCACCCTTAGGATCGACAAAACCTTCTGGTTGCATCATATACAATTCTTCTTTAAGAAACCCATTAAGGAATGTAGTTTTGACGTCCATTTGTCAGATTTCATAATCATAAAATGCGGCAATTGCTAACATGATTCTGACAGACTTAAGCATTGCTACGGGTGAGAAAGTCTCATCATAGTCAATCCCTTGAACTTTTCAAAAACCTTTTGCGAGAAGTCGAGCTTTGTAGACAGTGATATTACCATCATCGTCTGTCTTCCTCTTGAAGATCCATTATTCTCAATGGCTTGCCGATCATCGGGCAAGTCCACCAAAGTCCACACTTTGTTCCCATACATGGATCCTATCTCAGATTTCATGGCCTCAAGCCATTTGTCGGAATCTGGGCTCATCATAGCTTCTTCATAGTTCGTAGGTTCGCCGTTGTCTAACAACATGACTTCCAAGATAGGATTACCGTACCACTCTGGTGTGGTACGTGTTCTGGTCGACCTATGAGGTTCAGTAGTAACTTGATCCGAAGTTTCATGATCATCATCATTAGCTTCTTCTCTAGTTGGTGTAGGCATCACGGGAACAGTTTTCTCTGATGTGCTACTTTCCAATTCGAGAGAAGGTACAACTACCTCATCAAGTTCTACTTTCCTCCCACTCACTTCTTTCGAGAGAAACTCCTTCTCTAGAAATGACCCATTCTTAGCAACAAAGATATTGCCTTCGGATTTGTGGTAGAAGGTATACCCAATAGTTTCTTTAGGGTATCCTATGAAAACACACTTCTTCGCTTTGGGTTCGAGCTTATCAGGCTGAAGCCTTTTGACATAAGCGTCGCATCCCCAAACTTTAAGAAACGACATCTTAGGTTTCTTGCCAAACCATAGTTCATACTGTGTCATCTCAACGGATTTAGACGGTGCCCTATTTAACGTGAATGCGGCTGTCTCTAATGCATAACCCCAAAATGATAAAGACAAATCGGTAAGAGACATCATAGAACGCACCATATCTAATAAAGTACGATTACGACGTTCGGACACACCATTACGCTGTGGTGTTCCAGGTGGCGTGAGTTGTGAAACAATTCCACATTGTCTTACATGAAGGCCAAGCTCGTAAGTCAAATATTCACCTCCGCGATCAGATCGTAGAAACTTTATTTTCTTGTTACGATGATTCTCCACTTCACTCTGAAATTCTTTGAACTTTTCAAATGTTTCAGGCTTGTGTTTCATCAAGTAGATATATCCATACCTACTCAAATCATCTGTGAAGGTCAGAAAATAACGATACCCGCCGCGTGCTTCAACAATCATCGAACCACATACATCAGTATGTATTATTTTCAATAAGTCATTAGCTCGCTCCATTGTTCTGGAGAATGGTGTTTTAGTCATCTTACCCATGAGGCATGGTTCACAAGTATCAAATGATTCATAATCAAGTGATTCCAAAAGTCCATCCGCATGGAGTTTCTTCATGCGCATTACACCAATATGACCTAAACGGCAGTGCCACAAGTATGTTGCACTATCATTATCAACTTTGCATCTTTTGGCATCAATATTATGAATATGTGTATCACTACGATCGAGATTCAACAAGAATAGACCATTCATCAAAGGTGCATGGCCATAAAAGATGTTACTCATATAAATAGATCAACCATTATTCTCTGACTTAAATGAATAACCGTCTCGCAATAAACAAGATCCAAATATAATGTTCATGCTCAACGCTGGCGCAAAATAATAATAATTGAGGTCTAAAACTCATCCCAAAGGTAGATGTAGAGGTAGCGTGCCGACGGCGATCACATCAACCTTGGAACCATTCCTGACGCGCATCGTCACCTCGTCCTTAGCCAATCTTCGTTTATTCCGCAGCTCCTGTTTCGAGTTACAAATATGAGCAACCGAACCAGTATCAAATACCCAGGCGCTACTACGAGCATTAGTAAGGAACACATCAATAACATGTATATCAAATATACCTTTGTTCACTTTGCCATCCTTTTTATCTGCCAGGTACTTGGGGCAGTTCCACTTCCAGTGACCATTTCCTTTGCAGTAGAAGCACTCGTTTTCAGGCTTGGGTCCATCTTTGGGCTTCTTCACGGGAGCGGCAACTTGCTTGCCATTCTTCTTGAGGTTCCCTTTCTTTCCCTTGCCCTTTTTCTTAAAACTGGTGGTCTTGTTAACCATCAACACTTGATGTTCTTTCTTGATTTCTACCTCCGCTGAGTCAATTGGTTGTGGTACCCAGACATTTTGAGTATGTGTTCACTGACAGAACTGTTCTCCTCCATCTTACAGCTAAAGAACTTGTTGGAGACTTCATTACTCTCAACCCGGGCATTAGCTTGAAATATCAACTTCAGCTCTTCGAACATCTCATATGCTCTGTGGCGTTCAAAACATTTTTGAAGTCCCGGTTCCAAGCCATAAAGCATGGCACACTGAACTATCGAGTTGTCATTAGATCGAGCCTGCCAGACGTTCACAATGTCTGCATCAGCTCCTGCAGCAGGTCTGTCACCTAGCGGTGCATCAAGGACATAATTCTTCTGTGCAGCAATGAGGATAATCCTCAAGTTACGGACCCAGTCAGTGTAGTTGCTACCATCATCTTTCAACTTAGCTTTCTCTAGGAACACATTAAAATTCAAGGGAACGGTAACACGGGCCATTGATCTACAACATAGATATGCAAAAACTATTAAGACTAAGTTCATGATAAATTTTAGTTCAAATAATCAAATTACTAATGAACTCCCACTTAAATCAACATCCCTCAAGTTTTATAAGTGATACATGATCCAAATCAACTAACCCATGTCCGATCATCATGTGAGATGGGGTAGTTTTCAATGGTGAACATCTCTATGTTGATCATATCTACAATATGACTCACGTTTGACCTTTCGGTCTCCAGTGTTCCGAGACCATGTCTGTACATGCTAGGCTCGTCAAGTTTAAACCAAGTATTCTGCATGTGCAAAACTGGCTTACACCTGTTGTATGTGAACGTAGAATCTATCACACCCGATCATCATGAGGTGCTTCGAAACAATGAACTTTAACAACGGTGCATACTTGGGGAGAACACTTTTATCTTGAAATTAAGTGAAGGGATCCTCTTATAATGCTACCGTCGTTCTAAGCAAAATAAGATGCATAAAGGATAAACATCACATGCAATCAAAAATATGTGACATGATATGGCCATCATCATCTTGTGCTTTTAATCTCCATCTCCAAAGCATCGGCATGATCTCCATCGTCACAAGCACGACACCTTGATCTCCATCGTTGCGTCGGTGTCGTCTCGCCAACTATTGCTTCTACAACTATTGCTAACGCATAGCGATAAAGTAAAGCAATTACATGGCGCTTAAGTGATTGACACGCAGGTCATACAATACTTAAAGACAACCCTAAGGCTCCTGCCAGTTGTCGTACTCATCGACATGCAAGTCGTGAACTTATTACAAAACATGATCATCTCATACATCAACATATATCACATCACATCTTGACCATATCACATCACAACATGCCCTGCAAAAACAAGTTAGATGTCCTCTACTTTGTTGTTGCAAGTTTTACGTGGCTGCTACGGGCAACTAGTAAGAACCATTCTTACCTACGCATAACCACAACAGTGATTATCAAGTTGCTATTTAACCTTCTACAAGGACCGCCGTAGTCAAATCCAATTCAACTAAAGTAGGAGAAACAGACACCCGCCAGCCACCTTTATGCAAAACAAGTTGCTTGTCAGTCGGTGGAACCGGCCTCATGTGCGTGGACATGTAAGGTTGGTTCGAGCCGCTTCATCCCACAATGCCACTGAATCAAAATAATACATTGGTGGGAAGCAATATGAACATCACCGCCCACAACTCCTTTGTGTTCTACTCATGCATATCATCTACGCATAGACCTGGCTCATGATGCCACTGTTGGGGAACGTTGCATGGAAAACAAAAAAAATCTACGTGCACGCAAGATATATCCATGGAGATGCATAGCTACGAGAGGGGGGAGAGCATCTACGTACCCTTGTAGATCGCTAAGCGGAAGCGTTTATCAACACGGTTGATGTAGTCGTACACCTTCACGATCCGTCCCAATCAAGTACCGAACGTACGGCACCTCCGTGTTCAGCACACGTTCAGCTCGATGACGTCCTCGCCTTCTAGATCCAGCAAGAGAGGCAAAGTAGTAGATGAGTTCCGGTAGCACGACAATGTGGTGACGATGGTGGTGAAACTATTCCGTAGGGCTTCACCAAGCACAATGGTTTAGAGCGGAGGATGAACTAGAGGGAGAGGGGGCGCTGCACACGGCTTGGGAATCGTGGTGTGTGTTACCCCCTCCTCCCCTTACATATATATATAGGTGGAGGGGGGAGGGGACGCTGCCTAGGGAGCACCCTAAGGGGGCCGGCGGCTATGACGACCCCGACTTAATCGTGCACTAATCATACACGCAAATGCACATGATCAAGCCTAAGGACTCACTTGAAGATATCACAACACAACTCTAAAACATAAATAAATTCATACAAGCTTAATATTACAAGCCAGGGCCTCGAGGGCTCGAATACATAGCTCGATGACATACAAGTGTCAGCGGAAGCGTCAGATATCTGGGTACAGATATATTACAGAACATAGAGATAAGCCTTCACAGAGGCGGGGCAAAATAAAAACTACGATCGAAAAGGCGTGGGCCTCCTGCCCTGGACCCTCCGATCCTACTCCTGGTCGTCAGACAGCTCCTCGTAGTAGTACTCTCCGGGCTAGTAGTAGTAGTGGTTGTCGACGGGGACATCTGGCTCAGGGCCTCCGTCGTCTGGATGCGATAAATGGATAAAGGGGGGAAAAGGAAAATAAAGCAAATGTGAGTACTCATCCGAAGTACTCAGCAAGCAAGGATCTACACTACATATGCAACATTTTCAAAGGGGGCTGTATATGTGGACTGGACTGCAGAAATGCCAGAATAGAGGGGGAAAGCCTAGTCCTATCAAAGACTAGCATCTTCAACATCTTCAACGGTCTCGCAGCATTAGAAGAAAGCAGAATAACATAATGTAAAGTATAGTAGTAAAGTCATCAACCTCGACCAGAGATTCTTCCTCGACTCCCTGCGAGAAAGCAATCCCAGAGCCGTACTATCCAGTTCTCATCTCATGTCATGTTCTAGTTGTACCGATCGGGATACAACTCCGAGTGTCCGTTGCCGTAGGACAGGCTATCGATAGAAGTTTCTTCCCTGCAGGGGTGCACCAACTTACCCACCACTCTCGCTTAACTCCAGCCGGAGACACTTTTCTGGGTCATGCCCGGCCTCGGCTAAGCAACACGCCGCAACCCGACCAAATACTTAACAGAGAGGTCAGCACGCCGGTCTAACCTATGCCCCCAGGGGTCTTGGGCCTTCGCCCCGGGAACTCCTGCGCGTTGCGTGGGCGGCCGGAAGCAGACCTAGCAACCCCTTAATACAAGCGCGATTGCGTAACCAGTCCAATCCAGCGCGCGCCACTCAGTTGCTGACGTCTATTAAGATTCGGCTGAAGTATACGACGCAGAATGCCCATACTATGCCCACGTGATGGTTAGTGCTATCGGGCCAGAGGCCCCTCGGATCAAATATCCAAACCGTAGTGGATTAGGAGCGCGCGGAAACGAGCAGAGACTCATGATCGATGTGACCCCGTCGCCCCGTCTCGAGGACTTGCGGCAAGGGCTAAGAATGCCCGGCCACGCCTCGTAGTTATCTCGCAGGCACCTCTCAGGTCAACCCAACTCCACATCACTTCGCATTCATGCTCGCGCGGGTACCCCTCAGGGCCGACCCGTCTTTAGTATCATGGTTCATAGTCAAGTCATAATATCCAAGGTAGCTGTGTGTCTGACACCGAAGGGAACCCTGAGGAATCACCCTCGATGGAATTCCCGCTCGATGTTATCATCAAGGTGAACGAAGGAGGAATCACCCTCGAGGTCCACACTTGAGAGATTGCGTGATGGCGTCGGTATCGGGGGTGGTGTAGGAGGAATCACCCTCGCTTACCACGACCGATTAACTAACCTACAAGGTTATCATCAGAAGTGCTGACGAGGTAGCACCCTCGGCACCCGATAGTAACCTAGCAGCGTCGAGCATCTTACGGGAAGTGACGTGCGGTGCCAGGTTCTAATCTTCGATCCCGTTGCTCGGGTCTTCTGAGAGTCCAGCAGGGCAGTCGGGACAAGTGGGTCTCTGATCAGGCTCTACCCATCATATCTAAACAGTTTAGGATAACAGGCAGGTATCAACAGTAGGCTACAATTAAACAGGCTATGCAACAGATATAGGAAGGTAACCGCAGAGCCGTACTATCCAGTTCTCATCTCATGTCATGTTCTAGTTGTACCGATCGGGATACAACTCCGAGTGTCCATTACCGTAGGACAGGCTATCGATAGAAGTTTCTTCCCTGCAGGGGTGCACCAACTTACCCACCACTCTCGCTTAACTCCAGCCGGAGACACTTTTCTGGGTCATGCCCGGCCTCGGCTAAGCAACACGCCGCAACCCGACCAAATACTTAACAGAGAGGTCAGCACGCCGGTCTAACCTATGCCCCCAGGGGTCTTGGGCCTTCGCCCCGGGAACTCCTGCGCGTTGCGTGGGCGGCCGGAAGCAGACCTAGCAACCCCTTAATACAAGCGCGGTTGCATAACCAGTCCAATCCAGCGCGCGCCGCTCAGTCGCTGACGTCTATTAAGCTACGGCTGAAGTATACGACGCAGAACGCCCATACTATGCCCACGTGATGGTTAGTGCTATCGGGCCAGAGGCCCCTCAGATCAAATATCCAAACCGTAGTGGATTAGGAGCATGCGGAAACGAGCAGAGACTCACGATCGATGTGACCCCGTCGCCCCGTCTCGAGGACTTGAGGCAAGGGCTAAGAATGCCCGGCCACGCCTCGTAGTTATCTCGCGGGCACCTCTCAGGTCAACCCGACTCCACATCACTTCGCATTCATGCTCGCGCGGGTACCCCTCAGGGCCGACCCATCTTTAGTATCATGGTTCATAGTCAAGTCATAATATCCAAGGTAGCTGTGTGTCTGACACCGAAGGGAACCCTGAGGAATCACCCTCGATGGAATTCCCGCTCGATGTTATCATCAAGGTGAACGAAGGAGGAATCACCCTCGAGGTCCACACTTGAGAGATTGCGTGACGGCGTCGGTATCGGGGGTGGTGTAGGAGGAATCACCCTCGCTTACCACGACCGATTAACTAACCTACAAGGTTATCATCAGAAGTGCTGATGAGGTATCACCCTCGGCACCCGATAGTAACCCAGCAGCGTCGAGCATCTTAGGGGAAGTGACGTGCGGTGCCAGGTTCTAATCTTCGATCCCGTTGCTCGGGTTTTCTGAGAGTCCAGCGGGGCAGTCGGGATAAGTGGGTCTCTGATCAGGCTCTACCCATCCTATCTAAATAGTTTAGGATAACAGGCAGGTATCAACAGTAGGCTACAATTAAACAGGCTATGCAACAGATATAGGATGGTAACAGCAGCAGTAACATCTAATGCAAGCATAAGAGGGAAGAGATTAGGTGATATCGGAATGCTCAAAATGGGGGTGCTTGCCTGTCTGCTCGACGGCAAGGGCAGGGTCGTCGGGGACGTAGTCGTACTCCGGAGCGGCGTCTGCCTCAGGAGTTACGGCAACGTCGGGGTCTACCAAAAGAGAAGAGGGGGAGGAAACAAGTAAATATAATGCAAACAGATGCAACACAGTGCGTCACGCTATGATGCAGTGCAGGGTTGCCTAAATATGCCTCTAAGTCATTTTAGTTATTTTTAGAATTAATCTGGGATTTATTAACCGGTGTGTGTGCACTATTCATCGGCCGGAAATCAAGCTCGAAGTTACGAGTTCTCCTACATAGGAGGTTCCGACAGGGAAACAGAGGGCACGATTAGACTCGTCTCGTCGTTCTGAGCAACTTTCATGTTTTAACTTTTTCGATCTGAGCTACGGTTTAAAAGTTATTAATTTTTTAAGTTTATTTGAATTTTTGGAATTATTTTTATTAACAGAATTGAATTATGACATCAGCATGACACAGAGATGATGTCAGCAGTCAACAGAGCGCTGACCTGGTCAAACTGACCAGTGGGGCCCACATGTCAGCCTCTGTTAGTTTAACAGAGTATTAAACTAATCTAACAGGGTAATTAGAGGTGTGGGCCCAGCCTGTCAGGGAGTGATTAGATTAAACTAATTACTTTTATTTATTAAATCGCTTATTTAGTATAATTAAGTGCTGGGGCCCACATGTCAGCCACACAGGGGAACAGTGCCGCGCGTTGACCACCGTCAACACGGTCAACGGAGCAGCGGGGCCCACCGGCCAGCGACCCAGATGGGTCTACGTGGCGGCCAGGTCAGCGGACGGCGCCGGAGTTGCTCCGGCGATCGTTTCCGCGGCGGTTCCTCGCCGGAGTCGGGCGGAAATGCGCTATGGTGGCTCAAAACACGCGCGGATGGTTGTTTTCAAACGAGGACTCGATGTCGCATCGATCTACGGCGGTGGCGCGGGCTAGAACGGCCGGAGTCGAGCGCCACTACAACGCCGGCGGACGGCCTGTTCGGGCAGCACTCAGAATCACTACTAGCGGCTTCAAGGAGGAAAGCAAATGGCACGGTCGGCAACAGAGAGACGTCATGAGCTCGTTGGGCAGCTCGGGCGAGCTTGGCAGTGGCTGTGGCCACGGCCAGGAGCTCGTCTGCGGCGACGCGTGCGGCCAAACATGGCGCGGCATCTACGGCCGGCGACAGGCAATGCAGAGAAGAGGGAAAGGGGAACATGGAGCTCACCGAGCGGTCACGAAAGACCCATGGTGGTTTAGGAGCAGCAGCGCTCGCCGGAGAAGAAGGGGATCGCCGGCGTCCGAGAGGAAGAAGACGAGGATGATGCGCTTGATGCAGGGGGTCCCAGCTCCTCCAAGTAACACCACTCGACGCTGCAATCGACGGCGGAGCTGTGGGACTTGAGTAGGCGACGTGGAAGCGGCGGTGGCCGCGGCAACGGCGAGCGGCGACGATGGCGGTGTTCGGTCGAGGGGGATATGAGGGGAAAAGAAACGGCGCGAGCGAGGGAGAGGACGGGGGAGTGACCGAGGGAGCCAGGGGGAATGGAGGAGCTCGACCTTATCCTCCCCTCGTCCCTGTTTCGTCGGTGGCGGCGACGTGTCGGCGCCGCGCAGGCGCGCGCGGGCTCGGCCAGCGGGAGGACGACAGCGCGAGGGAGAGAGGTGAGGTGGGCCTGCTGGGCTGGGCCAGTGCACTGTGCACTTGGTCCAGTCCAGTTTAAGCCTTTTGCTTTTTCTTATTTTCTATTTCACTTTTCTTTTCTGTTTTGATTTAGTTAGGGCACTTTTGCATTTTTGTAAAGTTTGAGAATTGTCCCAAATATTGTAATGCAATATTAGCCTTGACCAAAAATTTGTTTGAGCCAAATTGGGTTCCATTTGAAATTGAAATGATTTTAATTGGATTTAATATTGCTGTTTTGGTGTTGTTTCAATTTGTTTAAGTCACTTAATTAATCCAAGTATTACTGGTGATATTTTTATGTGTGCTCTTGGAATATTTGCTAATTAGTGAACATTTTTCCAAAGGTGTTTGAGCAAACTTATTTTGCACTTTTGAATTTTGAGTTGATTTGCTTTGGATAACCACTATGTTTAGGCACTGCAAATGATATGACTTGGCAATATTAGCAGCTGATCACAGTGGTAGTTACACAGGGGTGTTACAAGTTCTCCTCCTCTAAAAGAAATTCTCGTCCCGAGAATTTAGGAGGTAGAAGGAAAGTGGCCGGGATATTCTTTGCGAAGATGATCCTCGCGTTCCCAAGTGGCTTCATCTTCAGTGTGATTTGACCACTGCACTTTTAGGAACTTGGTCGTCTTCTGATGAGTTCGACGTTCAGCTTCATCAAGGATGCGGATCGGATGCTCCTTATAAGATAATTCATCTTGCAACTGAAGCATCTCGTGATCCACTGCGCGGTGCGGAGATTCCTTGAAGCATTTGCGAAGTTGCGACACGTGGAAGACATCATGGATATGAGAGAATTGCGGCGGCAACTCCAATTTATATGCCACCTGTCCACGTCTGGCAACAATGCGAAAGGGACCAATATAGCGAGGAGCTAGCTTGCCCTTGATTCCGAAACGACGGGTGCCCTTCATAGGAGTGACACGTAGATAAGCTTGATCACCTGGTTGATAAGTCAGACCCCATCGCTTGCGATCGTAATTGCTCTTCTGGCGGTCCTGAGCTGCTTTGTGATTCTCCCGGACAATTCTGACTTGTTCTTCAGCGTGTTGAATAATGTCCGGTCCAACAAGAGGTTGTTCCCCAGTTTCTGACCAATTCAGAGGGGTTTGACATTTACGTCCATTGAGAACTTCGAAGGGGGCCATTTTCAAGCTGGCTTGATAGCTGTTGTTATAAGAGAACTCGGCATACGGGAGAGATTCCTCCCATTTCTTACCGAAGGATATATAACACAGGCTCGAAGCATGTCTTCAAGCACTTGATTAACGCGCTCAACTTGGCCTTGGGATTGGGGATGATAAGCTGAACTCCATGTAATGTGAGTTCCCATAGCTTCTTGAAAACTTTCCTAGAACTTGGACGTGAAAAGACCGCCACAGTCCGAACTGATCTCCTTAGGAATACCGTGGAGTGAAACGATTTTGGAGATATACAGCTCTGCTAGCTGGCTAGCAGTGATAGTCTCCTTGACAGGTAGAAAAAGAGCAACCTTGGAAAGTTGATCGACGACGACAAGAATAGTGTCGTGACCTTTCTGAGACTTGGGAAGACCAGTAATGAAATCCATCTGCACTTTATCCCAATTCCATAGAGGAATAGGGAGTGGTTGAAGAATTCCAGCAGGTTTCTGATGTTCTGCTTTCACACGACGACATACGTCACATTCGGCAACGTATCGAGCAATGTCCTGCTTCATTCTGGACCACCAGTACCTCTGTCGGAGATCGCGATACATCTTGGTGCTACCCGGATGGATAGACAGTGGTGTATCATGAGCCTCCTTCATGACCTTGTCAGTCATAAGCTCGAAGCGAGGTACTACGATGCGGTCTCGGAAATATAATGTTCCATCTTCAGCAACTGAGAAATCCCGGTACTTATCAAGGTGAAGCTCTTTCTTCATCAAGTCAATCTCAGCATCTTTGGCTTGCGCTTCCTTAATAGCCTTTTGAAGGTCTGGTTGTACCACAAGGTTATTAAGAGAACCTTGGGGAACAATTCGCAGATTCAGCTGATTCAATTCTGCATAGAGACGAGGTTGAGCTCGCCTAACCATGAGGTTGTTACAATATGACTTGCGGCTCAGGGCATCGGCCATCACGTTAGCCTTGCCCGGGGTATATGAAATACCGCAGTCATAGTCCGTTATTGTTTCCAACCATCGTTGCTGACGGAGATTAAGATCCGGTTGAGTGAACAAGTACTTCAGACTTTGATGATAGGTGTAAATCTCACACCGATTACCAAGAAGGTAATGTCGCCATAACTTTAATGCATAGATCACTGCAGCGAGTTTAAGATCATGCACTGGATAATTTTCTTCATGTGGACGCAATTGACATGAAGCATACGCAATCACTCTTCGTTCTTGCATTAGGACACAGCCTAATCCCTAACGAGAGGCGTCGCATTATATGACAAAGTCCTTGCGGGAATCAGGAGGAGCAAGCACTGGAGCAGAAGTAAGCTTGTCCTTGAGGGTCTGGAAACTTTCCTGACATTTGTCTGTCCACTCAAACTTAACGCCTTTGTGGAGCAGATTAGTCAAGGGCTTGGCGATCTTGGAGAAGTTCTCGATGAATCGGCGACAATAACTGGCTAGACCAAGGAAGCTTCGTACTTGCTTGGCATTCTTCGGAGGAGTCCAGTCAAGGATAGCCTAAACACGCTCCGGGTTAACGGCAATACCGTCCTTGGAAATCACATGTCCAAGGTAAGTCACTTCAGAAAGCCGGAATTCACATTTGGAATACTTGGCATATAACTTGTGCTCTCGAAGCCTCTCCAGAACAAGGTGAAGATGTTCGGCATGTTCTTCCTTATTCTTCGAATATACTAGGATATCGTCCAGATATACCACGACGAACTTGTCGAGGTAGTCCATGAATATGTAATTCATTAAGCGGGAGAACGTAGCCGGAGCATTCGTTAGGCCAAATGACATGAAGGTGTACTCATAGGAGCCATATCGAGTAACGAATGCGGTCTTTGGAATATCCTCTTCTCGGACACAGATCTGGTGATAACCCAACCTCAAGTCGAGTTTAGAGAATACCGAAGATCCAGCAAGTTGATCATATAAGTCATTGATCCGGGGAAGCGGATATTTATTCTGAATGGTTGCCTGGTTGATAGGACGGTAATCTTGGACCAAACTATTCGTACCATCTTTCTTCTTGACAAAGAGAGACGGTGCTCCCCAGGCAGAGGAACTAGGGCGAATGAAACCTTTCCTTAAGGATTTATCAATCTCTTCCTTAAGCTCGATAAGATGGTGCGGAGGCATCTTGTAGGGACGCTTCGCAATAGGAGTGGTGCCAGGCTTCAAGTCGATGACGAACTCGACAGCTCTAGCAGGGGGTATTCCTGGAAGTTCTTCTGGAAAAACATCCGGGAAGTCACAGACAACTAGGATGTTCTCGATCCCCTCAAGTGGAGAAGCGTTCAATGCATTCAAGGCATAGATCTGAGCCTCGGCCTTCTGAGTGATATGAGCTTGATAATTCACTATCTCATTCGATGGGTGCAGAAGGTGTACAACTTTAGTGGCGCAATTGATTGAGGCATAATGAGCCTTCAACCAATCCGTTCCGAGAATAAGGTCAATCTTTGAAGATTGTAGGATGATGGGGTTTGCATGAAAATGCAACCCTTCAATCTCAATAGTGACTTGGGGGCTGAATATAGAAGTTCGGCATCGTCCCGCGGGACTGTTTACTACTAACGGATGTTGTAGTGTTTCGCACTTAACGTCATGCAGGAGTGCAAAATGTTCTGACATGAATGAATGCGATGCTCCTGAATCAAATAAAACAGTTGCAGGTACTGAATTAACAAGAAGTGTACCCATCACGGTTGCTGGTTGTTCGGGGTCTTCATTCATGTTGACATGGAAGACCTGCCCACGACCATAAGAAGGTCTGGCATTGCTGTAGCGAGGCTGAGAATTCCCACGGCCACTACCACGGCCGGTAGAAGGAAGAGCCAACTGATTCTGATTCTGAGAGCAATCTCTGGCACGGTGACCTGGCTGGCCACACTTGAAGCATAGTCCATTGTCAGGACGTGGTGTAGTAGCTCGAGGTGCTGGAGCTTGCAGAGGCTGTCTTGGTGGTGGAGGAAGCAGATGTGATGCAGCATAGGAAGGCCTGTGCACTGGTGCTGCTGGACGGTACGTGCTCTGTGGTATCCAAATGCGGCGCTTCTGGGAGGACGAGCCCGAAGATGAGCCCGTCTCACAAGTGCGTCTGGTAGCTTCCTTGTGCTTCTTCAATCCAGTCTCGACCATAATAGCCTTATTCACCAAGGTGGCGAAATCAGGGTAGTCTTGAACAAGCAGGGCTAACTGAATGTCATGGTGCAGCCCTTCGCGGAATTTCTCCTGCCTTCGGTCATCAGTGGGAACGTCCTCTTCAACGTAGCGAGACAAGTCCAGAAACTCGCGCTGATATACTTCCACAGACTTGTTGCCTTGTACGAGGTTACGGAACTCGGCCTTCTTCCGAGCTATGACAGCTTGAGGAATATAGCGGGCACGGAAAGCAATCTTGAATTCTGCCCAGGTAACGACGGTACCAGGTGGTAAGGTCTGACGGTGAGTAGCCCACCACTGTGATGCGGGACCCTTCAGAAGGTATGTTGCAAAGGTGACATAGTTGACCTGGGCGACACCAGCAGACTCCATCTCATGGGAGATGTCACGCAGCCAATCATCGGCATCCAGTGGATTGACTGTGTTGCGAAAGAACGACGGGTTAAGTCGCATAAATTCTGGCAAGGTGATGGAAGGTAGCGGCTGGTCGGCATTGGGACGGGGGAATTGCTGCATAATCCCCGTCATGAATTGGCGGTTGAGTTCGAACTGTTGCATCATCGCAGCCATATAGTCAGGTGGTGGCGGCGGAGGTGGATTGTTGTCAGCCATCCTGCTAAGTCAACAGGGGTAGTTTAGCAGAAGCCAATGCGAGTGTTAAGCGTCATGCATGATGTAACGTGACGGAATTCAAATAGTACAGTAGATGCTTAATAGTAGTCATTAAGTCATACAGATCCATACAGCGTCGGTTACATTCGGGCAGCATAACGGTGCAAATTCAAAAGCTAGACATGCTAGGCGGCACGCAGGCACGCAGTAAGGAAGTACACAACGAGACATAGCAAAGGCTACATCAACGTCGGAGAAAACCACTGAAACGGGGTAGCTGCAAGTGCGGACGACGGACGTTCATCGCAGAAGGATCCTGCGCTCCATGTGCACTCTGATGCAGAACCCGGTCTTGAACTGTAAGAAGAGGTCCACGTGCAGGCGTGTGACCTCCCACAGCAGGCCAATCGATCCCTAATGGCATCTCGCTCCAGCTCGGGTAAAGAATGTGCTCTGGATGTATCCCTGCACGAACAGCTGGTAGCAACTGCGTCATAGCCTCGTATAGTCGTGCTCGAGTGGCGAACAACTCGACAGCAAGAGCCCGAACAGTGCGATCCAGAGCCTGAGTACAGTGAATCAGAACTCGCTGATCGTAGCGACGAGGCTCGTACGGGGCACAAACAGCTGTGTAGAATCCAGAAGCATCTCCAGCAGGGGCGTACGGAATGTACCAATACTCAGAGACATCCAAGTCAGCACTGAACTGTCCTCGAAGACGTGCAACAGCAGAGTAGGTGGCATCATGGACTGCCATCTCAATCGTCACGCCGATACCGTGAAAACGGTGTAGCTCAGTGTCTGAGTCATCCTGCTGATCGTAGATGCGAACATCAGCATAGTATTGCTCCTGGTTGAACTCACGATAAACCTCGTAGACCATGTACTCGGGGCACCAGCGGTATCCCAGCCTGATCAGGAGGGCGATCAGAACAGCTGGAAACCCAGGGACGTCTCGAGCACAGGTGCGAAGCACAAGCTGCGTCGCAGGGCGAGGTGGAAACAGATGGTCCATCTGAAATAAGAAGATTCAGGATTGTCATTCGACGATGAGAAACATAACAGATCTCGAATGGAAAGATTAAACAAAACAATGGAAAGGAAATGATTATCAGACTAATCAGATCAAAGACAGGGAAATCGCACTGAATCCAGCTCTCCGGGTGGATAGAATTATCGGGATCCTAAGTGTCGGTGTTAGTAAATTTTATTAAACCCGAATAGAAGAGAGATCAGAGTCCCAGAGTAAAGATGAGGAATAAAAGATTCTAATACCACCCAGTTGGCGACGTGGGCCCGTAAGCCACACAGCCAAGTTAGTAAAACAGTTTTTGACCACTAGACTCAACTTCGGCCAAAGAGTTGGAAAGGGGGACTCCTAGAGGCAGTCGGCTCTGATACCAACCTGTGACGACCCCGACTTAATCGTGCACTAATCATACACGCAAATGCACACGATCAAGCCTAAGGACTCACTTGAAGATATCACAACACAACTCTAAAACATAAATAAATTCATACAAGCTTAATATTACAAGCCAGGGCCTCGAGGGCTCGAATACATAGCTCGATGACATACAAGTGTCAGCGGAAGCGTCAGATATCTGGGTACAGATATATTACAGAACATAGAGATAAGCCTTCACAGAGGCGGGGCAAAATAAAAACTACGATCGAAAAGGCGTGGGCCTCCTGCCCTGGACCCTCCGATCCTACTCCTGGTCGTCAGACGGCTCCTCGTAGTAGTAGTACTCTCCGGGCTGGTAGTAGTAGTGGTCATCGACGGGGACATCTGGCTCAGGGGCTCCGTCGTCTGGATGCGACAAATGGATAAAGGGGGAAAAAGGAAAATAAAGCAAACATGAGTACTCATCCAAAGTACTCAGCAAGCAAGGATCTACACTACATATGCAACATTTTCAAAGGGGGCTGTATATGTGGACTGGGCTGCAGAAATGCCAGAATAGAGGGGGGAAAGCCTAGTCCTATCGAAGACTAGCATCTTCAACATCTTCAACGGTCTCGCAGCATTAGAAGAGAGTAGAATAACATAATGTAAAGTATAGTAGTAAAGTCATCAACCTCGACCAGAGATTCTTCCTCGACTCCCTGCGAGAAAGCAATCCCAGAGCCGTACTATCCAGTTCTCATCTCATATCATGTTCTAGTTGTACCGATCGGGATACAACTCCGAGTGTCCATTACCGTAGGACAGGCTATCGATAGAAGTTTCTTCCCTGCAGGGGTGCACCAACTTACCCACCACGCTCGCTTAACTCCAGCCGGACACACTTTTCTGGGTCATGCCCGGCCTCGGCTAAGCAACACGCCGCAACCCGACCAAATACTTAACAGAGAGGTCAGCACGCCGGTCTAACCTATGCCCCCAGGGGTCTTGGGCCTTCGCCCCAGGAACTCCTGCGCGTTGCGTGGGCGGCCGGAAGCAGACCTAGCAACCCCTTAATACAAGCGCGGTTGCATAACCAGTCCAATCCAGCGCGCGCCGCTCAGTCGCTGACGTCTATTAAGCTACGGCTGAAGTATACGACGCAGAACGCCCATACTATGCCCACGTGATGGTTAGTGCTATCGGGCCAGAGGCCCCTCAGATCAAATATCCAAACCGTAGTGGATTAGGAGCATGCGGAAACGAGCAGAGACTCACGATCGATGTGACCCCGTCGCCCCGTCTCGAGGACTTGAGGCAAGGGCTAAGAATGCCCGGCCACGCCTCGTAGTTATCTCGCGGGCACCTCTCAGGTCAACCCGACTCCACATCACTTCGCATTCATGCTCGCGCGGGTACCCCTCAGGGCCGACCCATCTTTAGTATCATGGTTCATAGTCAAGTCATAATATCCAAGGTAGCTGTGTGTCTGACACCGAAGGGAACCCTGAGGAATCACCCTCGATGGAATTCCCGCTCGATGTTATCATCAAGGTGAACGAAGGAGGAATCACCCTCGAGGTCCACACTTGAGAGATTGCGTGACGGCGTCGGTATCGGGGGTGGTGTAGGAGGAATCACCCTCGCTTACCACGACCGATTAACTAACCTACAAGGTTATCATCAGAAGTGCTGATGAGGTATCACCCTCGGCACCCGATAGTAACCCAGCAGCGTCGAGCATCTTAGGGGAAGTGACGTGCGGTGCCAGGTTCTAATCTTCGATCCCGTTGCTCGGGTTTTCTGAGAGTCCAGCGGGGCAGTCGGGATAAGTGGGTCTCTGATCAGGCTCTACCCATCCTATCTAAATAGTTTAGGATAACAGGCAGGTATCAACAGTAGTCTACAATTAAACAGGCTATGCAACAGATATAGGATGGTAACAGCAGCAGTAACATCTAATGCAAGCATAAGAGGGAAGAGATTAGGTGATATCGGAATGCTCAAAATGGGGGTGCTTGCCTGTCTGCTCGACGGCAAGGGCAGGGTCGTCGGGGACGTAGTCGTACTCCGGAGCGGCGTCTGCCTCAGGAGCTACGGCAACGTCGGGGTCTACCGAAAGAGAAGAGGGGGAGGAAACAAGTAAATATAATGCAAACAGATGCAACACAGTGCGTGCGATGCTATGATGCAGTGCAGGGTTGCCTAAATATGCCTCTAAGTCATTTTAGTTATTTTTAGAATTAATCTGGGATTTATTAACCGGTGTGTGTGCACTATTCATCGGCCGGAATCGAGCTCGGAGTTACGAGTTCTCCTACGTAGGAGGTTCCGACAGGGAAACAGACCACACGGTTAGACTCGTCTCGTCGTTCTGAGCAACTTTCATGTTTTAACTTTTTCGATCTGAGCTACGGTTTAAAAGTTATTAATTTTCGAAGTTTATTTGAATTTTTGGAATTATTTTTGTTAACAGAATTGAATTATGACGTGAGCATGACACAGAGATGATGTCAGCAGTCAACAGAGCGCTGACCTGGTCAAACTGACCAGTGGGGCCCACATGTCAGCCTCTGTTAGTTTAACAGAGTATTAAACTAATCTAACAGGGTAATTAGAGGTGTGGGCCCAGCCTGTCAGGGAGTGATTAGATTAAACTAATTACTTTTATTTATTAAATCGCTTATTTAGTCTAATTAAGTGCTGGGGCCCACATGTCAGCCACACAGGGGAACAGTGCCGCGCGTTGACCACCGTCAACGCGGTCAACGGAGCAGCGGGGCCCACCGGCCAGCGACCCAGACGGGTCTACGTGGTGGCCAGGTCAACGGACGGCGCCGGAGTTGCTCCGGCGACCGTTTCCGCGGCGGTTCCTCGCCGGAGTCGGGCAGAAATGCGCTATGGTTGCTCAAAACGCGCGCGGATGGTTGTTTTCGAACGAGGACTCGATGCCGCATCGATCTACGGCGGTGGCGCGGGCTAGAACGGTCGGAGTCGAGCGCCACTACAACGCCGGCGGACGGCTTGTTCGGGCGGCGCTCGGAATCACTACTAGCGGCTTCAAGGAGGAAAGCAAACGGCACAGTTGGCAACAGAGAGACGTCATGAGCTCGTTAGGGGAGCTCGGGCGAGCTTGGCAGTGGCTGTGGCCACGACCAGGAGCTCGTCTGCGGCGACGCGTGCGGCCAAACATGGCGCGGCATCTACGGCCGGTGACAGGCAATGCAGAGAAGAGGGAAAGGGGAATGTGGAGCTCACCGAGCGGTCACGAAAGACCCGTGGTGGTTTAGGAGCAGCAGCGCTCGCCGGAGAAGAAGGGGATCGCCGGCGTCCGAGAGGAAGAAGACGAGGATGATGCGCTTGATGCAGGGGGTCCCAGCTCCTCCAAGTAACACCACTCGATGCTGCAGTCGACGGCGGAGCTGTGGGACTTGAGTAGGCGACGTGGAAGCGGCGGTGGCCGCGGCAACGGCGAGCGGCGACGATGGCGTCATTCGGTCGAGGGGGATATGAGGGGAAAAGAAACGGCGCGAGCGAGGGAGAGGACGGGGGAGTGATCGAGGGAGCCAGGGGGAATGGAGGAGCTCGACCTTATCCTCCCCTCGTCCCTGTTTCGTCGGTGGCGGCGACGTGTCGGCGCCGCGCCGGCGTGCGCGGGCTCGGCCAGCGGGAGGACGACAGCGCGAGGGAGAGAGGTGAGGTGGGCCTGCTGGGCTGGGCCAGTGCACTGTGCACTTGGTCCAGTCCAGTTTAAGCCTTTTTCTTTTTCTTATTTTCTGTTTCACTTTTCTTTTCTGTTTTGATTTAGTTAGGGCACTTTTGCATTTTTGTAAAGTATGAGAATTGTCCCAAATATTGTAATGCAATATTAGCCTTGACCAAAAATTGGTTTGAGCCAAATTGGGTTCCATTTGAAATTCAAATGATTTTAATTGGATTTAATATTGCTGTTTTGGTGCTGTTTCAATTTGTTTAAGTCACTTAATTAATCCAAGTATTACTGTTGGTATTTTTATGTGTGCTCTTGGAATATTTGCTAATTAGTGAACATTTTTCCAAAGGTGTTTGAGCAAACTTATTTTACACTTTTGAATTTTGAGTTGATTTTCAGATTGGAGTTGATTTCCTTTGGATAACCACTATGTTTAGGCACTGCAAATGATATGACTTGGCAATATTAGCAGCTGATCACAGTGGTAGTTACACAGGGGTGTTACAGCGGCCACCCTAGGCGCCTGCCCTAGCCACCCTCCTTTCCTTCCTGGCGCGTGGGGGGAAAGGCACGAGGGGAGGCGCCCCCCCTTTCCTTTCACAACATGTGGAAGAGAAGGAAAGAGGGGGCTGGCCCTCTTCCTTCCTTCCCTAGGGCCGGCTGTCATGAGGTGGGGGCGCGCCAGCCCCATGTGGGCTGGTGTGTTCTCCCTCATTGGCCCGTTTGGCCCAATATGCTCCCGTGGCCTCCTAGAACCCTTTCCGGCGATCTGATAATTATCCGGTGCATTCTGAAACCCTTCCGGAGACCAAATACTATCATCCTATATATCAATCTTTACCCCCAGACCATTCCGGAGCTCCTCGTCATGTCTGTGATCTTATCCGGGACTCCGAACAACATTCGGTCACCAACATACATAACTCATATAATACTATATCGTTAACGAACGTTAAGCGTGCGGACCCTACAGGTTCGAGAATGATGTAGACATGACCGAGACGCTTCTCCGGTCAATAACCAATAGCGGGACCTGGATGCCTATATTGGTTCCTACATATTCTACGAAGATCTTTATCGGTCAAACCTTTATGAAAACATACGTAGTTCCCTTTGTTCGTCGATATGTTACTTGCCCGAGATTCGATCGTCGGTATCTCCATACCTAGTTGAATCTCGTTACCGGCAAGTCTCTTTACTCGTTTCATAATACATCATCTTGTAACTAACTCCTTAGTCCCGTTATCATGTGACAACACATGTCTATGGTTAGGAAACCTTAACCATCTTTTGATCAACGAGCAAGTCTAGTATAGGCTCACTAGGGACACGGTATTTGTTTATGTATCCACACATGTATTTAAGTTTCCAATCAATACAATTATAGCATGAATAATAAACCTTTATCATGATTAAGGAAATATAATAATAACCACTTTATTATTGCTTCTAGGGCATATTTCCAACAGGGGAGGTAGATATTTGCGCGGAAGCCGAAAATTTTGGACGGTGTAGCGAAAAAACTGGCACGCAAAGTGTCATCAGACACAGTCCCTTATTCAGCACTGTGTATTATATGTGAACATCACAAACGATTCATATAGCTTACCCCGTGTGTGATGAGTTTGAACGTGCAAATTTTGGTATGAATATCCCTGGTTACAGTGGTCATCCACGTCATTGCATAATTTGGGTACACAAAGGAGCCTACAGCACACCCACATTTCTTAATCGAGCAAGTTCACCAATTAAACAGAGTTAGCTGACCTAAATATTACCCTAACAAATTAAAGACCGGCGTACTCCGGCTAGCGCTCGTTGATCTCCGCCTCCTCCTCCATGTCCAGCTCGCGCCCGACGATCTCCTGGGGAAGGGGCTCCATGGCATCAATCGCACCATACTCGGCAAGCATCTCGCCATCCGCGTCCGCCATCTCTTTGGAAAAGGCCGCCATGAGCTGGGCGTGGGCGTCCGTGATCTGGGCTTGGACAGGCTTCATCGTGGCAAGGTATGCCACGAAGGAACGGACGGCTGCTTAAATGCTCTCGGCGATTGCCAACTCTTCGGCCGTGGGTTGCCGACCGTTGTCGGAGAAGCTTTGTTCGATTTGTGCGGTGACCGCCATGAGCTGGGCGTGGGCGGCCTCGACATGGTCGTGGGCGGCCTCCATCAGGGCTAAGGCGGCCGCTGCGGAATGGACAACTTTCGTGCTGCTCTCGCCAGTTGCTATCCCCGACGCAGATGTTGCTGCCGCCACCTGAGCAACAACAACGGCCGTTTGGGATGCCTTGGCCGCCCGGTCGCAGATTGCGGCCGCGCTCATGCAGCTTGTTACCACGCGCATGGCGGCTGCGGCCGCGCTCTCACCGAAGTGGCCCTCACGACGCGGGTCCACATCCCCATCTTTCACCGGCGACAATTGAACAGTGAAATGATATTTGGGGAGCGAGCTAGTGTCCTTGACGCGCCGGCTATGGGCTGTAGCTGACGCACCTTCTCGCGTAAGCGATATACATACTACTCCGATGGTGCTCCAAGATATTTTGTACTGCATCTCACACGGTTGGTGATAATAAACTGTGTGAGGTCTACTTGATTTTTCGTCTTGATTTGAAATGCATAATTGGGTCACAGCAGCAAAGGAGGGTGTTTGAATTGCTACAACTTTTATCTGCAGTGAACATGCAACTATAGGTGTGTCGTCAAAAAAATTGGAATTACTCAGGGTTCGTTTGGACATTTTTATACATTAACTTGGTTTTCTAGGCATTTCAGGTGCACAATTCAAAATTAAACTACATGCACATGCTCCGGTGCACCAAAATGGGTTGTAAAATCATATATGTGTCCATGGGTTGCAAGAAATGGTGATGAATTTCAAAGACCTCAGCACTGTGGCTCGCTGGCAAACGTTGAGATACTTGGTTTTGAAATTCTAGTAAATCCAAAACTCGTCTAAAATTCATGAACCTTGGCATGCTATCATGGAATGGCATCAGCATGATGTGGTAAAAAAATTGTCCCATTTGGGGCAGGTTTTGGTATAAGCTTCTCACAAACTAGAGCTTCTCACAAGAAGCATCATGGTTCCGGTACGGAACGTGTCACCTTTGTGGACGAAACAATATTCGTTGTCTCTTCTTGCTTTCAAATTTTTTCTGGTGTCAAGATAGAACAACAGGAGTGTCACATTAAATTTTGGAATTTTTCGGGGTTTGTTTGGACATTTTTATACATTAATTGAGTTTTCTAGGCATTTTATGTGCATAATTCAAATTTAAACTACAAGCACAAGCTCCAGTGCATAAAATGGGTTGAAAAATCAAATGTGTGTCCTTGGTTGCATACTTAGGTCCCATGCAAGAAATGGGAATGAATGTCAAACACCTCGGCACCGTCGCTTGGCCGCAAACATTGAGATACATGGTTTAAAAATTCTAGTAAATCCAAAACTCGTCTGAAATTCATGAAACCTGGCATGCTATCATGGAATGGCATCAACATGCTGTGGTAAAAAAATTTGTCCCATTTGGGGCAGGTTTTGGTATGAGCTTCTCACAAACCAGAGCTTCTCACAACAAGCCTCATGGTTCCGGTAGGGAACGTGTCACCTTTGTGGACGAAACGATATTCGTTACCCCTTCTTGCTTTCAATTTTTTTGTGGTGTCAACATAGAACAACAGGAGAGTCGTGTTAAATTTTGGAATTTTACGGGGTTTGTTTGGACATTTTTATACATTAACCGAGTTTTCTATGCATTTATGTGCATAATTCAAATTTGAACTACAGGCACATGCTCCAGTGCATAAAAATGGGTTGAAAAATCAAATGTGTGTCCTTGGTTGCATGCTTAGGTCCCATGCAAGAAATGGGAATGAATGTTAAATACCTCGGCACCGTCGCTTGGCCGCAAACATTGAGATACATGGTTTTAAAATTCTAGTAAATCCAAAACTCATCTGAAATTCATGAATCTTGGCATGCTATCATGGAACGGCATCAACACGCTGTGGTGAAAAAATTGTCCCATTTGGGGCAGGTTTGGGTATAAGCTTCTCACAAACCGGAGCTTCTCACAACAAGCCTCACGGTTTCGGTAGGGAACGTGTCACCTTTGTGGACGAAACGATATTCGTTGCCTCTTCTTGCTTTCAAATTTTTTCTAGTGTCAACATAGAACAACAAGAGTGTTGTGTTAAATTTTGGATTTTTTTTGGGTTCGTTTGGACATATTTATACATTAACTAAGTTTTCTATGCATTTATGTGCATAATTCAAATTTGAACTATAGGCACATGCTCCAGTGCATATAAATGGGTTGAAAAATCAAATGTGTGTCCTTGGTTGGATGCTTAGGTCCCATGCAAGAAATGGGAATGAATTTTAAACAGCTCGGCACCGTCGCTTGGCTGCAAACATTGAGATACATGGTTTTAAAATTCTAGTAAATCCAAAACTCATCTGAAATTCATGAAACTTGGCATGCTATCATGGAACAGCATCAACATGTTGTGGTGCAAAAATTGTCCCATTTGGGGCAGGTTTGGGTATAAGCTTCTCACAAACCAGAGCGTCTCACAACAAGCCTCATGGTTCCGGTAGGGAATGTGTCACCTTTCTGGATGAAACAATATTCTTTGCCTCTTCTTGCTTTCAAATTTTTTCTAGTGTCAACATAGAACAACAGGAGTGTTGTCTTAAAATTTGGAATTTTTCGGGGTTCGTTTGGACATTTTTATACATTAACTGAAATTTCTAGGCATATTATGTGTATAATTCAAATTTGAACTACAGGCACATGCTCCAGTTCATATAAATGGGTTAAAAAATGAAATGTGTGTCCTTGGGTGCATGCTTAGGTCCCATGCAAGAAATGGGAATGAATTTCAAACACCAGAGCACCGTTGCTTGCCGGCAAAATGTTGAGATACTTTGTTTTTAAATTCTAGTAAATCCAAAACTCGTCTGAATTTCATGAAAATTGGCATGCTATCATGGAATGGCACCCGACATGCTATGTTATTTTTTGTATCCAATTTGAGAGAAGGCGCACTCGAATCAACAGCCAACAAAGGCATTTTGAAACAAATAGCTGCCACCTTATCATCTCAAATGTTTGTATAATTTAAATCATGGGCGTTCTGTTAACCATTCACGTGACACCACGCGTCACACTTTTAACGGCTAGGAGGTGCCATGCGGACAGCTGCTTGAGTAGACGGGAGGTGTGCGAGCGCAGTCCGCTGCGCAGGCTGACCGGGAGGCGTGCAAGCTATCCTCCAATGCGTAGGCTCACCGGGAAGCGTGTGAGTTGTACGCTGCACAGGCTTACTGGAAAGCGAGTCCTTTGACTTCCATGGCCGCCAGCCTTGCTCGCATCCTCTCCATTAATGGCGCCCGAGCCACTGTTTAATACGGGCGGCCTCACTGTTCGCCTCCCATTCCCCTCCCGTAGACCTCCACCAACGCCATGGCGCAAAAGGATCATCTGCCACTAGTCTTCCAGTTTGGTGAAGTCGACTCCGAGCCGGACAAGATAGAAAATAAGGAGGAATGGGGCCTCATGGACATGGCCCTGAACCAGCTGGCCCCAGCGGTTGCTGCCCCCACGCCCGTCCCAGCTCCCATCCCCGCACCCGCGCCAGCGACAATCCCCGTAGCATTGATGGGCTGGTCACCAAGCACTATCGCAGAGCTGGAAGCCGCGGGAGTCAACGAGGTCCCCGCGGACCGGCGCGAGCTCGTGTACATGCCAGCGCCAGTGCCCGTGTTTGTGCGCGCCCCTGCACCACCGTGGCACCGGTCCCTGTGTGTTTGCCTGCACCCGCCGCGCCCGTGCCTGTGCGCGCCCCCCCTGAGCTTCATGGGACTCCGCCGTTGACCGCTACCTCGCAGCACCACGAATTGTCCTCCTCCCGTGCCCCGCCCATTGATCGTGTGATGACAGGATGTTTGATTTCCATGTGAAGAATATTCTATGCTGTCTTGAAGACTTCAACAACGGCGTCTCGGAGGACGACAACGACAACGTTGGCGCGGCACGCTGCCTCTGCCGCCACCGGAATTAGTTTTTTTGGGTTTAATATTGTATCTCGATCGTATGAGTATAAACTCACAGTGTGACTGAATGAAACATATGGTTTGACTAAACTTGCATTTTTCTCTCTGAATGTACAGACTTATCAAACGATTTAAAAAAAACGTCAATGGATTCTAAATTTAAAACACTCATCACAAATGTTTAAGATAGAACACCTGTATGCAAACCGACAGCTTCCCCAGTAAGCCAAGGGAAAATGTGCCGAGCAAGATTTGTGGAGCTCTTCATCGCAAACATTTTAGATAGAACACCCGTATGCAAAGCGAGAGCTACGGTCTTCCCCGGTAAGCCAAGGGAAAAATTTGCCACGCAGGATTTGTGCATCCCTTCATCGCAAATAGTTCAGGTTGTGTACGGTATGCAAAGCGAGAGCTATGGTTCCTTCGCCGCTAAGCCAAGAGAAAATCTGGCACGCAGGATTTGTACATCCCTTCAACGCAAACGATTTTTTTGGATGACCCGTGTGCAACCACATATAGACAATTTTGTAAGATTTGCATCAGTCATATTGGGTATATTGCCATTTGTAAAACTGGAAAGATTAACATTTGTTGATCTAGTAACATTGCCCTTTGTCAACCTTGTAACACTGCCATTTGTCAAAAATTGCAGCTAAAAATCACTAGCACTATCTAATTTTTGTAACTTGTCATGGTTTTGTCACGGCAGATGTCCTAGTGTGAGAACTTAGTCGTGAGGCCAACGCATCTACGTGGTAGCTTGAGAGGGGTTGAGCGGGACAAGAGACGCGAGATTTTACCCAGGTTCGGCCCCTCACAGTGGAGGTAAAAGCCTACATCCTGCTTGATTGATATTGATAATCATGACGATCTCGGTTACAAGGGAGAGGTTTCGCTACCTCTATTTCGAGAGCATCTACTTTGATCTTGTCTAAGACTTGTCTGTCTGAGACCTGTCTATTGAGACGTCTAGAAAAACTTGACCCTCTTGGGGTGCCCCGCCCCTCCTTATATAAGTTGAAGGGGCGGGTTACATGTAGAGTCCAAGTCGGATTAATACTTAACCTATTCTGCCAAGTCACCATGGGCTTCTTAACGCCTTGGGCTTCTCAACGCCTTGGGCTTCTTAACTCCAGGAGACTCATCTCCATGACTCCATGCATCTGCCGGGTCACAATCTGTCTGCCAGGTTATAACTGTCTGCCGGGTCATAATTGTCTACCGGGTCATAACTGTCTGCTGGGTCTCACCTGCCGGGTCTCACCAGCCGGGTCTCACCAGCCGGGTCTCACCTGCCGGGTCTCACCAGCCGGGTTAGGATCTGAGATGACTTAATAGGGCTGCTTAAGTCCAGAGATGACTTAACGTCAGGGCGACTTAAACCCAGAAATGACTTAAGTCTTAAGGTGGCTTATCCTTATGAGACGGGTATTGGTCGTGGAGAATATCCCCAACATTAGCCCCCAGTTTAGCTTTGAATTTATTCATGCTAAACTCTTAAAATAACAATATGTAAAGGGACTGGCTCACTCAAAAAATACCAGTTGACCAGCTCCTGAAAATTCTGCATCTCTGTCATATCAATAAACTGACATTGGCTCCTTGGAGACAAAAATAACCCTTATTATCTTCAACTGTGTTAACTTGATAAAATTTGTCTGACATTGTGCCAACTTTCAATACCTCAGATTTCGATAAAAAATCCGTATGATGTTAAGTTGTCTGAATAACTTAGAGCAAATAACCTTTGCAAATTTCTCCATCAAAAAATATGAGACCTAGTTTGCTCAACACTGAAATTTTTTGAAGGTGTTCTCCTTCACCTTTAGCCCCCAAGTCTTGAGTAGAACAAAGTGATAGCTTAAGACTTTCTTCAATATAAATACTACAACCTTGAAGAAATCCGGCTTGTTCATCTCAGTCACCAGTCATAAACTGAATATTTTGTACTTCACATGTGTAGCCCCTAAGTGCCTGGTTGTCTTGCCTGCAGCAATCAGGGACTTATAATAGTCTTATGCTTATAAAAACTTCACCTAGTGTAGCCCCCAAGGGTCGGGTCATTATGCAATAATGAGCAGGGACTTTTGCAGATCTGATTATAGACTTGAGGAGCAATGTGTAGCCCCCAAGTACCGGTTCAGTATGATAATACTGGGTTGGGACTCATCTCCCTGAGATAACCGGGTTTGTTCACAATGTGATGATTTAAAAAGCAACTTGCATTAGCCCCCAAGTGCTGTGGTGCATGCTTGCAGCGACATGGGACTTGCATACCTGATATAATCATGATTTGAATAATGTAGCCCCCAAGTGCCGGGTCGTATGCCTGCAGCAACTCGGGAGTATTCCTTCCATTATAAAATAAAACCATATCCATTATCCGGATGATGTTGCTGAAAGCCTTGCATATCAATACTGAACCATGCTCTTTGTTGTAAGCTGGTATTCTTGGATGAGAAAATAATAGCCATTACTCTGAAGGAGCTTTGAAAACCCCAATCATCCAATACTGGTTATGATAACCATAATGAAAATCCAGCCATGTTGGCTATTTAAGATTTAAATAATATAATCCGGTATGAAAAACCTTAACCATTCAATACTGGTTATAACCATAATGAAAATCTAGTTATTGAAAAAATCATGAACGTGGCTGATGAGCCGAAACATCCTGGCGACTTAAAGTCACATGCCAGCGCGGGTGACAACCTGAAACACTCAATCATGAATAGCATAACCCGGAGTCGTGTAACCCGGGGATTCATAACTTGCGCAAAAGCCAAAACTTGAGAGCATAAAAGCATCTGAAAACCAAAACAGAAAATATGCAAATCTCAAATATTCGTTAGGCCAGCTTTCAAAGCATGACCGAAAAAAGTTGGCTCACAGGCCGCATATTTGCTTTCAAAGGCCGCAATAACCATTGGCTCACAGGTCACATATTTGCTTTCAAAGGCCGCAATAGCCGTTGGCTCACAAGCCACATGATTGCTTTCAATGGCCACAACAGCCATTCGGCACTCAGGCCACATGATTGCTTTCAATGGCCGCAACAGCCATTTGGCACTCAGGCCACATGATTGCTTTCAATGGCCGCAACAGCCGTTTGGCATTCAGGCCACATGATTGCTTTCAATGGCCACAACAGCCGTTTGGCACTCAGGCCACATGATTGCTTTCAATGGCCGCAACAGCCATTTGGCACTCAGTCCACATGATTGCTTTCAATGGCCGTAACAGCCGTGGTTAATCCTAGCTCACTGTTAGCCGGCTCTCACGTGACACAAGCTGCCGTTTTAACCTTAACAAGTTCAGGATCTTAAAAAAGATTGGCTGTTAAGAGTTCGGCGGGTCACCTGGCAGAGTAGCAAGTTGCAAACAGGCAGGTTTAACCCATAATTTGGCGTCCACGCCTGGTCAAGAGGGTATGAAAGCTAAACCCGGTGGGTTGGAAGCCCCCAAGTGACCTCATGATCAACTAATAAAGACTCAGATACACAAAAATGAAACGACAGAGGCCCCGAATTTCAGGGATGCCGGCTTTATTAATTTGATCATAATATGATAAGCCCATAAGGCAGGATACCCATGTTTGAACCGCGCATCATGGCAGCAAGTTCTCTTTGACAACCTTTAATTTTTCCTGAGAACTCGAACTTGCGAGAGGTGTATTCTTCTTGAACCGGATGTTGAGCTGGATATTAAGAGCTCAAAACTTTACGGGAGAACAGACTTCCCTTGAGCCGGATTTTAAACCGGAATTTTTTTCTGATAACCCGGAACTCTTCTATTGAGCCGGAATTTTTTGATTGCCAGGCACTTTTTAAGCCGAAAATTTTCTGACGGCCTTTAAATTTTCACCAATGGGACAGTAGCCTCCGGGACCGGTTTATTTTCCCTTCAATGACCAGGGGTTCTTGAATTTGCGAAAATTGGCAAAACTTGCTAAGTCATGTCTGTGTAGCCCCCGAGTCTTAAGACGACTCAAGGAGTTGGCTTGAGATTCTTCATTCTTGGCCATAGCATAAGATGTATATCATTGGCGTCGATAACGCGATGTAAATCCACAGAAGGTTGAGGTCGACTGCGGCGGGTTATAAATGATCCCGAATGAGCTGTGTCAGTAACTCGGCCAATGGTTCATCCCAGCTGGCTATTGAAGTTAACCAAACTGCAGTGGCGGCGACTTGTGCGCCTGCCCATCGAGCCATCCGGTGCAGACAGAGGTTGATAATATATTATGACTTTCTTCAGAGTTGTTGGAATAGACCAGGCAGCAGGAGCGGCGACTTGCGTACGCTCATTAAGCAGCTTGTGCACATAGGGGCGGCCCGGTGTGTTGATGTAGACCAGACCACGAGAGACGGACAGTAAAAACGACCGCAACATCAGAGGCGGCACGGACGCGGGCGAGTGGGCCGCGGGCTAAGACAGATGAGTCGACCGCGGCGTTGTAAGCCGATGCGGACGGGCGAGTCAATCGCAAGCGCGGTAAGCCGCGCTGATAGGCGAGTCAATCACAGGCGCGGTAAGCCGCGCGGACGGGCGAGTCAGTCGCATTGTGTTGATGTAGACTGGGCCGTAGAGGCCGCAGCTTGCACATACACTCATTGAGCATTATGGCACGGTCACATGCTAGCGCATGATAATGGTGGCGTGAGCTATATATCCATGACACGACCATCGCTTTTGCAGTGAACAATTGTCCTGCATCAAAAAATATCACAAGGCAGAGTAATTGTTCTTTGACAAAAATAATATATGCTAATAAAATAGACTTAGATGGATATCACCCGATTTGGTCGGACAACCAACAATCTTTAAGTAGCGTCCACAGATAACTCCAGTAATGTTGCGGCCATGCAAATGTTGACTTGCCCGCTTTGACAGGGAAACATGTATTGTGATAATTCCGCTGCTTCTTCCCATCAGCTTCACTATTCTGGTATTACGAAAAGCAGAATCTGCCACAATATATGCAGAATTGATAGTTCTCTGTGCTACTTCCATTTCAGTATCAAATCCAAATATCTTGTCCATCAATAATACATCATTATCAATTGTTTTTGGGGGACTAGTAACCAAACTTTCAGTTTTCTCTTCTTGCACTTTAGCATGTATCGCCTGAACAGTAGCAATAGTAGCTACTATCTCCGTCTTGGCGGGTCAAACAAAATGACCAGCAGAAAATTCCAGTCCGTCTTGATATAATCTTTAAACTGAAATTCTGATCATTCAAAAATCTTGAAAACGACGACCCCAAATTGTCCGTACAGCAGCTCTTATTTCTGCTCATTCTGGTTACTGATAGGGGCCAGAAGCAAGCGGCAGGCCAGCGACGGAGCGGCAGCAAAAAGGCAAAGGCGCCGGCGGGTCGAGGAAGAGCCAGACCGGGCGATTTAAAAGCACCTCGGCGACGGCGACTCATACACGTACGGTGGTAGGGACGGTGGCTCAGAAGCAGCTGGCGGCTCACGTTGCCGGCCAATAAGGCAACGCCTTGGCCATGAATGTGGGCAGCTCAGTGATGATGTTTGATTTTAAACTGTAGACCATATCACCCAGGATCAACAGCAGACGTACTTTGCAAAGCTAGCTAGCTAGCAAGCACAGAGGCAGCTGGATCGATTCCGGCCAGCAGCGGCTGTACACCGTAGACGCACTGCACTATGAGTGGATTGAATCAACTTGGCTCTCTCGACAGAACGTCTCGTCAAAATGAAGCAAAGGCAGCGACGCGGGGTGGATGTGACCCGGCCGGGGCGACTCGGAACCCGGCCGTGGGCAGCGTGAACCAGCCGGAGGCAAGGGCCGCGAGGGCGAGTCACAGCGACTTGAGCGGGTGGCTGTGGTGGCGCTCGAGGCGAGGCTGGCATGGCGCAGAGGCGGTCGGCGGCGTCCGGCGACTCAGCGTGCGGCAGCTGAGGCGGCCCGCGGCAACGAGACCCGGCGGGAGCACCGCAACATGACGAAGCCAGCGGGCGGCTCTACCTAGCAAGGAGGCGGCTCAGCAGGGCCGGCCCGGAACTGGCTGTGGAAGACGTGATGGATGCGGAGTCCGGTGGTTTTGAATTCGAGGCGGAGACAGAGTCCGGCGAGTGGGCGGTGGCTTGGGGGAGTCCGACGAGTCGCGGAGGTGGAACCGGCCTGAAGGGGCGCCGGCGAGGCGAGTCGCGGAGGTGGAGGCGGCTTGGCACGTGTCCGCGACGACAGGGTGTGGCCGCAGAAGTAGCGAAGGCCAGTCTCGACGTGAGGACGCGGGGCCGCTCGAAACAACCTGGAGGCGAGGCGAGGGCGTCTGGCCGGGTTGGAGCCGGAGGCCGAAGATGGCGGGCGGCTTAAGGCAGAAGCAAGGCTGTCGGGGTGGCTCAGAACAGCTTCAGGAGCGAAAAGCGAGGCCACTCGGCGACTCAACACGGGACGGCGGAGGCCGCCGGCTCAAGGGGCTCGATCCAGGCGTGCGGACGGCGGGTCAAAGGTGAGGGCCGCAGGAGCAAGGTCCGTGTGGGTGGAGTTGAGGTGCGCGGAGGGCGCAGGAGGCCGGGGTACAGGCCGGCTTACGGACGATCGGAGGGGGTGACTCGCGTCGAGGGGCAACGGCGGCTGATTCAGCCGCGCTCGGCGGTGACGGCGAATCAAAAACAGCAGGCGGCTCTCACGCGTGGCCTGGTGACTTGGCCGTGGGGATCGAGACGGAGACCCGCAGAGGTAGAGGCGGTGACAGCGACTCGACGACACAGGGCCACGGGGGCGAGCTCTGGCCGTGGCGGCTCAGAGGTGACGCCGGTCAATGGAGGCAGCCCGACGAGGCCGAGTCAACGCTGCACCCACCTCCAGGTCGTGGTAAACCGGACAAGAACCAGAGGTAGCTAGCCGACTCAGATTTGACGCGTCTTCTTCAGAAGTCTGTCCGTCTCGGCGACTTGAGAAACAATCGCTGTCGGTCTTGGCGACTTGAAAGCAATCAAACCAATCACAAGACAGCAGCCGACCAAAACTGTAACCCTAATCTTTCCTGATCTCAATTTTGTATATGCCGCCGCTGAAAACTTCTTTGATCTTGACTGATGAACTATTAGTTGATGTGAATCCTTTCATGCTGAATCTTTCTTCACCCGAAAAAATTGCAAACATATCGATCCCTGGAGAGATCCCTCCAAGAACTCAATACCACCGTGCAGGGCCTCACGGTGGGCGCCAACTGTCATGGTTTTGTCACGGCAGATGTCCTAGTGTGAGGACTTAGTCATGAGGCCAACGCATCTACGTGGTAGCTTGAGAGGGGTTGAGCGGGACAAGAGACGCGAGATTTTACCCAGGTTCGGCCCCTCACAGTGAAGGTAAAAGGCTACATCCTGCTTGATTGATATTGATAATCATGACGATCTCTGTTACAAGGGCGAGGTTTCACTACCTCTATTTCGAGAGCATCTACTTTGATCTTGTCTAAGACTTGTCTGTCTGAGACATGTCTATTGAGATGTCTAGAAAAACTTGACCCTCTTGGGGTGTCCCGCCCCTCCTTATATAAATTAAAGGGGCGGGTTACATGTAGAGTTCAAGTCGGATTAATACTTAACCTATTCTGCCAAGTCACCGTGGGCTTCTTAACGCCTTGGGCTTCTTAACTCCAGGCGACTCATCTCTGAGACTCATCTCCATGACTCCATGCATCTGCCGGGTCATAATCCGTCTGCCAGGTTATAACTGTCTGCCTGGTCATAACTGTCTGCCGGGTCTCACCTGCCGGGTCTCGCCAGCCGGGTCTCGCCAGCCGGGTCTCGCCAGCCGGGTCTCACCTGTCGGGTCTCACCAGTCGGGTCTCACCTGCCGGGTCTCACCAGTCGGGTTAGGATCTAAGATGACTTAATAGGGCTGCTTAAGTCCAGAGATGACTTAACGTCAGGGCGACTTAAACCCAGAAATGGCTTAAGTCTTAAGGTGGCTTGGGTCTTGGTCGTGGGGAATATCCCCAACACAACTAAAATTCAGTAAGCATAGATTTCATTCATAGATTAAGCAGTCGTTCTCTATACAAACAGTTTAACTCGACAGCTGAACCGACCAAACTTTTCCCCAATTGTTGCCAACCACGTACTGAAATAGCTAGTTCAACTATATATATTAGCTAATTTTAAGTATGATGTACAGTTCAACCAGATCTCTAGTCAGATGAACTGAACAAAATAGCCCCTAAATACTACTACTACGGAGGGGCTTTGTACTACTTCCAGCAACCTCTCCTCTGCCGAGCGCGCTTAGTAAGAGGTAGAGGAGGAGGAGCCTACCAAGGAGCTGGACAACTGCAATCCGGTGCCTGTCGCTACTGCACCTTCAGCGACGCTCACCTCGAACGCCCTCTGCCGCTCCAGATGACCCCTCTCGAAGCGGAGGGACTCCTCATATATCTCCTCATTCCTCGCCTTTGCGGCGGCGTGTGTTGCGGCCACGGCGACGGTAAGACTCTTTGCATGCTCGATGGGGCGCTCCTACTCCTCTCACAGGAACTCGATGTAGCGCGCAAGGTCGCTGACGTACGTGCGGGCCTCCACCTCCACCTCCCGCCTTCGGGCGGTGGTGGCGGAGCGGGTGATGACCCCGGCGGTCGATGGTGGGGTGGAGGCCGACGATGGGGTAGCGGCCACGACGGCCACCTCCTGCCTTTGGGCCGCGGTGGTGGAGCGGGTTAATGCCACGGTGGCCGACAGTGGGGTGATGGCCACGACAGCGACCTCCCACCTTCGGGCCGCGGCGGCGGAGCGGGCGATGGCCCTGGCTTTCGATGGTGGTGTGGCGGCCACGGCGGCAGACGGTGGGGTGGCGGCAACGGTGTCCGGCAACAGCTGCCGACGGGCAGCGGCGGCGGAGCGTGTGGTGGGTGTTGCGCGCACACCCAACAGGGACACCACACGCACTACACTACGCCGGGGACTGCGCCGCTGTGACGCCCCCAGCTCAATCGTGCACTAATCATACACGCAAATGCACACGATCAAGCCTAAGGACTCACGGGAAGATATCACAACACAACTCTAAAACATAAATAAAGTCATACAAGCTTTATATTACAAGCCAGGGGCCTCGAGGGCTCGAATACATAAGCTTGCGTACAAGCATCAGCAGAAGCATCAGATATCTGAGTACATATATGAAACAGAAACAGAAAGGCCTTTAGAAAGGCGGGGCAAAATAAACACTACGATCTAAAGGCGCAGGCCTCCTGCCTGGGACCCTCCGATCCTACACCTGGTCGTCAGTCAACTCGTAGTAGTATCCATCCTCTGGGTAGTAGTAGTAGTCGATCGACGGGGCATCTGTCTCAGGGGCTCCGTCATCTTGGTCACGTTAACTGATATGGGGAGAAAAGGAAAACAAAGCAACCGTGAGTACTCAGAAGTACTCAGCAAGCAAGGATCTACACTACACATGCAACATTATCAAGGAATGACTGTATATGTGGACTGCGCTGCAGAAATGCCAGAATAGAGAGGAGGCCTAGTCCTATCGAAGACTAGCATCTTTAGAGGTCTTGCAGCATTAGAAGAGTGTAGACAGTACCATATAATGTAGCAGTATCACTAAGTCTCAACCTCACCCAGAGATCCTTTCTCGACTCCCTGCGAGAAAGCAATCCCAGAGCCATACAGTCATCAACCTTGTCCGGAGATCCCTTCTTGACTCCCTGCGAGAAGCAATCCCAGAGCCATAGTATCCAAGTATCCAGTTCTAATTGTATCAATCAGGATACAACTCCGAGTGTCCTTTACCGTAGGACCGGCTATTGATAGAAGTTTTCTTCCCTGCAGGGGTGCACCAACTTACCCAACACGCTCGATTAACTCCGGCCGGACACACTTTCCTGGGTCATGCCCGGCCTCGGCCAAACGATACACCGCAGCCCTACCTAAAGCTCAGCAGAGAGGTCCTCGCCGGTCTACATCCTAAGCGCAAGGGGGTCTTGGCCATCGCCCCTCGCCCTCCGGGTCGTTGCGTGCCGGGCGAACCAGGCTCCACCCCTCAGGATGGTGCCGGCCCAGCCCGGCCCCATTGCTGAACTGGACGTCTGACAGAGCTTTCGGCTGATGCATACGGTGCAGAACGCCCATACTATGCCCACGTGATGGTTAGTGCTATTAGGCCAGAGGCCTGCTCGGATCAAATATCAAAATCGTTAGTACCTTGGGCTTGCGGTAATGAGCAGAGACTCACGAAAGATGTGACCCCGTCGCCCCGTCTCGACGACTTGCGGCAAGGGTTAAGAATGCCCGGCCGCGCCTCGTATTCATCACTCGGGCATCATACAGGCACCCGTCTTCACAACACTCGCCTCTCAGGCGCACGCGGGTACCCCTCAGGGTCGACCCGCCTATCCAAGTAACAGTGCAAAGTCCAAGTATCCGTGTGTCCATAACATCAGAGGAATCCGAGGTATCACCCTCGTTGAATTCCCACTCGATGTATCCGTCAAGGTGAACTCGGAGGAATCACCCTCGCTTGGTTCACACTTGAGGTGTTGTACGACGGCGTCGTTATCGGAAGCGGTGAAGGAGGAATCACCCTCGATGACCACGACCGAATAGCTACTCTACAGAGTTAACATCAGAAGTGCCACACGAGGTATCACCCTCGGCACTCGATAGTAACGCTGCAGTGTCGTTACAACTAAGGGGGTGAGGTGCGGTGCCGGGGCCTGGTCTTCAATCCCGTTGATCAGGTCTTCGGATAATCCAGTGGGGCAATCGGGATAAGTGGGGTCACTGATAGGTCTCTACCCAGCCTATACTAAGCAGTTTAGGATATGCAGGTAATTATCAACAGCAGGTTACAATAAACAGGCTATGCATCAGAATAGGTAAAGCAGTGGCAGCAGCAATTCTAATGCAAGCATGAGAAACTAGAATGGGCGATATCGGTATGCTCAAAAGGGGGGGCTTGCCTGGTTGCTCGGCGGCAAGGGCAAGGTTGTCAATGGTGTCTTCGGTCTCGGGGACGACGTCGGGGTCTAGCAAGAGAGAAGAGGGGGAGGAAACAATAAATACAGAGCAAACAAGTGCAGCACAAAGCATAACATGGTAATACGCGGTGACAGAGGTGATCTAACGCAGTGCCGGGTGATACTGGCGAAGGGGGAATTCATCCGGGAATGTTTTCCCGGTTCCGGACATTTGTCAGACAGATGACCGGAGGGGGACGGTTGCATGTTCACTATGCTAGGGATGCGTGACGGACGAACGGACCGCGCATTCGAATTCGTCTCGTCGTTCTGAGCAACTTTCATGTACAAAGTATTTTCATCGGAGTTACGGTTTATTTAATATGATTTTCTAAAGATTTAATCAATATTCTGGATTTTATTTAATTAAAAATGTATTACATAGTGCTGTTTTGCTACTGTTAGAGTCTCTTAATTAATTTATTAATTATTGGTTACAATTTTAGAATGGTCTCTGGATTATTTACAATATTATGAACAATTTAGTTTTCAAATTTGAACAACTTTTATTTTCACTTTCAGTTTAATTTCCATTTGAATTTAAATTTGAAAAGAGATATGATACTAATGTTGATTAAGCACTGTTGATCATGATGACATGGCATAATCAAAAGGGTGATTACTGTAGCTTAGTACATGGGGTGTTACAGCCGCCGCCACGGTGTAGCCTCCCAGCTGGAGCTGTCCTCTTATGACGGCGGAGTGGCTGAGCGACGACGACGGACTGGTGCCATTGGTGATTGTGGGAGAAGCGGATGAGATAAGCTACAGAGAGCAGAGAGGGAGGGGAAAATGCGACGCAGGACTCGCCGGCCGTGAGGGTTTATATAGCAGGCTGGTAAGCATTGGGACTTTGGGGGATTTCGCCGAGTCGGGCGGGAACCTTGCACGGCTATGCGCGGGAACCTGCGCGGTTGTGCGGGATCAGGCTCACCGACGATTCATTGGCGCCACTTCGGGCCACCATTTGGCCAAAAGAACGCCCCCGCGCGCTGCTCAAGCTTGCCCTCGAAGCCATCTGCGGCAACGGGGTGACAAGACATGCGAGAGGAGGACGAAATGACACGTACACATACGGTTAATAAAAAAACATTTGTGATTTAATTTCCTACTACCCCCATCCTGGTTTATAAGTCCTCTTTGTATTATTGTGCCAAATTTTGACTAGAGATTTAACAAATAAAAGATGAATGCATGTGGCCAAAGATTATATAATTGGATTCGTATTTGAAAATAGTTTCCAATTATATAATTTTTATAACATGCATTAACATTTTGTTAGTTAAATTTAAGGTCAACATATGGCACAGAATATAAAGGGGACTAATAGACCAAGACGGAGGTAGTAGCACACGGCCGCTCTCTATGCAGCGTCGCAACTGCCGGCCGACTTGTAGATGACCATTCCCTGTGTGTTCAACTGCTCTATGTGTGTGGTTGCTCGTGGTTGAGGCGGTCGTGGGGCACTCTACTCGCGTCTCGCCGTGCGTGCTCTGCTCTCACGTCCCTCCGTGCGCTCTGCCCGCGTCCCTCCACGCGCGCTGCCAGTGTTTGGGATCGACGCACGATCACGTACGTTCGTGCTGCCATTATGCATGCAGTTGCGTCGGGCACGGCACGACGATGCAGTTACCCGCTGCAAAAACTGCCATGCGGACATGCCGAGAATCCAGGCCGCCCGACCCCCATTTATTCCTGCGGCCATTTACCTTCATCTCTTGCGCCACACGACATAATAAGCACACTCACGACGACACATACAGAGAGGGCATCCAGCGGTTCCAATGGCGCTCCCCGTGGCTCCAATGGCGCTCCCAGCGGCCGACGACGACATCGGGGGGCAGTTCACCGCGCATCACATAGTGGACACCCACGTGAGGGGGGAGGACCTCTCGGTGGTGTACACGAACGAGCCGGTCTTGGTGGAGAGCTCCATCCAAACTATGGAGCAGTTGCTTGCTGAGGACAAGTACCAAGTGGTCGGCTTCAACCTCGAGTTCACCAGTGGTCGTGTCGGGCAAGATCAGAAGGTTGCCGTTGCCCAGTTGTGTGTGCGACATGACGTCCTCATCTACCACTACCACCTGGCCACAAGGCCTTGCGAGCGTTTCTCAAGGTTTATCAACAGCTTCGACTACAGTTTTGCTACGGTGAACACCATCAATGATCTAAAAGTGCTCAAGGTTTCGGGCTTGACCTGCCAGAATCTAGTCAATATCCGTGACCACTACAAGGTGTGGGGCAGCACCAACAACAAACAGAACTCCCTGGTTGACCTCGCCTCGGCCATCATCGACCCCTACTACATGAAGATGAAGGATGAGAGCAAGAAGGACAAGAACGCCTGGCACAGTGCCGCGCATCAGAGACTGGATGAAGAACACGTCAAGTACGCGGCCAAGGACGTGTACACAAGCTACGAGATGTATAGGCGGATCGTTGACATGAGGAAGTGTCTTCGTCCTGCCCTAGACGAGGGATCGAGCCACAGAGCAGTGGCGGGAGCATCACAAGAAGTAGATGACTAGACGATCATTTCTCCTAGTTTAGAATGCATGCAATTGTTTATTGAGGTGTGTATGAATGATCTGTATAGTCACTTATGTAATTGGATGTTTATTTTAGTTATATATATGTTATTCTTCTGTACACAGAGCAAATCACACGGCTTATTAGCAACAATCATCTGTGTTATTATTGGTCTTCAAACACATTTCTGATTACGGACCTGTTTGCCGCGTATCACACACATCTTCTTCAGTTGAACTGTTTCTGTTGTCTTGGCTCATCGCAAACAGTTCATTATAGTGAACTGTATGCTCTTCATCGCACACACCTTGATCTGGCTGACCGTTTCTATTGTGTTGCCTAATCACACACAGTTCATCCTAGTGAACTGTATGCCGTATATCGCACACACCCTCATCTGGCTGACCATTCTGTTGTTCTGGATCATCGCAAATAGTTTGTATGGATTAACCGTATGCCACGCATCGCACACGCATCTCTGATCTGAATCATGTTTGATGTCTGTGCAATCGCAAACAGTTCGTTTCATTTTTGACGGTTTTCTTACACCACCGTTTGCGATTAATGCATCGCACACAGTTTCGTCGAAGAGTCTCTGATTGGACTGTCGCATTTGGACCATCCTGCAGTAGTGATGTCCTAAAGATATCAAAGGTATAAGAAGTTTCCTTGGTCATGCTGGTTTCTATAGGAGTTTTATTAAAGACTTCTCTAAAATTTCTGGGCCTCTTACTAGTCTCTTGCAAAAAGATGTCCCATTCATTTTTTATGATGATTGTGTAGAAGCATTTGAAATACTTAAGAAAGCCTTAATCTCTGCACCTATTGTTCAACCACCAGATTGGAACCTAGCCTTTGAAATTATGTGTGATGCTAGTGATTATGATGCATATGCTGTTCTAGGATAAAGAGTTGATAAGAAATTAAATGTCATCCATTATGCTAGTAAAACTCTGGACAATGCTCAAAGAAATTATGCTACCACTGAAAATGAATTTTTAGCTGTTGTGTTTGCTTGTGATAAGTTCAGGTCTTACATAGTTGATTCTAAAGTAATTGTTCACACCGATCATGCTGCTATTAAATACCTTATGGAAAAGAAAGATGCTAAACCTAGACTCATTAGGTGGGTTCTTTTGCTACAAGAATTTGACTTGCATATTACTGATAGGAAGGGAGCTGAGAATCCCGTAGCTGATAACTTGTCTAGGTTAGAAAATATTCTTGATGACCCACTACCTATTGATGATAGCTTTCCCAGTGAACAACTAGCTGTCATAAATGCTTCTCGTAGTACTCCTTGGTATGCAGACTATGCTAATTATATTGTTGCTAAACTTATACCACCTAGTTTCACATACCAACAGAAGAGAAAGTTTTTCTTTGATTTAAGACATTACTTTTGGGATGATTCGCATCTATATAAAGAAGGAGTAGATGGTATTATTAGACGTTGTATACCTGAGCATGAACAGGTACAAATCCTACGGAAGTGTTACTCCGAGGCTTACGAAGGACACCATGCGGGAGACAGAACTGCACACAAGGTATTACAATCCGGTTTTTATTGGCCTACTCTTTTCAAAGATGCTCGTAAGTTTGTTCTATCTTGCGATGAATGTCAAAGAATTGGTAATATTGGTAGACGTCAGGAAATGCCTATGAACTATTCACTTGTTGTTGAACCATTTGATATTTGGGGATTTGATTATATGGGACCTTTTCCTTCCTCCAATGAGTATACTCATATTTTAGTTGCTGTTGATTACGTTACTAAGTGGGTAGAGGCTATTCCAACTAGTAGTGCTGATCACAACACTTCTATTAAAATGCTTAAAGAAGTTATTTTCCAGAGGTTTGGAGTCCCTATATATTTAATGATAGATGATGGTTCACACTACATCCATGGTGCTTTCCGTAAACTTGTCGCTAAATATGATGTTAACCATAGAATTGCATCTCCTTATCACCCTTAGTCTAGCGGTCAAGTAGGATTTAATAGGGAAATAAAGTTGATCTTGCAAAAGACTGTCAACAGATCTAGAAAAAATTGGTCTAAGAAACTTGACGATGCATTATGGGCTTACAGAACTGCTTATAAAAATCGTATGGGTATGTCTCCATATAAAATGGTTTATGGAAAAGCATGTCACCTACCTCTTGAATTAGAACATAAAGCTTATTGGGCAATTAAAGAACTCAATTATAATTTTAAACTTGCCGGTGAAAAGAGGTTATTTGACATTAGCTCACTTGATGAATGGAGATCCCAAGCCTATGAAAACGCTAAATTGTTTAAAGAAAAGGTAAAAAGATGGCATGACAAAAGAATACAAAAGCGGGAATTTAATGTAGGTGACCAAGTCTTGCTATACAATTCTCGTTTAAGATTTTTTGCAGGAAAACTTCTCTCCAAATGGGAAGGGCCTTACATTATGGAAGAAGTTTATCGTTCCGGTGCTATCAAGATCAACAACGTCGAAGGCACTAACCCGAAGGTGGTGAATGGGCAAAGAATCAAGCATTATATCTCAGGTACGCCCATAAATGTTGAGACTAATATTATTCATTCCATAACACCGAAGGAAGACATAAAGAAAACTTTTCAGAACGCTCCAGAACCCTGAAAAAGGAATAGGTATGTGATACGGTAAGTAAACCGACTCCAAAAGTTCCATAAAAGCAATTTTACTCCGTTTTGGAATATTTAAAAAATTAGGAAAATAATAAGTAGTCCGGAAAGCGCACGAGCAGGCGACAAGCCTAGGGAGTGCGCCTCCCGAGCTTGTGGTGCCCTCGTGTGCTATCCGGACTCTGTTTTCTCCAAGATTACTTGTTTTGCACGGTAAAAATTCATTATATAAACTCCCGGTGGTTTTGACCACTGTATTGCGAGAATATCCTCTGTTCTTGTTTCGAGCTATTTCTGTGGCAGGCTTAGAGCAATATGTCTTCGCAAGAATCAGTCGGGGAGAGTCGCGTCTCTCACCTCATGGTTGGTCCAAGAGCGTACGATGAAGCTGATCCCTTTGGGTGGTCGACGGAGGAAGAAATAGAAGCCAACCTGAAAAGAGTGGACGCCATGGAGGAGGATCAAGAAGTCACTTCTCTTCCTCAACCTGGTGACATGCATGTGGAACTCAGGAAATCAAGCTTGCCAAATTCGGTCAAACCTCCCAATACCAAATTTATCCCTTACAATAACTTGAAAAGGAGTGTTGCCTCTTCCTCTACAGCCAGGATGCACCCGTGGGTGGATGGTGCTTTAACCACCACGTGAAAGCTACACAAGGAAATTATGGATCTCAGACAGCAAATCAATATGCTCGAAGAGTAAAATCGCATTTTGAGAAGCATTATTGCCAAGAATATTGCACCACCACCTCCGAAGAAGGAGACTTGAGTACATGGGTATGGCACTCCCCTTGGCTTGTGCCGAGCTTGGGAGAGGTGCCTCGGTATCATATCATCATCACATCTTTATCTTTATCATTTATCTTAGTTTGATCCTTTTGGTTAAATCATGATATAGTAGAATAAAAGTTTTAGTATGACCTAGCCTGTAAGTTTTTGCTTCGTGATCTATCCATGTAATCGAGTATGAGGGTTATATAATAAATATTAGTTTTGAGTTGAGAGTTTTACTTTCTTGCTTTGATCTTAGAGATGGAAAAGAGTAAAGGAAATAAAGGATTATGTAATAATCTTATGAAGAGTGATGACTTCACATATAAGAAGTATAATGCATGAAATTTGTTAAAGGTTGACAAACATAGTATTGGCCATTGTTGCAGTTAATGTGAAGTAATAAGGAAATAGAGGTTTCACATATAAATACACTATCTTGGACATCTTTTATGATTGTGAGCACTCATTAAAATATTATATGCTAATAAGTTGATGTTAGACAAGAAAGACAACGTAATGGGTTATGTTTTCTTATATCCAAATAGAAGTTATAATGTCATGGATCCTCCAACATGTTGATCTTGTTTTTCATCCCATGCCAGCCAAAATTCCGCACCAAGTAGAGATACTACTTGTGCATCCAAAAATCGTTAACCTAGTTTCATGTCATGAGAATCCACTATATCTACCTATGGATTGAGTAAGATCCTTCAAGTAAGTTGTCATCGGTGCAAAGCAATAAAAATTGCTCTCTAAATATGTATGATCTTTTAGTGTGAGGAAAATAAGCTTTGTAGGGAAGAAATAAAAGCGACGGACTGCATAATAAAGTTCTCTATCACAAGCGGCAATATAAAGTGACATTCCTTTGCATTAAGATTTTGTGCATCAAAATAAAAAGTGCATGACAACCTCTGCTTCCCTCTGCGAAGGGCCTATCTTTTATTTTTAATACCTACCTTTATGTAAGAGTCATGGTGATCTTCACCTTTCCTTTTATTTTTCTCTTTTTGGCAAGCACTATGTGTTGGGGAAAGATCTTGACATACATATCCAATCGGATGTAGGTGATCATAAGTTATTATTGTTGATATTACCCTTGAGGTAAATGGTTGGGAGGCAAAATGAAAAGCCCCTATCTTTCTATGTGTCTGATTGAAGCTTTGATCTCATAAGTATCGCGTGAGTGTTAGCAATTATGAAAGACTAAATGATAGTTGAGTATGTGAACTTGCTAAATAAAAGCTCTTACATTGACTCTTTCTGACATTATGACAAATTGTAATCGCATCAATGACAGAGATCATAGTTTGTTAGTTTTCAGTGAAGTTTATGGTTCATACTTTACCTTGTGAACGAATTATCACTTTAGCATGAGAAGTTATATGACAATATATTGTTGTTCTAAAGATGATCATGATGCCCTCATGTCCGTATTTTTTTTATCAACACCTCTATCTCTAAACATGTGGTCATGATTATCGTTTTCGGCTTTCGCTTGAGGACAAGCGAGGTCTAATCTTGGGGGAGTTGATATGTGCATTTTGCATCATGTTTTTATGTTGATATTTATTGCATTATGGGTTGTTATTACACCTTATTGTGCAATTATCATACCTTTTCTCTCCTATTTTACAAGATTCACATGAAGAGGGAGAATGCCGGCAGCTGGAATTCTGGACCGGAAAGGAGCAAATCTGATATCCCTATTCTGCACAACTCCAAATGTTCTGAAACTTTATGGAGAATTATTCTAGAATATATATATAATACTAGGCGAAGAAATACAAGGAGGGGACCCACCAGGTGGCCACAAGCCTGGGGGGCGCGCCCTACCCCCCAGGGCGCGCCCCCTGAGCTTGTGGGCCGCCTGGCCAGCCTTCGGTGCCCATCTTCTATTATATGAAGGGTTTTGACCTAGAAAAAATCAAGAGAGGGCTCTCGGGATGAAGCGCCGCCATCTCGAGGCGAAACCTGGGTAGAAGCAATCTAGGTCTTCGGCGGAGCGATTCTGCCGGGGAAACTTCCCTCCGGGAGGGGGAAATTGAAGCCATCGTCATCACAAACGATCCTCTCATCGTGGGAGGACCAATCTTCATCAACATCTTCACCAGCACCATCTCCTATCAAACCCTAGTTCATCTCTTGTATTCAATCTTTGTCTTAAAACCTCAGATTGGTACCTGTGGGTTGCTAGTAGTGTTGATTACTCCTTGTAGTTGATGCTAGTTGGTTTATTTGGTGGAAGATCATATGTTCAGATCCTTAATGATATTCAATACCCCTCTGATCTTTAACATGAACATGCTTTCTGAGTAGTTACTTTTGTTCCTGAGGACATGGGAGAAGTCTTGTTATAAGTAATCATGTGAATTTTGTATTCGTTTGATATTTTGATGAGATGTATGTTGTCTTTCCTCTAGTGGTGTTATGTGAACGTCGACTACATGACACTTCACCATGATTTGGGCCTAGGGGAAGGCATTGGGAAGTATCAAGTAGATGATGGGTTGCTAGAGTGACAGAAGCTTAAACCCTGGTTTATGCGTTGCTTCGTAAGGGGATGATTTGGATCCACGTGTTTAATGCTATGGTTAGATTTATCTTAGTTCTTCTTTCATAGTTGCGGATGCTTGTGAGAGGGGTTAATCATAAGTGGGAGGCTTGTCCAAGTAAGGACAACACCCAAGCACCGGTCCACCCACATATCAAATTATCAAAGTAACGAATGTGAATCATATGAGCATGATGAAAACTCACTTGATGATAATTCCCATGTGTCCTCGGGAGCGCTTTGCTTTATATAAAAGTTCGTCCAGGCTTGTCCTGTGCTATAAAAAGGATTGGGCCACCTTGCTGCACCTTTGTGACACTTGTTACTTGTTACTCGTTACGAATTACCTTGCCACCAAACTATTTGTTACCGATAATTTCAGTGCTTGCAGAGAATACCTTGCTGAAATCCGCTTGTCATTTCCTTCTGCTCCTCGTTGGGTTCGACACTCTTACTTATCGAAAGGACTACGATTGATCCCCTATATTTGTGGGTCATCAGTTGTCGTTATGATCACCTTGTTACAGATGACGTTTGAGCAACCCCAAAGCCCACCATCCAGTAGGAAGTGACCGATACACTCTCATGGTCTTCGGAACTAAAACACGTGCTAACACTCCGTGTTATAACAGATGATTTTAGACGATGTAATCACATAGTATAACAGACAAGTATTGGGTCGATTCATAATGATCATTCTTCTAACGTCATATCCTCAATGTTGTTGTAGGACTATCGTTACACTTAACGATATCCTAAGATCCAGAAAACATGATCACCAACAACACTTGAGCCGGTCTTAGAGGCGAGACCGGGAACCTATTGTTTACCGTTTATCATTCCACACGTGCATATGAGTTTTCCACCGAATCACATACTCCAAGATCATAGCATTTATAGCATGGGATATAAACTCTTAACTATGAATAATGGAAATATAATATTACAATATTATTGCCTCTAGGGCATATTTCCAATAGTATCCCACTTGCACTAGAGTCAATAATCTAGTTAGCACTTCTAACTTTTACACCAATGGCAGTCCGGTGTCAGTCCATGCTTTGCTTGTGGTATAGACTTCGTCCTATCGAATCTGACAACTTTAGACCCCGCGTGTATCATTTGCATTTCTATGCATCTATAATGCTTCCACAAGAATTCATAATTTGTGTGAAACCGACTTTGTATATATATATTGAATTACTGGTAGAACCTTTGATTCCTTAGACCGAGTTATGGAACCACTATTAAGAATAGTGTTCCAATGATACAATCATCTAGAAACCACACCAAGCTCATGAATGAACTTTCGATTCATCACCCTTCATTTTTCTTCTAAAGCAATAATATACTTAGCCTTCTATTATAGAATTCACCACAGTAACTTTTTGGACCAATTCCAACTTACTGTGCCACCATAAACCACTTTAATTTGAAATCAAAAAATTACATGGCGCATAGATGAAGATTTTATCCATGTACTACTAACAACGAGCCTTCATTGATGTAACTCCTTACAACAATCTCTTCATTTTCTCCATGTGTGAGAAACATGTCGTTAATCCTTAATGGCATTTTTAATTGTTGTCCTATGATCAACAAATTGACTATACTAGTAAGTTTTACTTACAACTAACTTGGAGTATTGGAAATATCTGGTTGTTTACATACCATGGAATACAAGTGTGGTTGAAATCATATTTTGCTCATCAGTATTTCAGGATACCGACTCCTTCCATGTGACATTGACAAGAAACTCTTCTTGACATTTTACATACTAAACTGCTTTAGTATTCTGTCAATATGTATTTTGGCTAAATCCAATTAGACACTATTATCTCCATAGATCATTATGTCTAATACCAAGACTATTCATTGCCTAAGTATTTTACTGAAAAACTAGTTTCAATAAAGTCTTAATCCGTGTCAAGAAATTTACATAACTTCCAATCAACAATATGTCATGTACATATAGTGTTTAGAAATATTATCATGCTCCCACTTACTTTCTTGTAAATACAAGCATCTTCGCTTTACTTGATGAAATCAATTTATTTGACCATTTCATCAGTACGAAGATTCCAACTCCACTATGCTTGCTTCAGATCATTATAGGATCTCTTGAAGTTTGCATACTTACTAGAATCCTCTGGATTGACAAAATTACCTTGGATCGTATCAAACATACAACCTTGGTTCCATTTCCATCTCATGGAATCATTTTGACATCCATCTGTTTTATCCGATAATTGAAATATTTAATAATTGCTAGTTTAACCCGAACTGACTTTAAGTATTGCTATGATGAGACAATATCATCATAGTCAATTATTTGATCTTGTCATAAACTATTTGTAACAAGTCAAGCATTATAAAACATTTTTATCTTTGTTACTTTATAGATCCATCACTATTCTTTAGACTCTAAGGGCCAGTTCTTTTGCTGGCTTCTAGAATAAGCTGGAATAAGCTACCCCCTACCCAACTTATTCTAGAAGCCCAACCAAATTTATTTTTTGAGAAGCCTACTAATTAAGACTTGACTATTAGGCTTCTAAAAAAATATTTTTGGTTGGGCTTCTAGAATAAGCTGGGTAGGGGGCAGCTTATTCTAGAAGCTCAAAAAAGCCACCAAAAGAACTGGCCCTAAGTCTTTCGAAGGGTTCATCAAGTTCTAAGCTTGAATTATGTGAATGAATACTATCTCGGATTATGTTGGCATATAGCCAATTTCCGGAGTCAGGGCCCAGGGCCCATCAATGCTTCTATGTGATTTATAGGTTCATTGTTTGCCCAACAATATTTCGTCTGCATACCACAATGGTCTGCACGAATTTTCCCAACCTATATAGTTCAGCTGCAAGTTCGACCGTGGTCTCTATATCTCATGTAGAGGCTTTTGTATCAGTCGCAGTAAGAAATTCTAGAATTACTTCCAGTGTTTCTTTTCTTTGAGCTGATTACGAAGATTCTGCAATCTTGTCAAGTTGCACTGTTCTCCCACTCACTCTTTTGTAGAAAACATTTTATTCAAAACTTCCGCACTCTATGGCAACACTTTGCCTCGACGTAGTGATAGAGGAATACCCAATTATTTGGGATAACCTACAAAGTAGCACTTATTTCAATAAATTTGATGGTGCTCCTTTTTCAGTGTGAAAGCCACAATCTCTAAAGCATCACTTTGAAAGTATATTGGCGAAATAATTAATGTCATCTTTGATCTCACCATGTCATACATAGTTTGATTGCATCTACTTAAAACAATCTACTCTTAGTAGTGTTTCTAGGAGGTGCAAGCTATAAAATTCTTTTATAGCTCATCAAACATTCTCTAAATTTGTAACTCAAATATTCTTTTCTGCAACCCAATTGTAGAAACATAATTTTCTTGTTACAATAATTTCTACTTCATTCTGAAAACCTTTTGAAACATTTCAAAAGATCCAGATTTATGTCTCAATTAGTAAATATAAATATCTACTTGAGTCATCCTTGAAGATAGATAAATCCACTGCTTGAAACAACACTTATTGGACTACACACTTCGATATGCATATTGCCAATTATTTTGTTGCTCGTTCTCTATGGCCCGTGAACGGTATTTTAGTTTACTTCACTAATTGGATGAAACTTGCAAGTGTCAGATGATTCTCAATCAGATGACTTCAAAATTCATCATTATGAAATTTCTCCATGCTAGTTTCTCCAATGTGACTAAATGCAGTGCCACACACATGTGGTATTCTTTTAGTCTTGCGACTTTTAGCGTTAGTGTTATGGATGTTCAATTTTATTATCAATATTCATAACATACATCTTATTCACAATAAGAGTATGCCCTTTTGTTCATAACATCGAACAACTATTGTTCTGTCATGGACAACCTCCTTCATAACATCAATCAACTATTGTTCTGTCATGAAGAACCTCCTTGCAACTTCTATGCAATGGGCTAGAGTGTACAAAAACTCTAAAATGAATTATGATAATAAATACAGAGGAAATACATTGATAGAAATACTGTAACCTTTTACAATCCATTAAAATATTTTAACCTCATTATTTTTTGGTCATTTAGGCCGTTCGAAGTTTCTTGCAATGATTTTCAATGATATGCAATCGAATCGATATCCTTGTGATTAACCTTTTAACCACAATACCAAAGAATCAGTGATCAACAAATTGATCATTTTTCCCAAGAACTACACTTTACTTGATGAACCACCTCTGCATCTCATAACTTGTATGACATTCATACCTGAGCTAGACATTCCAGTCTTCTTTTCTTTCTGCCTTTTACTTCTTATAGTTTACTTCAATATTTCTCTTACTCTCAGAAGAAACAACAACTTTAAGAGTGGTGTGAGCCCCGAACTTCCCTAGGCGTGTAAGTCTCATTACATCCTTTGGTTTTGTTCTTTCTCTACAAGTTTTCACTGTCAACACATGAATGGCTTTCTTCCGGATCTTACGCATTTAAGTCCTAAACATAGTTGAACACTTCACTAGAATTTGCAAACAAAACACTTCTTTAGATATCGCATATCTTTTAGCCTTTGTTTGTTTCTGAAAACAATTTTTAGTTCCAAGAATATCACATAACTATCCCAAACATTTTGAAGTTCGGGTTTCTTGGAAGCAAGCAGACCGTAATGCAATTCTAGCTTTTGGATCGAAGGACGTGAGTCTCGTCATCCATAGCATCAGCAAGAGAGTATTGTAAACATGCAGTAGGACAAAATCCTTCTTGGCACTTTTAGAGGACGATCCTCTCAAACATAAAGTTTCAACCAGATAAAAAATAGTCAATCAATTTCAACAACAAAGGTGGAACTGTGAGCCATAATTCTACAACTATAATGCAAATTACACATAGACATTGTTCATAATTAATTTGCACTAGTTATAAACTTAATTAATACATAATTGTGCTCCCACTCAAATCAATATCTCTCATAATTGATAGTGAGTGATTCAAGATCGAAGCCTAGTTCTCAGCCATTGATGTGGACATCACTGATGACGAGAATTTTGACCAGTGGTCAAACTTTTGCCGATCATATCTCCATATGACACTTGTTCATCTTCCAATATTTTGTGCTTCGAGCTCAGAACGATTCTGCTAGAACTTCAAGACAACCAAGTGTTATCTGCAAGCATGGTCTGACCATCCCCGTCTTACACCTCGCGTCCCGTTTGTGCTCATGTGGATATGACCCACTCTGGAACGCTACTTGTTATAGACGGTTGCAACACTGGGAAGAGCACCTTTTAACTTGATATTTACTATGAGAGATCACCCTAATAATTGATTACTGTGCAATCAAAGGGTGCAAACAACAAAGGGATAAACATCTCAGGCAATTCATAATAGCATGATATGTTATAGCCCTGGGCACCGGGAGTTCTCCGTGATCGTCTTCAATCTCCAGTTGAAGCGACATGACAGCCAATATTTCATTGTCGTGACAACCGTTTCAAAAACATTGTCGTGGCGGCAATCTCAGAAAATGCTGTCATGGCGACCGTTTCAGAAAACGTTGTCGTGGCATCAAAATCTGAAATTCCGCCGTGGCACGAAATTATAGCTCCTCGTCCCGCGCCTTGGTACACCTTCTCCTCATAGGGGTCCTCCGTGTACATCTTGCCACCATCACTTGTAACGTATCTCTATGATATTAACATTAAGGTGGCAATATCGTGGCTCCAGCCATCATGTTGTGACGCGCAGGCCACTTAACATTACAACATATAACCCTCTCATACATAAACTCATTATCATGACGAAGGCTATACCACATCATATGCAAACCCTGCAAAACCAAGTTAGACGTCCTCTAATCGGTTTGGCAAATTTTAATTACGTGTCTTCTAGGGTTTCCAGATAAACCTAGCTACCTACGTGCACACCATAAAGTGATAATCCTTATTGCTAGATTAACTTTCGGGGTGTGTGAAATAAGAGACTTAATTAAAAATCTCGTTCCCCCACACTGAACTTCGTCTAATACGCGTGACCCCCTAGAAGATCATCCATCTCCATTGCCCCCTTGCGTACGCGATGGTTCACTATTCTTGACTATGGTGAAGCCCAAGGAACTATTAGCAGATCGTCGACAGCCAGAGCCGATCGATTTTCAGAACCTTGTGAAAAGCGACACCATGCCATCAATGAACTGAACCGAAGCAACACTCGAGGGAAGCATAGCAAGAACATCACCCTCACATCCACATGTGATCTAGATCGCAACCTGCATCTACACATAGAACCGCTCATGATGCCACTGTTGGGAAACGTAGTAGAAAACAAAAAAAATCGGCCTACGATCACCCAGGAACAATATGAAGATGCATAATGGGTTGTGATCAACGATCGTTACCGACTCCGGGAGTGCAGCAAAAGTAGACGAGTCGGCGTAGATCATACTTGGAGTCCCTCGAACGTCGATGACGATCCCGCGGACCGCCCACGAACGATCCCTCGAATGGAAGACTGAGAGCACGGCCTCTCTACTTGGTTGCAAGCATACGATCTTCACGATCCGGCAGCACTTCGCCGTCCAGAGCTAATCATCACCGAAGAATTAGAGGAAGGAGATTAGAACCACATGGGGCTTCTAATTATGAGGATTAGAGGTGGCTAGGGCTCGCTCTAATTAGTCAACTAGGACCAACTAGAACGTGTACTAGATCAACTAGAGGAGGCTCCAAAACTTGTGTTTTCTATTGGGCACCAAACCTCCACTATATATAGGTTAGAGGGGGCTTCGAATTTTGTTCTGGAGTTTCAAAAAACATTGGTGTTTTCAAATTTTGTTCAGGAGATTAAAAAAAAATTCCCATTTTTCAAAAATGTTCGCGTATCCAAAAACTGTTTTGCCAGTCAAAAATGTTCTAGTTTTCTAATAAATGTTTGTATTTTCAATTTTTTGGGGGGAGTTTAAAAATTGTTTCCATTCCAGAATTTGTTTCTGTTTTTCGAAATGTTTGAGTTTTTTCAAATATACACAATTTCATACAGAATTCACTTTTTCTCCAAAATAATATTTCGCGTTCAAAATTTGAAAAACGTTCGTATTCGCACTTGGTTTCGTTCTTAAGTATTTGTGCTGCACATTAAAACACCTAGCTCGCTAGCTCAAGTGGTAGGACTACTACTTGTGAAGCACGTGGTCTTGTGTTCGAATCCTGCTTGGCGCATTCTTTTTTGCGAGCGAGCATTGTAGTTTCTTCGCTAGCTGGAATGGGAGAGCCACATGGGCCGGCCCAGTCGGGGAGACCCGCTTGTGCGTTCCCTCGACAATTAGCTGCAGTTAGCGGCAGATAGGAGCTCCCCAATTCGCCCCCCCCCCCCCACAAGGAAAGGGGGGCGCCTTCCCACTTGGGCCCTTGTGGCCCAAGTTAGCTTCCACCTCTTGGCCTTTTAGGCCCACTGATATTAAATTAAATATATATTTGTTCTAAACATATTCAAAGCATTATATATATAATTTAACATCCCCAAAAACATTTTCCACCTATATATATATTAATCGGTAATACCCGGTATTACCCGATATTCACCGAAACCATTTCGGTGACCCCGAAACGCTTCCGGAACCTCTCGAAACTATTCCGGATATTAATGAAACAATTTCACAAATATATTCTCATCACTCCCGTCCTACTAACACTCAGCAGATCGTGATTACCTTAAGCTTGTCACCCTGTAGGTTCGGTAACCATAGACATGAATGAAACCCCTTCGTTCAATGACCGATAGCGGAACCATGGACATCCATATCGGTCCCTATGATTACACAAATGATACCCGAGTGAACCTTTGGTTATCATGTGTTCTTTCGTATGCTTCGCGATACTTTACAAAACCCGGTGTGCATCGGTATCCTCCAGAGTCATCTCCATGCTCACTATACCGTTGCTCCCATTACCAGTTTTGTTCTTCTTTCTCGTTGACATGTTCCAGCATCCCCGTGACATAGTCACCTATGTCTGTCCAGACGATGATGGATGCTGTCACACTGAGAGGGCCCTAAGAATATCTCTTCATTGCCGGAGGAGTAAATCCCACTCTCGAGCTGTCCGGTCACTTGTCAAACTTTCCAGTGAGCCTGAAAGTTGTCGTTATGATCACCTTGTTACAGATGACGTTTGAGCAACCCCAAAGCCCACCATCCAGTAGGAAGTGACTGATACACTCTCATGGTCTGAAGAACTAAAACACACGCTAACACTCTGTGTTATAACAGATGATTTTAGACGATGTAATCACATAGTATAACAGACAAGTATTGGGTCGATTCAATATGATCGTTCTTCTAACATCATACCCTTAATGTTATTGTAAGACTATCGTTACACTTAACGATATCCAAAGATACAGAAAACATGATCACCAACAACACTTGAGCCGGTCTTAGAGGCGAGACCGGGAACCTATTTTTTACCATTTATCATTCCACATGTGCATATGAGTTTTCCACTGAATAGCATATTCCAGGGTCATAGCATTTATAGCATGGAATATAAACTCTTAACTATGAATAATGGATATATATTAATACAATATTATTGCCTCTAGGGCATATTTCCAACACCAAAATCCAGGTTGTTACATATTCCCATCTCAATGTCAGTCTCGGCAGCAGAAGTGGTGCCGGTTTTTCCTTCAATATGGCTTTAGCTCTGAAATATTAAAGGCATAGTGATGAACAAGGAAAATAAAATAAGGTAATGTGATAATTTCTATGAAAGCTTACCCAGTGTTTATGGAGAAAGACGGTAGCAGACTAGCGCTTGATTCACCAGATGAAGGTGAAGTTATATGATAATCCGGGTTTGAAGGATTCAATGGGGTCTCTAGTTGGCCTGTTCTGGGACAAGAGGGCGTAGGGCTCAGTTGCTCCTGTCTATGCGACCGACAAGGAGATGGCTCATATGGGAGGCCATCAGATAGAGAGCCCGAACCAGAGCTCCGGGTCTTCCTCTTCAGACTCCCCGCATGTTGTGTTTTCTTCAAATATAAGTTTTTATCCAAGTAAGTTGATGGATGCGAGAATGGTGCCTTACGAGCTGCCAGCAGGATCTTCCTTTGACCAAGTGTTTGAGAGTCAGAGACACTAGGGGTTACCTCTATCTCGCCCGGCTTGTTTGCTCCTATTTGTTCCTGTGAAGAGTCGGCGTCAGCAAGTTCATTATGGAGATGGCCAAGGGAGTCAAGTTCTTCTACCTCATCCCCTCTTCTTCTTCCTCTTCTTCATCTGACGTATCATCCTCAGGAGGAGTGGGAGTTGATGGTTCGGTCTTCCACCATTCGGAGTTGTCCTGAATAAACATAAGCCGACACATCAAAAGAGGTAAAAGTGATAGTACAAATTCGAAGATGAACCATGTTGACTTACCACAGGAGCCGGGTTACCAGCATAAAAGGGGGCGAGACCCACATTTGCGAATTTCTCACGAGGTTCGTCGATAAGTTTCATAACAGACTTGATGAGCTCACTTGAGGACAAATCCTTGTTGCAGAAGTGCATGTCATCTTCCAGCTCCCCAGTGTATTCATGCATGAGCTGGGTTCTGAAGCTCACTGGTTGAACCCACCAGCTGACCTAGCACCGGGTCAGATCTATCACAGAAAGCCCATGAGCAATTAAAGCATTGACCCTTCGATAGATGGGCTCTAGCGCCAGTCTCTCTTCTACAAACGCATAAGAGGTCAATTGTTTCAAAAACTCAAGTCGGTTATATCTGTAACCCGACAGTGGTTTCTGTTGATCTAGAGAAGCGTCCTTGCAATAAAAGAAAGTTTTTTGCCATCCCTTTGGATGACTCACCAATTTCATGTTAGGAAAGGCACAGTTCCTTCACCTCTGGATAGTTACTCCTCCGCATTCCAAAGCCGGCCCTCCACTGCACTCAGTTTGTATATTGCTGTAAAAGAATTCCTGGCAGAGGCTGACAGTTGGCTCCATCTAAAGGTAAACTTCACAAAAGACTTGGAAGTTACTCAGATTAAGAACTGAGTTAGGAGAAAGATCATGTGGCCTTATGCTATAGTGGTGAAGGATGTCGCGGAAGAATTTGGAACCCGATAGTTAGAAGCCCCTGTCCAAATGATCCGCAAAGATAACAATCTCACCCTGACCCGGTTGGGGCCGGGTCTCTTCCTCTGGAACTCGCCATTCGATCTGGTCCTTGGGCGGCAGTGAACCAAGTTGTACTAGTTCATCAAGCATGAGCTCGGTCATAGAGGACTTCACCCAGTTGGCGACTTTGCTTAATTTAGCCGTCTCTAGTACTGGTTTGGCAACCTTTTCCCTTTCTTGGGAGGCATGTATTTAGATCGCATAAAAGACAAGTTACAAGATAAGAAGAACAAGTATAAGTTGGCTGGAAGCATATGAGTTGTGTGCATTAAAGTATCTAAGGATATTCAAGCATGAGCCAGCTAAAGATTACTATGTCATGAGAGCCGGCAAAATGGCAGAGCAATTACCAGTCAAAGATCTAGTACAAACAACTATTGTACAGATTCATGAAGTGTTATAGATCTAGAAAATACAGACAAAAGGAAAAAATAAAGACCTAGCAGTGGTGACGAATGCTATGCGCATTGGATAAAAGGGATTCATTACAATGACAAAGCAAATGGTGTGTAATAAAAACAACAGTAGAAGGGCTAAGATACGCAAAGGATTGAATCTTGGGAAGAAGTCGACGTCATTTATGGGTAAACTAGGATGAACTGCGAAGAGCGATCACAATGGAGTGTGCCGAAGATGGAGGTGCATTTACAGATCTGTTGGGGCGATGCTCAAAGCTTCAAGCCTTCCAGATGCGGTCGTGATGGTCGAGGTCGAGTTCCTCTGGCGGCGGTGGCGGCGAACTTGGTTGGGCTCCGGCGACGATGAGGTCAGGGGCTTGAGTAGAGGCGATGAGCTTGAACGGACAAGGGGAAGAAAAAGTGCTCAAGAGGTGGGGTAAAAAGTGGATCTGTGGCCCTCATTGTTATATATATAAGCGGGGGAAAGACCCAAGCGTCACGATAAAAAAGGAAAAAAAACCTAGCACCGCAGTAACTTTTTCCCCAAAAATGGCTCCTCGATCCTCGCGTTGACAAGATTTGACCTCACCCATAAAAGATTCATTGTCAGATTTTGACGCGTGTCAAAACGGAAAGGTTTTGTCAGAGTAAGATGGAAAAGTTGCTAAGTGTGGGAAAGATTTAAGACCCGGCAGCATATCTGGATCTCAAATAGAGACCCGGCAGTCTAATTCGGAAAAGAGAAGAAACATCAAGACTCAAGACATGGATCAAGTACCAGCTCTAGAGAAATCAAGACCAGGTTCATGTCTTTCCTCATGTTGTCCTTATCTTATTTTTAGGATGAAGTTTAGCATGAATAAATCCAAGCTAAAGTTGTTGCTAATGTTGGCGATGTTCCCCATGATCTGAGACCTAGCACGGTCTGACCCAGTTTAAGCCTCGTTATCATGACCCTGCTCTAGGAGTCACACATCACCGAGCCTATGAGGAGTTCACCAAATAGAGAAAGGCCAGAGGCCTGGAAAGAAGACCCGGACCACTATGGCGGCTTACAAACAAGCTTGGTGGGCCGGCTTGCAGGGTGGCCCACGGGTGAAACTCCGTTAACTTAGAAGGCAAGAAAAGTTGATAGAGTTAGAATAGGACACGGGTATGATTACAGCCCGGGTCATCTGTAACCCGGGAGCCCAACCTATTATATGAAGGGGGGTTCCTGGGGTGTCAAAGGATAGGTTGAGAACTCTTGAAAGCTAGGTAGTGAAAGCAAATCCTTGTAATCGAGATAATCATCAATATCAATCAAGGAGGAGTAGATCTTTACCTCCACCATGAGGGGCCGAACCTAGGTAAACTTGCATCCCTCGCTTCCGATCAACCCCGTTCAAGTCACCACCTAGTTGCGATGGCCTCATCACTTAGTTCTATCGCGAGGACATCTACCATGACAAAGCCATGACACTTACAGAAACATTTTAGGATAAAGTGGCATCAACACAAAGCTCTCAGAGCAGTGCAGCATGGTCATTACCAAATGATTATGGATTGGAATTGGAATGTGCTGATGTTCTAGAGCATCAACTAGAGGCGGCAAGATAGCGTGCATATGCGTTTCAAGATGTAATCAACATGTTGAGAAGGGAGATGCAGGAATCAGATGCATCAGTCAACGAAATGAAACAAGGGACTGAGAAGCCACAAAGAAAGTGGAGATTTTACAGACTAAAGTTTGTGCTATCTGAATCCGGCCAATCCTATTTTTTGAAGAGATCATAGTTCAAATGGTAAGTTGTCTTGATGCGCGTCCATGATGCATGAGGTGTACATTCCTAGTGTGTGCAATTTGCTGTTTGGTTACACTTTATTATCACTTGTGGTGAACCTTGATGCCCAGTGGATGTTATCTACCGTAATTTATTTATTGTACAATGTAGGACTATTCTTCATTTCTATGCCTTAATTTCTTTATTGTATAGTGTAGGTTTTTCTTGAGGGGATTGTATAGAGTTGGATAATTCTTTGTTAGTGTATATGTTATCGTTGAAACGGGGGCTAACAGGCGAAAATGTTACTGGGACGCCATCAGAACAGAACGAAAATGGGTAGTCATAGCGGGTTGTTATTGGGTTGGCCTACTAATAATAAATGGACCATAATCTACATGGACCCATAATAGCTTGGATGGTCCAATCTACGAGGCTTGTAAAAATTATGGGCCATGATGTGGCAAAAATGGATTGTGGGCTCGCTCCAATGTGGGCCCATCCTAAGAAGGGCTCTTACCAGGCCATTAACAGGACGAAAGCTCGACTAGGCCGCAATAATGGAAACAAGCCAGCGGGCCATTAGCAAGCCAAAATAGACCTCAATTAATGCTTGATCCGTTTCCATGTCGGGCCATTAAGAGGCCCAAAGCCAATCGAGCCATATGTGGGCCCATATACAACACGGGCCTTTAATAGGCCGAAAGTCAGGTCAGGCTGGAATTATGCCATGGCAAAAATGGGCTGCTAATAGGCCAAAAGTCAGGTCGGACAGTAATTGTCCCAACTATGGTGTGGGCCGTTAATAGACCGAAAGACACACCGGGATGGAAATTGGCCCAGCTCTAGAATGGGCCGCTAAAAGGCCAAAAGACGTACAGCCTGGAAATTGGCCTATCTCTAGAATGGGCCGCTAACATGCCAAAAGAACCTTGGGCCGCAAATGAGCCCAAAGATGTAGCGGGCTGTTAAAGTGATGGAACTGATGATGGGTCGCAATGGTGTCAAATCGTTGACAGGCCAAATTGGCAGAATTCGTATGGGTCGTGGTTGTAAATGGGCCAGACACAAGTAGGCCCTAAATGGGCTAGCCCGCTAATTTTGACTGGGCTGGCCTTTTTACTTAAACGGGCCACTGTTGGGCCATGCCACGTGTCCACATTATTTCATAGGCGCTTCTCGTCCATTGGACGGATGACATCTGTCGCAACGTAGAGCCGACACATGGATCCGTTGGCAAATGAGAAATTGACAAGTGGAAAATCGTCATTGGTCGGGACTGTTAACGGGCATCGGATCCAAAACCGGCACCCGATAACTTCACGACAACCCGTTATGGTGGATGCCACATCTCGGTTACCCTTGACGAAATCACTTCCATGACGCGCCATTTGTCGTCATGGAAGTGGTCATTTATATGATGATAATTTGAGTATTGTCGTGAAACACTTCTACGACAACACATGTATGACTATCCTGATTCTGTCATAAAATTGTCATGGATGTACATGCGTGACACACAACGTGACCTACTATGACAAACACGTATTATCACAGAAGTGTTTCTTTGTAGTGCTTCCTCCTTCAACACAGTATCTTGGCCTCCCTAATATAGGCCCGTAAATCACTTGTCATTGAATCGTGCTAGACATTTTTGCATTTGGCGGTAAACAAACAAACCAACGTTGATGACAAGTTATACATTTTTATAAGCTTTGCACCTGTATGACTTATGAACCCCATATTTTATCAATGAACAAAATCTCCAGATAAAGCACACATTAACCACAGTTCTGGGTGCCATGAGCAGCAACTAGAACAAACCTGTCACCTTGAGGACTCCCAATGCTTCTACAATATACCTAAGAAGTTCATCCCCACTATCTTATTTATCTTAACATGCAACCTATCCACCTCATCACATATGCCCCACACGTGTCATCTCTCATTTAAATGGACATGCAAGTCGTACACATCATCAAACGCATGCAACCAACCAACATTTGACTTTTCACTTTCCACCACATGCACGTTCTCCACATCATCAAGCACCCAGGCAACCATTCAACTTTTCACTTTCCACCACATGCAAGCCCTCCACATCATCAAGCACATGAAAGCCCTCCATATCATTAATTTTTATTTTTATTTTTCAAATAAATAATTAAACTTGGATTTCACAAGGCAATATAACATGCATCCACCCTCCATTTACCTGTAGATTGAATGTGGTGCGATATTATTCTCATATATTATAATTTTATTTTGATAAGTTCATTGCTAAAAATTTCTACAGCAACGTGCGGGTTGTTATCTAGTACATAATAAGGAAGGACCCTCATTGTATAGAAAGATACATACCCAAAATAATTAGCATTTTAGCCAAAGATATAATTAAGACAAATATGACATCTTGTACTTTGCCACTGCGCTAATGATATTTCTCTTAGGTCCAACTGTTGTAATAATTTGTACTCACCTGATGTGTGATCTTTGACCCCTCTAAATATTTGCTTTTTTCTCTTTTCACTCCTCCTTCTACCACTTCCAGCCACACGACTGTATAAGGCTATCAGTCATTGTCAGTGCAAACCTTTAATTAACAAAAGAAGCTTCCATGGAAATTATTATTAAGGTGTAGCGTTTCTAGCCTTGAACCTCCATTAAAAGCTCAGAAATGGGGCAATAATTCAAGGGTGGATTAAAAGGGTATAAATCTTCAATGGAAAAAGAAAAATGTTCGTGTGCTATTTGTAGTGTTGAACCTCCATTCAAATTTCAGAAGAGAACAACAATTCAACTTTTGATCAATTGTAGTTGAGAAGCTGTGTATCAATACTTGGTCGTAAGCTACTCCCTCTATACAAAATATAAGACATTTTTTGGTTTTGCACAACACATAAAAAACTTCTTATATTTTGTTATGAGGCAGTACTTCTTAAAAAAATCATCACTTATCCTAGTAAAAAAACTAAATTAGTTGCAAATATTTCTCCTCAACAAAAATCTTGTGGAGTAGGCATGCACTTCGGATTTAAATTTGATGACCTATTATTTCTAAATAACATGTCAAACAATTTGGAGGAAAATAATACACACACCATATGTACCCAAACTAAAAAAGAAATCTTACATGCAAAGAGACATTACGTTGAACATGTTGGACCAAGATGCTAGCTTAATCTTTCTTATACCAAAAATTATTTAATAAAATTGAAAGGTGCCCATGGTATGAGGTATGAAACGAACCCTTTAGTAAAATGTCAGATCAAGATGAAAGCATCAAAGAGACAAAATGAAAATATCAATCAAAGTTATAAAGAGAGGAGGGGCCAAGGGGACATGTGTGAATTCCTTCCTTCCACTACACCATTGCAGGCGTTCGAATAATTAATCTTTACAGAAATATGACCTACAATTTTTTAACCCCTTTACTCCATTGGGTACATAACAAAGGCCATCAAATCCTAATTGTAGGAATGATGCCTCCTCCGAGCATTGAAAAGCCTCGGCCACGCGGCGAAGGTACACAACCGACATAGGTCATGTGGCCGGGAGAGGCTAGCTCGTACGGTGGTGTAGCCGGAGGTGACAATAATCACGATATCAAAGAGATGCATGTATTTTGATGATTAATGTATTCATCGAGTGTTAATACTTTTTTGAACATCTATGTGTCGATTGCATAGCTTTACCTTTCAGTAATGCATATGTCACTGTATTGATATTTTTGACATGATGGAGATGTTACATATCACCAAAATATCCCATATTGTTTGTCGCTTTTATAGGTCCATTTTAATTGATTTCATGAAGTAGTAAAATAAATTAAAGTTTAGGCAGCACACCCAGAAGTAGCACATAGTTTGCATGTTACATCAAAGCAAGCAATAACTGATCAGAAAAATAATCAAATACTAAAAATAGAATGTATATCAGTGAAAGAAAAGGTAGGCTAATAGACTAGATTCCAAATTATCAAAGCGGTTGGAGAGCTTAGACCATAATATTAGTTCAAATTAAGCGTCTTCATTATAATATGACAATATTTAGTTGCCCAAAATATATTAAGAGTCAAATAACAAAAAGCTAGAAACATTTCAGACCACAAGAAACACATGCTTGGAGGCTGTTGTAGAACCAAAAGTACCATAGATGTACCAAGATAGAACGGTCAGTTTATGTTGGACAAACATACCAATTCATAAGAAAAAGGGTAGTGTATAATCCTCTGAAATTCTCACATGCTAAAGTGCATATTTGAAACATTGTCTGGATCCATCCCTTCCTATTTCAGCAGTTGCTCGTATTACAAAGAAACAAAATTGAATCATTGTGGTCATGTTTATTACTATGTAACTTATGGCATGCGAACCATCTCACCCTAAGTCCACAATCCAACATATAACCACAAATATTATAGCAAACATAAGGTACAAAATAAAGCTATTTATTAGAGATATCATGCGATGAACAAAATAAGTGGTTTACTAATAGTTCTCGATTTTTTTCTTCATGTATCGATCATAAAAAGATAAAAACTAATGTCAATTGTATCAAGTTTAAGACATCTATGGTGGTATTTCCCCCATGATTACTATAAAAATATCAGATCCAGTTATATGAAGTGGTTTTGAGTGGCTACCTTACATCACCAAATAATTCACTAACTCGGTTCCCTGAGATAACACTAAGCATTTGTGTGCAAATGAGATAATGGTGTATTATTTTCTCTCATGGTGATCCAAAATGCATACAAATATATCTAGGCAAACTGATCATATGTTCTTGTGTTTTTTTCACTCACAAAATTCCCCAAACAAGTTTACAATCCTTGTTCAAGCTGATGAACAGTCACTAATGACGTGAAAATTCAGAAAATAGATAGCACGCGAGAAAATAGGAACAACTTGCTTAGATATACAAAAAAATAAGAACTATGAATTTGAAGTTGGTTATGCCTTATCATGACTCTTTGTTCTCAAGATATTTGGATGGCACACACAAAATGAGAATAAAAAAGAAGCAGAAATTTTCCATATTACACGGGGCAAAATCACCTTCTCTACACCAAGTATTTCACACTTGTTGCCTTGTTGTCTTGCCAAATTTAGCAAATTGATACCACATGAAACAAGGCAAGCACAAACAAAGTCACCCACAAATGCAAACAAATTGGGCGTGTTAGCACTCATCCTATTCATTGGAGAATTAATGTATGATATCATTGGCCATTTTTACAGAAAAACAATATGTTCATCGTACTAATGGGAAAGTCAACTTTTTGCCAAAAAACACACACTAGACTTGGATGGTTTGTAATTGTGCATGATCAAAAGCAAGCAAGAAACATAAATCACCAGCTTCACTTTTGTAGCATCTCTAGGTTTAGAATCAAATACAACAAATGTGCATTATAGTGAATTCCAAATTTTAAAATTCAATATTACAATACATGGAGAGAAACATTTCTTCAAATTTGAGTATTATGTGGCAGCATAAGAGTAATATAGTTATATATAAATATAATTCATTTTACAGATATACTAAAAATTGAATCTAGAGGGCATTGTTGTAAACGTGCAAAACTTGCTAATTGACCCCTCGGTGTTTGAGCAATCACACGGACACTAGTGTCGAATGCAGAGCTAGAGAAAACTTTAGGGGGCAAAAGAGTAATATGTGCATATTTGAGGGGGACAAACAATATTTTCCCATCTAAGCCCTCCACTTTTTCATTCCTTCACACATCTTCCAATGGTGTGTGAGGGGGCAATGGCCCCCTTGGCATACACATAGCACTGCCACTATATGATACTGTTGCAGATTCTAGGACTACATTAGCATACCTCATGGATAAAGATCTTTTGTTACTGCATTCAGTATACATTTCATCTTTTCCTTACGACAATGAGTGATAAAGACCTACTAAAGTTACAACAATATTTTTGATCTTATATCTTTTCAATTCCTTCCAAATTGCTTATGCGGTTTCTCAATACATATGTCTAACCATCATGAATGGTGTCTAATGTTTTATAACATCCAACAGGTCTTCTTATTCTTTATGAGAATGAAATTAACAACTCTTAGTTATGATGGAGCAAGATGAATTACTTGCACATACTTTTCTTCTCCTCTACTAGTGTTAACTTGCCATTTCCATCGGTGACACTGTATTTTGCGGGTGTTGTGGTGACACAACTGAAACCGCATAACTATCTGCTTTTATCTGTACACTCTTCTGTGTTGTGCTAGCATATTAGAAGTTTGTAGTTGTATACCTAGTTGATTGTTTATTAACTTGTTTGGATTGAGATGACAATATAGGATGGCCAATTATCATACTACATTGCCCGACAAAGGGGTAAACAACTCACTATACTTGTAGGTTAGTCAAATTACCTCTAACTATAAGATCACTGATGTTGTTTCATCTTGTATGTCAAATATCCTAAATTAAGTTGTTGAATAGCCCTAAGGATTGACTTTTTTGCTGACTATTTCACTTTATCATAGACATTGTTTTAATGGATAAAATCATGTTCACGTCATCGAGAACGTGCATGTTGGCTGGGTGGATTATGACTATAAGTTATTTTTTCATTGTCAGCTTGATAGCAAGTTGTTATTTTTTGCATCCTTCCAATTGATTAGTAATTATAAGTTTCTTATCATGCTCCCACCAGGTTATATATCAGAACATCATCTGAGATAAAACACAGCCACATCCACACATTCTCAATTGTTTTTTTGTGCTTACACTCATTCTCTTTTGGTGTGCCTAGTTACAAGGTATGATGTATATATATTGCTAGCATGGATTCATTATCAGGCTTAGAATGATCACGTCTTGATCCCCCTCATCAACTAAGTGCTAGCCTTGAGTCACTCGATCAGGAGCAAGGAGTCTTTCTAAACTTGGGGGAGGGGGGCAATGGCCCCCTGGCATACACATAGCTCCACCACGGCGCCATACTATTGTGGATTATGGGGGTACATTAGAATACCTCATGGATAATGCTTTTGATCCATTTGTTAGTGCAGTCACTATACATTTCATCTTTTCCTTACTACATTTCTTGGATGTACTACATCCAAACGCACCACCATGAGATTCACTCATCCAATCTTCACCTATAGCAATAAAAAATGAAATCAGACAACAATAATGAACAATATACTGCAAATAGCAATATAAATTTGAAACAAAGACTCGATAGCTTATTACATTTACATAACTATGAAATTAAAAGGCTGTGCAGGTTCATGTGTAAGTGCAAAAAAATATGAACCATAAACTTGAAATAAGTGCAAAGTGCGTCGTATGTTATCCTGTACTAGCTTAATGTATGTGCATTGCCACGGAACAACAACAAAATTTATTAAAAAAAGAATAATCAAACAAGTGATAATTTAGAAATGTGTCTGAACCACATGTTTTTCCATCCATATAGTGAAAATACCGACTATCTCTTCCCCTTCTTTCCTCCTTAGTAATCATTGTATATTCGTAACCGTCCTATCCTTGCAAGAAGAAAAGGCATTATATTACTCCCGGGCCCTCCTACCCCATTATTTTCATATGTCGTTGCCCTACCATTGTCATCGGTTCAAAAGTCCATCATCTTTGCTTGCCATCACTTAGCAAATCTACATTATGGTGTTCACATAGCACGAGAGATGATAGTGTATTGTTTGTTTGATTTCTAAATAAAAAGGTTCTCAACTACCGCGAGAGATGATGGTGTATTGAATGCCAAAGGATTGCCATGAAGCACACTCTCCTTATACATTAATACAAATAGATGTTATCTACTGCAATGATATCACGAATCTAGTAGTGATTAGGAATTATGAGGTTAAGGTCACATTTTTAAGTAACTTATTACTTAACTTCTCCTTCCCGATTTGGCTTCATTTCTCCTTGTTTTGTTCTCTCCCTTGAGCTACTTCCTAGAAAATATTGTCAATTCAATTTTGTGCAGCAATTTAGACAACTAAATGTTCGTGATGAGTAAAAATCAATAACTAACATGCTACATGACCATTTCAATGAGGAGACCCATCTATGTTGTACGTATAGCCATACATCTCATACTTCTCATTATATGGTAAAAGATTTAATCACATCGATTTTAGCCTCATAGTACTATCCAATTTTTCTTTGTCAAAAGTGTATAGTTTTAAAGAGTTGCACACTAAGCAATAAAAATTGAAATGATTTATAAGGCAAAAAAACCTATTTAGTTATATTCACATAAGGAGGATAACCACAACCTGTCAACATAGAACTAAGAGAATTTACCATCTAGAAATTTTGCCACCTTAGAAATCAATGGATTGGCATATCAAAGAAAAATCAAGCCACTTCTGAAGATACAGAATAGAAACTCTGAAGATAGAGAATAGAAACTCAGTTACATCCTCAATGGTGATCACTACAAATTATGGAGCAAACTAAGGACTGGAGAATATTATTTTTCTTAATTATGAATGGCACAACCATATATGTCATCTAAACTGAAATTTGCAGAACTTTCCATTGGCCATCAAAGCTTCCAAATAAACTGTATTTTGGAACAAAGAAAAATTGATATATACATCAGAACCACCACCTGAGTCACCCTTGTGAGGACGATGCAATCATGAAGTTGGTATTCTTACAAAATGGAGCATCACAATCGACACACATCTGTAGAATTCTGCACGTGATCATACATTCCAAATTCAGTCTGCACAGAACGTAAGTTGTTGGGAAAAGATTGCCTACAAACATAGTATCTTATTTTTTAGGATCAATATCTTGATGCACAAATACTCAACTTTCCAAAAAGTTTCACGTGTACGAAAATGTCGACATCTTAAAAATATTGCAATTAATCAACAAGAGCTTTAGAATACCATCGTTCCCAAATTCAGTCTTTTTATCCGAATCAATTAGTTCATGAAAATCAAGCTCAACTAATGAACATGTGTGCCCATCAGGATGATGAGAGGGTAGAGAGACAATGCGTGTGTGGGATCCTTCACCCTATCTTTCTCCTTATTTCCATCCGGCTTGCCCTTGTTTCTTCCTCCCCTTGGTGCATCATCACTATCATCGTCGTCTTTCAAGTTAACAAGTGCACCTTCTTCGGCGGAGCTTATTTATCCCTCAACCTCCACTTCTCACTATCTTTAAGCAAGAGTCAACAATGTCTAAGCACGAATGGATTTCCTTTGAAACCCGAGGATTGCTTGAATCTTTCATTGGGAATGCGATCCTACAATTGGACATAGAGAAAAGGAAGAGCTCAAATTTTCATCAACCCAAACAATGTCACAAATATGTTCCACAAAATGATAAAACAATCACATAGACACCCGGCCTCGAGCCGGAGACCGCCCCTGGAGGGAGCATGATGGCGGTGCGGTGGCGGACACTACTCCATGCATGAGGTGATTCCCCTGCCACTTTCGCTTGGAGCTGGCAATAGAAGGAGTTGGCGCAACGGTGGCATGCATGGCCATGGGAGCATGGAAGGCCGAAGCGACGACGTTGGGGGCTTCATGCGCCGCCTGGTGGCTGCGAGTACTCCATACTGGCGGTTGGCGGTGTGGTGAGGCGAGACAGCGAGGGGCCGGTGAGATCATCGGCATGTGGAAGCTGGAATGGAAGGGGCGGAAGTTTCCTTCGCGCCAACGAGCGGGTGGGATAGAGGAACCGGCAAAACGAGGGGGGCAACCATAGATATGGAAAGTGTGGGCCAAATTTTACAAACCCCCTAAAGAAATAGCGGACGGGTGTTTTTGTGGGATATATGCGGGACACAATAGGTCCCAGTCCCTTATATTGACGGTTATTATAGCCGATGGGCGAATATAACGGATCTGATAGAGTTGCTCTAAGTCCTCGGGCTTCTACAGTCAGAGCGGCCAGTCCGACATGGCGTTGTGGAGAGCAACTAATCAGCGAGTACTCCTTGGGGAGCCCCGCAAGGGTCACTTTTGGTGGGCTGGGAGCGTGCCAATTGGCGCGCTCTCAGCCGCCGCCACGTGTCATGTGCTGGGCGCTCCGTCTAGATTTTTTATATTTTTTACGCGTTTTTGGCTTTTAGATGATTTTTTGATTTTATCCGGCCTTTCGGTTTTTCTTAGGTTTGGACATAAAAGAATTTTGTGCAAAAAAGGTGTTTTTTTCCTTCTGCGAGAGGAACAAATTTACTTCTCGTGGAGGTACGGATTTGTTTCCGCGAGTTGCGCCTCTCAAAAAGGAAAAAAATGCATATTTTTATTTTCTTCTGAGAGATGCACAAGTTTACTTCTTGTGGAGGCACGAATTTGCTTCCGCAAGAGGTACAGTAGTGCTTCTCAAAAAAGAATTAAAAACATGTTTTCTTTTTGTAAGATAAATACACTGGGAGTCATCAAACTTGCATGCGATGGTCAATTTGGTGCACAAACTTATAAAACTAGATGATTCCCCGCATGTTGTTGCGGTAATGTTTTGCAGTATATTCAATGAGAATTTGTTGTATGAAACATGAATGTGTATAGTAATAATATGAGAAGTAAAACAAAAAATAGACTTGTGGTGTTTGGTTATTAATTGTATAATATAAATATATATTCCGTGAGAATTGGTTGTATGAAACATGAATATGTATAGTAATAATATGAGAACTAAAACTTTTTTTTGAGGGGATATGAGAACTAAAACTAAAAAAATAATCTGTGGTGTTTGGTTATTAGTTGTATAATATAAATAGCATAATAGTATTTAAATTCTCATGCATGTTTGCATGTTGAGGTGCCATTTTGTTATGCATGATTACATGTTGTGGTGGGTCTTTCTCCATGCATGTTGAATGATGAGGTTGTATACTTGTATGTTGAGAGAAATATGTTAGTCGGGGCTAGCTATTTAGATATAGAAGATACGTGACTATGGTCACATAATTTCTCCTTACATGCAGATACAGTTAGTGGCGAAGCCACGTTGTGGCTGTGGGGTCAGCCAACCCCACAGGTTTTTATAATCCTTTGACCCCTAGCTATTACCAGCTACTTTGACCCCACATATTACAAAGGCTGACCCCACATGCTTGGAGAGCTGGCGCCGTCGCTGGATACAGTCACTTCTTCCGTATCCAGCTGTATATCATGCTTAAGTGGCCTGTCAGCATGAATATGGCCCACATGTCAGTGGTAGGGAGTGGTGAGGGGTTGGGTGAGCCGCCCATTATTATTTTTTACAGAAAAACCCTCAGTTTTCCTTTATTTAATTACATACTTGTCAACACAGTGGGTGCGAAAAACAAGAATAAAAAGTAGCAGCACGGGCAATCAAAACAACGTCCTCGACTCAATTAGCTAACTGCACCAGCCACTCGCCCAGGAATAAGTTCATGCACGACCAACAACAGAATAGTTTTGTAACACATTGTTCGCTCAGCCAAACAAAGGAGTACACGGAAACTAAAAACATGTCGTGTTATTCCCCGCAGAAATAAATTGATGTAATAAAACAACTTATATTCTACCTTTTTGTGACATGTAAAAATTGTTCATGTGATAAAAAGGTACATGGCATTTAAAAAATGTTTAAACATTGTAAAATATACTTTTGTAATTAAAACAAAGTAAGTTGCATTTTAAAATGTTCAAGCATTTCAAAACAAATGTTCGTGAGGGGAATAGAAATATTGGTGTGTATGTTGTTATTTATCTTGTTCTATTTAAGAACTACACAGGGAATAGAAATTCGCTATGACATATGCATATTATCTTGGGGAGAGTGGGATCATTCTGATTGAGAGATCTACTTTTTCACACACATTGCACATTTTTAGTATACATTGAAAACGTTGTTTTATACACATCTAACATTTTTTTAAACATGATTAATATTTTTCTAACATATATATTGGGAAGTCTACTTTTTACACATAGTATATTTTCATAGACATCTATAAAATTATTCTTATACATGTTTAACATCTTTCAAAAACATGATTAATATTTTTCTAAATATATGTTTTGATGTATACTTTTACATACACATTGTACATTTTTGGTGTACATCAAAAACATTTGTACATGTTTAACATTTTCCAAATACATGATTAGCATTTTTTAAAATATATGTTTTGATGTCTATTTTTTTCATACACATTCTACGTTTTTGGTATACATCTCAAAACATTTTTATGCACATTTAATATTTTTTAAACATATGATTAACATTTTCAAATACTCTTTCTATCCTAAATTACTTGTCGCAGAAATGAATGTATCTAGACTTATTTTAAGTTCTAGGTACATCAATTTATTTCTATTTCCGCGATAAGTAATTCGGGACGGATGGTGTACAAGTGGTAGAAACATTTTTTAAATACGTGTTAAACATTTTTGGATGGTACAATTTTTTTGTAAAGTACACAATGATTTTAGTACATCTTCAACTTTTTAAAAAATGTTATGATTTTTTAAATAGGCGAACCATTTAAAAATGCAACATAATTTTTAGTTACACACATATATTTTTACAATGTTTAAACTTTTTTTGAATGTCATGTATTTATTTTGTAATGCATGCACATTTTTTAAGCGCCACACACAACAGAATATTAGTTTTTTTTACATAGAGCAAAGGAAAAAAGCAACATAAACTATGTTTACCCCTCAGTGTCTTCATGTGTCGTACTAGCATGGCGGTTTCCTTAGGCATGAGCGAACCACGGGGCTCTCTTTTTTGGGGTTAGATTTTATCTTTTACTTTCTTCGTCTGTGTTGATATCTCTACCTAATAATAAAGTATGGAACGCTTCTTGTCGTCCGTCGCGCCATTTTGCACAAAATCCCCTATAGTTACTTGCGATTAAGCCGCGGTATAGTTTTAAGTCATAAACAAACAAAACGTTTCATTTTGCAGAAACCCCCTGTAGTTTTCGATAATTAACCCGCAGTATTGTTTTAAGTGACCCAAACAAAACGTTTCGCGTTATGCAAAAGCCCCCTCAGTTTCCTAAACTCAACCCGCAGTCCATATCATACGTTTTTAAAAATAGTCATATCTTTTAAACGGTAACTCTAATTTTGACATGTTATATATGAAATTTGATTAAAAAATGTGTAGAATCTGAATATTATGTTATTTTACCTGTTAAACATTTTTAAATGTTGTTTTCAGTGCAACCTTGATAAATAGTGCACAATTCTTCTTTATTTCATATCAGTGCAGATCCAGATAAAAAATGAACAACTCAGCAAAACCAGATTGGGGACGAAAGAAATCATCTATAACCACACATGCACGCGACGGCAATACCTCGCAGGGGGCAAAGAAAGCAAATTTCTGATTTTATGCCGAGAGAGAGATGCATTAGGATTGCCACATTCAAACGCGTTGTGATTGTGTGGGCACTGATGTCATGTTGAAATAAAGAACATGGATCTATTGAGATCTTAAGTCATGATTATTGGGTTAGGGGTGTGTGTTACTTTTTTCTTCCGTTGCAACGCACGTGCTTTTTTGCTAGTATGGTATAAGGAATTTTCGTGCTTTGTAAACATGAAACATCATTGGTGTGGTTGTTTTCCACGAGATCATGTCATCGTTAGAGCATCTCCAATAGATGATGTATATTTAGTGATGTAAAAGTAGGTGTTGTATAATTTACATCATCAAAAGTATTTTTTACATCTTTAAAAAGGTCCAAACTCCAACCGATGATGTATAATTGGTGATGTAAAACTCATACTCCAACGGATGATGTATAATTGGTGATGTAAACTGAACCTACTGTTGAAACTGAACCACCGATCAAATAGCCGATGCTCACACGCCGCCCGCCAGATTCTCGCGCATCGCCGGCTGCCGAGCAAATTGAGCGCCCCTAATGCTGCCCCTTCTCCTCGCCTCCTCCTCTACAACACACTGCCAGTTGTTGTTGCCGTTCCTCCTCTGCCCCAGCTACTCCTCCTCGCCTCCTCTCCGTGAGTGCCGCCGTCGGCGGCGGCACAGTAGACGCTTCTCCTACACACCAGATCCCGTAGGCCTCTGGCGCTGCGAGCACAGAGTCGAAGACCTCCTGGAGGACGACGACGCGATGGCTGATAGCGTGTTGCACCTCCCGCACGATCGGTCGTGCCCCGTTACGGTGTCGAGATGGATCAGCATGACCATGAGCGCCTCCGAGAAGCGCGCGCGACCGCGGTCGTTGCCGCGGAACACCTCCTGGATCCTCTGCTCCAGCGCGGCGGATGGCTGGATTCGGGCGGCGGAGATCGCCGGCGGCGAACTAGAATGGGCAGGGGAGGGGCCAGAGCTGGGGGCGGTGGGGCGGCGCGGGAGCTGGCTGGAATTAGTTGGCGATGGCGGCGACGGAAAGAGGATTGGGTGGCAGAGCATAGGCGGCAGCGGGAATAGGCGACGGGGTTGGGGATGGACGGACGGGCGGCGGCGGCGTTTTTGGGCAAAAATCATCAGCGGCGGAGGCAGGCGGGAGGCGGGCGGGTGTCGGCCGGGCGGGTGCAGCTTTTAGATTTGGTGGTTGGCCGTTCAAGCGCGATTGGCCGTGTTACATCATCACGGAGGTGGAGATGCAAATTTGCATCTTCAAGTGTTGTATTTTATGTCCCTTGGAGGAGGTGGTGTAGTTTTTTTTGCATCCACGCCATATGTTGGAGTAACGTTTTTAGACCTTCATGATGTAAAAATTAGTTATTTTTGCAGCTACATCTTCTATTAGAGATGCTCTTTGGTTATGTGTGCAAAAATCACCCGTTCTCGTGTTTTTCTTTTCATTTGAGGGCTCTGCACGTAAATAGCCAAGGGATTTTCTGCAAATCTACCATGCATTGACAACAAGCTGTTGCAACGCGTCCGAGTGTGCAAAATGTGAGCGTATTTGCACGTCCGCACTATAATCATGTATTTTACAAGTTTTTGCACCGAGCTAACCGTCCCATGCAAGTTCTAAGACTCCTAGTGTATTTACCTCCCTTTTTTCCTTCCGGAGAGGCACAAATTTACTTCTCGTGCAGGCACGGGTTTGCTTCCAAGAGAGGCACGGTCATGCTTCTCAGAAAAGAAAAGAAAAACACATTTTTTTTTATGATTTCACGAGAGGCACAGATTTACCTCTCATGGAGGCACGGATTTGCTTTCGCGAGAGGCATGGTCGAGCCTTGCAAAAAAAAAATCGCGTCTTTTTCTTCCGCGAAATGCAAAGATTTGCTTCTCGTGAAGGCATTGTTTTCGCGAGAGGTACAATTGTATCTCTTCGGAAAAGGAAAAAACGTGCTCCCTCGGGTTTTTTCATCCTTTTTTTCATGAAAAAAAGTTCATCAAAGCCTATCAACATAGGATCTAGTTTAGAAGATCTCGAAGCGAGGAATCTAACAGTAAAACGATTTGAGATTTGGACACACGATTTAAGAGATAAAAAGATTTTGAATAAACAAATCTATGAAAAAAGGAGAACTCACAGGTTACGACAAGACGCGCATGAAATGTGCCACTTATCGCAACCTGAAAAGGTGGACATTACCTTTGTAAAAAGTACTCCTTTTTTCTTTAAGGCAAAGCAAAAGGTACTACATTTTTTTGAGGGTTTTTTTTAGGCAAAAAGTACTACTTAATTAGTGATTTCGGGGCGTTGTGTCTTTTAGGATAGCGACGTGCAGCCCTGGTGGATGTGGAAGGCCATGGGCCTTCTCGGCATCAAGGCAGGGTGCTCCTATATGACCCATTTTGCATCAAAAATAAACCTCGCACATAATGGAGACCACGATGGGTACTGTAGTAGACATGTCTTTCCAGATCTTTTATCCAGAACATGAAAACAATATACTAGAACTGAACATATTTACAAAATATTTGAAATATTAAAATTTTAAAATATATTAAAAAATGCTATCATTTTTAAAAAGTTATGAACATTTTTATATTACTTTTTCTGAAATTTTGATAAGATTTTTGAAACGAAACGAAGAGTTTTACAAACTTTGCAATTTTCTTTGAAAATTTAAGAACGTTTATTGAAGATCTGGGATTTATTTTTGAAAATTTGATATTTTTTTAAAAGCACAAACTTTTTTTAGCTCCGTTTTTTTTAATTTTAAACATTTTTTTAGTTTATTGAAAAAATCGAACAGTTTTTGAAAACATTTCCTTTTTATTTCTGAAAAATAAATAATATATCGATCAAAGAAAAAAAATAGAAAAACAAAAACGAAGAAAAACGACCAGGAACCTTCTACCTGTGCAATCCAAAAATGCCGGCACCTTTGCCTGGTGCGCACTCTGTCCATGTGCGTTTTAGTACCAATTTGACTTGTCTAAAAAAAAAGTACCAATTTGACGCAGTGAGTGTCCAATAGGCAATTCCTTCAAGGAATGTTAGGCTAGTTTTTTAAAGTAATATGTTCAACTCACTTTTTCTTGTTTTAGGTTTTTTTGTTTCATTTTTCCTTTTCCCCTTCTTTTATCAAAATTTAAAATATTAATGAAAATTTACAAAATATCTAAAATTTTGGAAAAATGTTCACATATTTGACAAAATGTTTGAGAATTTTCAGAAAATGTTCATGGATTTGAAAAAATGTTCGCAGATTTTAAAAATTGTTCATGAATTTTAAAAATATTGACATATTCAAAAATGTTCTTGAATTTTAAAAGATATTCACAGATTCAATAAGTGTTCGTGAATTCAGAAAATATTGGCAATCTTTAAAAAAATGACGGATTAAAAAAATCATATATTTTTAAAATGGTTGAGATTAAAAAAAGTTAGTCTAAAAATGATCATGAAATCAAAATGTTCATGAAATTTGAAAAAGTATCCTAAATTTGTGAAGATGATCCTGAAATTGAAAAAAAGAAAAAAAACGGAATAAAAACTCACACATAGTATCATTATTTGTTAGAAATGAACTAAGGGAGTGAGTCTTACTCATACATACTAACATTATTTCGATTTCGAGAATGCATCTACTTTCCCTCTCCTCTTAGAAGGGGGCGAAAGGAAAATCATGAAGATCTGGGGGTGGCAAAGTATTATTTTTTCTTCCATTATATGGCTCCCAAAAAGAATCCGCTCACAATTATTCCAATGAAGGGGGGGGCGGGGGGCCGGTGCCCTCCCCCCCTTTCTATGACAAGACGTACTTTGCATCTGGGACTACCTTTTTAGGAAAATATGGGAGTACATAATATCTTTTTGTTAGTCAAGTATTTTTTTTTGCGAGGCCTAGTAAGCGTTCTTTGACCCCACATCATCTTAAAAGTCATCCGTCTTGGCATGCTCAGATGACAGATGACAGATGCCACGATGTAACAAATACATGCATGGCGATATGCTCGAACAACATGTGTTATCGTTACCAGGATTATGGTGCCGATTTGCCAGTACGACTGAGTTCTATGTTGGCGAAGCTGGATGTTTTCAAAGGAAATGAAACGTTATCTATTTACGTGCCAATTGTTTCTGGGTAAGTTCCTACGCCATACTAGATTAGATAAACCGAAGCCCAAGTGTCGTCAATTACTAATGGTGTGCACTATTATCATTAATTTAATCAAGTTTTTAATGTGCTCATATTTTTATCAATTCTTTTGGAACAGATGTAAGCATTTACAGTCGCGTGGTCTCGCAAACCGATACAAATCTGATGGGCACATTCGGGTTTGGACCATGTCGCATGTCAATTATAGTCTTTTAGATTACCCCGCAATGTCTTTTCTCTTTGCATGCAAAACTATGTGGTGGAAATCCTTCTTCCAGGCAAAGTTGCGGATGCCAGATTGGTTTACACTCCACTCTTGCCATCATCGTATGTTTAGGGTATTTCCTATGTTTCAATATGCATACTTATGCTATATCCTATGTTTCTGGGTATATCTGTTTGTAGCTTGTACTGTTGCCAAGAAATGGTGATGCTTATGACTCGAACTATAGCAAAACACCATCACGACATAGTACAAAATACCTTGTTCATGAACTTACGATGGTTGTGCTATCTTCCCATGGAAGCAAACTTTAAATACCTCACTTTACTCATTACGAATATAATACAAAAAGTTTCGAAACATGTCACTTATTTTGCCACCATACCCATAATAACACTTGGAAACCCTCCACCATCTACAAGAGGGTAAAACCTATCTTATAGTTAGTTGTAATCAGATTATCACTAAATGTAGTAGTAAACATCCCACGTGCCCATGAAAAAGCATGTACTTCAAGAGAGGGGGTACAATAAGCTATAAGATGTAGGTAGTGTTCGATAATCTGGGTCTACACTCCACATTGTACAATTAATAAATACACTTATTTCTGCTTTTTTCAAAAGAAATAATAAACAATTACCAGCCTGATCCTCAGACAAAAACTCCATATGATAGCAAAGCTAACATGCAAACAATTCATGATTACGAATTCTGACAGAAATTGGACTAAAGTAACAATCCCACTTTACCTGACATAATAACACTTCCAATTTTATGCACTGAAATTTAACATGCTCCCATAATTAAACACATCTTGCCCCTCTAATTTTTTTCTCCTTCACACTTCTTCCATTGCTTTTTTTAGGGGGGGTGGGGGGGCACTGGTGTTGCGAAACGTAGCATGCAATTTCAAAAAATTTCCTACGCTCATGCAAGATCTATCTAAGAGATACATAGCAACGAGAGGGGGAGAGTGTGTCCACGTACCCTCGTAGACCGAAAGCGGAAGCGTTTGTTTAACGCGGTTGATGTAGTCGAACGTCTTCTCATTCCGACCGATCAAGTACCGAACGTACGGCACCTCCGAGTTCTGCACACGTTCAGCTCGATGACGTCCCTCGAACTCTTGATCCAGCAAAGTGTCGAGGGAGAGTTCCGTCAGCATGACGGCGTGGTGACGGTGATGGTGAAGTGATCCGCGCAGGGCTTCGCCTAAGCACTACGTGAATATGACCGGAGGAGTAAACTGTGGAGGGGGGCGCCGCACACGGCTTGGAACAATTGATGTGTGTAAGAGGTGCCCCCCCACCCCCGTATATAAAGGAGGGAGAGGGGAGGAGGCCGGCCCTAGGCGCGCCCCAAGTAGGAGGAGTCCTACTTGGGCTCCTAGTAGGATTCGCCCCCCCTCCTTTTACCGGAGAGGGAAGGGGGGAAAGGGAGAGAGGGGGAGAAGGAAAGGGGGGCGCCGCCCCCTCCCCTAGTCCAATTCGGACTCCTCCCTTGTGGGAGGCGCGCCACCCCTTTGTGGGCTGGTGTGCCTCCCTCCTATGGCCCATATGGCCCATATCTTCCCCCGGGGGGTTCCGGTAACCCCCCGGTACTCCGATATGTACCCGATACACTCCGGAACACTTCCGGTGTCCGAATACTATCATCCAATATATCAATCTTTACCTCTCGACCATTTCAAGACTCCTCGTCATGTCCGTGATCTCATCCGGGACTCCGAACAACATTCGGTCACCAAATCACATAACTCATATAATACAAATCGTCATCGAACGTTAAGCGTGCGGACCCTACGGGTTCGAGAACTATGTAGACATGACCGAGACACCTCTCCGGTCAATAACCAATAGCGGAACCTGGATGCTCATATTGGCTCCCACATATTCTACAAAGATCTTTATCGGTTGAACCGTTATGACAACATACGTTATTCCCTTTGTCATCGGTATGTTACTTGCCTGAGATTCGATCGTCGGTATCTCCATACCTAGTTCAATCTCATTACCGGCAAGTCTCTTTACTCGTTCCGTAATACAACATCCCGCAACTAACTCATTAGTCACATTGCTTGCAAGGCTTATTGTGATGTGCATTACCGAGAGGGCCCAGAGATACCTCTCCGATACTCGGAGTGACAAATCCTAATCTCGATCTATGCCAACCCAACAAAACACCTTCGGAGATATCTGTAGAGCATCTTTATAATCACCCAGTTACGTTATGACGTTTGATAGCACACAAGGTATTCCTCTGGTATTCGGGAGTTGCATAATCTCATAGTCAAAGGAATATGTATAAGTCATGAAGAAAGCAATAGCAATAAAACTTAACGATCATTATGCTAAGCTAACGGATGGGTCATGTCCATCACATCATTCTCCTAATGATGTGATCCCGTTCATCAAATGACAACACATGTCTATGGTTAGGAAACTTAACCATCTTTGATCAACGAGCTAGTCTAGTAGAGGCTTACTAGGGACTCGGTGTTTTGTCTATGTATTCACACATGTATCAAGTTTCCGGTTAATACAATTCTAGCATGAATAATAAACGTTTATCATGATATAAGGAAATATAAATAACAACTTTATTATTGCCTCTAGGGCATATTTCCTTCAGTCTCCCACTTGCACTAGAGTCAATAATCTAGATTACAATGTAATGATTCTAACACCCATGGAGTCTTGGTGCTGATCATGTTTTGCCCGTGGAAGAGGCTTAGTCAACGGGTCTGCCACATCCAGATCCGTATGTATTTTGCAAATCTCTATGTCTCCCTCCTTGACTTGATCACGGATGGAATTGAAGTGTCTCTTGATGTGTTTGGTTCTTTTGTGAAATCTGGATTCCTTCGCCAAGGCAATTGCTCTAGTATTGTCACAAAAGATTTTCATTGGACCCGATGCACTAGGTATTACACCTAGATCGGATATGAACTCCTTCATCCAGACTCCTTCATTCGCTGCTTCCGAAGCAGCTATGTACTCCGCTTCACACGTAGATCCCGCCACGACGCTTTGCTTGGAACTGCACCAACTGACAGCTCCACCATTCAATATAAATACGTATCCGGTTTGTGACTTAGAGTCATCCGGATCAGTATCAAAGCTAGCATCAACGTAACCATTTACGACCAGCTCTTTGTCACCTCCGTAAACGAGAAACATATCCTTAGTCCTTTTCAGGTACTTCAGGATGTTCTTGACCGCTGTCCAGTGATCCACTCCTGGATTACTTTGGTACTTCCCTGCCAGACTTATGGCAAGGCACACATCAGGTCTGGTACACAGCATAGCATACATGATAGAACCTATGGCTGAGGCATAGGGAATGACTTTCATTTTCTCTCTATCTTCTGCAGTGGTCGGGCATTGAGTCTGACTCAACTTCACACCTTGTAACACAGGCAAGAACCCTTTCTTTGACTGATCCATTTTGAACTTCTTCAAAACTTTATCAAGGTATGTGCTTTGTGAAAGTCCAATTAAGCGTCTTGATCTATCTCTATAGATCTTGATGCCCAATATATAAGCAGCTTCACCGAGGTCTTTCATTGAAAAACTCTTACTCAAGTATCCTTTTATGCTATCCAGAAATTCTATATCATTTCCAATCAACAATATGTCATCCACATATAATATTAGAAATGCTACATAGCTCCCACTCACTTTCTTGTAAATACAGGCTTCTCCAAAAGTCTGTATAAAACCATATGCTTTGATCACTTCATCAAAGCGTATATTCCAACTCCGAGATGCATGCACCAGTCCATAAATGGATCGCTGGAGCTTGCACACTTTGTTAGCACCTTTAGGATCAACAAAACCTTCTGGTTGCATCATATACAACTCTTCTTTAAGAAATCCATTAAGGAATGCAGTTTTGACGTCCATTTGCCAGATTTCATAATCATAAAATGCGGCAATTGCTAACATGATTCGGACAGACTTAAGCATCGCTACGGGTGAGAAGGTCTAATCGTAGTCAACTCCTTGAACTTGTCGAAAACCTTTCGCAACAAGTCGAGCTTTGTAGACAGTAACATTACCATCAGCGTCAGTCTTCTTCTTGAAAATCTATTTATTCTCTATGGCTTGCCGATCATCGGGCAAGTCAACCAAAGTCCATACTTTGTTCTCATACATGGATCCCATCTCAGATTTCATGGCCTCAAGCCATTTCGCGGAATCTGGGCTCATCATCGCTTCCTCATAGTTTGTAGGTTCGTCATGGTCTAGTAACATAACTTCCAGAACAGGATTACCGTACCATTCTGGTGCGGAATGTGCTCTGGTTGACCTACGAGGTTTGGTAGTAACTTGATCTGAAGTTTCATGATCAATATCATTAGCTTCCTCTCTAGTTGGTGTAGGCATCACGGAAAAAGATTTCTTTGATGAGCTACTTTCCAAATTGAGAGAAGGTACGATTACCTCATCAAGTTCTACTTTCCTCCCACTCACTTCTTTCGAGAGAAACTCCTTCTCTAGAAAGGATCCATTCTTAGCAACAAAGATCTTGCCTTCGGATCTGTGATAGAAGGTGTACCCAACAGTTTCTTTTGGGTATCCTATGAAAACGCACTTCTCCTATTTGGGTTCGAGCTTATCAGGCTGAAGCTTTTTCACATAAGCATCGCAACCCCAAACTTTAAGAAACGACAGCTTAGGTTTCTTGCCAAACCACAGTTCATACGGTGTCGTCTCAACGGATTTAGACGGTGCCCTATTTAACGTGAATGCAGCTGTCTCTAATGCATAACCCCAAAACGATAGTGGTAAATCGGTAAGAGACATCATAGATCGCACCATATCTAATAAAGTACGGTTACGACGTTCGGACACACCATTACGCTGTGGTGTTCCAGGTGGCGTGAGTTATGAAACTATTCCACATTGTTTTAAATGAAGGCCAAACTCGAAACTCAAATATTCGCCTCCGCGATCAGATCGTAGAAACTTTATTTTCTTGTTACGATGATTCTCCACTTCACTCTGAAATTCTTTGAATTTTTCAAATGTTTCAGACTTGTGTTTCATTAAGTAGATATACCCATATCTGCTCAAATCATCTGTGAAGGTCAGAAAATAACGATACCCGCCGCGAGCCTCAACACTCATCGGATCGCATACATCGGTATGTATTATTTCCAATAAGTCAGTGGCTCGCTCCATTGTTCCGGAGAACGGAGTTTTAGTCATCTTGCCCATGAGGCATGGTTCGCAAGCATCAAATGATTCATAATCAAGTGATTCCAAAAGCCCATCTGCATGGAGTTTCTTCATGCGCTTTACACCAATATGACCTAAACGGCAGTGCCACAAATATGTTGCACTATCATTATCAACTTTGCATCTTTTGGCATCAATATTATGAATATGTGTATCACCACGATCGAGATTCAACAAAAATAGACCATTCTTCAAGGGTGCATGACCATAAAATATATTACTCATATAAATAGAACAACCATTATTCTCTGATTTAAATGAATAACCGTCTCGCATTAAACAAGATCCAGATATAATGTTCATGCTCAACGCTGGCACCAAATAACAATTATTCAGGTCTAAAACTAATCCCAAAGGTAGATGTAGAGGTAGAGTGCCGACGGCGATCACATCGACCTTGGAACCATTCCCGACGCGCATCGTCACCTCGTCCTTAGCCAATCTTCGTTTAATTCGTAGTCCCTGTTTCGAGTTACAAATATGAGCAACCGAACCGGTATCAAATACCCAGGCACTACTACGAGCATTAGTAAGGTACACATCAATAACATGTATATCAAATATACCTTTGTTCACTTTGCCATCCTTCTTATCCGCCAAATACTTGGGGCAGTTCCGCTTCCAGTGACCAGTCCCTTTGCAGTAGAAGCACTCAGTTTCAGGCTTAGGTCCAGACTTGGGCTTCTTCCCGGGAGTGGTAACTTGCTTGCCATTCTTCTTGAAGTTCCCCTTCTTTCCTTTGCCCTTTTTATTGAAACTAGTGGTCTGGTTAACCATCAACACTTGATGCTCCTTCTTGATTTCTACCTCCGCAGCTTTGAGCATAGCGAAGAGCTCGGGAATAGTCTTCTCCATCCCTTGCATATTATAGTTCATCACGAAGCCTTTATAGCTTGGTGGCAGTGATTGGAGAACTCTGTCAATAACACTATCATCTGGAAGATTAACTCCCAGCTGAGTCAAGTGATTATGATACCCAGACATTTTGAGTATGTGTTCACTGACAGAGCTATTCTCCTCCATCTTGCAGCTATAGAACTTGTTGGAGACTTCATATCTCCCAACTCGGGCATTTGCTTGAAATATTAACTTCAACTCCTGGAACATCTCATATGCTCCATGACGTTCAAAACATCTTTGAAGTCCCGATTCTAAGCCGTAAAGCATGGCACACTGAACTATCGAGTAGTCATCAGATCGAGCTTGCCAGACGTTCATAACATCAGCATCTGCTCCTGCAGCAGGCCTTTCACCTGGCGGTGCATCAAGGACATAATTCTTCTGTGCAACAATGAGGATAATCCTCAAGTTACGGACCCAGTCCGTGTAGTTGCTACCATCATCTTTCAACTTAGCTTTCTCTAGGAATGCATTAAAATTCAAGGGAACAGTAGCACGGGCCATTGATCTACAACATAGATATGCAAAAACTATCAGGACTAAGTTTATGATAAATTAAGTTTAATTAATCATATTACTTAAGAACTCCCACTTAGATTGACATCCCTCAAGTCATCTAAATGATCACGTGATCCATATCAACTAAACCATGTCCGATCATCACATGAGATGGAGTAGTCTTCAATGGTGAACATCTCCATGTTGATCATATCTACTATATGATTCATGTTTGACCTTTCGGTCTCCAGTGTTCTGAGGCCATGTCTGTACATGCTAGGCTCGTCAAGTTTAACCCGAGTATTCCGCATGTGCAAAACTGTCTTGCACCCGTTGTATGTGAACGTAGAGCCTATCACACCCGATCATCACGTGGTGTCTCAGCACGACGAACTGTCGCAATGGTGCATACTCAGGAAGAACACTTATACCTTGAAATTTTAGTAAGGGATCATCTTATAATGCTACCGCCGTACTAAGCAAAATAAGATGCATAAAAGATAAACATCACATGCTATCAAAATATGTGACATGATATGGCCATCATCATCTTGTGCCTTTGATCTCCATCTCCAAAGCACCGTCATGATCTCCATCGTCACCGGCTTGACACCTTGATCTCCATCGTAGCGTCGTGGTCGTCTCGCCAACTATTGCTTCTACAACTATCACTAACGCATAGTGATAAAGTAAGGCAATTACATGGCGTTTGCATTTCATACAATAAAGAGACAACCATAAGGCTCCTGCCGGTTGTCAGATATCTTACAAAACATGATCATCTCATACAATAACGTTTATCACATCATGTCTTGACCATATCACATCACAACATGCCCTGCAAAAACAAGTTAGACGTCCTCTACTTTGTTGTTGCAAGTTTTACGTGGCTGCTATGGGTTTCTAGCAAGAACCGTTCTTACCTACGCATCAAAACCACAACGGTGTTTCATCAAGTTTGCTGTTTTAACCTTCAACAAGGACCGGCTGTAGTCAAATTTGATTCAACTAAAGTTGAAGAAACAGACACCCGCCAGCCACCTTTATGCAAAACTAGTTGCATGTCTGTCGGTGGAACCGGTCTCATGAACGTGGTCATGTAAGGTTGGTCCGGGCCGCTTCATCCAACAATACCGCCGAATCAAAATAAGACGTTGGTGGTAAGCAGTATGACTATCACCGCCCACAACTCTTTGTGTTCTACTCGTGCATATCATTTACGCATAGACCTGGCTCGGATGCCACTGTTGGGAAACGAAGCATGCAATTTCAAAAAAATTCCTATGCTCACGCAAGATCTATCTAGGAGATACATAGCAACGAGAGGGGGAGAGTGTGTCCACGTACCCTCGTAGACCGAAAGCGGAAGCGTTTGTTTAACGCGGTTGATGTAGTCGAACGTCTTCTCGTTCCGACCGATCAAGTACCGAACGTACGGCACTTTCGAGTTCTGCACACGTTCAGCTCGATGACGTCCCTCGAACTCTTGATCCAGCAAAGTGTCGAGGGAGAGTTCCATCAGCACGATGGCGTGGTGACGGTGATGGTGAAGTGATCCGTGCAAGGCTTCGCCTAAGCACTACGTGAATATGACCGGATGAGTAAACTGTGGAGGGGGGCGCCGCACACGGCTTGGAACAATTGATGTGTGTAAGAGGTGCCTCCCCCCCTATATAAAGGAGGGAGAGGGGAGGAGGCCGGCCCTAGGCGCGCCCCAAGTAGGAGGAGTCCTACTTGGGCTCCTAGTAGGATTCGGCCCCCCCTTCCTTTTACCGGAGAGGGAAGGGGGGATCAAGATGGCAACGGGGACGAAACCCACCGGGTTTTGCCTGCCCAAACCCATCCCCACGAGAAAATCATAAGCCCGTCCCCGTCCCCGTCACCATTTGCGGGGCTAGCTTTTTGCCCGTCCCCTAAACCCATCGGGTTTTCTTAACCCACGGGGAACCCACAGGGAAATTGGCATATTTAAGCAAACTTAGTAGCAACACAGAATAGCATTTCAACAGCAAAAAGAGCATATTTCAGCAACATAACTTGAGCAAATTTCAGCACAATACAATAGTACATGGTTCAGCAAGTACAAGGAGCATATTTCAGCAGCATAACTTGAGCAAAAAAAAGCAATAACAATAGCTACAAGGAGCATATTTCAGCACAATACAATACCCCATTTGAGCAAGAAAGATAAGCATATTTCAGCGACAAACGGTAGCATATGTCAGCCATACATGGTTCAACAAGATGTCCAATTACACAAGTTCTGAAATAGAATTCATGGTTCACAGATGTCCAATACGCTTAGTGTAGTATTTTGACGGGGATGGCGGGTTTTGGGTTCGGGTATTGCTGAAACGGGTTTGCACCCGCGAAACGTGTCGGATTTTATACTTTACCCAGCAGCAGCCCCGCGGGGTTAAAAAGACGCCCATCCCCGTCCCCTAATGGGTAAAAACCCGCGGGGACGCGTGTTTCGGGGCCCCATTGCCATCTTGAAGGGGGGAAAGGGAGAGAGGGGGAGAAGGAAAGGGGGGCGCCGCCCCCTCCCCTAGTCCAATTCGGACTCCTCCCTTGTGGGGGGCGCGCCACCCCTTTGTGGGCTGGTGTGCCTCCCTCCTATGGCCCATATGGCCATATCTTCCCCCGGGGGGTTCCAGTAACCCCCCGATACTCCGATATGTACCCGATACACTCCGGAACACTTCCGGTATCCGAATACTATCATCCAATATATCAATCTTTACCTCTCGACCATTTCGAGACTCCTCCTCATGTCCATGATCTCATCCGGGACTCCAAACAACATTCGGTCACCAAATCACATAACTCATATAATACGAATCGTCATCGAACGTTAAGCGTGCGGACCCTACGGGTTCAAGAACTATGTAGACATGACCGAGACACCTCTCCGGTCAATAACCAATAGCGGAACCTGGATGCTCATATTGGCTCCCACATATTCTACGAAGATCTTTATCGGTCGAACCGTTATGACAACATACATTATTCCCTTTGTCAACTGGCCCCTTGGCATATATACATAGCTCCTCCACGACACCATAGTATTGCGGATTTTGATACTACATTAGCATACCTCATGAGTAAAGCTTTTGATCCAGTTGTTATTGCAGTCAGTATACATTTCATATGTTCCTTACTACAATGAGCAATAAAGGACCTTCTAAAATTTAAACTTTAGCATAACTCACGGATAAAGCTTTTTGATTCAGGGAAGGTTCTAAAACCTTCTCAAAATGTGTGAAAAATCGATTTAGGGAATGTCCCAGAAAAAGCGTAGAAAGGGCAAGAAAGTGAAATGGGTCGGCCCATGTAGCAGCCCTAGGCGCTCGGGGGTACATCGGAGAGCTCCCGAGCTGGTCGAGGCCCAATAATGCACGTGCACGACGCTAGCCGGTTCTGTACGCTTGCTCATTTTTTTAGGGCTTTTAACTGCTACCCTTTGCGGTTGAGAAAAACTAGAATATGTTTGTATAGATAAAAAATATTGTGCAATTAGCAATTTTATCATGAATTTGAAAAAAATAGGAATATGATAAAGTTTACATTTAAAAAATGTTTGCAAATTTATTTATATTTGTAATTTTTCGCATGAATTCGGAAAGTACTCACGAATTCAAAATATGTTTGTGAACTTGAAAAAGTTGCACGAACCCAAAAAATGTTTATGCATTTGGAAAAAGTTCACCAACTTGAAAAAATGTTCACTAATTCAATAAATGTTCATGCATTTAAAAAAATGAATTTGGCAATTGTTCACAATTTGAAAAAATGTGGATTTGAAAAAAGTTTACAACTTACGAGTTTGGAAAAAGTCCACGAATTTTAAAACTGCACATGATTTTGAAAAAAGTTTGCAAAGTCTACAAAAGATCGCCTATTCGAAAAAAAGATCGTGAATTAAAAATCTTGGATTCAATTTTTTTGAAAGACATTCAAATATATGAAAAGACTATGCAAATTTGGAAAAATAAATTGAAAATTGCTCACAATAAAAGTCAATGAATTTAAAAATGAAAAAAGTCAAAAAAATGCAAACAATACAATAAAACCGATGAGAAGCTACAAGAGGTATCATAAAAACGGTCAAAAGCTTCTAGAAACTTCACAAAACGGTTTTAGGTTTCTTGTGTAGAGGCAATATTAAATGGGACGACCCAGTAGAAAATGAGCGAATGGGAGTGTTAGCGTTTCCTATCACTAGTAAGTGTGCACATGCAACGCACGTCTCCATCCATACACATAAATTTTTTGTGAGTTTAAATTTCAAGTTTATATTACAAAAATTCTTTAAAAAATAGAACAAGTCATGACCATAAAAAAAGCAATGTTCAACAATATGCATTTTTAAAGCACACCACCAGTAAATAAACATAGATGATGTACATGGTTGAAAAACATAACATCAGATGAACATGGGTATAATGAGTAATAATGCACACAAGGCATGTCTCAGCTCATGTATACATTAAAACAAACACAAGAGACCTTACAAATTTTATTTTATTTAAGATTGGTCTCTTTAAACTTTGATAAATATATCTAATACCAGCATAAATGGCATACAAATGATCCCTTCGTCTCTAAAGAAAAGCAGGGGGTGTCTCAATCTATTCTGAAAACATAGTCATGGTATATAGACAAAACATGTGCTTGTCCGGTGAGCACATCATTCATCGTATTCAACTCCATACTCTTACAACAAATCTAGAAGGATGGAAACGATATACCAACTCACACACAAAATAAGCTTAGCGCTTACTTCATCTTCCTGTTCTTGGCTTGTTGTGCGTCTCTTTGTCTTGGTTGTCAAGAGGTTAATAGTCATCTCCTTATCAGCAGCTGGCTGCATTGAGTCTTCTTGTTTGCCAAACCAGGGTGTTGTAGGAATGGACATTGTAGGGGTAATTGGTCTTCTTGCTGAACTGAACCCTGGAAGTGATGTCAGCATGTGTACCAATACCTAGTAATCATGGACGTCTCTATATAAACATAAAAAAAACTAATTATACTTGAACAGTAAAAAAATAAAAACCACATTTTTCATAGCGTAGTTCATCCAAAAAATTATGAAATGGTGTATCAAGTGAAATGAATAAATTATAGTGAATTGCTTATATGCAGGAATGATTTAAGAAGTTCATTCCACCTACCTGCAATAAATTGTATAAGGGCAGTGATATAATTTCTCTTTGGTTTTTGTATATTTCTATGGAGAGTATGCAAATTTGTACCATAATTTTATAGGAGAGAACACAAGTTACAAGAGCACCCCAAAGGGGGACGACATCCACACTCCACCACGAACACATATCACAATGGACTACTCACATAATCCAGCCATCCTATTCCCTCAAGCAATTAGGTCACAAAGAATGAGAACACAGAGTGTTGCCTCGTTGACTTCAAGCTGAGCATTGTTGAACACCCTAGCATTGTGTTGCTTTAATAGGCTATAGCACACAAACATAACAAGAGAATCAAAACAACATTATTTAGCTTTGGGAATGAACTAGCGAGACCTCCCCACCAATCCAGAAGATTATCGGTGACAGAAGGGGCAGGGACAACATCAAGATGAGTCGATCGAAGACATCGATGCCATACCTGTCGAGTATATACGCACTGAAGCGGGATGAGATCGCAATGTCCTCTTCCCGCTCAGAGAAAACAGGGCCAAATATGTACTTGCAGCTCTCTTCTGACCCGACGATCCGATGTCCATACTCGATGCTGCGAAGCCAAGCAAATGAAAATCTTGCAGTTCAATGGCACCCAGCTATTCCGAAGTGCCTTAGCACCAGCAAAGCAAATAGCTCCTTCCGAAAGAAGAATGTATTTGTTTGTGTATATAACACTTCACAAATTCTGCACCCTGACCTTCCAGCACAGCTGACACAAACTTGATGTATTCAGAACTCAACAATGCATTATGTCGGTCCCTTTAGCACAACAAATTCAACCCATAGTTTTGGTCGGTCTTACTCTGCTCACTGAAAAGTTCCACATGAATGGTCTCATCCTAAAAAACACTGTGTCCAACGCAGGCACCACCTGAATGCTTCCTGGTTGGAGCACTTCCAATCATTAACATCATTCTTCAGCCACACGATCACCTCTTCACAAACCAGGTATATCAAAGGAGGGCACCCTTACTTCTAGAATCAAGCTCAAAAATTGCAGCACGAAACTGAACACGAAATCCTCTTAATGCTTAGAAAATATGTATAGTTATGTGATTACCTTCTCAAACATCCTCTTTGTAAAATTCATCCTCACAATCAGAAAGAAACCATGCTTGAGACTTGCAAAAAATATTTCAGCATTGGTACCTAAAAAATAATTAATTTATGTTAGTTTTGCCCTTGAGAAACGAATGGTCAATTTGGTTCAGAGAAAAATGTTATGAAGGAAAAAATATTAATTAGCAAAGTTGTAGCTTGTAGACTGTCCCGTTCATCGTAACTAATGTAGTAATTTAGATAATAATGTTGGCTTCGCAGTTGTAGTCATCCTTGGAATTATTGGACCTTGGAGAGGCATGTAGTAGCATTTCAAGAGCATATGTACTCTATCTACAGGTTATATGAATGCCAAAAATAGCTAGTGTCTTATCAATGTTGATTCCTTCTTGCCCATGGTCTCAGTAGCCTGTTTTGAAGGTATATTATGTTAATACAATATTATACAAGTAAATACATTGGTAATACAGGAAAATGGATCCCCTAAGTTCAGGTGCTACCTCTGAAAGCAAGAATTTGACGGCCATTATGAGGATAGTCCATGAGAAGGTTCCCAATATGTTAGGTCCATTTGAATTATCGGTGTAGGAATCTTGTGATAAAATAGCTTGACATGTATTTTCATCAATCTATAATAGCAAAACATATGAACAGAACTATACACTATACAATTAGCATATGACTAATTTTGGTATTGTCTGAGGAAAACAAAATACGACCAAACATGACTATAGGTAGCAAATATTAAAAATCATGTGAAAAAATGAAGGCCTCTGCAGTTTAATCACAATAATTAATTGATTATTAGCATCAGATTATGAAACCATTCACTAACCTCTAGAAGGATAGAGAAGGTAGATAAACTACATCAGTAGTTTGGTGTGCCTTTCAAGCAGCTTCAATTCTACAAAAGATATGTCATGATAGCAATCTGCTACCATACTAAACTCCCCATCGGAAAAAGAACCACATTCCTGTTCAATCAAACAAGGGACACACAAAAAAAATCAATAGAAACACAGTACAAGCTCACTGACTGCTCCTAGTAGTCCATATTCTACTGATGTTACAAGCATGAACCCCATCTTGTCTGATCAGAAAACACCACCCAACATCTATTAATCAGATGAATCAATAAGCTCGCAGGACAGAAAGACCAACTACCAACCTAGCTGAAAAATATTGTATATGGTACATGGTACACCCACCTAAATAACATCTTAAAATAATTACAACTTAAATAAGGTAACTGAAGCACCAAGTGTAGGAAGATATGTTATTGTTTCGGTGGTGGAGAAAAACTAAAAAATCATGACTTGGTTAATTAGGAAATCGTGTTAAGTCTGAGATATACATCATGCCACACTCGGTCGCCTTTTCCCAAATGTGAGTTGTAATATCACATTATCATTTCTATCGAACTAATTCAATACAATATATAGTGGCGTATGAGGACTCTAACAATGGATTTGCCCAACTGTAAAAGATAAAAGGGGTTCGTGTAAGAAAACAAAAATGTTAACTACTGCAATCCAATGGGAGTCGAGAGCAGTATAAGCGAGAATTAAGATATTTCTCACTGTTCGTATGGAAGTAATTTCACAAAATCATATCCCACCGACCAATAAAAAATATTTGTTATGAAGTAAGATGGATCTAGGCCTACAGTATAAATTGATTCATAAATAGGCCTACAAATACAAGAGGATGAGTGAAATAAAACTTTCATGCCCGTGACTTCCACAAGAGCATATTTCTATCCAGCTCCTTTTTTTGAATCTATCTTTCTACTGGTTAACAACGTGGCCATGCAATTAACCACCCAAAGGAAGTAGAACAGGAATCGTACCAATACTGCTGGCCACACAGGTTGATCTTATCCATCACCAAGCAATCCTGAATCTGCCATCGCATGGTCGGCCCTTTGGCGGAGTCCAACGGCGGGCGGGAGGGCGGAGTGCTGCGCGGCAAGGTCGGCGAAGGAGGCGCAGACTGTGAGGATCTGGTCGTGGAGCTCGCCGAGGTGCGTGGCAGCATCGGCGCGCGTAGTGGCGGAAATGACCCGGCCCTCGGGGTCCTTCCAGGATGCTTCGCGCCGGGACTCCTCGTGCCTGATCAGGATGTACGACGCCCGCATCGTCTCCACCCTCGCCGCTGCCGACGCCATCACCACCTTCCTCCGCCGCTCTCTCCCTTCCTCCGCCACTCGCCGCTCCGGTTGCTTCGGGTGGTTGGCTCCGTTTGCTCGGGCCCATGGGAAGTAGAGGAGCGGTGGGCGGCGGCAGCGATCCACGCTCGCATCTGTGAGAAAATTACGGGATTGGGATAGCAGAGGAGGAGCGGCAAAGCTTTGTGGGCACTGTGCAGAGAGAAAATTACGGGATAATAATCCCGCTAATTGAGGACGAAGGGATGTGCGGGGGCGGGACAGTCTGCTCCGGCAGAACATTTAATTAGGATCGTTTATTTATGTGTCAGACCCTTGATTTAATATGGACTGTTAGATGTGATTTAGTTAGATTGATCGAACGACTCAGATAGTCCTGTGTACAGTTTGTGGTGTGTCTTTAGAGGAATTCATGTTTGCTCTTTTAATTTTAATAGTAGTATAGATTATGCTTGTAACCAACGCTATAAGCACCTAATAAGGTTTCACACGGTTTACCGGCTATTCCCTGCGTAACGTTTTTTTTTTTTGGCAAATTCCGTGCGTTGCGTGGAAAATAGGATTGGCCTAGTAGACCTGAGATGGCGTTGATGGGCTCGTTTGATTGGCGTCCTCGGCATGTTGCGCTAGGCATGCAGCCTCTTGAAAATTGTTTTGGTTGGTGCCCAGAGAAGGAAAAAGCCTGACCCCGGCACAAGGAATCACATGCCTGGGGCACCTTGGCCAGATGCCTAGCCGCAAATTCTACTCTCTTCGTATAAAAAAGTTTGTCTTATATTTATCTAAATATAAATATATTTAGACATATTTTAATGTTAGATATATAAGTATTTGGACAAATCTAAGACAAGCTTTTTTTACGAAGGTAATACCATATATAATTAGCTACTTTTCTCTATGGGCTGTTGAAATATTAGGGTGGGCCCAGGGTCCATCTAACAATTTCTGAAAATCTCTAAGGGCCCATGTGGGTTTATTGGCACTAGGTGTAGTGGAAAGTTTAGTCCCACCCCGGAAGTTGGAGAGGAGTTGGACCTCCTAGGGTTTCTCTTCTACATGCTATTGGAGCTTGAGAAGAGAAGAGACCCTCGCGCACTCCTCCTCCGCCGCCCGCCTCGCCACGCCACGACGCGGGTTGCGGGAATGAGCCGAGCCGAGCTCACACCTACGCGCCACGATCTGAGACGTCGGATCGTGGGCTGTCACGAACTCGAACGTGGGTCGAGCCCACGTCTCTGACTCCATCCCGTCCGCCGCGTACACGGTCGACGGGAGAGCAGGTCTCTGAAACCCTGCCTCTCCGGGTCCTGTACGGGAGAGGGGCGAATGGGTTTTTGGGAAGCGACTACGCGACTGCTCGCCTCCGATCCAGTACTTCCTCTACGTCTGCATCGTCTTCATCATCACCATGTCGCAGTCCGACGCCGACCGTCTCGCTGCCGATAAGCTCGAGGCTGACAAGAAGGCCACCGAGGACGCTGCTGCCGCCACCGCCGCCGTGGCTTCTCAATGGCCTACTGGAGGGTATAACTCGTTTATCCCGCTCCTACTGTTTTCTGTTTTAGTCATGCTAGCGTTATACATAGATCTTTAGCGTAGTATGTGCTTGCATGATTGAATATAAGTATGCGATTATATGTGTCAATGCTATGCTAGTGATTTACTCGTGGATTAAGTTAATCGAAAAATTGCCTATTTACTCAACAATCCAAAAACCTATTATGTGTAGGAATTTTTCGGCAAGTGGCTTTGCCGCTGCACTGAAACCGGATAAGTTTAGGCCCTATTATGGGAGATCACTAAGTGTCCCTATGGTTGCAAACCATTGGGATGTAAGTGGGTGCTCAAAAAGAAGCTTAGGCCCGATGGTACGATTGAAAAGTACAAGGCTAGGCTTGTGGCCAAGGGCTATGACCAGAAAGAAGAGGAAGATTTCTTTGATACTTATTCACCTGTGGCCAGACTGACCACCATTCGAGTATTATCTCTCGTTGGCGGCCTCGCATGGTCTTCTCGACCACCAGATGGATGTTAAGACGACTTTCCTGAATGGAGAGCTAAACGAGGAAATCTACATGCAACAGCCAGATGGCTTTGTGATAGATGGCCAGGAAAGAAAGGTGTGTAGGTTGCTAAAATATTTATATGGCCTGAAACAAGCACCTAAGCAATGGCATGACAAGTTTAATACAACTCTGACATCTGTTGGCTTCGTTGTTAATGAAGCTGACAAATGTGTATACTATAGCCATGGTGGGGGCGAAGGAGTTATAATGTGCTTCTATGTTGATGACATACTGATATTCGGAACCAACCTCAAAGTCATTGAGGAGGCCAAGTCGTTTCTGTCTCAGAACTTTGAGATGAAAGCCCTTGGTGTGGCTGATGTTATCTTGAACATCAAGCTACTGAGAGATGATGACGGTGGGATTACACTTCTGCAATCCCATTATGTTGAGAAGGTGTTGAGTCGTTTTGGATATTCGGACTGCACACCATCTCAAACACCATATGATCCTAGCGTGTTGATTCGAAAGTTCGAAGGCACGGCTAAAGATCAATTGAGATACTCTCAAATCATTGGTTCACTCATGTACCTAGCGAGCGCAACGAGGCCTGACATCGCATTTGCTGTGAGCAAACTGAGCCGATTTGTTTCCAAACCAGGTGATGTACACTGGCATGCTGTTGAAAGAGTTATGCGCTATCTGAAAGGTACTATGAACTATGGACTTCACTATACCGGATACCCGTCGGTACTTGAAGGGTATAGTGCTGCGAATAGGATCTCTGATGCTGATGAGATGAAGGCCACAACTGGGTATATGTTTACTCTTGGAGGTGGCGCTGTTTCCTGGAAGTCTTGCAAGCAAACGATCTTAACGAGATCGACAATGGAAGCAGAATTAACAACATTAGACACATCTGGTGTCGAAGCAGGATGGCTTCGAGATCTTTTGATGGACTTGCCATTGGTTGATAAACCGGTTCCGGCTATCCTTATGAACTGTGACAAACAGACTGTCATCACCAAGGTGAAGAGTTCAAAGGACAACATGAAGTCCAACAAACACATAAGAATGAGATTAAAAGTTGTCAGAAAATTAAGAAACTCCAGAGTGATAGCGTTGGAGTATGTCCATACGGCTAAGAATCTGGCAGCTCCCTTTACAAAAGGGCTATCACACATTGTGATAGATAATGCATCGAGGGAGATGGGTATGAGACTCACATGAGTTGCCATGGTGGTAACCCAACCTATGTGATCGGAGATCCCGTGAAGTAGGACCTGGGAAAACAAGCCAGTGTTGAACTGAGGAGAGTAACTATACTAACCCACTCCATTGGAGATGCAATACTCTCGATACTGTATGGTAGGATGACTATTGTCTTAATGTGTTGCAAAGCTTATGTAAGCAAGATGCTATCCTACAGAGCTATCTTTGGAGGAACACACCTATGTGAGCCCGACTGCTGGTCACAGTCTATGAGATTGGGGTGATTTCTAGTAAGTTCATGAGTAGGCCAGGAGTGTGACTTATATGCTCCACCCGAGGGGTCAGCCTTCGGCAGCCTAGTACTAGTAAGACATGTGGTGAAGCTTCTTTACTCCAAACTAACAATTCAAGGCTTAGTCCATTGTTCAGTTGTGAAGGAGTGTAGCTGCTTGCTCTAGGTGAAGTTCAACCTTAACAGGTCTTCACTAAACGCTGGTATATCGAAACAACAATTGGAACATAGGACACAATGGGCCCTCGAGATCTGGTGGGGGATTGTTGAAATATTAGGGTGGGCCTAGGGCCCATCTAACAATTTCTAAAAATCTCTAAGGGCCCATGTGGGTTTATTGGCACTAGGTGTAGTGGGAAGTTTAGTCCCACTCCGGAAGTTGGAGAGGAGTTGGACCTCCTTATAAGGGTTTCTCTTCTACATAATATTAGAGCTTGAGAAGAGAAGAGGCCCTCGCACACTCCTCCTCCGCCGCCCGCCTCGCCACGCCACGCCTCGGCACGACGCGCCACGCCGCGGGTTGCGGGAATGAGCCGAGCCGAGCTCACACCTACGCGCTTATTTTTACCATTCAGTAACGGAGAGTTTTCTGACAGCTGGACCACGATCTGAGACGTCGGATCGTGGGCTGTCACGGACTCGGACATGGGTCGAGCCCACATCTCTCCACGCGGCTGCGCCTATATAAGTCTGCGATGTCTCCTAACCCTAGCCACCACGAACAGATCACATCTGCTCCACGCGCATGCCCACCGTCGTTCCTTTGCTGCTGCTGCCGCTGGTGGCTCCATCCCGTCCGCCGCGTACATGATCGACGGGAGAGCAGGTCTCCAAAACCCCGCCTCTCCGGTTCCTCTACGGGAGAGGGGCGAATAGGTTTTTGGGAAGCGACTGCTCGCCTCCGATCCACTACTTCCTCTACGTCTGCATCGTCTTCATCATCACCATGTCGCAGTCCGGCGCCGACCGTCTGGTTGCTGGGAAGCTCGAGGCTGACAAGAAGGCAGCCGATCGAGGACGCTGCTGCCGCCACTGCCGCCGCGGCTTCTCCATGTCCTACTGGAGGTATAACTCGTTTATGCCGCTCCTACTGTTTTCTGTTTTAGCCATGCTAGCGTTATACGTAGATCTTTCTGCAATTAGCGTAGTATGTGCTTGCATGATTTAATATCAGTATGCAATTATATGTGTCAATGCTATGCTAGTGATTTACTCGTGGATTAAGTTAATCAAAAAATTGCCTATTTACTCAACAATCCAAAAACCTATTATGTGTAGGAATTTTTCGGCAAGTGGCTTTGCCGCTGCACTGAAACCGGATAAGTTTACCGGTACGTACTTTAAGCGTTGGCAGACTAAGACCACTTTATGGCTCACGGCTATGAACGTGTTCTGGGTCGCCGGTGTCTCCACGGGAACGATTGCTCCTGAACAAGAGAAGCCGTTCAGGGAGGCCACCGTCGTATTTCTCGGAGCAGTTCTTAGCGTGATCGGAGATAAACTTGTCAACGCATATTTACATGTGCGTGTCGCCAAGGACCTATGGGAGGCGCTCGAATTGAAGTTCGGGGCCACCGATGCCGGGAGCGAGATGTATATTATAGAGCAGTTCCATGATTACAAGATGGTTGAGAACCGTCCTGTATTGGAGCAGGCTCATGAGATAATATGCATCGTTAAGGAGCCTGAGCTTCTTAAGTGTGATTTACCGAGCAAGTTTGTCGCGGGCTGCATAATCGCTAAGCTCCCTAATTCCTGGAGAACTTTACCACCACTCTGAAACATCAGAGGCGACATGAATTCTTCGTGGAGGATGTCATTGGCCGTCCGAGTGTTGAGCAGAATTTGAAGGCAAAGGACTCGAACGGAAAAGGGGCCGAAGGGACTTCTGTCGCCAACATGGTGAACCAAAGGAACTTCAACTCCCACAAGCCCAAGGGAAAGAACGGTGTCCAAGACAATACCGACTTTAAGAAGAAGGGTAAGAAGACCTTCAAGAAGAACAAGAAGGATGAGGGCTACTTTACTTGTGGTCCGGTTGAACATTGGGCCAACAAGTGCCCAAACAAGTTTAAGAAGTCAGGACAGGACTCCAAGTCTGTCAACATGATTATGGGCAACAATGAGAATGGTGCATCTGGGTACGGTAATTTATTTACTATTTTTTAGTGTTTCAGCCCACTGATTGGTGGGTGGACACAGGTGCATGTGTTCATGTGTGTGCTGACATTTCATTGTTCACTTCTTACCAGGTCACAGGCCACGAGTCCATATTGATGGGGAATGGTGCGAGTGCTTCTGTTCATGGTGTTGGCACGGTCGATCTGAAGTTTACTTCGGGAAGGATCGTGCAGCTGAAGAACGTGCAGCATGTCCTCGCCATCAAGAAGAACCTCGTTAGTGGCTCCCTTCTATGTAGAGAAGGGTTTAAGTTGGTCTTCGAGTCTAATAAATCAGTTGTTACTAAATATGGACTATTTGTTGGAAAAGGTTATGAGAGCGGAGGGATGTTTCGCCTTTCCCTCGCAAATTTTTGTAATAAAGTCGTGAACCATATTCATTCGAGTGTTAATGAATCTGAAGTTTGGCACTCACGTCTTTGTCACATTAGTTTCGGTGTTATGACGCGGCTAGCTAAGTTGGATTTAATCCCGAGTTTCACTTTAGCCAAAGGTTCTAAGTGCCTTTCATGTGTGCAAGCTAAGCAACCTCGCAAGCCTCACAAGGCTGCGGAGGAGAGACACTTGGCACCATTAGAACTCATACATTCTGATCTTTGTGAGATGAATGGTGTGTTGACTAAAGGTGGAAAGAAATACTTCATGACATTGATAGATGATTCCACTAGATATTGCTATGTGTATCTGTTAAATACTAAAGATGTGGCTCTACACTACTTTAAAATCTATAAGGCAGAAGTTGAGAATCAACTTGAAAAGAAAATTAAACGAGTCCGATTAGATCATGGTGGAGAGTACTTCTCGAGTGAGTTTGATTCTTTTTGTGCGAAACATGGCATTATTCATGAGAGGACGCCTCCCTACTCACCCCAGTCAAACGGGGTTGCCGAGCGGAAAAACCGTACTCTAACAGATTTGGTTAACGCCATGTTAGATACATCGGGTTTATCCAAGGCATGGTGGGGGAGGCTATATTGACGGCATGTCATGTCCTAAATAAAGTTCCGAAAAAGGATAATGAGATCACTCCCTATGAGAAATGGGCGAAGAGAAGGACAACACTCTCGTACTTGTGTACTTGGGGCTGTTTGGCGAAAGTCAATGTGCCTATCCCCAAAAAGCGTAAGCTTGGACTAAAGACTGTGGACTGCGTTAATTTGGGCTATGCTAAGAATAGCGTTGGCTATAGATTTCTAGTAGTGAAATCTGAGGTACCTGACCAAAAGGTCGGTACAATTATGGAGTCTAAGGATGCTACATTCTTTGAGGATATTTTTCCTATGAGAGATATGCAAAGCACTTCTAGACAGGAATCTGAGGAGACTCCTGAGCCTGCCATTCCTATGGAATATTATGAACAAACACATGATGAAAATCCTGAGGAGGATGACGAGGAAACCCTTGGTAGGGGCAAGATACAAAGGACTGCAAAGACCTTTGGTGATGATTTCTTCGTGTACCTCGTGGATGATACTCCCACTTCTATTTCAGAAGTGTATGCCTCTCCAGAAGCTGACTACTGGAAGGATGCGGTCCGTAGCGAGATGGATTCCATCATGGCTAATGGGACATGGGAGATCACTGAGCGTCCCTATGGTTGCAAACCATTGGGATGTAAGTGGGTGTTCAAAAAGAAGCTTAGGCCCGATGGTACGATTGAAAAGTACAAGGCTAGGCTTGTGGCCAAGGGCTATGACCAGAAAGAAGAGGAAGATTTCTTCAATACTTATTCACCTGTGGCCAGACTGACCACCATTCGAGTATTACTCTTGTTGGCGACCTCGCATGGTCTTCTCATCCACCAGATGGATGTTAAGACGGCTTTCCTGAATGGAGAGCTAAATGAGGAAATCTACATGCAACAACCATATGGCTTTGTGATAGAATGTCAGGAAAGAAAGGTGTGTAGGTTGCTGAAATCTTTATATGGCCTGAAACAAGCACCTAAGCAATGGCATGACAAGTTTAATACAACTCTGACATCTGTTGGCTTCGTTGTTAATGAAGCTGACAAATGTGTATACTATAGCCATGGTGGGGGCGAAGGAGTTATACTGTGCTTGTATGTTGATGACATACTGATATTCGGAACCAACCTCAAAGTCATTGAGGAGGTCAAGTCGTTTCTGTCTCAGAACTTTGAGATGAAAGACCTTGGTGTGGCTGATGTTATCTTGAACATCAAGCTACTGAGAGATGATGACAATGGGATTACACTTCTGCAATCCCATTATGTTGAGAAGGTGTTGAGTCGTTTTGGATATTCGGACTGCACACCATCTCAAACACCATATGATCCTAGCGTGTTGATTCGAAAGTTCGAAGGCACGGCTAAAGATCAATTGAGATACTCTCAAATCATTGGTTCACTCATATACCTAGCGAGCGCAACGAGGCCTGGAATCGCATTTGCTGTGAGCAAACTGAGCCGATTTGTTTCCAAACCGGGTGATGTACACTGGCATGCAGTTGAAAGAGTTATGCGCTATCTGAAAGGTACTATGAACTATGGACTTCATTATACCGGATACCCGTCGGTACTTGAAGGGTATAGTGATGTGAATTGGATCTCTGATACTGATGAGATGAAGGCCACAACTGGGTATATGTTTACTCTTGGAGGTGGCGCTGTTTCCTGGAAGTCTTGCAAGCAAACGATCTTAATGAGATCGACAGTGGAAGCAGAATTAACAGCATTAGACACATCTGGTGTCGAAGCAGGATGGCTTCGAGATCTTTTGATGGACTTGCCATTGGTTGATAAACTGGTTCCGGCTATCCTTATGAACCGTGACAACCAGACTGTCATCACCAAGGTGAAGAGTTCAAAGGACAACATGAAGTCCAAAAAACACATAAGAATGAGATTAAAAGCTATCAGAAAATTAAGAAACTCCGGAGTGATAGCGTTGGTGTATGTCCATATGGCTAAGAATCTGGTAGATCCCTTTACAAAAGGGCTATCACGCGTTGTGATAGATAATGCATCGAGGGAGATGGGTATGAGGCCCACATGAGTTGCCATGGTGGTAACCCAACCTATGTGATTAGAGATCCCGTGAAGTAGGACCTGGGAAAACAAGCCAGTGGTGAACTGAGGAGAGTAACTATAATAACCCACTCTGTTGGAGATGCAATACTCTCGATACTGTATGGTAGGATGACTATTGTCTTAATGTGTTCCAAAAGCTTATGTAAGTAAGATGCTATCCTACAGAGCGATCTTTGGAGGAACACACCTATATGAGCCCGACTGCTGGTCACAGTCTATAAGATTGGGGTGATTTCTAGTAAGCTCATGAATAGGCCAGGAGTGTGACTTATATGCTCCACCCGAGGGGTCAGCCTTCGGCAGCCTAGTACTAGTAAGACATGTGGTGAAGCTTCTTTACGCCAAACTGACAATTCAAGGCTTAGTCCATTGTTCAGTTGTGAAGGAGTGTAGCTGCTTACTCTAGGTGAAGTTCAACCTTAACAGGTCTTCACTAAACGCAGGTATATCGAAACAACAATTGGAACAGAGGACACAATGGGCCCTCGAGATCTAGTGGGGGATTGTTGAAATATTAGGATGGGCCTAGGGCCCATCTAACAATTTCTGAAAATCTCGAAGCGCCCATGTGGGTTTATTGGCACTAGGTGTAGTGGGAAGTTTAGTCCCACCCCGGAAGTTGGGGAGAAGTTGGACATCCTTATAAGGGTTTCTCTTCTACATGCTATTGGAGCTTGAGAAGAGAAGAGGCCCTTGCGCACTCCTCCTCCACCGCCCGCCTCGCCACGCCACGCCTCGTCACGACGCGCCACGAGTTGCGGGAATGAGCCAAGCCGAGCTCACACCTACGCGCTTATTTTTGCCAGTAAATAACGGAGAGTTTTCTGACAGCTGGGTCACGATCTGAGACGTCGGATCGTGGGCTGTCACGGACTCGGACGTGGGTCGAGCCCACGTCACTCCACGCGGCTGCGCCTATATAAGTGTGCAGTGTCTCCTAACCCTAGCCGCCACGAGCAGATCACATCTGCTCCATGCGCACGCCCACCGTCGTTCCTTTGTTGCTGCTGTCTCCGGTGACTCCATCCCGTCTGCCGCGTAAACGGTCGACGGGAGAGCAGGTCTCCGAAAGCCCGCCTCTTCGGATCCTGTACGGGAGAGGGGCGAATAGGTTTTTGGGAAGCGACTGCTCGCCTCCGATCCACTACTTCCTCTATGTCTACATCGTCTTCATCATCACCATGTCGCAGTCCGATGCCGACCGTCTCGCTGCCGAGAAGCTCGAGGCTGACAAGAAGGCCGCCGAGGATGCTGCTGCCGCCACCGCCGTCGCGGCTTCTCCATGGCCTACTGGAGGGTATAACTCGTTTATCCCGCTCCTACTATTTTCTGTTTTAGCCATGCTAGCGTTATATGTAGATCTTTCTGCAATTAGCGTAGTATGTGCTTGCATGATTGAATATCAGTATGCGATTATATGTGTCAATGCTATGCTAGTGATTTACTCGTGGATTAAGTTAATCGAAAAATTGCCTATTTACTCAACATGGGCCATGTCTGAAACCAATGCACTTTCACAGCAAGCATTAATTTGGTCACGTATGCAACCAAACACTCCATGTGCAAGGGTGCAGAGCGCCACCCTATCCGCCCCGCTCCATAGTTAAAATTGATTTTCTTTAGTTATAACTGCCCCGCTCAGTTTTAGTTCAATCCGAACTAACACTCTACTTATGCTGGACTATGCGAGATGCCCGCTTGCATCCCTATCCATGTGTGACCAGGCATAAAACCTCAGATTTTTAGGTTATGTCCACGTAGCAGTTTTTGTCAGGCATGAGAACTTATGATCCAAACCAAACAGACCCTATATCTCACCTCTACATGATGTGTATGTTAGGGCATATCCAAGGATGACCATCAAACATACACTATATGTCCGGATCATAGTGTCCGGACCAATTTTGTCATCCAACGGGGATCTTTCTATGTCCGCTTAGCAGTCCGGGTGTACGGATTCCGGTATCCAAGAGACAAACGTTGGGGGCGGGGCTTTGCTAGAGTCCGGACATGCACTTGACCAATCACATGGCCCCCCTCCTCTCTCTCCTCCCAACCGCACATGCATGGTTTCTCTCTCATCTCTCTCCTCCCAAACGGACACTAAATCACAAATATCCCACCACATGCATGGTCCCCACCTACGTTTTCTACTCCCAACTAGATACTTTATGATTAGCAATTGATGGCTTCCTCCCGCATCATGTCCACAGACCACGCCCAGACATAAAAATAGACATATACCAGAGAAATTTGCGGGTCAGCGTTGGAGATGCCCTTAGTTGCACACAGAAGAAACTAACAAACAAAGTAAGTGCATCGAACAACTGGAGAAATAAAGTTAGTTTAGATCTCTCAAAACTTGAAGGGCCTCTTTGAACCCGAAGGAAAGGTGAAGGAAAAACATAGGAACATGACATTTTCATACGGTATTGTTATTCATGCGTTTGACTCAAAGTAATGGGGCAAAGGAGGAACAGAGGTTTTTTTTTCTTTGGTCCCGGTTTAGAAGAAAACTCAAGAATTCTAACATCCACTTGGACCTCTTTTCAAATTCCTATGCACGAAGAACGATACTAAGATACTTAGTGACATAAGAACCTTCTAATTATACATTTTCTTATGTGGTTTGACTTTAGTTTGACCATCGTTATTAGGAATCCTTGTTTTTTCAGTTCCTATGAACCAAACACACCAGTTAACAGAATTCATGTGTCTACCAGTCCTCTGTTTTGCATGAGCATTTCTATCATATTCCTATATTTTTTCTATTCCCGCATTTTTGGAATACTACAAATCAAATGAGCCCAGACTATGAATTGGGAAGGTATTGATTATACCTACTCTAAAATGAAGTCACCATATCTAGACAAATAATACAAATACTACACCCATAAATGAAAAGAATTTTTAGACAAATTAAGAATAGACGTGGACCCAAACATTACTCAATTACCAACAATAATACTTTACGATTTACACATTTCAGCTTCTCAAAGAAGGAATGCCGGTGTCACATTATGCCTGATAAACTACAGCAGGGTCAGTCATCATTTATACATTTTGCTGTTTGAAATCAATGTATATGCTCTACACACCGAATATGTATTATGCAGTGGAAATATGCAGAAATAAGATAAATATAAGGAATTATAGAATCATTGAGATGAGCGTGGAACTTGTGCTTAGTTTTATGAGGAACCCCAAACTAATCTTAACTATACTTTGAACCACCATGTTAGTTTCTTGCCCGGAACCGCCTGTCGCCTTAGAATAAAAAAAGCTCCCCGATGATAAAAAAAATCATAACTAACAAAATTATAAGTCCCTTGCATTTTATGGGAGCATAACTAATAATTAGATTTGACCAATCCTTTTTTCATGAATACACAAAGTTTGTGTATCATTTCATTGATAGAAGGAGTAAAATGAGTATAGAAGAGTACAACACATGCCATGAACGCAGGAAGGCGTGAACATGGTGCCTAGAGCAGAGAGACAAGGGTTGCTCGGCCCGTACAGAGGATACATCACAGCTAAAGCTACCAAACCCGAGCTAAGAACGACGATGACAAACCAACGAGAATTCCAACATCGTCCGAGCCAAAACCGGAAATACCGCGAGCGAGAAAGATAGCGTCTTCAAGAAGGAAGACACCGTCACTATCCTGTCTGGGGGACACGGACCTAGGGTTTCTCCCGAGCTCAAAGAGGGGCTCAGCCGAAGGCCTTGGCAGCGCCTCCAAGAAGGAAACAACACCCGTGGGCGCCGTCGCTGCCAGCACCGGCAAGCCGAGCAGGGATCTCTCCCTGGCCTGGCACTGAGCGATCCCATAGCCGTCGAATCTAGAATAGTAGATGGGGAAGCCAACGCTACTAGGAACCACCATGCCATGAAGGGGTTGGCGGCACTGCACCTGTCATCGGAGGGTGGCACCGCCTCCTAACCCACGAGCGTAGGATCGGGCAAAAGGGGGATGCTTTGAGGCATACAGGGTAGGGCGGGCATCGAGGCGAACCACGCGGGGGTAGTGGGGCAATAGCATCCAGCAACGCTGGCAAGCGAGGAGTGGAGGGACGCAGATCCAAGCTGTTGTAGCCTTAGCCATCGGGGCTTCGACGAGCAAGGTGAGCTAGAAAGGATGTTGGGTAGGGGACGCTGGCAGTGAGGGACACTGGAGAGATGCGGAGGCTGCCGGGGCCGGAACAACACCGATAAGGACCACCGCGAGAAGCCCCGTGCCAGCCACAATCACAGATGCATCGCCGCCTCCACGCGAGAGCCGTCGCGATGGCTCGGGAGGGGGGACGGCCACCGGTGATGAGGGGTCCGCCTGCAGGGGAGGCAGGTTGCAAATGCCCCTGTAACCGGCCGCAGGCCCCAAGCCCCAACCACGGTCGGCTGAATCACGAGCATCAACTGGCTCGCAAGGCCGCGAGGAGGGGGGGTGGCGCCCATGGCAATGGCCAGGGGCGCGGGATCCGCCGCCGGCTGGCAGGCTCGAGCAGCACCTGGAGGGAGGGCACCCGACAATCGCCGGGGAGGATCCTCATGTCGCGGGTTGAGGGGGTGGAGGCGTGTGAGGTGGGGGATCTGTGGCGGCCGAGGATGATGGGGGAGGCATGACCAGCCGGAAACGCGCGGGAGCCTGGCTGTTGGGGACCGGATCCACCACTGCCGGACCAATGGGGGTAGGGGGCGGTGCTGACGTGGTAGGGGGCGAGGCGCGGGGGTGGTCGGGGCTCGAGGGACACATATCCGCCCAGTCCTACCATGGTACATTATAGTTATGACCTAGGTTGCATACAATGGAGGGGGATGGGTGTGAAGGCCTGCCGGAATCAGAAGGAGCTAGACACGAAGCCAGATGTCGCAACTATGCCAGCTCCCGCTCCAGTGCCACCCCTGTCGCCTCCATCGTCATCAGGTGGGTTGTTGTTGGGCTCAATGTTCCATGACTTTGCGAGCTCGGTGGCTCGCTTCTTATAGATGACTCACTCTCGGTTTACGTGCTTGGCTGGAGGGTTGTCCTTGAGGCTGTGGTAGTTGCAAGGGATGTTCATGATCTTTTCATAAGTCTTGCCAAGGACTTGCCTTTCAGCAGCCACTGGCGCTGCTGCTTCTTGCCAGGACCACCCCTGCCGCTGGCTTTGATGTGCTAAGCTCTGGACTCAGCCGCAACACGATCACTGTCAGGGTCGTCGCTCTTGCGCTCGCGGTTCCGATTGCGCCATGGGCGGCTGAAATGTCTCCAACGTATCTATAATTTTTTATTGTTCCATGCAATTATAGTTTCAATCTTGGATGTTTTATATGCAATTATATGGCATTATATATCAGTTTTTGGGACTAACCTATTAACTTAGTGCCAAGTGGCAATTGTTGTTTTTGCCTGTTTTTGGTTTTCTAGGATATCAGTACCAAACGAAGTCCAAATGCCATGAAACTTTTTGACAATTTTTCTATGGACATAAGAGACCCTAGAAGCTTCGGGAGGAAGTCAGAAGGAGAAGGAGGTGGCTGATATGTCCATTTTGAATCATGTTTTCCTACTGTTATTTATAGTGTTTGTATGCATTATAACACTTTGTGGAGTAATTCTAATGCCTTTTCTTTCATAATATGCAAGGTTTACACAAAGAGGGAGAATGCCGGCAGCTGGAATTCTGGACCTAAAAAAGCTATGTCAGAGATACCTATCCTGCACATCTCCAAATGACCTAAAATTTTATGAAGAATTATTTTTGAATATATAATAAATATTGGAGAAAAGAACCACCAGAGGGGGGCACCCAGGCGCCCACAAGGCACCAGGGCGCGCCACCCCCTCCAGGCGCGCCCTGGTGGGTAGTGGGGGACCAGGCCCACCTCCGGTGCCCATCTTTTGGTACATAAGGTCTTTTTACCTAGAAAAAATAAGGAGAGGACTTTCAGGATGGAGTGCCACCGTCTCGAAGCAGAACTTGGGCAGGAGCACTTTTGCCCTCCGGCGGAGCGATTCCGCCGGGGGAACTTCCCTCCTGAAGGGGGAAATCGAAGCCATCGTCATCACCAACAACCCTCTCATTTTTGGGAGGCCAATCTTCATCAACATCTTCAACAGCACCATCTCCTCTCAAACCCTAGTTCATCTCTTGTGTTCAATTTTTGTACCGGAACCTCAGATTGGTACCTGTGGGTGACTAGTAGTGTTGATTACATCTTGTAGTTGATGCTATATGGTTTATTTGTTGGAAGATTATATGTTTAGATCCATTATGCTATTTAATATCCCTCTGATCTTGAGCATGAATACTATTTGTGAGTAGTTACCTTTGTTCTTGAGGCCATGGGAGAAGTCATGTTGCAAGTAATCATGTGAATTTGATATGTGTTCGATATTTTGATGACATGTATGTTGTGATTCACTTAGTGGTGTTATGTGAACGTCGACTACATGACACTTCACCATCTTTGGGCCTAAGGGAATGCATTGTGGAGTAGTTATTAGATGATGGGTTGCTAGAGTGACAGAAGCTTAAACCCTAGTTTATGCGCTATTCCGTAAGGGACTGATTTGGATCCATATGTTTAATGCTATGGTTAGATTTTATCTTAATACTTCTTTCATCGCTGCGAATGCTTGCAAGGGGGTTAATCATAATTTGGAGGCTTGTTCAAGTAAGAACAGCACCCAAGCACCGGTCCACCCACATATCAAATTATCAAAGTAGCGAACGCGAATCAAACCAACATGATGAAAGTGACTAGATGAAATTCCCGTGTGCCCTCAAGAACACTTTGCTTGTTACCTGAGACCGTTTTGGCTTGTCTTTTGCCATCAAAAGGATTGGGCTACCTTGCTACACTTATCGTTACTATTATTACTTGTTACAAATTTGTCGGTGCAACAAACCCTGGGTCTGTTACCCAGACCGTGCACAGGCCCGAGATCAAGATTGCAACATCCAAGACCAGACCAAGCACAAGAGATCAGCTGTTTGAAGAACCAGAACGCAGATCAAGAAGACCAAGTCAAGCCAAGAAACAAGACACCACTAAGGGAAAAACCTCCCTTGCCGGGCAGGAGAGCCTAGCGAGGTCAAGGTTGCCCCGGAAGCAAGCCTCAAGACTGCCCCGGCAGGCTTGCCGCGTCCTACGAAGGCAGAAACACCCCGCCAAGGCTTCACCGCTCCACCTCACAGCGACGCAAGTCATTGATCGATGCGGTGTCAAGCCCCAAAGTGACTAAGTGGCTGTCTTTTGCTACATGGCAGCCATTTCCTACAGGAATCGCCTCCAAATGACACCCGTCCAGCAACGTGTCATGCAGACAGGAGAGAAGGTGGCCGAACAGCCCGGCAAGGTGTGCCGGGCAGGCCATGATGTGACACTGAGCGGCACATTTAATGCGCTCTGCTCTGTTTGCAGAGTAGATATGATAGCACTGTTTGCTATCTAATCAGTATGCAATGACTGATTTGCCACTGTGGTGACCCCTTGATCTATAAAAGGAGGCCCCTGGCAAACATAGAAAGGATTGGGACCCTTGTACACTCGTACGCGCGTAGCTGCTCCCGCCCCGAGGCAACCCTGCCGGGCAAGAGCACTACGTTTCCACCACCATCCACCATCAATCCACCAAAGTAGGAGTAGGGTTTTACGCCTCGCGGCGGCCCGAACTTGGGTAAAAACTGCCCGTGTGATCTCTGTTGTGCTGCGCTGCGCTCCTCCGCTCTTTGTGCAACGTGCTCAGTCCCCCTGCCGAACCAAAAGGGGCTCATGGCCCCATAGGTGGCCGTGGTTTCCCATGACATCTTTGGCGCTCCAGGTAGGGGGAAGCGCTTGCGCGAACCCGAGAAGTGTACGTAGCGCGTCATCTTCACCGCCATCTTCTTCATCAACGGCTCCATCGTCCATGGTGCACAAGAAGAATCCCAGCACCGCAGCTCACCCATCCACCTCGAAGGCCCCGCCGCACGTGACCGTCGACGCCGCGTGGGCTACGGGGACGCTGCGGGGGACGTGGTCGGCGCAGGCGGCGTCGTTACCGCCTCCCCTGCGGCCGAAGCAGGAGCAGGAGGCACCGGAGAAGGACAGCACCAACTACATCCCAGCGACCACGCCCCATGAGGTACGGGAGGAGAGATCATTCCATCTGCACCTCTCCATCCGACCGAGGGGCACAGCCACAGTGGGGGTACTCGCTCTAGGGGGAATCGCAACTCCCTGACCGCTCCCGCCGCGGGTGCGGCCGCAGAGCATGCGCCACCCCCGAAACGTGCCGACCCAGCCGCTACGCTAAACGGAGCTGCTGGCCCTCAAGCGCCTCCACCTCGTCACCACGCTATCCAGGCGGCTGGCTCGCGATGACAAGAGCATGGCGCGACCGCTACCGGCACCGTCAGGAGCCGGGCGATGTTACGGTCTTCATCGACATCCATGCCAAGCACCACTTCGGAGATCATGGCGCGGGCTCAGCTGCTATTGAAATTTCCGCCAGCAGCCGATCAGATGGATGAGTGGATAGCCACCATTCAGAGTCTGATTGGCTTCGCCGAGGTGGGAGGATCGCAGCGGGCTGGCCCGCCACGGCCTCCCCAGGCAGTGACAACGGCCCACGCTGCTGGCCATGCGGATGGGGCCACTCCTACGGTGCAATCCCCACCACGGCAGCCGGCGCGGGAGCCGCGCAACCCAGAACCCGACGATGTCTCGATGGCTTCGTCCGACCCTCGAGCGCGTCAAGGCCAACGGCGAGTCCTGGAGGGCAGGCAGAGGGAAGGCGCACGTGTCACTACCAAGCGACACCGCGATGCCCACCACCAGTCTGACAGGCGCGATGGCCCCGACGTTGATGAGCCCGCACTCGCTGAAGGCAGGTACCTGCCTTTCGAGGCTGGGTGCCCTGCCTTCACCTGCGAGCTGCGGCAAGTCCGTTGGCCGTCCACTCGCAAGTTCAAGCCGGAGATACCAGAGAACTATGACGGGAGACTGAACCCGACAGAGTTTTTGTGCATCTACTCCATCACTGTTCAAGCTGCCGGGGGAAGAGATGAGAAGGTATTCACCAACTACTTTCCTTTGGCACTCAAGCCAAATGTGAGGTCTTGGCTGATGCACCTGCCGGAGAACTCCATTTTGACCTGGGCTGACCTGTGCCATGAGTTCGTTGGCGCCTTCACGGGCGGCCATCAAGAACAAGGGCGGCCCAGCGACTTGCAGCTTCTCCCGCAGAAGGAAGGCGAGAGCCTGTGGAAATACATGCAGAGATTCAGCCGAGTCCACAGAAATATTCCAGACATCCACCCAGCAGCTGTGATAGCCGTGTTCCAGTCCAACGTGCGCAATCGTCGGATACGTTCGAAGACGAATGTTAGATTGCCCAAGACAGTGAAGGAGCTTTACACTCTGGTGGATAAGTGTGATCGAATAGAGGAGGGGAGGAAGCTCCCCGGAGAAGAGGATGGCATCGACATCGATTCAGAGGATGATGACGAGGCCACCAGTTAGAAGAAGAAGAACAAGAAGCGAAACAAAAGGCACAAGGATAAGGCAGTGATGACCGTTGAGGGATCGAGCACGCCTAGTACCGGCAAGAAGGCCAAAGTTGAGGTACCCGGCAAGGAAGTTGCCGCGTGCACTGATTGCCGGGAAGCCGCGGCTGCCGAGAAGGCTGGGAAAGGCGATGGCCCATACTGTAAGATCTATCGGACCAAGGGCCATGATCTCTAGGAGTGTCATCAGGTTGAGCAGCTCGTCAAGAAGCAGAGGGCTGAATATGAGAAGCGAGATAAAGAAAAGGGTCAGAATGGCGCTGGCGGAAAGGGCCGGGGTGGCGGAGCAAGCCGCCCCGGCAAGGCTCCTCAGAATCAAGGGAAACCCGCCAGAGGCCGTGAGAAGGAGGATTGCGACGATGAGAGTGATGGAGGAGATGAAGAGGAAACCAGCGAGCAGGAATTCCAGAAAGCCACTGACGCCCTGTGCATTGACGGGGGTGCATCTTTGCACTCCTCCCACCGCCAACTTAAACAGTGGGCACGTGAAATCAATGCCGTGGAGCCAGCGGCAGACTCTTGAAGGCCGCTCAAGTGGTCCCGCATGCCCATCATCTTCGACGAAGAGGACCACCCTGACCGCACCACTACGGTAGGGTGCTTGCCGTTGTTGGTATCACCAACAATCCGCAACGTCAAGGTCACAAAGATGTTGGTTGATGGCGGGGCCGGGTTGAATCTAATTTCTCCAAAGGTCATCAACAAACTCCAGATAGCAGAGGAAGAGCTCAAGGTTACTGGTACGTTTCAAGGGATCAACCCCGGCAGGAGTCGTCCCAAGGGGAAAATCACATTGCCGGTAACATTTGGGGGAGAGTTGAATTACCGGACTGAGAAGATCGTGTTTGATGTGGTTGACCTCCCCGTGCCGTACAATTGAATCCTTGGTCGCCCAGCTCTGGCCAAGTTCATGGCAGCATCCCACTATGCCTACAACACCTTGAAGATGCCAGGGCCGGTAGGCGTCATTTCCATTCCATCAAACGAGAAAGACGCAATTATTTGCGTGGACAAGATGTACCGGGAAGCAGTCGCGATAGAGGCCACTGAAGCCGCAATTCCCGCGAAGGAAAGCAATGGAAATAAGAAAGCTAGCAGGGACACCAGCAAGGAATCCGGGAAGCGTGCCCCCTTGGGGTACGCTGCGCCTATTGATGACTTGCCGGAGAGTTCCAATAGCAAGAGATCCAAGGCCGCCGCACCCGCTGTGAAAAAGGTCCTAGCAGGGCTTGCTGGCGCTAATGGTACTTTCACTATCAGCGCCACCCTCGATGACAAATAGGAAAGCGCGCTTGTTGCCTTCCTACGTGCGAATGTCGATGTGTTTGCCTGGCAACCATCTGACATCCCCGGTGTTCCCAGGGAGGTAATCGAGCACCACCTTGCTGTCTGCCCACATGCCCGACCCGTCAAATAGAAGATCCGGAAGCAAGCTTTGGAGCGGCAACAGTTTATTGCCGAGGAGATCAAGAAACTTGAGGCAGCTGGTCTGGTTAGAGGAGTGTTGCATCCAACGTGGTTAGCAAATCCTGTGGTGGTACGCAAGGCTAATGGGAAGTGGAGGCTGTGCATAGATTTTACGGATCTGAACAAGGCATGCCCGAAGGACCCATTTCCCTTGCCGCGCATCAACCAGATTGTGGATTCCACCGCCGGGTGTGAACTTCTTTCCTTCCTGGATGCCTACTCTGGATATCATCAGATCTTCATGTCCAAGGAAGACGAAGAAAAGACCGGGTTCATCACCCCATGTGGCACATACTGCTTTGTGCGAATGCCTTTCGGGTTGAAAAGTGCCGGGTCCACTTTCGCGAGGGCAGTCCAGGTTGGTTTTGAGTCACAGTTGCATAGAAACATTGAAGCTTACATGGATGATATTGTGGTCAAGACCAAGGACAGATCGACCCTCATTCAGGATTTAGAAGAGACATTTGCTAATCTGCGCAAGATCAACTTGAAGCTAAACCCGGAGAAGTGCGTGTTTGGCGTTCCTTCCGGCAAGCTACTTGGCTTCTTTGTGTCCCACCGAGGGATAGAGGCCAACCCCGACAAGATCAAGGCTATCGAGCAAATTCAAGCAACCAAGACAGTTAAGGACGTGAGGCATTTGACTGGATGTGTTGCCATGCTTAGCAGATTCATTTCCAAGTCTGCCGAGCGAGCCTTGCCGTTCTTCAAAATTTTGAAGAAGGCAGGACCCATGGAGTGGACCCCAGAGGCAGACGCTGCACTACAAGATTTGAAGGCCTACCTTTCCTCTGTGCCCACTTTGGTTGCTCCCAAACCACAAGAGCCGTTGCTGCTATACTTGGCGGCAACTAATCAAGTGGTTAGCGCAGCACTGGTGGCGCAGCGGGAAGTGGATGAAGCAGCAGACACAGCTAGTGTCCCTTCCGGGGAAGAAAGTGAGCACACCCCGGCAAGGTCAGGTGCAGATCAGGATGGAGAAGAGCAAAGCAGTGGAAGCAGTTCTCTGGTCGTGGCAAAGAAGAAAGTGGTGCAGTGCCCAGTGTACTTTGTCAGCTCCCTGTTGTAGGGGGCTAGATCCAGGTACTCTGGCGTGCAAAAATTGATTTTTGGCCTTATCATGGCCTCAAGGTAACTGCGCCACTACTTCAAAGCCCACGAGATCACAGTTGTCACACATTTCCCTTTGCAACGGATACTCCAAAACCCTGAGGCTACTGGCAGGATAGTGGAGTGGGCTTTGGAGTTATCCAGCTTTGGTTTGAAGTTTGAGAGCACATCAACAATTCAGAGCAGAGCCTTGGCAGAGTTTATTACAGAATGGACGCCAACTCCAGATCAAGAAGTGTTGGAGACAGTTATTCCCGACAAGGAAGCGCCCCAAGAATGGATCATGTATTCGATGGTGCCTTCTCCTTACAAGGTGCAGGGGCTGGCATGCTTCTCATTGCTTCCACTAAAGAGCACTTGAAGTACGTTGTCCAGATGCATTTTCCCCGGGAGGAGGCTACCAACAATACAACAGAGTATGAAGGGCTCCTTGTCGGGCTCAGAATTGCAACAGAACTGGAGATCAAGAAGCTGATCATCCGCGGAGACTCACAACTTGTGGTGAGACAAGTCAACAAGGATTACCAAAGTCCATTGATGGAGGCATACGTTGAGGAAGTGAGAAAGTTGGAGGAGCACTTTGACGGATTGCAAACGGAGCACGTACCCCGTGCGGAAAACAGCATTGCTGATCATCTGTCAAAGTGCGCTGCGCAAAAGCTCCATGTGGAACCAGGAACTTTTGTTCTCCATCTAACTCAGCCCTCCGTATCCCCGGCAACAATGGGAAGAAAGAGGAGGAAACTGGACTACGGCAAGACTCTCCCGGTAGAACCTTCCAAGGATCCCGGCAGAAAGCTTGTTGGGCACAACTCCCCTTCGGTCGCTGAGCTGCATCCTCCCGCCAGGCGACCGGTCCCCGCGGTCGAGGATTGCACTCTCATGAATGAGGAGGTGCTGTTAGTCCTCGTTGCCGAGCCACAGGCTCCGCCTTGGACACGGCACATAGTCCATTTCCTCCAAACCGGAGAACTTCCCGAAGAGCAAGAAGAAGCTGAAAGAGTAGCCCGGAGGGCCAATATGTATCAGTTCGTTGATGACACGCTGTACAGAAGGAGGCCCAACGGTGTGAAATTGAAGTGCATTTGCCGGGAAGGAGGAAAGGAACTGCTGGCAGAGATACATAAGGGTATGTGCGGCTCCCACATTGGATGAAGGGCGTTGGTTGGGAAAGCTTTCCGACAAGGATTCTATTTGCCCATAGCCCTCCAAGATGCGATCGAGCTTGTCACCAAGTGTGAAGCCTGCCAGTTCCATTCCAAGAATATTCACCTGCCTGCCCAAGCTCTTCTACAATCCCTTTGTCATGGCCATTTTCGGTCTGGGGGCTCGATATCCTCGGCCCTTTCCCCCAAGCTGCCGGGGGCTTTGAATTCTTGTTCGTTGCAATCGACAAGTTTACAAAGTGGCCGGAAGTAGAGCCCGTGAGAAAGGTGACTGCTCAGTCAGCTATCAAGTTCTTGAAAGGATTGGTGTGCCGCTTTGGAGTTCCTGCCCGGATCATCACTGACAACGGCACCCAGTTCATGAGTCGCGCCTTCATGCAATACGTTCATGCCCTCGGAAGCAAAATCTCGTTCGCCTCTGTGGCCCATCCAAGGAGCAACGGACAAGCTGAGAGGGCGAACGCTGAAGTGTTGCGAGGACTCAAGACGAGAACATTTTATAGGCTGCAGAAGTGTGGCAGGCGGTGGATTGACGAGCTGCCGGTGGTTCTTTGGTCCCTCAGAACGACACCAAATCGAGCTACCGGGCAGACTCCCTTCTCCCTAGTCTATGGCGCAGAAGCAGTTATCTCCACGGAACTCATTTACGGGTCACCTCGAGTGCTTGCCTATGATGAAGTAGTGCAAGATCAGCACCGGTGCGACGACGCTGTGCTACTCGAGGAGAACCGTCTCTGGGCTGCTACGCGTGCCGCACGCTATCAGCAAGCCCTGCGTCGCTATCACAGCCACAGGGTTCATGCCTGGTGTTTTGAGGAAGGCGACCTTGTCCTTAGGCGCGTTCAGTCCGCCAAGGGTGCAAACAAGTTGACACCAAAGTGGGAAGGCCCTTACCGGGTAGTACGAGTCACCAGACCTGGCGCAGTCCGTCTGGAGACCGGAGATGGCATTCAATTGCAAAACTCATGGAACATTGAGCATCTCCGCAAGTTCTACCCGTAAGGCGCGGCTGTCGGGCCCTGCCCGGCAGCCACCCTTTTGTACAGGCCTTGCCTCTGTTGCATGTAACCCCTTGTACAAAGCCAGGCGCAGACCCTGAGCAACATAAATAAATGAAGCGCTGGGGGGCCCCCGACAAATTGCATGCATGCATAAGCATATCATGAGCATTGCATGTTCATGTATATAAGATCGCATGAGGCATCATATTCATCTGCATCAAACTGTAGGCTCCTACCGTGGATTCGATCCCGAAGAGGAGAAGAGAAGACATGCCTACATTGCGATCCCCAGCAAGCCCAAACAGATATGTTCTGTCTCTTATCCATACGCGTTCTGTAAGTAAAAACTTGTGCATAGGGAAACCTCGCCACTTTCAAAACTTAGGTGCTCCCGTCCTTTAACTCGAACATTGCTTCGGTCGGGGTGGTTGTAGTGGCCTTTGGCGAGAAAGTTGGCAGGGGGCTGGTCCCTCTGTACGGTTTGGGCCCATCAAGCCTAGCTCCGCAGCAGCAAATTGAGGGTACCGGCAAGATAGCCTACCGGGAAAAACTTGTTTACTTGAGCGTATAGAGGCATTCTACCTTTGCATGGACATGTTACATGCACAAGCGCCCGGCAAGGTTTATATTTTTCATTAATATGCTGATCAACAAGTACAGACCTTAGAGAACATAAACATGGATAAAAGGGATTACATAATTTGAGCTAAAGTTTGGCAAGTGCCTCCATATTTTAGATTGAAAAAAGATAAGTGCCCCGTAATCCCTTTCTTGTCCACCTCCTCCTAGGCACTGCGGTGGAAGAGAAGGAGGGCAAAGGGGTGCCTGAGCAAGACGCCCCACTCGACCCCATCAGGACCTGCCGGGCGTAGCCTGACAAGATGGAGAGTGGCGAGGCTGCGAAGGAGAAGGACGGAAGGAGCAGCTCGACGGTGCCGCGATCACCACCTCCAAGGCCAACCAGAAGCTCCAGCAAAAAGCACCGGCGGGGAAAACCGCCGAGGCTCAGCTAGAAGACTGCTGGAGGAGGCGAAGGCACCAAGAGAGTGGCCCTCTCCTCGGCAACCAAGAGGCCGGTGATGATGGTGCCGGGGAGGGAGGGGAAGAGCGGAAAGACAAGGCAGCAGGTCGGCAATACGAGACGAAGGCGTCGGTGCCATCGTACTCCGACCTGACGCCCTGCCACCCGCCTTCTCTGTCTTCCCTCTATCTTTATCCATCACCACCGCTCTAGGGGGACGCCGGCTCCGTGAGCCGTTGCCTCCCCCGGAGAAGTTGCGGGCGGCGGCGGTGTCCGAGGGGCGCGAGGGGCGTCGCTCCCCACCTCGACGGGCAGGAAGATGCCGCCGTGTTCAACATTTGCCCTGACTTCACCAAAGGGGGCAATACCGGGATTACCTAGGGACCCGAGCGATGCACCCCTGACGGACGCCGAAGCCACCAATAACTTCAGCACTCGGGAGGAGAAGACAAACACGCCCCCGCGAGAGAATGGCTTGGCGCCTCCAGCGCTGTGGTTGGCATATCCGCCGCGCCCCTTTTTACTCCGGACCAGGCTCACTCCCCAAGCTCCTTCACAAGCTTCCGGCGTCGCCGACCTCAAGCTCGAGCCCGGGGCTTGGCCCCGGTCTTTTTTCTCTCAACATTGCGAGAAAAGAGAAGAAAAAGGCGAAAGGAGGAGCGGGGATGAGCACTTCCGCTTCCTCCCCCCTGCCCCCTTTTATAGGCAAGCTGGGGGCTGGGGGCTGATCCATCGAAGGGTGACCACCGTCCTCCTCCACGAATCCATGAAGACCAGGCCCCTGCCTTAACGCTCTCCCGCACCACGCCTCCGTTACCTACCCCACTCAACGCATGCAGCATACGTGGCCGGGGATAAGGGCGTGGTGGGAAGAGTGAATTGGCAGTTACTCGCCCGTGCGTTAAAGTCATTCATGGGCCATTACAAGAATGGCCCCACCACAATTGGTGTCATGCAACGGGCGGGGGAACCGGAAACTGACCTGGGCTCAGATTAATGAAGAAGCAAAGGAGATCTCAAGGGACAAGCAGCTATTTCCGCTCGCCTGTGCACAAGTTAGGGCCTACCCCGACGACGCCCGGCAGCGTGTTCGGGCCAGGCCCGGGGGCTCCTGTCGGTGCAACAAACCCTGGGTCTGTTGCCCAGACCGTGCACAGGCCCGTGATCAAGATTGCAACATCCAAGACCAGACCAAGCACAAGAGATCAGCTCTTTGAAGAACCAGAACACAGATCAAGAAGACCAAGTCAAGCCAAGAAACAAGACACCACTAAGGGAAAAACCTCCCTTGCCGGGCAGGAGAGCCTGGCGAGGTCAAGGTTGCCCCGGAAGCAAGCCTCAAGACCGCCCCGGCAGGCTTGCCGCGTCCTACGAAGGCAGAAACACCCCGCCAAGGATTCACCGCTCCACCTCACTGTGACGCAAGTCATCGATCGATGCGGTGTCAAGCCCCAAAGTGACTAAGTGGCTGTCTTTTGCCACATGGCAGCCATTTCCTACAGGAATCGCCTCCAAATGACACCCGTCCAGCAATGTGTCATGCAGACAGGAGAGAAGGTGGCCAAACAGCCCAGCAAGGCGTGCCGGGCAGTCCATGATGTGACACTGAGTGGCGCATTTAATGCGCTCTGCTCTGTCTGCAGAGTAGATATGATAGCACTGTTTGCTATCTAATCAGTACGCAATGACTGATTTGCCACTTTGGTGAACCCTTGATCTATAAAAGGAGGCCCATGGCAACCATAGAAAGGATTGGGACCCTTGTACACTCGTACGCGCGTAGCTGCTCTCGCCCCGAGGCAACCCTACCGGGCAAGAGCACTGCGTTTCCACCACCATCCACCATCAATCCACCAAAGTAGGAGTAGGGTTTTATGCCTCGCGGCGGCCCGAACCTGGGTAAAAACTGCCCGTGTGATCTCTGCCGTGTTGCGCTGCGCTCCTCCGCTCTTTGTGCAACGTGCTTAGTCCCCCTGCTGAACCAAAAGGGGCTCATGGCCCCATAGGTGGCCGTTGTTTCCCACGACAAAATTATCTTGCTATCAAACTACTTGTTACGGACAATTTCAGTGCTTGCAGAAATTACCTTGCTGAAAACCACTTGTCATTTCCTTCTGCTCCTCGTTGGGTTCGACACTCTTACTTATCGAAAGGACTAAGATTGATCCCCTATACTTGTGGGTCATCAAGACTCTTTTCTGGAGCCATTGCCGGGGAGTGAAGCGCTCTTGGTAAGTGGGAATTGGTAAGGAAAAACTTATACTACCTGCTGAAATTTACTGTCACTTGTTACTATGGAAAACAATCCTTTGAGGGGTTTGTTCGGGGTATCTTCACCTCGACCGGAAACACAAAGAGTTGCCCCTCAACCTACTACACCTACTGAAAATATTGGTTATGAAATTCCCTCGGGTATGATAGAACAACTGCTAGCTAATCCTTATGCAGGAGATGGAACGAAACATCCAGATATGCATTTGATACATGTGGATGATGGATTGTTTAAGCTTGCAGGTGTCGGCGTGCGACACCTATGGAGCCCCAAAAGACCCCTTTACGATTTGGCAGGGAGAGAGGTATGCACAAAGAGCAGAACCAACGATCGACGCGGGGCGATTTTACCCAGGTTCGGGCCGCTAATCGGCGTAAAACCCTACTCCTGCCTTGTTTTATTATGAGTGTTCTTGAGCCCAGGCTCCAGGAGCGCTTGCGATGAACAGTGCGTTCAAAGAGCAGCTACGCATGCAGAATGGGCCAGAAGATCTTCCTCCCCTGTAGCAGTTGCCTTGGGCCTCCTTTTATACGCTCAAAGGGGTCACCACAGTGGCAAAATGTACATACATTGAGGTGTAAAGTAGCTACAGGGTTATCATACCTAACCACTGACGGATTAGGACGAACGCATTTAATGCACCGTGAGGTGTCCGTTTAGGTGTCCTCACTTTCTGATGGGATGGAAAAAGGGGCCATCCCATCAGCATCGCTTAAGCTCTCCTCCACTAGCGCGTTGCCACGCATCCAGAGAAGGACCCAGAATGTCGGGCTTGTTGCTGTATTGAAGCGGTGGCACAGTAGCAGAATCTTGCCGGGCGTGAAATCTTGCCGGGCTTCGCAGGCCACCCCGGCAAGATCTTGCCGGGGAGGCCGGCTTTCGGATTCCAGCTCTTCCTATCTGCCGATCCTCAGATCTTTGACTTGAGTATTTCTTCGATAGCCTGAGTCAACCTCGAACTATTCCTCGGGAAGCCTTGCCGCGAGTATGGCTACAACTGCCCGTGCACAAGTACGGGGTACTAATGGCCCAATACTTAGTACACCGACAGGAGCCCCCGGGCCTAGGCCACACACGAGTGCGAGGCGTTGTTGGGCTAGGCCCAAACAGTGCACGGGCACACGTGGTAGGGAATTAACTGCTCATAAATATCCCGCTTACTGTGCCCCCCACTACGCGCGCTGAATGCGCGATGTGGGAAGCGTGCGTCAAAAGGCTGTAACTGCAACGTGCCTGCAGAGGCGTATTCACATTGGGGAGTAAAAGAGGCGGCCTCGCACCTTCCCCATAAAAAGGGAAACTGCAGAGGCACAGCCTATTTACCCCATTCTTCTTCTCAATCCGGCCTCCGCCATTATCTTTCCTTCCAGAGCTCAGAGCCAGACTTCTCCCCATCCGCTCTTTGCTTCCGTACCCGCTCGATCCTCAGCCTCCGCTCTCGCAGTCGCCATGCCGCCCAAGGCTAGCAAGGCCAAAGGCAAGAGCAAGGAGACGAAGGCCGATGTCCCGGAGAGCGAACTGGTGAAGATGCGAAAGAAGTTCGTCGTCTTCGCTCCGACGCTCGATGCGAGGGCTTTGAAGAACCGCTACCAGTGCATGTGGGCGAAGGGGACACAAGCTCATCCCGCAACGTGCGTAATTCCAGGTTCTTGTTCCAAGGGCGGCCCTGACAGATATCTTTTCTTCACCGCTTACTTCTATTATGGACTTTGTCCCCCATTCTCTGATTTCTTCAACGATATTATGTACACATACGGCTTCCACCTTCTTGATTTCATGCCGAACGCCATAATGTGCATGTCCATCTTCGCTCATCTTTGTGAAAACTTTGTCGGAGTAGTTCCCAACACCGCCCTTTTCCGCCATTATTTTATCCCTCGCATCCAAAAGGGGGAGGCCCTTTCCGGTTCTATCGCCTGGATCCCATGAGCTTGGAATAAGGAGATATACCCGGATGGAGTTCAACGCAAGAAGTGGGACGAATGGCGGTCTGAGTGGTGCTCGATCAAGGAATCAGATCCCCATCCGTTCTGTTCGCCTCGTCGGCAGAAGGTGGTCCGCGGCAGTGACTGGAGCGATCTCGCCGCGAAGGACGAGAGGCTCACAATCGCCACCACTAGGATCCTTCGCCTGAAAGCTGCCGGGCTTACAATGGAGATGATCGGCTTCAATTTCCTTCGCCGCCGCATCGCCCCCCTACAGAGCAGGGGAAGACCAGTTTGGGAGTATCGGAACGCAGCGGATATCATGAGGCTATGCCCGGGATTGAACAACAATCTGACGACCATGCAGCTCGGCGCTCTTCGCCACAAGCTATTCCAGCGTGATGACAAACATCGGTTGCCGGCAAGAATTGTTCCTTTGTGCAACAACTCCACGCTGGGGTCAATCATTGCCTTCATGCCAATGTTCAACGCCCATGGTCTTGACGCAACTTGGGCCGAGCCAACCGAAGAGGAAGCACAAAAGTTCTTCGACAACTTGTCGGAGAGGACCGTCCGGGAAGAAACGGACCTCATTCGTGCCACCACTGACGAAGAAGTGGCGTATATTGCCTCTACGATGGAGGAAGCGAATCTTGCCGCGGAGGCCGGCAGCTTTGGTTTCACAGAATGGGAGACCAGTGAAGCAGAGGTTGTGATGGAAAAAGAACCTGCCGGGGAGGCTGAGGCTACCGGGGAACAGAGCAGCGCGGTCGCTGAGGGCTTGTCCGACAAGGACACAGCCGAAGGAGAGCCGCAGGAGGTGCCCCCAGCTCTGAAGAAGACCAAGCGCGTTCTTCGAAAGGCCGCTTCTGGCATCCCGGCAAGTCAACCTTCATCGAGCAGCGAGGCTCCTGGCAAGAAGGCGGCCGACAAGACTGCACCGCGGCGAGGAGTCCGTCAGCAACATGCGCGGTGCGCGAGACCGGCACCTGCGGCAACTGCTGAGGCAGCAGGGGCGTCTCACACAGCCACACCGGAGGCTGAGGTGGCGGAATCACGCCAACCTCCTGCACCTGCTACAGCCAAGCGACCCAGGACCCCTCCTCCACCCCCTCACACGGACACGACACCGGAGGTCGATTTCGACATCTCCGGCTTTAGCCCGGAACGAGAAGAGGAAGAGTAAGTGTCCTGTCATAGCCTTTATCTTCCAAATCGTGGAGTAATCTCATAGCCTTGTTTTGCCTTGTCTCCACAGCGATGCAGAAACCTTGGCGGAAAGGGCGGCGAAGAGGTTGAGAACTTCCACGGGCGATGAGCCCCCGGCTGGCTCTACGAGCGCGCCAGAAATTGTCGTCGTCAGCCTGGAGCTCAGCCCTCAATGCAGCCCCCAGCGCAGCCCCCAGCGTGAGTCCTCCACTCGTTTTTTGCTGACGGGCGCTAAGGTTTTTACCCTTTCCGCTGATATCTTTGGGCTTGCAGGAGAAGAACAGCAACAGGGAGAGGTGGAAACCGCCCCCGTCGTGCCACCTTCGTCTACCGCGCCGCCCACATGCGCATCTCCGGCAAGAGTTACCACTGACGAGGCTATCCTAGTTGAGGAAGGGCCGGTATACATGGATACCAGCAACATTTCCCCGGCAACAAACACTGCCGGGAGGGGCGAGGCCACCTCTCAACAACTCGACACAGGTAACTATTTGCTTTAGAGCACTTGCTATCCTTTTCTTTATCTTTCTTTCTTTTTGTCTCCTTGGACTTCAATCTTAATCTTATTTGATTTCCTTCCTTCGTCCTCCAGAATTCCCTGTGATGGAACACATGGATGTCGACGTTGTCATCGAAGAGACCACCAGAGACGCCGCCGCCGAAGTTGACAGGATCACCGCTAGCGAGGCCGCCAAAGACGCCACCGCCAAGGTCGGCGGAACTGTTGCCGAGGAAGCCACCAAGGAACCTGCCGAGAGGGCCGACGAGGAAACTGATGACCGTACTAACAGCATTCCTGCCGCAGGAGCGCTAGGCACTACATCAGCCACAGAGCCCCTAGCTACCGGCGAGACGAACGTCGAGGACCAACCATCGACGTCCGAAGCCCCCTCATCAAGCAAATATCTCAAGGTCGGCGACAACTTATTCATCAACTTGCCGGGCATGGCAAACATTGAAACGTCGACCAGAGGGGAAGTCTTTGATGAAGAAATCATCGCCGCTGCCGGGCTCGAGATTGTTGATGATCCAAGTGCCAGTAGTGGCAAATCTGAAGAGGATCAGCTCCTCCAGGCCATGGGCGAAAATTTCCGCAAGCTCCAAGCACTCCACCATGCTCGGAAAGAGAAAGCAGATTCCAGAATGGCAGTTGTCGAGGCAGCCGAAGCAGATTTTCAGAAGCGCGTCGAACAAATGCAAGTCTGGTACGCCAAGGCCCTTCAAGAGTTGACTGCCAGCCTGGAACAAGTGAGCCAAAACTAGACAGAGATCCTCTTGAAACAATCTGACCTGGAGAAAGCGCAGGAAGAAGCTGCACAAAGAACTGCCGCTGAGGATGCTCTCCTGACGGAGCGTCGCATTGCACTTGACGCCCATGAGGAAGATCTTGTCGCACATGAGCAGGCACTCGCCACCAAGCTTCGCGGCAAAGATGAGGAGGTCGATAAGCTCGTCGCGCAGCGGATCCAGGAGCTGGAGCAAAAACACAAGGAGGCGCTCGAAGCTCTAACTGTAGATCACACCGGCAAGCTCAAGGAGGCCGTCGATGCTGCCGAGGCTGCAGAGGCTGCCAAGAATGAGCTGAGCAACAAAGTGAAGAAGCTGGAGGTGGATCTTGAAGAGCATGGCAAGGAGCTCTTGACGCTCAAAGGGGACAGGGAGAAAACTCTCCACAGCCTGGCGGAGATGTAAGTTGCCATGTCCGACAAGACCAAACAGCTCACTTCAGCCAACGATGCCATTGCCGATCTGAAGCTAAAGCTGACCACGCTGGAGAAGTCCCTCAAGGACGGCAAGGCCCGCGAGAAGGCCCTAAGCAGAGATCTTCAGGAAGAAAGGAACTTGCTTAAGAGCGCCACCGCCACCCAAATTGACTATGAAAAGGGAGTGAAAATCTGGACTGATCGCCTTGTCGACGCCGCGGAGAGGCTCACTGCACAGTTGTCAACCATGGGGCAGGATGGCCTGCAAAACTTCAGGTATTCCGCCGAAGAAAGGATATCTTCAAGCGCTAGGTTGACCATGTTCTTTGAAAGCATTATTGACGCTTTGAAGCTGCTACAGTCCAACCGAGCGACCCAACTGGCCAATGAATCCCGCAAACTTTGCTGGGCCGTCCTCCGCAAGGTACTCGTCAAGGTGGTATATAATAACCCTGGCATTGATCTCACCAACGTGCTCAACCACTTGCCGAAGGATGTAGATCTCAGGTCACTTGAGGAGCTTGTCGTGCCCATCCTTGAGAAAGTAGATTCAATCAAGAGGATCGAGGGCCGACGCAGGGACTAGCTGCCCCATTTTCCCTTGTCGCCGCCATTCCACGCCAAAAGGCAACCAAGTCTTATGTTAGATCCGTGGCAACTTATTGATGTAATATAACTTATGTATGTTTGGGTATATGCATGCTATTTCCCTTGTGTGATTCCTTTATGTACGGAATATACCCTACGCTTACTGAAAACTTGCCGGCGTGCAACCTGCCGCGAGCGCTGGGTGCAGGACTTCAGCAGCCTGCTGGAGGTGCAGTGGCCGGCAAGGCACCTTGGCGTTCTCAGTGCAGCCACTTAAATTGTTGAGCGGACTTGAAACAAAATAAGGGCGCAACCGATTACGACAAGGGTTCCTTCGCGTGCAGGTTTTCCATACAAAAGTCGAAATCGTCTAAGGAAAATAACTTTGTAATAAAGGAAACTTGCTTTAAGTTTTAGAACTTAGCTTTTTGTCCTTGTTCTTCCTCCGGTAAGGCGTCAATTCTGAACGTCGCCAACTGGTACTCATATCCTCCTTCCCCCCCGGCAAACATGCACGCGAGGAATCCTTCTGTCTTTTGAGAAAAAGAAAGAAGAGAAAATGAAGATATGGAACCTTGGCGGTTCGTTAGAGCTTACCGGGAACAAGTGTCATACAACATCTTAGATAAGCATGCATATATATATATGAACATGGAAATCGATAAGGAAATGCACAACACTTAAACTTATTCATCTGGGCTCAGGGTCTGCGCCTGGCTTTGTACAAAGGATTACATGCCTCGCCGGCAAGACTCGTACGAAAAGGTGGTTGCTGGGAGCCCCCGACAACCGCGCCTTATGGGTAGAACTTGCGAAGATGTTCGATATTCCAGGAGTTGCTCACTGGAACACCATCTTCGGTCTCCAGGCGGACAACGCCGGGCCTGGTGACTCGTACTACCCGATAAGGGCCTTCCCACTTCGGCGTCAACTTGTTTGAATTCTTGGCGGACTGAATCCGTCGAAGAACAAGGTCGCCTTCCTCAAGGCTTCGGGCATGAACTTTGCAGCTATGGTAGCGACGCAAAGCTTGCTGGTAGCGTGCAGCTCGCACAGCAGCCTGAAGACGATTCTCCTCAAGGAGCATAGCGTCATCTTGCCGCAGTTGCTCTTGCTCAAGCTCATCATAAGCGAGCACTCGAGGTGATCCGTATATGAGTTCCGTGGGGAGAACTGCTTCCGCTCCGTAGACCAGTGCGAAGGGTGTCTGTCCGGTGGCTCGATTTGGTGTCGTTTTGATTGACCAAAGAACCGCCGGCAACTCATCAATCCAGCGTCTTCCGCACTTTCTTAGCCTGTCAAAGGTTCTGGTCCTGAGACCGCGCAACACTTCAGCATTAGCCCTCTCCGCTTGGCCGTTACTTCTCGGGTGAGCAAAAAAGGCAAAACAAATTTTGCCGCCAAGGTCTTGGACGTACTGCATGAAGGTGCGACTTGTGAATTGCGTACCGTTGTCGGTGATGATCCTGTTGGGCACACCAAAACGGCAAACTATTCCTTTAAAGAACCTGACGGCTGATTGTGCTGTCACCTTCCTCACCGCTTCCACCTCCGGCCACTTTGTGAACTTGTCGATTGCAACGTACAAGTACTCAAAGCCCCCGGTAGCACGGGGGAAGGGGCCCAATATGTCGAGCCCCCAGACCGAAAATGGCCAGGAGAGAGGGATCGTTTGAAGAGCTTGAGATGGCTGATGTGATTTCTTCGAATGAAACTGGCACGCTTCACACTTGGTTACTAGTGCAGTTGCATCCTGGAGAGTGGTGGGCCAAAAGAAACCTTGCCGGAATGCTTTCCCGACAAGTGCTCTTGATCCTATGTGAGAGCCACATATGCCTCCATGTATCTCTGCCAACAGCTCTAGTCCATCCTCCCGAGGAATGCACCTCAATTTCACACCGTTTGGTCTCTTTCTGTACAGGACGTCATCGACGAACTTATACATAACAGACCGACGGGCTACTTTTTCCGCTTCTTCCTGTTCCTCAGGGAGTTCTCTTGTCTGAAGGAAATGGACAATGTGTTGTGCCCATGCTAGAGCCTGGGGCTCGACAGCTAGGACTAAAGGCATCTCTTCCGCCAGGGGAACATTTGTCTCGACAGCGAAAGCGCGAGGTTCCGCCGGAGCCTGTTGTTCCCCGGCAGGTTTGTTGCTGATCCCGGCAAGTTCCTTGCCGGCGGCTCCAGGGAGCTCTGCCGGAAAGTACTGTCCAGAATTCAACTTTCTTCTCTTTTCTTGTCTCATTGATGGCGCCACATATGGTTGAGTCAAACGGAGCACAAAAGTTCCTGGTTCCACAGGCAACTTGAGGGCAGCGCGCTTTGACAGGTCGTCAGCAATACTGTTCTCGGCACGAGGAATGTGCTTCATTTGCAGACCATCAAAGCGCTCTTCCATTTTTCTCACTTCATTCACATAGGCTTGCATCAATGGACTCTGATAATTCTTGTTAACTTGCCTGACAACAAGCTGCGAATCGCCTCTGATGACGAGCTTCTTGATACCAAGGTCCGCCGCGATCCTGAGACCGGCAAGCAGCCCCTCATACTCCACAGTGTTGTTTGTTGAACTCTCCCGGGGAAAATGCATCTGGATTACATACTTGAGGTGCTCTCCGGTGGGTGCGACAAGCAGCACGCCAGCACCGGCGCCTTGCAACGAGAAAGCCCCGTCAAAGTACATAATCCATTCTCGATCAATTTCCTTGCCGGGGAGAGTCTTTTCTTGAACTTCTTCGTCTGGCGTTGGGGTCCATTCCGCAATGAATTCTGCCAAAGCCCTGCTCTGAACTGTCGAAGTACTTTCAAACTTAAGACCAAAGCTTGACAACTCCAACGCCCACTCCACAATCCTGCCGGTTGCCTCTGGATTTCGCAAAATCCGTTGCAACGGAAAGCGAGTGACGACGGTGATTTCATGTGCTTGAAAATAATGGCGCAGCTTCCTCGAGGCCATAAGGAGGCCGAAGAGCAATTTCTGCACACCAGAGTATCTTGACCAAGCTCCCTGCAAGAGGGAGCTAACAAAATAAACTGGGCGCTGCACCACCTTTTTCTTTTACAGTGGTCCTTCTGACTACGCAGATCCTGTCTTGCCGGGATCAACCCTTGCCGGGGAAGATCCTGCCGCGTCACTTGGCGGTCCCGCCGCTGGTATTGCTTCCTCATCAGCTTCTCTCTACGCCACTAACGCAGCACTAACCACTTGATTTGTCATCGCCAAATATAGCAGCAACGGCTCTTGTGGCTTAGGTGCGACTAGTGTTGGCGGAAAAGAAAGGTATTTCTTCAGATCTTGCAGCGCAGCCTCCGCCTCCGGAGTCCATTTCATTGGACCTGCCTTCTTCAAGATTTTGAAAAAGGGCAAGGCGCGCTCAGCAGATTTGGAAATAAACCTGCTTAGGGTAGCAACACAACCGGCAAGACGACGCACATCCTTGACGCGTCTTGGCGCTTTGCTCTGCTCAATAGCTTTGATCTTGTCGGGGTTCGCTTCGATCCCTCGTTGAGATACAAAGAATTCGAGAAGCTTGCCGGAAGGAACACCAAACACGCACTTCTCAGGATTGAGCTTTAAATTGATCTTGCGCAGATTTGCAAATGTCTCTTCTAGATCTTGTATGAGCGTCGCTTTGTCCTTGGTTTTGACCACTATATCATCCATATATGCCTCCATATTTCTATGGAGCTGAGGCTCAAAACCAATTTGGACCACTCTCGCAAATGTAGAACCAGCACTTTTCAACCCGAAAGGCATTCGTATAAAACAATACGTACCACATGGGGTGATAAATGCGGTCTTTTCTTCATCTTCTTTTGCCATGAAGATCTGATGGTACCCTGAGTAGGCATCAAGGAACGACAGTAGGTCACAACCAGCAGTGGAGTCCACAATCTGGTCGATGCACGGCAAGGGAAAGGGATCTTTTGGACAGGCTTTATTGATGTCTGTATAATAAATACATAGCCTCCATTTCCCATTCGCCTTGCGCACTACAACCGGATTAGCCAACCACGTTGGGTGAAGCACTCCTCTGACCAATCCTGCCGCTTCCAGCTTCCTGATTTCTTCGGCAATGAATTCTTGCCGCTCCAAGGCTTGCTTCCTGGCCCTCTGCTTGACGGGCCGCGCGTGAGGACAGACAGCAAGGTGGTGCTCAATTACCTCCCTGGGAACACCGGGGATGTCAGACGGTTGCCATGCAAACACGTCGGCATTCGCCCGCTGGAAGGCAATGAGCACGCTTTCCTATTTGTCATCTAGGGTGGAACTTATGGTGAAAGTTCCTCCCGTTCCGTCCTCCCTGACAGGCACCTTCTTGGTCTCTGGTGGAGCAGCCTTGGATTTCTTGTTCTTGCCGATGGAACTCTCTGGTGCATCCTCAACGGAAGCGCAGCACTCCAAGGAGGTGCGCTTGCCGGAGTTTGTGCCAAGATTCTTGCTGGTCTTCTTCTTTCCCCCGGGAGTTCCAGCGGCAGGAGCAGATGCCTTGACGGCAGGTGCTACAACTGCTTCCTTGTAGAGTTGGTCGGCACAAATGAGCGCATCCTTTTTATCAGAGTGGATAGTGATGACACTCAACGGCCCGGGCATCTTCAGCACATTATACGTGTAGTGTGATGCCGCCATGAACTTAGCCAGCGCTGGGCAACCAAGGATCCCATTGTATGACATAGGGATCTTGGCGACATCAAACACTACCTTCTCTGTCCTGTAGTTGAGCTCGCTACCAAATGTCACCGGTAGCGTAATCTTGCCCTTTGGCTGGCTTCTTCCTGGATTGACACCTTGAAACGTGCCCGTTTCCTCGAGATCTTCATCAGGAATTTGGAGCCTCTTGAGCACATCTGGCGAAATTAGGTTCAGGCCGGCCCCACCGTCAACTAGCATTTTCGTCACCTTGAGGTTGCGGATTGTCGGTGAGACCAACAATGGCAAGCACCCGACCGCGGTTGTGCAATCAGGGTGATCCTTAGCATCGAAAATGATAGGCGTGTTGGACCACTTCAGGGGCTTACGTGCATCTAGTGATGGCTCCGTTGCATTAACCTCTCGCACCCACTGTTTTAAGTCGACGGTGGGAAGAATGCAACGAGGCGCCCCCGTCGATACACATGGCCTCTGTAGCTTTCTGAAATTCTTGCTCACTGGACTCATCATCTTCTTCATCATCATCGCCTTCTTCTTTGTCATGGCCTCGAGCGGGCCTCTCCCTCTGTTGTTTGGCCTTGCCGCGGCGACCCCCTCAGCCACCGCGCTTCTTGTCAGACCCCTCAGCACCGCCATGGGCCTTCTCCTTATCTCGCCTTTCATACTCAGCTCTCTGCTTCTCGACAAGCTGCTCAACTTGTCGGCAGTTTTGGAGATCGTGGCCCTTGGTGCGATGGATCTTGCAATATTGCTTGCCGGAGCTTTCCGACTTGTCGGCAGCCGCCAAGGCCTGGCAGGAGGAGCACCCGGCAACTTCTTTGTCGGGGTCGTCAGCCTTGGCCTTCTTAGCGGTGCCGGGGTTGCCGGATTCCTCGACAGCAAGCACGACCCTGCCTTTGCGCTTCTTGTTTTGCCGCCGGCCCTTCCTTGGCGGGGTTGCAGCGTCTTCATCTTCTGATTCACCCCCTGCACCAACAGCTTCACCAGGGAGTTTCCTCCCTTCTTCAGCTCGAGCGCACTTGTCGGCCAAAGTGTAAAGCTCGGCAATACTCCTGACCTTGTTCATCGCTAGCTCTTCACACATCTTGCGGTTGCGCACGTTCGGATGAAACGCGCTAACAACAGCGGCAGGGTGAACATCAGGAATATTGTACTGCACCCGGCTAAACCTCTGGATAAACTTGCGCAAGGATTCGCCCTCCTTCTGAGGGATGATATGCAAATCACTCTCTTGGCCAGGAGCTTGGTGGCCTCCAACAAAGGCGCCAACAAACTGATGGCACAGATCTGACCAAGAAGAAATAGAATTCTCTGGCAGATGCATCAACCACGACCTAATGTTGGGTTTGAGCACCAACGGGAAGTAGTTGGCAAGTATCTTGTCGTCTCGGCCCTCGGCAGCCTGCACCGCAATGGTGTAGATGCTCAGGAACTCCGAGGGGTGAGTCTTGCCGTCATATTTCTCCGGGACCTCTGGCTTGAAGGTTCGAGAATTGGGCCACTGGACTTGCCGCAGCTCACGGGTAAACGCTGGAGTACCTACCTCGTAAGGTAAGTCGCCTGTGTCCCCTGGAGCAGGCTCGTCAATAGCAGGCCCTGCGTGCTTATCAGATTGATAGCGTGCTTCCCGTCGCCGCTTGATGGTAGTTCGAGCGTCCTCTTTGCTTCGTTCCTGAAGAACTTACCGCTGATCGCGGCGCATCCTCGGATCGGACGATACCGTGGAGTCATCATCACGGCCATCAGTCCGCCGGATTGTCGTCCGCCGCTGGTGTCATGGAGGGGAGTGCACCATGGTCGCACCACCTCCGGTTTTCTCCATATCGGCTCGCGCCGGATTGATGGACCGCCGTTGTGAGGGCTCTACCTTCTGCGGCCCATCCTTGTTGGCGAAGCCAATGAGACTCTGGATAGTAGCTCGCCACTCCTCCATCTTCTCCGGAGCAGGAGGGAAATCGAGGAGCAGTTGCGCACGCGCCAAAGCTTCCACTGGTGTAGGTGGCGGCGACAGGTGCGAAGTACGCGAGGTGCTCTGACTCCTAACCATGTGAGAAGGAGCACCGTCACGATCACGCGACCGCGCGCCACTTCCGCCAGCAGTTTGATGCGCATGCTGGGCCTGCGCACCTTGGGATCGATGCGCAGAAGTCCTTTCATGGGGACGCCCTGAACCACCAGCGCCATGGCGCTGCTCATCGCGCACGACTTGGGTAGGTCGTGACGCTTGCGTCGGCGCGGGAGTCCTAGGAGGCGTCCTCCGATCTCTGGAGTTCGTTGCACCACCCGTGGGCAGCACAGCTCCATCTCTAGATCCAGCGGCGTCTGGGTTGCCGCTGCCGCTGCGAACGATGCCGCTCGCCTGGCTGGGATCACCGGAACGCCATGGAGGCTCTAATCCTCTTCCTTCTGCATCTACACCGTCGCCCGTACGCGAGGGCGCAGGCAAAACGGATGTAGATGGTTGCGCCGTTGCAGCACTCTTCTTCTTAGGTGGCATGATGATGAAGAAACTAAGACGCCGATCACTGGATCAGGTTCGCACAACCTTCCTTCCCCTACCTAGCGCGCCAAAGATGTCGGCGTGCGACACCTATGGGGCCCCAAAAGACCCCTTTACGATTCGGCAGGGAGAGAGGTATGCACAAAGAGCAGAACCAACGATCGACGTGGGGCGATTTTACCCAGGTTTGGGCCGCTAATCAGCGTAAAACCCTACTCCTACCTTGTTTTATTATGAGTGTTCTTGAGCCCAGGCTCCAGGAGCGCTTGCGATGAACAGTGCGTTCAAAGAGCAGCTACGCATGCAGAATGGGCCAGAAGATCTTCCTCCCCTGTAGCAGTTGCCTTGGGCCTCCTTTTATATGCTCAAAGGGGTCACCACAATGGCAAAATGTACATACATTGAGGTGTAAAGTAGCTACAGGGTTATCAGACCTAACCACTGACAGATTAGGACGAACGCATTTAATGCACCGTGAGGTGTCCGTTTAGGTGTCCTCACTTTCTGATGGGATGGAAAAAGGGGCCATCCCATCAGCACCGCTTAAGCTCTCCTCCACTGGCGCGTTGCCACGCATCCAAAGAAGGACCCAGAATGTCGTGCTTGTTGCTGTATCGAAGCGGTGGCACAGTAGCAGAATCTTGCCGGGCGCCGAATCTTGCTGGGCGTGAAATCTTGCCGGGCTTCGCAGGCCACCCCGGCAAGATCTTGCCGGGGAGGCCGGCTTTCGGATTCCAGCTCTTCCTATCTGCTGATCCTCAGATCTTTGACTTGAGTATTTCTTCGATAGCCTGAGTCAACCTCGAACTGTTCCCCGGCAAGCCTTGCCGCGAGTATGGCTACAACTGCCCGTGCACAAGTACGGGGTACTAATGGCCCAATACTTAGTACACCGCCTTGTTTTATTATGAGTGTTCTTGAGCCTAGGCTCCAGGGGCGCTTGCGATGAACAGTGCGTTCAAAGAGCAGCTACGCATGCAGAATGGGCCAGAAGATCTTCCTCCCCTGTAGCAGTTGCCTTGGGCCTCCTTTTATACGCTCAAAGGGGTCACCACAGTGGCAAAATGTACATACATTGAGGTGTAAAGTAGCTACAGGGTTATCATACCTAACCACTGACGGATTAGGACGAACGCATTTAATGCACCATGAGGTGTCCGTTTAGGTGTCCTCACTTTCTGATGGGATGGAAAAAGGGGCCATCCCATCAGCACCGCTTAAGCTCTCCTCCACTGGCGCGTTGCCACGCATCCAGAGAAGGACCCAGAATGTCGGGCTTGTTGTTGTATCGAAGCGGTGGCACAGTAGTAGAATCTTGCCGGGCGTGAAATCTTGCCGGGCTTCGCAGGCCACCCCGGCAAGATCTTGCCGGGGAGGCCGGCTTTTGGATTCCAGCTCTTCCTATCTGCTGATCCTCAGATCTTTGACTTGAGTATTTCTTTGATAGCCTGAGTCAACCTCGAACTGTTCCCCGACAAGCCTTGCCGCGAGTATGGCTACAACTGCCCGTGCACAAGTACGGGGTACTAATGGCCCAATACTTAGTACACCGACAGCAGGTTTACCCAGAGATGAAGTTAAGAAGAAGGTTTTCCCTTTATATTTGAAGGGAAAAAGCATTGACATGGTATAGGCTATGCGATGATATTGGAGTCTGGAATTGGAATCGATTGAAATTGGAATTTCACCAAAAAAATTATCCTATGCATCTAGTTCATCGTGATCGGAATTATATATATAATTTTTGGCCTCATGAAGGAGAAAGTATCGCTCTAGCTTGGGGGAGGCTTAAGTCAATGTTATATTCATGCCCCAATCATGAGCTCTCAAGAGAAATTATTATTCAGAATTTTTATGCTCGGCTTTCTCGTGATGATCAATCCATGCTCGATACTTCTTGTACTGGTTCTTTTATGAAGAAGACTATTGAATTCAGGTGGGATCTTTTGGAAAGAATTAGACGCAACTCTGAAGATTGGGAACTCGACGAAGGTAAAGAGTCAGGTATTAAGCTTGAGTTTGATTGTGTTAAATCTTTTATGAATACCAATGCTTTTCACAAGTTTAGCACTAAGTATGGACTTGACTCTGAGATAGTAGCCTCTTTTTGTGAACCATTTGCTACTCATGTTGATCTCCCTAAGGATATGTGGTTTAAATATCATCCCCCAATTAAAGAAGAAATTAAAGAACCGGTATTAGTTAAAGATGAAACTATCATTTATAATGTTGATCCAGTTGTTCCTACTGCTTATATTGAAAGACCACCTTTCCCTGTTAGGATAAAGGAACATGCTAAGGTGTCAATAGTGGTTCACAAAAGTAATATTAAAGCACCTAAACCCTTTGAAAAAATTATAGTATATTTGTAAGTATTAGCAGCTAAGTTGTCAATTCAGCCACACCTGGAGATTAATTATCTATAGCAAAGTGATCAGTAGCACAGTAATAAGATAGTTTTGATAACAGTGATGATAGTAGCAGTAACAGTAACAGTAATAGCAATGATTTTGTAGCAAGTGTAACAGTAATAGGAGCAGTAGTAACTTAGCAAGAACAATATGTGGAAAATTCATAGGCATTGGATCGGTGAATTCGTTGGATGATATTCATATAATGACAGTTATAACCTAGGGCGATACAAAATTAGCTCCAGTTCATAAATATAATGTAGGCATCTATTCCGTAAATAGTCATACATGCTTATGGAAAGAACTTGCATGACATCTTTTGTCCTACCCTCCCGTGGCAGCGGGGTCCATAAGGAAACTAAGGGATATTAAGGCACCAGGTGGGCACAACCCACCTGGGCGCGCCTGGAGGGGGGGCACCCTGGTGGGTTGTGCTCACCCAGGGCCCCCCCTCCGGTGGTTCTTGGCTCCAGTATTTTTCTTTTATTCCACAAAAATTCTCCAAAAAGTTTCGTTCCATTCCGAGAACTTTTATTTCTGTACAAAAACAACATCATGGTAGTTCTGCTGAAAACAGCGTCAGTCCGGGTCAGTTTCATTCAAATCATGCAAATTAGAGTCCAAAACAAGAGCAAAAGCGTTAGGAAAAGTAGATACGCCGGAGACGTATCAATCCACTAGAACAATATTTGCTAGACCTTGAAAATGATATGCACTTGCATGAAAGAAATGAAATAGATAAAATATTCTTTCAACAACAACCCATCCTTAAACACAATTTGCCTGTTGAAATTCTAGGTGGTCCTCCTCCACCTAAAGGTGATCCTGTGTTTGAATTAAAGCAATTGCCAGACACTCTGAAGTATGCTTATCTTGATGAGAAAAAGATATATCCTGTTATTATTAGTGCTAACCTTTCAGAACACGAAGAAGAGAGATTATTAAAAATTCAGAAGAAGCACTGTGCTGCTATTGGATATACTCTTGATGATCTTAGGGGCATTAGTCCCACTCTCTATCAACACAAGATTAATATGGAACCTGATGCTAAACCAGTTGTTGATCATCAACGGCGATTAAATCCTAAGATGAAGGAAGTGGTAAGAACTGAAATACTAAAGCTTCTGGAAGCAGGTGTAATTTATCCTATAGCTGATAGTAGATGGGTAAGTCCTGTTCATTGTGTCCCCAAGAAAGGAGGTATTATTGTTGTCCCTAATGATAAAAATGAACTTATCCCACAAAGAATTGTTACTGCCTATAGAATGGTAATTGATTTTAGGAAATTAAACAAAGCTACTAGAAAAGATCATTACCCTCTGCCTTTTATTGATCAAATGCTAGAAAGACTATGTAAGCACACACACTTTTGTTTTCTTGATGGGTATTCTGGTTTCTCTCAAATACCTGTTTCACAACCTGATCAAGAGAAAACCACCTTTGCTTGCCCTTTTGGAACTTATGCTTATAGACGTATGCACTTTGGTTTATGTAATGCACCTGTTACCTTTCAAAGATGTATGACTGCTATATTCTATGACTTTTGTGAAAAGATTGTTGAGGTTTTCATGGATGATTTCTCCATTTACGGAACTTCTTTTGATGATTGCTTAAGCAACCTTGATCGAGTTTTGCAGAGATGTGAACAAACTAACATTGTCTTGAATTGGGAGAAGTGCCACTTTATGGTGAATGAAGATATTGTCTTGGAGCATAAAATTTCTGAGCGAGGTATCGAGGTGGATAAAGCTAAAGTTGATGCAATTGAGAAAATGCCATGTCCTAAAGACATTAAAGGTATTCGTAGTTTCCTCGGTCATGCTGGTTTCTATAGGAGGTTTATTAAAGACTTCTCTAAAATTTCTAGGCCTCTTACTAATCTTTTGCAAAAGGATGTTCCATTTGTTGTTGATGATGGTTGTGTAGAAGCCTTTGAAACACTTAAGAAAGCCTTAACTTCTGCACCTATTGTTCAATGATACGTCCATTTTGCATCATGCTTTTATATTGATATTTATTGCATTATGGGCTGTTATTACATTATGGTACAATACTTATGCCTTTTCTCTCTTATTTTACAAGGTTTACACAAAGAGGGAGAATGCCGGCAGCTGGAATTCTGGACCGGAAAGAAGCAAATCTGAGAGACCTATTCTGCACAACTCCAAAAGTCCTGAAAATTTACGGAGAATTATTTTGGAATATATAAAAAATATTGGGCGATGAAATACCAGAGGGGGACCCACCAGGTGGCCACAAGCCTGGGGGGCGCACCCTACCCCCTGGGCGCGCCCCTAGGGCTTGTGGGCCCCCTGGCAGGTCCCCGGTGTCCATCTTCTGCTATATGAAGGGTTTTTACCTGGAAAAAATAAGAAGGAAGCTTTCGGGACGAAGCGCCACCGTCTCGAGGCGGAACCTGGGCAGAAGCAATATAGGGCTCCGGCGGAACTGTTCAGCCGGGGAAACTTCCCTCCGGGGGGGGGGGGGGATCGAAGCCATCGTCATCACCAACGATCCTCTCATCGAGATGGGGTCAATCTCCATCAACATCTTCACCAGCACCATCTCCTCTCAAACCCTAGTTCATCTCTTGTATTCAATCTTTGTCTCAAAACCTCAGATTGGTACCTGTGGGTTGCTAGTAGTGTTGATTACTCCTTGTAGTTGATGCTAGTTGGTTTATTCGGTGGAAGATCATATGTTCAGATCCTTAATGATATTTATTACCCCTCTGATTATGAACTTGAATATGCTTTGTGAGTAGTTACGTTTGTTCCTGAGGACATGGAGAAGTCTTGTTATAAGTAATCATGTGAATTTGGTATTCATTCGATATTTTGATGAGATGTATGGTGTCTTTCCTCTAGTGGTGTTATGTGAACGTCGACTACATGACACTTTACCATGATTTGGGCCTAGGGGAAGGCATTGGGAAGTAATACGTAGATGATGGTTTGCTAGAGTGACAAAAGCTTAAACCCTAGTTTATGCGTTGCTTCGTAAGGTGCTGATTTGGATCCACATGTTTCATGCTATGGTTAGATTTATCTTAATTCTTCTTTCGTAGTTGTGGATGCTTGCGAGAGGGGTTAATCATAAGTGGGAGGCTTGTCCAAGTAAGTACAACACCCAAGCACCGGTCCACCCACATATCAAATTATCAAAGTAACGAACATGAATCATATGAACATGATGAGAACTAACTTGACAACAATTCCCATGTGTCCTCGGGAGCGCTTTGTGTAACACCCCCGGTGGTTAACTACAGTAATCACCCTTTTGATAATGACAAGTCATCATGATCAACAGTGCCTAATCATCATTTGCATCATATTGCTTTTCAACTCCTAACTCAAAATTCAAATTTTAAATAAAAGTTGCTCAAACCCAGAAACTAAAGTGTTTGATAAATAACAAATATTACAGAGACTATTCTAAAATTGAAACCAACAATAAATAAAATAATTAGGTGGCTCTAACATTGTCAAAACAGCAAGGATTAATGCATTTCATTTATTATAAAAATTGTGGGAACTCCTATTGTCTCCAAACCAGTTTTTGGTAGTGGTAGGTAATGCCTAGTATTTGTTAGAACATTTGCCATGTTTTACAAAATTCAATATGAGGCCTAACAATTTACTAAACAGAGATATGTGAAGAAATAAATAAAAATAAAATCAACAGAAAAGTAGAGGAGAGCAAAAGAATTCTCCCGGCCCAACTGGGCCACCAGGCCAACCCCAGGCCGGCCCACCCCCTGCCTACTAACCCACTCCCCCTCCCACCGTAACCCTAACCTAACCCCACGTTCCCCACTCTCCCCCCCTGATCCGATCCACTCCTCCCTCCGCCCCGATCTGGGCATCGTCGCCCCGAGCGCCGTCGTCGGCCGGCTTCTGACGCCGGGGCTCGATCCACCGCGCCACCCGTCATCAACCGTCGCCGTTCATCGTCGCCCTGCCGTCGTTGCCGCCCCGACCTCGTCGCTCCGCTGCCTCACGTCGTCATCGCCAGACCTCCCCGAACCGGCTCCCTCACGACTCGCCGTCCCTCTTCCCATCAACGGAGGGTGAGCCTCTCCCCTGCTCCCGTCCGGCCGTGTAGCCCGCCCCGTTCGCGCTCAGCTGCCGCTGGCCGCGCTCGCCATGAGCCCCTGCATGCCCAGCCCGCACCCTCGCTTGCTCCTGTCCACGAGCACGCCAGCGCCCCGTCACGCCCGTGCCCCTGCCGCTGCTTTGCTCGCTGTTGCTGTTAGTGCGCTCGCCGCAGCTGCTCTGCGGCCCACCGCTGCCACTGCATCTGCTGCTGCCGCTCCTACTGCTGCAGCCGCGGCCGCCTACTGCCGCCGCCTCCGACTGCTGCCGCCCGCGCGAGCCCGCCGCCGCCGGCCTCCCGCGCCCGCGCGAGCGTCGCGCTGGCCCCGACCGCGGCCGCCTGGCCGCATCCCCTGCGTCGCGCCGGCCGGCCTCTGCTATGACCGCGCGCGCGTGCGCCACCACCTCCCCTCGCGCTCGCCGCTGCGCCTCCCCTGCTCTCCGCTCCGGCCGCCCCTCCCGTGTGTCGCTCCGGCCACCTGGCCGGCGCCGTGACCGCCGGCGCCCCGCAACCCCCAGTCGGGCGCCCAACGCCCGACGCCCATGCCCGGTTCCACCCGCTAGCGCCCCGCCCCGCTAGGCCTATGGGCCACTGACGTCGAGGCCCCACACCCCTGAAATAAAAAAAAGAAATAAAAAAATTATTAATTAATTAACTAATTAACTAAATCATTAATTAACTTAATTAATATGGATTAATTAAACTTAATTAACCTACTAATTAAACTAATCTGTTAATTAAGCTAAACAGTGTATGACGTCAGCAGACACTGTTTCGGATAATGTTGATTTAATAAATTAAATAAATTCCAGAAATTGATAAAAACTTTAGAAAATCATATAAAATAATCCGTAGCTCAGATCAAAAAACTTTGTACATGAAAGTTGCTCAGAACGACGAGACGAATCCGAGAACGCGGTCCGTTCGTCCGTCACACATCCCTAACTATCCGAACATGCAACCGTTCCCCTCCGGTCATCTGTCTGACAAATGTCCGGAACCGGGAAAACATTCCCGGATGAATTCCACCTTCACCAGTATCACCCGGCACTGCGTTAGATCACCTCTGTCACCGCGTATTACCATGTTATGCTTTGTGCTGCACTTGTTTGCTTAGTATTTACTATTTCCTCCCCCTCTTCTCTCTCGTTAGACCCCGACGTCGTCCCCGAGACCGACGCAGCTCCGGAGCCCGAAGACACTATTGACAACCTTGCCCTTGCCGCCGAGCAACCAGGCAAGCCCCCCCTTTGATCATCCCGATATCGCCCATTCTATTTCTCATGCTTGCATTAGAATTGCTGCTGCTGCTGCTTTACCTATTCTGATGCATAGCCTGTTTATTGTAACCTACTATTGATACCTTACCTGCTTATCCTAAACTGCTTAGTATAGGCTGGGTAGAGACCCACTAGAGAACCCCACTTTGTCCCTTGTTGCCCCGCTAGATTATCAGAAGACCCGATCAACGGGATTGAAGACCAGGCCCCGACACCGCACATCACCCCCCCTTAGTTGTAATGACACTGCAGCGTTACTATCGAGTGCCGAGGGTGATACCTCGTGTAGCACTTCTGATGGTAACTCTGTAGAGTAGCTATTCGGTCGTGGTCATCGAGGGTGATTCCTCCTTTACCGCTTCCGATAACGACGCCGTCGTACAACACCTCAAGTGTGAACCAAGTGAGGGTGATTCCTCCGAGTTCACCTTGATGATTACATCGAGTAGGAATCCAACGAGGGTGATACCTCGGATTCCCCTGATGTTATGGACACACGGATACTTGGACTTTACACTGTTACTTAGAAAGGCGGGTCGGCCCTGAGGGGTACCCTCGTGCGCCTGAGAGGCGAGTGTTGTGAAGACGGGTGCCTGTGTGGTGCCCGAGTGGTGAATACGAGGCGTGGCCGGGCATTCATGGCCCTTGCCGCAAGTCCTCGAGACGGGCGACGGGGTCACATCTTTCGTGAGTCTCTGCTCGTTTTCCGCAAGCCCCTAGTCCACTACGATTTGGATATTTGATTCGAGCAGGCCTCTGGTCTGATAGCACTAACCATCACGTGGGCATAGTATGGGCGTTCTGCATCGTATGCATCAGCCGAAAGCTCTGTCAGACGTCCAGTTTAGCACTGCGGCCGGGCTGGGCCGGCACCATCCTGAGGGGTGGTACCGAGATTCGCTCTGCTCGCAATGACCCGGAGTGCACAGGGCGATGGCCCATGACCCTTGAGCGCTTAGGATATAGACCGACGGGGACCTCTCTGCTGAGCTGTAGGTAGGGTTGCGGTGTGTCGTTTGGCCAAGGCCGGGCATGACCCAGGAAAGTGTGTCCGGCCGGAGTTAATCGAGCGTGTTGGGTAAGTTGGTGCACCCCTGCAGGGAAGAAAACTTCTATCGATAGCCTGTCCTACGGTAACGGACACTCGGAGTTGTATCCCGATCGATACAACTAGAACTGGATACCTATGATGAGACCTGTGTGTATGGCTCTGGGATTGCTTTCTCGCAGGGAGTCGAGAAAGGATCTCTGGGTGAGGATGAGACTTAATGATACTGCTACATTATATTGTACTGTTCTACCCTCTTCTATTTCTGCAAGACCGCTGAAGATGCTAGTCTTCGATAGGACTAGGCCTTCTCTCTATTCTGGCATTTCTGCAGCCCAGTCCACATATACAGCCTCCCTTTGAAAATGTTGCATATGTAGTGTAGATCCTTGCTTGCTGAGTACTTCTGAGTACTCACGGTTGCTTTGTTTTCCTTTTCTCCCCATATCAGTTTGACATGACCAAGATGACGGAGCCCCCTGAGACAGATGCCCCGTCGATCGACTACTACTACTACCCAGAGGATGGATACTACTACGAGTTGACTGACGACCAGGAGTAGGATCGGAGGGTCCCAGGAAGGAGGCCTACGCCTTTCGATCGTAGTGTTTTATTTTGCCCCGCCTTTCTAAAGGCCTTTCTGTTTCTGTTTCATATCTGTACTCAAATATCTGATGCTTCCGCTGACGCTTGTATGCAAGCTTATGTATTCGAGCCCTCGAGGCCCCTGGCTTGTAATATAAAGCTTGTATGACTTTATTTATGTTTTAGAGCTGTGTTGTGATATCTTCCCGTGAGTCCTTAGGCTTGATCGTGTGCATTTGCGTGTATGATTAGTGCACGATTGGGCCGGGGGAGTCACAAGTTGGTATCAGAGCCGACTGACTGTAGGAACCCCCCTTTCCAACTCCTTGGCCGAAGTTGAGTCTAGTGGACCAAAACTGTTTTGCTAACTTGGCTGTGTGGCTTACGGGCCCACGTCGCCAAATGGGTGGTATTAGGATCTTTTACTCCTTGACCTTTACTCTGGGACTCTGACCTCTCTTCTATTCGGGTTAAATGAATTTACTAACTACATTAGGTTCTCGTAACCACTTCATCCCGGAGAGCCCCTTCTCCACAGATGATCGTTTGCTACATCAGAAGATTCTGAAGATACTTCTCGATGTTTCCCGAGACCCTGTGCCCACTGCTTTACAGTTCTTGACCACCGATAAACTCCGATGGATAACTACTTACAACTGTCGTTCTTATATTCATTCCAGTTACTCTCGGGTTCTATCCGACATATCGAAATACTATCCGACATTTTGAGAATTCTCTGAACCTACTACCTTGCAGTTCCTCTCCGTCTGAACACACCTATGAATAAATCCTCAAACTTACCCGAGGTCCGTTCATCCCCAGTTCTTCATGTGGTTCCCAAATACTCTGAAATGCTATTTGATCCCCCCTAAAATTCTCTGCAACCTATTACTTTGGAAAGTCTTGCCCGTCTGCATTATGGTTAACACCATATGTCCGGCAATATTCATTAAACATCCCTTGTCATTGTCATTCCAAGTCTATTGATTCAATATGAATGAGAATAATCCCTATCATCAATTGTTTTCTACTAATTTATCCTTTTGGCTCAGACATCATTCCGGATATGAGCTGGTTCTTGCCAAATCAAGATTTGATCGGGTGTGCCTCTAAGTCTGTTCAACCTATCCATCTTCGATCGGATCATCTGATTCTGATACACCGATCTAGAAATCAAATTTCTTTGTATTTAAGCATCGAATTATTCAGATGTTTCCATAAACCGATGCCCTTGCATTTCTTCTTCTTTTGGTTGAGTACTGATACTCACATCAACTCCGTCGAGAATCACCAGATCCATTGTTGGGTTGTTATCCGACAGTGTCCTTAACATCCAAAATCTTCCGAGTTCTCCCCTGATACATAATGCCTTTGGTAAATTGTATCATCTGCTTTGACTTCGATACTCTGCTTTCAAACTCGCATCCCTTGCTTTGGTTGATGGTTGTATGGATTCATAAAATTGTCCCAATGTGTTGTACCTATGCTTCTGCCATCTGTGAGACCCCAGAAACTTCTACGGGTCACTCACTACTGGTGTTACGCCAGATAAATTTTCAACATTTCAACTTCATTAAAAGCGAGAAGTGAATGAGAGGTTATGCATTGAAGAAGTGGGAGTCGACCTTGAACCTTTGTGTTCATGCCCATGGACACGAGGTATATCTAGTCATTAAAGCTTCTCTTAAATTAATTATTCCCTTGGTATAAGTTCATCTTATATCTGGGATCTGGCCTTTTGCAATCGTGGTTCCGACCATGTCCTCCTTTTAATTACCATTTCTCGTGCAAGATAAGCACTTGTCTTCCGTAGAGCAATACCCCAGTCCAACCTCTGCTTTGATCTGTCGTCGAGTATTACCCCCTGGTATCTCGAGATTATCACGGAACTACATAACTCCTTATGAGTTCTTCATCTACTATTATTTCTCACCGATTCCAATTTTTCCCCGGGTTCTGAGTTGTTAGACACTCAAGGACACCGATAACGGAATCGAGCCCGCTTTGCGATTTGACAAGTGTTCGAAATCTTCATTGCTTACAAGTTTAATACTCCATAATGTTAATCCTATCCTGAACGACTACATCATTATAGTGCTAATACTAACAGTGTTACCTGGTCTTTCTTCCCAGCGCACAATTTTCGACGGTGAGCTAATCTTACGGCGAATTTCCTCGTCATATCATTTCTCCTTGAACAACAAACTTGATCTCGAGTTTGTGTCGTACCCATGGATCCAATAACTTTTCGCTTCATCATTTCTTTGACTTGATGTCATCACCGATCGATTACATCTTCATGGAATCTCTCGACAAATGTGTCGTGATCATCATCAGCATTCTGAGCCCTTCCAGGATATCAATTGAACTCATGATGAGAAATGCCGTCCTTGCCCTCGATGATTTGTGATAATCATCGGCCACTTTATTGCCTCCCCCCCCCCAAACACAAACTTGTTCATGTTTTGTGTTATACCTTGAGTTCCTTGCTATCGAGCATTTGATCTTCTTTGCCTTGGAAAATTTACCACCTTTTATGTCAAGAATGTCGTGGGAATTTCACCACCTCATGAGAATTCTTGATACAAGTGTTACTTCTCACCATCACCATTCCTTCTTGGTCCCCGTGTTGTTTATAACCGGAATGCCGACAACTGAACTATGGTATGTGAATTCGAAACTTCTAGCAACCCTATTGCCTCCTGATGGATCCTTTGTGTATCCAACGTCTGATCTTTACTGGAAGACCATGTCAATGTTAACTCGAAGCATGACTGTGGTACTCCGATCTCCTATAAGAACATTTGAAGCACAATGCTAAAATTTCTTTTTCAATTATCCAAACACCATTGTATGGGTAATGTCATGGAATTTCTCTCCCCTTACCTAAAGCGTTTTCTACTTTCTATCCTGCCAGGGATATCATGCTCTGCTTGTCCTTGCGAAGGATATACCCCTGGAATATGTGTTTAGACACATTTTCCTTTCCATTGTTCTGTTTAATCTGATGATCACATTTTCCTTTCCATTGTTTTGTTTAATTTAGGGATCACAGGGTGAACCCTAAAGTTGCAATAAGATTTGCATTAATGAACAGGGATCACAGGGTGAATATCATCAAGATTACTCTACCACTCTAGAGTAAGGGAATTAATAACACAATTGTTATTGACAACTGTGTTATTTATCGTCACATTTAGAATATGAGCTTGACCCTGGTTTTGGGGTGCCTCCACAGGTTGAATGGCCCCTTCCCCGGGGTCTAAGAAAGACATGGGTGTGGATAAACTTTGAAGCTCAATAGCTAAATACATGGCAATTAAATCATGAGCCGGGATCATTAAGAGCATACTGCGAGTAGGAAGTGGAATTAATACAATGAATTCAGAAGCATCAAACCTCTCTTTTTTGAAAAAATCGAAACACATCGAAATGGTACCAGCCGTACTTAATAATAGAAGGATTTGGCAGAAATATGTAAGCACAACAGATCCACTTATTCGTTCCCTTCTTTCATATACCTCCCCACCAATAGATAGAGACAAATGGGAATAACCGAACCACGTCTACAAAATGCCAGTACCATGCAGCTGCTTCAAAGCCAACGTGATGCTTCTTGGTCAGATGACCAAGATATTGGCGAATACCACATACGATCAAGAAAAGAGTACCTATAATCACATGAAAACCATGAAAGCCAGTTGCTAAGAAAAAGGTAGAACCATAAATACTATCCGAAATAGTGGAGGGTGCTTGGTAATATTCCATTCCTTGAAAGCCAGTGGATACTAGAGCCAGTGAAACGGTTGCTACTAAAGCGTAAACTGCTCGTTTTTCCTTCCCCGCGAGTATAGCATGATGAGCCCAAGTTACGGCAGCTCCGGATGAAGGGAGAATAGGGGTATTAAGAAGAGGGATTTCCCAAGGATCTAAAACCCCAATCCCTTTTGGGGGCCAAATACCTCCGATCTCTACCGTAGGTGCCAAAGAAGAATGAGAAGAAGCCCAAAAAAAGCAAAAAGGAACATAACCTCCGAGACTATGAAGAGAATAGAACCATATCGAGGTCCTAATTGTACAGCTTTTGTATGATGCCCTTCCAACGTGGATTCACGTAGAACATCCCGCCACCATACGAACATGGTATAAAGGAGAAATATTAGGCCCAAACTGAGAAGTGTTGCACCCCCTTGAAATGAGTGCATGTACATCACACCTCCTACGGTGGTTGCCAAAGCTCCGAGTGAACCCGAAATAGGCCATGGACTTGGATCTACCAAATGATAAGAATGCCTCTGAGATTCAATCATAAACCGCTTTGCCCCGGTTGTATGTAAACCCCCCTTCACCCCCATCCCCTAAAGTGGTAAAGAAGGAGGCTCTTTTTTGTCTCATTAGGACAAACAAATAGGAAGGGATAGTTCTTTCATTGCATTGATAGAAGTGAGACTATCAAAAGATCTCTCTATTATTTAGATAAAAGAGTTGGCATGGGTTCTACCAACGAAACGAAGAAGTTTTTGATTGGTCTTTATCATTCGGAACCCTCTCCGTATTAGTAAGAAAAACACACCCAGACTCTGACTTCAATGGTGGGAACAACCTCACCACTCCGGCGTGAACATGAACAATCATTCTATGCAAAATTTCATGTATGATAGTGGTCGATCCCTCGGGAGTGACATTCGTTATTTTGGATTTTGTTCACGCGGTGATCTTCTCTCTTTCCAAGGGTACTACCCTGTACGTAGTCTATGTCTGGGGAGACAGGTGCGGTAGAGAGGTCCCCCACTTCGATTCCTGTCCCGTTAGCATCTCCGATCCGAGAGTTGGGATGACTCCGTTAGTTTCGGTCGGGAGCCGGACGGTAATGGACCTACAACCCTTGCTTGTGGACTAGCTGCAGAGCTAACCTTTGTTCTATTGGTTTGGTGGTTGCTACCAAGACGATTTCTTTATGCCCATCAAAGAACCTCGAGATGCTAATCCACAAAAAACGATACGAGAAATACGAAAGAACTCAACTACGGAACGAGGGCGACCCGTGAAAATACCTCGGTTTCTTACTTGTGCCATTGAACTCTTTCTTGGCAACTTGGACAACTTATAACGACGTTTGTCCCGCATATCAGACGGAAGATCGGGTTACAAAATTCGAAAGCTTTCGTCTCAATTCATATTTAGCCGCGAGCAATCTACGTTTGTGATCTCGTATATTTCGTCACTTCTCCGGCATCTTACTTAGTTTCCCCCTCATCTTTTAGCAAAAAGCCGCTCCACAGTAGTAAAGTCTCATCTTTTGTATTGGCCGAAGTGACAAAAGTCACATTGAACCCTCGAATATGCTCGAAGATCTCGAAATGATCTTCCAGTTCCGGGGAGAATTCACAAAACTCCGTTTCCATAAAGAATTTGATGGAGTTTTCCCGTATTTCGACCGGAGAATCCAACGTAGACATTACTGTAAAGATTCTGACCAAAAAATGGTACATTCCATGCCCTCGGAGAACGCTTTGTCGTGCAAAGTCACTGACATATCCAGTGTCTTTTTCGGACCCCAAGAATGGATTGGATCGAAATGACTTTCCTGCTTGAAAATAGGGGCCCCTTTGTGTCTGTATGAATCTCTGACCGCACAAAATCTCCATAGCCAATTTTCCAAATTGGATTCTGAAATCAGAGGCAGCTTTTGGTACTAATCTTATTTCAAACAATCCAGGAACTTCCATAACATTGGCGTGATTCAGTTTGAGCAACAGATCCTGACGTAATACATCTTCGTAATGAAAATGGAGTGGAAACATCATGGCTTTTCCGCTTTTTTTGAGAATGAGCACTGTGAACTATCCGCTTCAAAAAGGATAGTTGATCGAACCGAAACCAACGTCAAGTACGAGTTATTAAGCGCCGAATCAAAAAAAGTGTACTTCCTTTACGCTTGATGTAGGATTTACCTATTAATATGAAGTTCACTCTTCTGCTGACTTGAGTCCAGAAGGGAAGCGACTGATTTCCAATTCTTCTTTGCTAGCACTTGACTCCTGTGGAATTCCATTAACAAGCTTAAAAGAAAGCCTTTTATTTGGTTTTTGAGATACTAGTTATTTATAGGTTAAGTTCGATATTTCACTCCGTGGGCCGGCTAATTAATTCAAGTAATTCCTGGAGGGGAATCAATCGAAGAGATTGCCTGCCCATGCTACAATTCCTTACTCAAAAGGACTAGAGTGCTAAGCTGCCTTCCCGGCACCACCACTATAATGAATGGCTCAAACAAATAGGAGATTAGAATATAATTGATCCTTTCTAGAATAGAATATAAAGAGAAGCTTGTTCTGCCCATCTATCTAGAGAATGAAAAGGAACTAATGCCACTGATAGGAAATACATAGACCGTACGCCCACTTACCACTCTACCACTTCAATTCAATGACGGACTTCACCGATACCGATACCAAACCTAGCTTGAGAGAGATCGATCACAGGCATGTGGTGAACGATACCGAGAGAAAGAGCACTGAAATGAACCATATCGAGTGCAGGTCTCACTCTACAAGTCAAGTTCGATGAGCTCTTAGCGGACCTGTGCCTACTATCTACTAAGTGTGTGCTAGGGAAAGAAAGCAAGCTGAGCAGTTCTCACTCTGTCCGGTGACCAAGAAAGCTTAAAGAATACCGTAAAGTGACCACTGAAACCTCATACCGATTCGCCACGTGAAAGCGGGGTTAAGGTAAGGCAGGAAAGACTGGCGCCGAAAGATATATATGTTTTGAAGAGAGAGATCCGCAGGCAAAAATCTTGAAGGAAGGACTGACTGAAGGAAGGAACAGACCGTAGCAAAAGCCGAAGAAGATGCGAATCAGGAAAAGGGAGACGAGTTCCAGTTGTTAGAAAGACCAGTGCCCGGAAAAGCAAGTCGGAAGGGGATCCGGATGTTCAGTGCTTAAAGAAAAAAGATAGGTGTTGCTCTGTTGTTTGCTTTGAGGTTTCCCCTAGTTGGGGAGACCGAGAAGAAAACCAGTAGGAAGGCGATCCGAAGTCTAGTGTTAAAAGAGATAGTTGCCCGCCTCTTGATGGAGAATTGAAAACATCCCAACGTATCTTTCACTAATTAAGTAGTAGTGAGGCGTCGGTACGTCAGCTGGAGAAGAATGCTTGCTTTTCGTATCACTGGTGTAGTGATTGACACGGTCTTCGCATATTGAACAACCTAAGAGTGGAAACACCTTAATCGCTTCTCCAAGCTTATCTATATATATTTCTCGATGGAAGCGGAAGGAAAGGCTTAAAGAAGGTGACAAGAAGAGAAACTTATTAGTTCGTCGTAGCCAACTTATCATTCCAATGAGAGGTCGAAGTACGATAGAAGTTATTGATACCGATTTAGGCGAGCAGCATAGCCTGGCAGAGCCACAGGAAGAAGTCCGTCTTGTTAGCGAGTTAGCGAGTAGTTTCCTTTAGACGATTTCCGCGAGCATACTAGCTTTTCACGAACGCAGAGGAGAAAGAAAACCAACAACCAATAGGGTGAGGCAACTAACTACCAATCCTTTTATTGAATAGCCGCGGCGTGGGTAAACATAAAGAAGCCACAGAAGAAATCAAGCCAAAGGCTTCTCACTTTCTAAAGTAGTAAAAAGTGGATCCCCGCTTCGAGGCGCTTGGCGTAGATCTTTGAAAATCGTCAATCGGGTGAGCCAGCTATTATTGAGGGAGGCCAGGTCTACATACGTAATATCAAGTTGCTCTAGTTGCGTGTCTTTCGTACGGAAAGATGGGTGTTTTTATCCAAGCAAGGGAATAGAATAGGTAACAACCCCCCCTCACATCAAGCCTGTACGCTAGCTACCAACATATACTATGGAGTCCATGGCTACCTCCGCGGATGGAAAACCGTAGATTTTTCACTTTCGCTGAAGAGTTGAACTCTGACTAAAAGGACTTGACACATTGCCAAGGCGATTTTATTAGCCAGCTGTGGGATAGAGATCTGCGGTAAACGAGCGACAGCCTCTAAAGAGTGCCGAAATAGGATTGGTTCCTTTTTCTAAAGATCCGAGACTGGTGAACGTATTGCATAATTTAAAGAAGCCCATTTCATTAGAGGGAGGGAGCCCTTCCTACCTTTCTTTATTTAAGTGCTAGTGTCAAATGAGACAGTTGCCCGCCTTGGAGGGGTTGTAGCGAAAGCTCCGAAGTCCACTTCTTTACCAACTTGAATTCATAAGGAGACCGAACTCTATTCATGCTCAAGTGAACCACGGGTGATGATATTCCGCTGTTCTAAAATCAAATAGGAAACGGATGGCGCTTGAGTTTTTTATCTCGGCATGAGAAACTATTCCTCCTCCTTTTGCTTACAATCACCTCACTTCCCTTATAAGAAGATAATAGTGCTTGTATCCTGGGTCATGAGGTTCCCCTCTTCAGTCTGATAAGAAGAAGTCAAGGTCTCGGTTCCGTATTAAGTAAAGATAAGGAACCCGCCCAGAGGATTTCTTCGGTTTCGGTAGGGAAGCCACTGGTTCGTATCACGCTATGGTTGAGGGACCTTCTCGGTTCAAAGCTAACAAATAGGTCTCATGTTGGCACTCAATCGCTAAGAGCAGCCAACAACTTAACTTGCAGGCTTTAAAACCTGCTCATACGGTAATGGCGAGGGGTTTTGCGGATCCCTTTCTCTATGAGTTTCGGTTGATAATGACTTAAGGTGAGCAACGAACCTCCAATCACTTTTTTAGGAATACACAGAGAGAACCATCCGGCTGCACTCAACTGCAAACTAAAGGAACTCCTAACAAGCAGGGGAATTTCTCCTTTGTTACTGGTCGGGACGACCTAAATCCTGTGGTCAGTTCGGACAGGGGCATTACAAACGAGCTATGCTCTATGATTTCGCTTTGTTTACACGGGTGAGTGACCTACACCTTCCAATCTATGGTTTCACCCGCGAGGTAGAACTTTCTCTAAAGCTTCTTCGCTCCGTAATACACTTGCGCCTTCCTTTATAACCATGCACTCCCACTACTTCTTTAGGACATGGCTGACTTGCTTATCACAAGTCGTCTCCCGAAAAGGCAAATATCGAGACTGAGATGCTGCTTGGAGTCTTCATTCTCTAGGGCAGAGCTCACTACCACTCATTATCGGAGGGAGACGTAATAATACTGAGCTATTCTTCGATTTCCTTGCTTGCGAGATCAAAAACTGGGTATCGAACAAAGAAATCTGCTCACGGTACCTCTTACCTCAAAACTTCTATTGGATCTGGGATCAGAAGAATTCCAATTTGAATGTGCTCATATCCAACTACCCGAAGGGACGATATCAGGAAAAGCAAAAGGTGCATGGGCGGTTTCAAGTTGTTTTGGTTGCGCAGCTTTCGATCACTGTGTCAGCCGAGCTCTAACGCTTCTATAAAGTGAGAAATCATGGTACCTTCACGTCTACCTTTCCCAAGGGCTAGTTCAATTCCAGAGAAATGCAAGCAATCGTACTGGACTCCCGCTGCCTGCTAGGCTCACTATACCAAGTTAAGTTCCTCCAAAGTATTTTCATCATCGGTATCAGCAGAGTCACAAGATAAGGGATAAAGATAGTAGCCCATAGCTCCTTTATCAATTTCCTTCTGAAACTTATCAGGGTCTAACAATGTTGGAGAAGTAGTATTGCTGCTGTCAGAAAGAATAATGGTTTCTTGCCCATTGTGACAAATACTCATTGTTCTGGCCTTCCAATCTAAATTGATTGGACTGTGACGATATAGCCAATCATAACCCAGTATAACATCATTGCTTTCCAATTTCAGTAGCTTGAAGGTGTCTTGAAATGTGTGCCCTTTAATAGTATAAGTAGTATCTGCAGTGTAAGCTCCAGTAGTTAATTGACCTCCTCCAGCCACTTTGACAGTAAACAAATGTTTCTGACTCTCATATCAGTGAAGCCCACACCACCATAATCTTTAGGGGTGCATAGGTGTTCCCATCTGACCATGTGAAATTTCTTCTTCTTACTCCCAGTAGAAGTGATTTCTTATTGTATCAACTTTTTTCTGTATTTTGACAGGCAAAGTGTAGCAACCCAGAAGGTACATAGGGACATTTGATAAACATGCATTGATCAATATATCTCTTCCTCCATAAGAGAAATGTTTGCATTGCCAAGAGTCCAACTTCTTTTCTACCTTTTAATGAAAAAAAATCATTAGAAGAGATCTTGTCTTTGCTGATTGGTAATCCCAGATATTATATTTTATTGGAAATTTGCCTATCTCACAGTTATATCAGCTACCCTCTGCTCCTCCTCTACACTCAACCCTACTGTGAAAATATCACTCTTCAAGTAATTGACTTTCATGCCAGACATTTCCTCTAAACAGTAGAGAAGGAATTAGAATCCAGTAATAGACTCCATGTCATTATGCAAAAAAAGCAAAGTATCAGAAGCATATTGCAAATGACTAATCCCCCCTGGTATCAGATGTGGTACCAAACCTCTAATCACACCTGCTTCCTTAGCTCTATCCAGAATTGCAGATAGTGCATCACCTACTAGGTGAAAAAGCAAAGGAGAAAGAGGATCTCCTTGCCTCAAACCTCTGAAAGTAGAGAAATATTCTCGCCAATCTCCATTCATATTCACACACACTTTGCCTCCTTCCACTGCTTGTCTAATCCAATCTATCCACCTGTCAGGGAAGTTTTTCCTATGCATTACCTCTGCCAAGAAAGGCCGCTGAACTCTATCATAAGCTTTTTCAAAGTCCAACTGAAGCAAAATTCCTTCAGAGTGAGAGGTTTTCAACTCATGCAAAACTTCATGAAGAATTACACATCCATCCAAAATGTACCTCCCAGGAATAAATCCAGTCTGAAGAGAGCTGATTACTTGTCGAGCCAGAGGAGTAAATCTAAGTGTCAGAGCTTTGGTAATAGCTTTAAACATAACATTTAGAACACATATGGGTCTATACTGTAGGATACTATTAGCATCCTTAATCTTTGGCAGTAGAGAAATGACACCATAGTTTAGTCTGGACAAGTTCAACCTGCCATGATACAGCTCCTGAAGCATTTATATTAGTATATCTCTCAACTGGGGCCAAAAAGCTCTAAAAAGCTAACAGAGAAGCCATCTGGACCTGGAGCAGTATTTGGTTTCATGCTTTTCACCACCTTGTCTATCTCTTCACTCATGAAGTTAATACAAGTGAGGACTGATTTCTGTCATTCATATAATTCAGAAGAGGAAGGCCGGTTGAGTGCTTTCCGCGTAAGACTATTGAGTTTCCAGCTGATTGCCCATATTTTCCAGGATAGGATTTGTCCACTTGATTGAATTCATGTCATTAAAGCAATGAACTTGCTAGCCAGCGTGCCAAAAAGGTTGCTGACTTTGGGTACACAGAGTAGTGGCGAGAAAAGGGCTTGCGCCTCAGCCGTTTCGCTTGATTCGGACCTTGTGGTTGTAGTCACAGGGTACAAAGATAACCCCACAACCATTTGTTGTATTCTTTAAGTCAATCGCTCGTAGTATGTGCTAGAATGAGATGAGATCCAGCTCAAAGGTGAAGACCTCATTCTTTGAACCCTCCCGGGCAGTTCCTGATCTAGCTTCTCTATCTCTAGCAAGTGATACGAACAACACAACATCTTCTCCGGTCGTAGGTCGGTAGGGCTTGCCCTGGCTAAGAAATGGAATAAAAAATTCCCGGTTTCTTGACTGTTTCTGAGATTATTTACCTTTATTTACATGAAGATGCACGGTCTCTTACACTTTTCCTAGCTTAAGTTGGCGGATTGGTAAACAAACGGCTCTGCAGCTCCGTTCGCTTCGGCACCACTCCCTTGTTTCTTATCGAGGTCGGTGCCAACAAACAAGTCCCATTCGAGCAATGGAATCTACATAAGAATGTAATCACTGTTAAGTATTCCACTCACTGATGCCCAGGAAAATGGGCCTCTGAAGAAAGCAAAGACGTGGCCCAGACCGAAAAAGGAACTTGATCACCCGGAGAAGATTTCTTTTCTTTGCTGATTCCTCTCAATGAAATTTGCCATGTTGCACTAAGTTACTTACGGATGTATGCATGCAGTCCGGGAACACTTTGGGGTGAACACCCATCCGAACAAGTAGGGTCAATAGTTCAGCATTTAGGCCGTAACATTTAGCAAAAAACGAATCTGAAACCCAACAAGTGCTCTCCGAACCAAGCTAGATAGTCTCCTATCACTAGGCTCACCAACCAACCTGGACTTTGATTCTTTCTTATTATTCTAACCGGATATAAAAACCATAAGGATTGTTTCCAGCCGAGAGTTCCCATATGACATAAGCGCTCTTGGGTGGGGTGGGCCCTCATTCGCCAGGTCTTTGAGTGCCCGTCGTACCACGTGGTTGGTACACTAGGCTGATAGATACTTTACTTTAAGGATCTGGCACCTTCGCTAGACGGAGAGTAAGCGACTTCTATTAGCACCGGACCGTCGAGTCGAATTTCTCGTGTCATGTGCAATGTCCATCAATGGTGGTTCATTAATGTCCATAGATTTAGACTCCTTCCCTGTGATCCATACTAACGACAGACCTTTGAAAAAGCATATGACAGGGTGAATTTAGGGATCTCGAAAAATTCTTGCCCTGCATAAGCAAAGGAAAAGAACTAGGCCTGTCGATACTGGATTTTACCATAGTTCTAGTTCTAAAAAAGACTGTCAATTTCTTCTTAAAAATAGGGCTCTGGCAGGGTTCTGGGTAGTGGCCCAAACCGATACCAATAGGGATGAGGGATATATACTTATTAATTTCATAATTGATTCTATTCCGCAATTCATAACTACGAAAGTAAGAGGTCGGAAATCTTGGTATCCAAAGGTCCCTAAAGGACATTCCTTTTTTGCTCCTAGGATTGAAGAAGAGATTATACGAAAGACTATCAAGACTTCCTAATTATCTGACACTACCTACACTAAAGTAAGGTCTACTGACTCTGTCTGGAATTAGATTGGATAGGCTGATGGGAAATTTAGGAGTTGTGGAAAGAAGAGACTTTCTTTCCATACTTACGAGAGACTCCTAGTACTCAAACATTCAATCAGGATGGTCGGTTAGCTCTTATCTTTTAGAATAACTTAGTAAAAAAAAAGTAAAAGTAATAAATAAAATGAATCTCCTAACTCGGTAGCCCATGAGGTTCCAATGGTTAGTTTTGGATTTTTTCAGGCAAGAAAGCAAAGAAGAAGGAAGGATTCTCTATTACCAACTTCCCCCATTGTCCTGTCCTCATTGGTCATTCATCTTTCCCGATCTAGTGCCATCGTTCTTCAAGGTGCCGGAGGGTTTGAAGCATACCTACTACCCCTCCCCTGAGCTTAGTTCAGAGTTGCCTCAGCGCGCTCGAGTAATAACTGGGAAAATCAAGGCTGGACAGGTCTTCGAGCCAACTTCAGGAAGAAATGCAAGTGAAAGAGAATGCTCTCGAGGGCGCAGGAGTCTTTTTCTGTCTTTCTTATTTGAAATCCAAATCGAAATGCCTCAACTTGATAAATTGACTTATTTCTCACAATTCTTCTGGTTATGTCTTCTCCTCTTTGTTGGAAGATGAGTACACATCGGGTAATCCGCCCACGAGAGCCCAATCACAAGAGGCTCATACAGAAAGCAATCAGCCCATAGCCCAATATCGAGACCACAGCCTATTATTCAAACCACAAAGGATCCGTCTTTCATCGTCCAATCTTCTCGATCGAACATATTGACATCAATACTCCTTTCCATGGCCATTCACGGCCCGCGAAGATCAACCACTCGTGCCCGAGATCACTATCCAATCAAAAACCAGACTTCCAAGATCCATCTCACTCAGACCCTTTTGAATGTAGCGGATAACAACGGAGTGGGGCTATCGAATTGATATGTATTCGAATCTTAGGAGCTGGTAATCACTGATATGCTCATATTGGTGACGTTATTGTTGCTGTAATCAAAGAAGCAGTGCCCAAAATGCCTCTAGAAAGATCAGACAGAAGTAAGACGAGCTGTAATTGTACGTACATGTAAAGAACTCAAACGTGACAACGGTATGATAATACGATATGATGACGGTTGTCATTGATCAAGAAGGAAATCCAAAAGGAACTCGAGTTTTTGGTGCGATCGCTCGGGAATTGAGACTTATGAATTTCACTAAAAGAGTCTCATGAGCTCCTGAGGTATTAAAAATACTAGTAGTAGAGACTATGATATAGTAGGGTATCAGAATATAGATCAATTAGTAGATTGTGTCTGACGCATATACATGAAAAAAAAGAATAATTAGATAATAATAAGAATAAGAATTCTAATCTTAATAAAAGTAAGGGTTCGAATAGCATCTACTAATATTACCGAAAACTTTGTGAAAATACTTCTACGAGAAGGTTTTATTGAAAACGTTCGAAAACCATAGGGAAAGTAACAAATCTTTCTTGGCACGTGCCCCTGCTCCTGGTCTTCGAACTAGTCATTAATGGTCGGCAACATAGGTACCCTTTTTCGGTATGCGTTGCGAACACTTTCATTTTTAGCGTCTCATCTTCTCTGGAGAAGCTCAAATCGAACGGGTAGAGCAGATGGTCCAACTACAGAACTTCTTCTTTTTCATTACTTCCATGGTCGTGCCCCGTGGCACGGCAGCACCCGTACTATTGAAATGGTTCGTCAGTAGAGATGTTCCCACTGGTGCCTCTTCTTCCAATGGTACTATAATTCCTATTCCTATCCCTTTATTCCCTTTTTTGGTCTATCTACATTTAAGGAAATTCATACGCTCCATGGACAGAGCAAAAAGTGGAGTGTTGGTCAAAGCAAGCCGCCCTATTCTATTACCAGACAAAATGGAGAGAAGCTCATCCGCTAGAAATGCTTTATTTCGTTTCGTTCTCGTTCTTCATTTCCTTATTATCGAATCCATGGGGGACTTGTCATATTTAGAATCTTTCTGCGGTCTGCTCTGTTTACAATTCTTTCGTACTCTCTTCTCTTTACCACGCGATAGGTCAGCGAAGCGTGAGCGGGCGCTCCGAAGTAAAGGCCAAACACTTCGGCCTAAGGGGAATGAGCAACAAAATGACAAGATGAGGTGCCCCGGGCACCCCCATATAGAAAGAAGGGTCGAAGGTTTTGGGCCTGTAGCTTTCCCCGCCCCCCCTCGTCGAGTGGTGCTTGTTTGGGGGGTGTGCCACCAGAAAGCGGGCTTGAAGCTCTCGCCTTACCAACGAGCCGACTGCTGATGGCTGTTGGTCACGACTACTACAAAAAAGTGAAGATGAATCTTTCTATTTCACATGGAGGAGTGTGCATCTTTATGTTGGGTGTTCTTCTGTCGTGCGACCCGATGGCTTATGTGCGACCTGTGGCCCACGCCTCCTATTCTATTTGTTCAGGGCGGGCGGCGTGAACTCTGATTCGATCCGGGTATTCAATCCCGCCGCTGAGATGCTCAGTTGACTCCTTAACCTTGATAGGAAGATGGCTTATTCCAAAATTCGTGCATAAGGGTAAGGAACTTTGGATGAATTAATGCGAATGGGTGTAAGCCTCGCTGCTCGGAAACACCCAGTGCTGACTACACTGAGAGACACGAAAGCGCAGGTAATGCCAGTTGGCGAAGTGGCGTTAAGCATCCCTAGCGGTACGCAAAGAGAGGTCGTGATGATATCATCTACGTCCGTACCGCTCCTCGTGGAGTAGATCCCGCATCCAACCAACCCTTTTTTGACCAGGGAACGGGAGAATTCCCACTACCGCTGGCAGGCCAGCCGGGCCGTGAGCGCGGTGGGAACGGGCTTCCCAAAAAGCGAGCCCCGGCCTGGGTCAGCATAGAATGGGGGGGACGGCCCTAATGTTGTGTTGGCCGGGTTGCGGGCGGATAAAAGCGGACGTGGGGACTCGGGTCGGGGCACAGCGTAACTAAGAGAGCCATTCCATTTAGGGCGAGACAGAATGGGCGGGCACAAGTGGTCTGGTGTCCGAGCCGATTGGTCAGACGACGACTACTGCACATATTATATTAGCCGCCTATCCCGGAATGGACTGGGATGGAATAGAAAGAACGCGAAGCAGCAAGCAAGGGATGAGCGCTTTGTTGCGCCTGCGCATACGTTTTCTTGCTGGGTCGGTTTGTTTTTGGGGGGTGGGGCAATAAGCTTGCTTCTTCATAAGCTTATCCCCGCCCCCTTTCCTGTCCGTCCCGACCGGCAGCAGTTGGGTCTCCCCATCTCTCCTCAACTTCCCCGGTCTTCGGCCCGAGCTGTATGAGGCAGAAACTCGTCCCACGTACGGTTCGGAGGCCGAGCCCCACCCCTGCAATAATGGTGCGGCTTAGGTCAACTAATACGAATAAGATACAGTTCACTCAACGATTGCCCTTGGGTCCCGAACTCCATATGGGGAAGGAACGTTGTTGTTTGCGAGGTCTCGATCATTTACATGGACCCACTTCTCATTCCATTTGTGGGAATTTGATGATTTATAAACCGTCCCCAACGAGCGAAAGGTTCATGTTTGAACATGATGAATCACTTCGTGCCGACCTGTTGCCCATAAACTTTCCTGCCTCATATGAGAATGGAAAACTGGAAGATTTTCTGCATCGGTGGATGAAGAATCACGAACATAAGAATTTCTGGTTTAGCATGTTCCCAGAAAGAAGATACTTTTTTTCCATTCGAGAAACGAGGAGCACGACTGAAGTGGCTATACATACAAATCCATTTACGGATCTATATGCTCCGATTGGAACTGGAAGTTCCAGAACTGGCGGCTGGTATACCACCATAATGAAATTGCCTTTTATTTTTAGTATTCGGATAGGATTTCTGTTGGCTTCATCGGGAGGCTCGCGTAGTTTGTTACGTCAACTCCAAAAGGATAAGTTGCATTGGAATCGAGAAAGTTTCGTTCATAATTGCATAAAAGGAGTAAAAATAGTGGCTGCGGCGCGTCGAGGGTCAACCTTTGATATCGAATAACCTTTCGAGCCTTCCCCAATGGATCTCTATCCTCCTTTGAAACCAATAGAAGTTCACTGACCATCCCTGTCAAACATAACCCAAGGTAGGATCGAGAGGAGAAGAATAGGACTCTTGCTAGTATCATAACCTCTCGATGGGAGAATGAAACCATTAGATTAGTGGAAAGAAGAAAGAATGGGAAGAAACCAGCCAACTTACCAAGAGGAAGAAATGATGACCACTTTTTGTATTATCTCGAAAGTTTTCATTGGATCTAGAAGTAATCACAACGTCACTTTTCTTAGGAGATTTCATGGTAGTTTTTGGAAACTAGAATTGATTAATGAGATCAACTCAATCTATAATTCGAGTGACGTGTGGAAACTAAAGCTAGGCGCCGCTATTCATCCTCAGCCGTATTCTCATTCTGGGAAAAGGTATGGCTCGTTCTGGGAAACGATCAGTAGTAGTGGTGGATGGCAGGTATGGAAGGATCCCGGCAAGTTCCTATCTGAGATTACCACCGGCCCTGCCCTGAGCTGACTTCTTTGCTAGTAGTGAAGTGCGTTTTCACTTAGCTGGAAAAGTCCATAATCCGATTTGACCTCGGGAGCCTGTCCACGGATCTGATCAAAGTATGATTCCCTAGTGCCAAAAGTCCTAAAGCCTATGGCGCCAAGCATGGGGAGTTCGCGGAGAAGAAAAACTCTATTTCGCTATGGGCCAAAACTAGTGTTTTTTCGGATTTCTAGTCTAGTTTAAGTGCAGGGCTAGAGAGTTCTCTTCCAGTATTCTTAGCTGACTGTCCGCTTGCTTGACTCGAACAAATAGCTTTTGTTTCCACAAGGCAGATCCCATTCCTCGAATGCAAAGGACAAGAAAGACGGATTCTGGCTGGAAGGAAGGGTTCTCGTATTGGTTCTTCTGGTGCGCTACTTCCTTGTGCTGTGCCAGATTGGAATTGGTATCGGAATCCTGGTTGGTAGAAGGAAGCTCGGGTATTGCTTATTGTTGAAAGCACTCGTTTGTTCCGGCTCGTGAGTTGAAAGCACTCGTTTGTTCCGGCTCGTGATGTGTCTGACGCATGCATAGAATCAAGATCTATTGAGACCAGGATGTTTGTTTCTTCCTCGAAACAAGAGATACGCTCTGGCTTATTTGCATTCGACCGGAGAACCTCACTTATCAACTGCCCTGGATTGGATCTACTTACGATTTGAGAAACTGGCTCCAGAACCCCTGTTTTTGATGTAGAATCGGTGGTTCCTTCTCTTTTTCGTGATTTCATCCATAAATCAATGGAAAGAGCACTTTATTCAGTGAATTGACACGTTCCTGATGCTTTTACAGTAGCAGCAGTCTCGGTAGCAGAAGTAGATCCGAGTGTAGATACCGGGATCATATCACCACTATTGACTATTTCAATTCATTCACATCTGCTCGTATCAATCAAAGTTTCCTATCAAGCAATCCCAGCAGCAATCAAGTTGGCACCCACTATATAAGATGCACTATTTCCTGATCTTGTCCCAAACCCAACTCGGCACTTTTAGACCTGGCCTGGATCCCTCCCTTCTCCGACAATATATGCAACCTTAAAGAAAAGAGACCACTCTCAGAACGACCCTTCGGAAAGCCCCACAACAAGCTATCCCAGAAGAAATTGTATAACTTGGCCAAAGTATTCACTTCCAGTTCCCTTTGCAATAAGATCACAGTAGATACTGTTTAGAAGGTTCACTCTCTCGTCTACAAAAAATAGATGTGTGCTTACTTCTTGGAGATTGACTCCTGCCGGTAAGTGCACACCCTCAGTAGTATCTCTATAGACTTTATAGAGTATTTCCAATTGATAAATGATTTGCATTAATGAACAGGGATCACATGGTGAATTTAGGGATCTCGAAAATTGTTCTAGTTCTCGACATTAATGAAAACATGACATTACCCATTGTATGGGTAATGTCATGGAATTTCTCTCCCCTTACCTAAAGCGTTTTCTACTTTCTATCCTGCCAGGGATATCATGCTCTGCTTGTCCTTGCGAAGGATATACCCCTGGAATATGTGTTTAGACACATTTTCCTTTCCATTGTTCTGTTTAATCTGATGATCACATTTTCCTTTCCATTGTTTTGTTTAACCTTCTTGTGATCTATATGATCTAAGCAGTAATAATTCACTGCTTATGTAAACACCTCGGTGTACAACTCTGTCAGTGAGACCCTGTTTCTACTGTTGATGACCTTTCGGTAACCACCGATGGACGAGAACTTTGCCTATTGGTCCGCCTCGTTCAACAAGCAGGAAAATGGTTCTCTTCGTCCCTCGCCCTTGGTACCGATGTTGTTGCCAACATTACCGATAGACCATCCTCTGACATGCCTTGCTTACGTGATCGTGCGAGACGTCACCGCCCTTCCTACTTTCAACCCACATGGTGGGCCATAACCCACAGTTCCACAGGATCGAAACCTGACTCTCCTGTACACCCCCTGTTCCCAAAGTTATTCCTCGCGCATGGCCTCGTATGTAATTCACGGGCCACCATCCTAGTGATCTATTCTGGTACTAGACACAATACTTATTCTCGTTGCTCTGGACCCCTTTCACACCTTGTTCAGACATCGAACAATTATCTATCTGTTTGAAACTTCTTATTGTCCCTTCCTACTTTGCTCTCGATGTTTTCATTTGTTCAACTCGAGAGATACTCTTATGCCTTCGATCCCATATAAATTGGAGTTGCCGCCGCAATTCTCCCATATCCACGACGTCTTCCATGTGTCGCAACTTCGTAAATGCTTCAAGGAATCTCCGCACCGAGCTGTGGATCACGAGGTGCTCGAATTGCATGATGATCTATCTTATAAGGAGCATCCGATCCGCATTCTCGATGAAGCTGAACGTCGGACCCGTCAGAAGGTTACCAAATTCCTCAAAGTGCAGTGGTCAAATCATACTGAAGATGAAGCCACTTGGGAACGCGAGGATAATCTTCGTGCGGAATACCCCGAACTTTTTCCTTCTACCTCTTAATTCTCGGGACGAGAATTCTTGTTAGTAGAGGAGATTTGTAACACCCCCGGTGGTTAACTACAGTAATCACCCTTTTGATAATGACAAGTCATCATGATCAACAGTGCCTAATCATCATTTGCATCATATTGCTTTTCAACTCCTAACTCAAAATTCAAATTTTAAATAAAAGTGGAAAATAAAAGTTGCTCAAACCCAGAAACTAAAGTGTTCGATAAATAACAAATATTACAGAGACTATTCTAAAATTGAAACCAACAATAAATAAAATAATTAGGTGGCTCTAACATTGTCAAAACAGCAAGGATTAATGCATTTCATTTATTATAAAAATTGTGGGAACTCCTATTGTCTCCAAACCAGTTTTTGGTAGTGGTAGGTAATGCCTAGTATTTGTTGGAACATTTGCCATGTTTTACAAAATTCAATATGAGGCCTAACAATTTACTAAACAGAGATATGTGAAGAAATAAATAAAAATAAAATCAACAGAAAAGTAGAGGAGAGCAAAAGAATTCTCCCGGCCCAACTGGGCCACATGCCAACCCCAGCCGGCCCACCCCCTGCCTACTAACCCACTCCCCCCTCCCACCGTAACCCTAACCTAACCCCACGTTCCCACTCTCCCCCCCCCCCCCCGATCCGATCCACTCCTCCCTCCGCCCCGATCTGGGCATCGTCGCCCCGAGCGCCGTCGTCGCCCGCTTCCTGACGCCGGGGCTCGATCCACCCGCGCCACCCGTCCTCCGTCCTGTCGCCGTTCATCGTTGCCCTGCCGTCGTTGCCGCCCCGACCTCGTCGCTCCGCTGCCTCACCTCGTCGTCGCCGGACCTCCCCGACTCCTCCCCGAACCGGCTCCCTCACGACTCGCCGTCCCTCTTCCCATCAACGGAGGGTGAGCCTCTCCCCTGCTCCCGTCCGGCCGTGTAGCCCGCCCCGTTCGCGCTCACCTGCCGCTGGCCGCGCTCGCCATGAGCCCCTGCATGCCCAGCCCGCACCCTCGCTTGCTCCTGTCCACGAGCACGCCAGCACCCCGTCGCGCCCGCCGCTCCCTGGCCGCGCCAAGGCACGCGCCCACGGCCTCCTGCGCGCCCCGCCTCGCCTCTGGCCGCGCCCGTGGCCCTGCCGCTGCTCTGCTCACTGTTGCTGTTGCTGCGCTCGCCGCAGCTGCTGTGCGGCCCACTGCTGCCACTGCATCTGCTGCTGCCGCTCCTACTGCTGCAGCTGCGGCCGCCTACTGCCGCCGTCGCCTCCGACTGCTGCCGCCCGCGCGCGCCCGCCGCCGCCGGCCTCCCGCGCCCACGCGAGCGTCGCGCCGACCCCGACCGCGGCCGCCTGGCCGCATCCCCTGCGTCACGCCGGCCGGCCTCTACTATGACCGCGCGCGCGTGCGCCACCACCTCCTCTCGCGCTCGCCACTGCGCCTCCCCTGCTCTCCGCTCCAGCCGCCCCTCCCGTGTGTCGCTCCGGCCACCTGGCCGGCGCCGTGACCGCCGGCGCCCCGCAACCCCCAGTCGGGCGCCCAACGCCCGACACCCATGCCCGGCTCCACCCGCTAGCGCCCCGCCCCGCTAGGCCTATGGGCCACTGACGTCGAGGCCCCACACCCCTGAAATAAAAAAAAGAAATAAAAAAATTATTAATTAATTAACTAATTAACTAAATCATTAATTAACTTAATTAATATGGATTAATTAAACTTAATTAACCTACTAATTAAACTAATCTGTTAATTAAGCTAAACAGTGTATGACATGTGGGACCCACTGGTCCTGACGTCATGCTGACGTCAGCAGACACTGTTTCGGATAATGTTGATTTAATAAATTAAATAAATTCCTGAAATTAATAAAAACTTTAGAAAATCATATAAAATAATCCGTAGCTCAGATAAAAAAACTTTGTACATGAAAGTTGCTCAGAACGACTAGACGAATCCGAATACGCGGTCCGTTCGTCCGTCACACGTCCCTAACTATCCGAACATGCAACCGTTCCCCTCCGGTCATCTGTCTGACAAATGTTCGGAACCGGGAAAACATTCCCGGATGAATTCCACCTTCGCCAGTATCACCCGGCACTGCGTTAGATCACCTCTGTCACCGCGTATTACCATGTTATGCTTTGTGCTGCACTTGTTTGCTTAGTATTTACTGTTTCCTCGCCCTCTTCTCTCTCGTTAGACCCTAACGTCGTCCCCGAGACCGACGCAGCTCCGGAGCCCGAAGACACTATTGACAACCTTGCCCTTGCCGCCGAGCAACCAGGCAAGCCCCCCCTTTGATCATCCCGATATCGCCCATTCTATTTCTCATGCTTGCATTAGAATTGCTGCTGCTGCTTTACCTATTCTGATGCATAGCCTGTTTATTGTAACCTACTATTGATACCTTACCTGCTTATCCTAAACTGCTTAGTATAGGCTGGGTAGAGACCCACTAGAGAACCCCACTTTGTCCCTTGTTGCCCCGCTGGATTATCAGAAGACCCGATCAACGGGATTGAAGACCAGGCCCCGACACCGCACATCACCCCCCCCCTTAGTTGTAACGATACTGCAGCGTTACTATCGAGTGCCGAGGGTGATACCTCGTGTAGCACTTCTGATGGTAACTCTGTAGAGTAGCTATTCGGTCGTGGTCATCGAGGGTGATTCCTCCTTCATCGCTTCCGATAACGACGCCGTCGTACAACACCTCAAGTGTGAACCAAGTGAGGGTGATTCCTCCGAGTTCACCTTGATGATTACATCGAGTAGGAATCCAACGAGGGTGATACCTCAGATTCCCCTGATGTTATGGACACACGGATACTTGGACTTTACACTGTTACTTAGAAAGGCGGGTCGGCTCTGAGGGGTACCCGCGTGCACCTGAGAGGCGAGTGTTGTGAAGACGGGTGCCTGTGTGGTGCCCGAGTGGTGAATACGAGCCGTGGCCGAGCATTCATGGCCCTTGCCGCAAGTCCTCGAGACGGGGCGACGGGGTCACATCTTTCGTGAGTCTCTGCTCGTTTTCCGCAAGCCCCTAGTCCACTACGATTTGGATATTTGATTCGAGCAGGCCTCTGGTCTGATAGCACTAACCATCACGTGGGCATAGTATGGGCGTTCTGCATCATATGCATCAGCCGAAAGCTCTGTCAGACGTCCAGTTCAGCACTGCGGCCGGGCTGGGCCGGCGCCATCCTGAGGGGTGGTACCGAGATTCGCTCTGCTCGCAACGACCCGGAGTGCACAGGGCGATGGCCCATGACCCCTGAGCGCTTAGGATATAGACCGACGGGGACCTCTCTGCTAAGCTGTAGGTAGGGTTGCGGTGTGTCGTTTGGCCGAGGCCGGGCATGACCCAGGAAAGTGTGTCCGGCCGGAGTTAATCGAGCGTGTTGGGTAAGTTGGTGCACCCCTGCAGGGAAGAAAACTTCTATCGATAGCCTGTCCTACAGTAACGGACACTCGGAGTTGTATCCCGATCGATACAACTAGAACTGGATACCTGTGATGAGACCTGTGTGTATGGCTCTGGGATTGCTTTCTCGCAGGGAGTCGAGAAAGGATCTCTGGGTGAGGATGAGACTTAATGATACTGCTACATTATATTGTACTGTTCTACCCTCTTCTATTTCTGCAAGACCGCTGAAGATGCTAGTCTTCGATAGGACTAGGCCTTCTCTCTATTCTGGCATTTCTGCAGCCCAGTCCACATATACAGCCTCCCTTTGAAAATGTTGCATATGTAGTGTAGATCCTTGCTTGCTGAGTACTTCTGAGTACTCACGGTTGCTTTGTTTTCCTTTTCTCCCCATATCAGTTTGACGTGACCAAGATGACGGAGCCCCCTGAGACTACTACTACTACCCAGAGGATGGATACTACTACGAGTTGACTGACGACCAGGAGTAGGATCGGAGGGTCCCAGGCAGGAGGCCTACGCCTTTCGATCGTAGTGTTTTATTTTGCCCCGCCTTTCTAAAGGCCTTTCTGTTTCTGTTTCATATCTGTACTCAGATATCTGATGCTTCCGCTGACGCTTGTACGCAAGCTTATGTATTCGAGCCCTCGAGGCCCCTGGCTTGTAATATAAAGCTTGTATGACTTTATTTATGTTTTAGAGTTGTGTTGTGATATCTTCCCGTTAGTCCTTAGGCTTGATCGTGTGCATTTGCGTGTATGATTAGTGCACGATTGGGCCGGGGGCGTCACACTTTGCTTTATTTAAGAGTTCATCCAGGCTTGTCCTTTGCTACAAAAAGGATTGGGCCACCTTGCTGCACCTTTGTTACACTTGTTACTTGTTACCCGTTACGAATTATCTTATCATAAAACTATATGTTACCGATAATTTCAGTGCTTGCAGAAAATACCTTGCTGAAAACCGCTTGTCATTTCCTTCTGCTGCTCGTTGGATTTGACACTCTTACTTATCGAAAGGACTATGATAGGTCCCCTATACTTGTGGGTCATCAAGACTCTTTTCTGGCGCCGTTGCCGGGGAGTGAAGCACCTTTGGTAAGTGGAATTTGGTAAGGAAACATTTATATTACGTGCTGAAATTTACTGTCACTTGTCATTATGGAACATCATCCTTTGAGGGGTTTGTTTGGGGTATCTTCACCCTGAACGGAAGAGCAAAGAGTTGCCCGTCAACCTACTGCACCTACTGAAAATATTATTATGAAATTCCTTCGGGTATGATAGAGAAACTGCTAGCTAATCCTTATGCAGGAGGTGGAACACTACATCCTGATTTGCATCTAATATATGTGGATGAAGTTTGTGGATTATTTAAGCTTGCAGGTTTGCCCGAGGATGAAGTCAAGAAGAAGGTATTTCCTTTATCTTTGAAGGAGAAGGCATTGACATGGTATAGGCTATGCGATGATATTGGGACTTGGAATTACAACCGATTGAAATTGGAATTTCATCAGAAGTTTTATTCTATGCATCTGGTTCATCGTGATCGGAATTATATATATAATTTTTGGCCTCATGAAGGAGAAAGTATCGCTCAAGCTTGGGGGAGGCTTAAGTCAATGTTATATTCATGCCCCAATCAAGAGCTCTCAAGAGAAATTATTTTTCAGAACTTTTATGCTCGGCTTTCTCGTAATGATCAATCCATGCTCGACACTTCTTGTACTGGTTCTTTTATGAAGAAGACTATTGAATTCAAATGAGATCTCTTGGAAAGAATTACATGCAACTCTGAAGATTGGGAACTCGACGAAGGTAAGGAGTCAGGTATAAACCTTAAGTTTGATTGTGTTAAATCTTTTATGGATACCGATGCTTTTCGTGAATTTAGCACTAAGTATGGACTTGACTCTGAGATAGTAGCTTCTTTCTGTGAATCATTTGCTACTCATGTTGATATCCCTAAGGAGAAGTGGTTTAAATATCATCCTCCCATTGAAGTAAAAATAGTAGAACCTTTTAAAGCTGAAGAGGAAACTATTACTTATAATGTTGATCCTGTTATTCCTACTCCTTATATTGAGAAACCACCTTTCCCTGTTAGGATAAAGGAACATGCTAAAGCTTCAGCTGTGCTTCGTAAGAGTTATACTAGAATACCTACACCCCCTGAACAAATTAAAGTTGAACCTAGTATTGCTATGGTTAAAGATCTCTTGGTCGATAATATTGATGGGCATGTTATTTACTTCTGTGATGAAGCTGCTAGAATTGCTAGACCCGATGATAAAGATAAACATAGACCTGTTGTTTCTATTAAAATAGGAGATCTTTGTTATCATGGCTTATGTGATTTGGGTGCTAGTGTGAGTGCAATTCCCTTTACTTTATATCAAGAAATTATGAATGATATTGCACCTGCTGAAATAGAAGATATTGATGTCACTATTAAGCTTGCCAATAGAGATACTATATCACCAATTGGGATTGTTAGAGATGTTGAAGTCTTGTGTGGGAAAATAAAATACCCTAGTGATTTTCTAGTTCTTGGTTCCCCACAAGATGATTTTTGTCCCATTATATTTGGTGGACCTTTCTTGAACACTGTTAATGCTAAAATAGATTGTGAGAAAGAAACTGTTAGTGTGAGTTTTGGGGATGTGTCTCATGAGTTTAATTTATCCAAGTTTCGTAGACAACCCCATGATAAAGAATTGCCTAGTAAAGATGAAATTTTTGGTCTTGCTTCTATTGTCGTGCCTCCTACTGATCCTTTAGAATAATATTTGCTAGACCATGAAAATGATATGTTCATGAATGAAAGAAAGGAATTAGATGAGATTTTCTTTAAACAAATGCCTGTTTTGAAACACAATTTGCCTGTTGAGACTCTTGAAGATCCTCTACCACCCAAGCGTGATCTATATTTGAACTTAAACAATTACCTGATACTTTGAAATATGCTTATCTCGACGAGAAAAAGATATATCCTGTTATTATTAGTGCTAACCTTTCAGAGCATGAGGAAAAGAAATTATTGAAAACTCTGAAGAAGCACCGTGCAGCTATTGTATATACTCTGGATGATCTTAAGGGCATTAGACCAACTCTATGTCAGCACAAAATTAATATGGAACCTGATGCTAAACCTGTTGTTGATCATCAACGAAGGTTGAATCCTAAGATGAAAGAAATGGTAAGAAATGAAATACTAAAGCTTCTGGAGGCAGGTATAATTTATCCTATTGCTGATAGTAGATGGGTAAGTCATGTTCATTGTGTCCCTAAGAAGGGAGGTATTACCGTTGTTCCTAATGATAAAAATGAATTGATTCCGCAAAGAATTGTCACAGGTTATAGAATGGTAATTGATTTTAGAAAGTTAAACAAAGCTACTAGGAAAGATCATTATCCTCTACCTTTTATTGATCAAATGCTATAAACACTATCAAAACATAGACACTTCTGCTTTCTAGATGGTTATTCTGGTTTTTCCCAAATACCTGTGTCACAAGAGGATCAAGAAAAAACTACTTTTACTTGCCCTTTCGGTACCTTTGCTTATAGACGTATGCCTTTTGGTTTATGTAATGCACCTGCCACCTTTCAAACATGTATGACTGCTATATGCTCTGACTTTGTGAAAAGATTGTTGAGGTTTTCCTGGATGATTTCTCCGTTTATGGAACTTCCTTTGATGATTGCTTAAGCAACATTGATCGAGTTTTGCAGAGATGTGAAGAAACTAATCTTGTCTTGAATTGGGAGAAGTGCCACTTTATGGTTAATGAAGGTATTGTCTTGGGGCATAAAATTTCTGAAAGAGGTATTGAAGTTGATAAAGCTAAAGTTGATGCTATTGAAAAAATGTCGTTTCCTAAAGATATCAAAGGTATAAGAAGTTTCCTTGGTCATGCTGGTTTCTATAGGAGGTTTATTAAAGACATCTCTAAAATTTCTAGGCCTCTTACTAATCTCTTGCAAAAGGATGTTCCATTTGTTTTTTATGATGATTGTGTAGAAGCGTTTGAAATACTTAAGAAAGCCTTGATTTCTGCACCTATTGTTCAACCACCTGATTGGAACCTACCCTTTGAAATTATGTGTGATGCTAGTGATTATGTTGTTGGTGCTGTTCTAGGACAAAGAGTTGATAAGAAATTAAAAATTATCCATTATGCTAGTAAAACTCTAGACAGTGCTCAAAGAAATTATGCTACTACTGAAAAAGAATTTTTAGCAGTTGTATTTGCTTGTGATAAGTTCAGATCTTATATTGTTGATTCCATAGTAACTGTTCACACCAATCATGCTACTATTAAATATCTAATGGAAAATAAAGATGCTAAACCTAGACTTATTAGATGGGTTCTCTTGCTGCAAGAATTTGATTTGCATATTCTTGATAGAAAGGGAGCTGAGAACCCCGTAGCAGACAACTTGTCTAGATTATGAAATATTCTTGATGACCCTCTACTTATTGATGATAGCTTCCCTGATGAACAGTTATTTGTCATAAATGCTTCTCGTAGTACTCCATGGTATGCAGACTATGCTAATTATATTGTTGCTAAATTTTTACCATCTAGTTTCACATACCAACAAAAGAAAAAAAATCTATGATTTAAGACATTACTTCTGGGATGACTCACACCTTTATAAAGAAGGAGTAGATTGTAACACCCCCTGTATTAAGCTACAGAGATCACCCTTTTGATGAGGCCATGTCATCATGATTAATAGTGCATAATCATCATTAGCATCATATTGCATTTCAACTCCTAAGTCAAATTCAAATTTAAATGAAAGTGGGATATAAAAGTTGTCCAACATAGAAACTAAAATGTCAGATAAATAACAAATATTCCAGAGGCTATTCTAAAATTGAAACCAACATCATTGGAATTGGATAAGTGACTCGAACAACCTCAAACAGTGGATGAAGATAATATTTAATAACCATTTATTAAATCTGAAATAAATATGGAATTATGTTTTGTCCAAACTAATTTTAGGTGTTAAGGAATAATGCAATGGTATTTATGAAATAGGTCACACTATTCACAAAAACCATTTGGGGCCTAAACATTTAACAGTAGAGAAAAGAGAATAAAGAAAAGGAAAAAGAAACAGAAAAGAAAAGGCCCCCCTGGCCAACTGGGCCAGGCGGCCCAGCTGGCCGACCCACCTGGCCCAACTGGCCGGCCCAGCCCCATCCCCTGCCTTATCCCCATGGGGGGGGAAACCCTAACCAGCCACCACCCCACTTCCCCCCTCTCCCGAAATATCCCCCCCCTCTCCCCCGATTGGATCGGGATCGAGAGGTGGAGGTCGCCGCGACGCCCCGACCCTGCCGCCCGACGCCGCCCCGTTGCCATTGCCGTTGGACGCCGTCGCCGGAGCGCTCCCCCGCCGGCCTGCTTCTCCTCTCCGCCGTCGTCCCCGTCATCCACCTCGCGCGCTACTGCCACGATCCCTACGCCCTCCGTGAGCCGCGCCCCTCCCTCTCCTCCTCTCTCCCTCCCCGCGCCGCTGCTTGCGTCGCCCGCCTGCGGTGGCCTCGTGCGTCGCGTGCCCCGCGCCACCGCGCCCCCCCGCGTGCCCCTGCCGGCGAGCCCTGCCGTCACTCGCCCTCCCCACTGGTGCCCTTCGTCGCGTGCGCACTCGCCGCATCGCCGCTGCCCCGCTGCGTGGCCGCTCCCTTCTTCCCCCTTGGCACACTCACCGCGTCCCGCGGCTGTGCTCGCGCCCCCGCCACTGCCTGGGTCGCCCGCCATGGCCGGCTCCTGCTGCTGCCGCGCGCTGGTCTCGCCCCGCTCCGGTCCACCACTCGACCGCGCCCGTCGCCCCCTGCTGCGCGCGCCGCCAGTCTCGCCGTGGCCTCACCGCGGCCATCTCCGGCGCCCGGCGCCCGCGCCGCGTCGGCGCCCCTCCGCTCCCGCGGGTCATCGCCCGGGTCGGGCGCCCGCAACGCCCGAACCCGCTATGGCCCCCCTGACCCAATGACATGTGGGGCCTAGCCCCTGGAACATTTAAAAAAAAAAGGATTAAAAGAAAATTATAAAAATATTAATTAATTATTTATTTAATTAGTTAACTAAATTAATTAACTTAACTAATCCTGATTAGATTAACCTAATTACTGATTAAAGTAATTAATCTGTTTTAGTTAATCTCAGTCAATGACAAACGGGACCCACACGTCAGTTGACCAGTCAACGCCTCTGTTGACTGCTGACGTCATGCTGACGTCAGCGTGCACTGTTTCGGATAATGTTGAATTAAATAATTAATTAAAATTTCAGAAATTAATAAAAACTTTAGAAAATCATATCTTTTAAACCGTAACTCCGATGAAAATATTTTATACATGAAACTTGCTCAGAACGACGATACGAACCCGGATACGCCCTCGGTATCTCCGTCAGACGCCCGCAGCTATGAGAACGTTGAACAATTAGACCGATTTCGATAAATGAATAGTGTTCAACCCTAATTAAATAAATCCGAATAAATTCCTAAATTAACTAAATCGCTTAGTTAGGCTGTATATCACCCCGGCATATCATTTAGACATGTCATGCATCCCTGTTGCATTATTGCCGTGTGTTTACTGTTTCTTCCCCCTCTTCTCTTCGGTAGACTACGAGACCGACGCAGCTGCTGGTGCCTCGACCGACTACGTTGTTGACGACCCCTACTTGCCAGAGCAACCAGGCAAGCCCCCCCCTTGATCACCAGATATCGCCTATTCTCCTCTATACTGCTTGCATTAGAGTAGTGTAGCATGATACTGCTTTCGGTTAATCCTATTCTGCTGCATAGCCTGTCACTGTTGCTACATCTGTTGATACCTTACCTGCAATCCTAAATGCCTAGTGTAGGATGCTAGTTTATCATCATTGGCCCTGCATTCTTGTCAGTCTGCCTTGCTATACTATCGGGCCGTGATCACTCGGGAGGTGATCACGGGTGTATACTATACATATATACATACTATACAAATGGTGACTAAAGTCGGGTCGGCTCGAAGAGTACCCGCGAGTGATTCACGGATTGGGGGCTGAAAGGACCTTTGTCCCCACGGCCCTTAGTGTGGATCTTTGTGGCGGAGCGACAGGGCAGGTTGTGACCACCTAGGAGACAGGTGGGCCAGGCCCTGGTCGGCGTTCGCGTTTACTTCATAATAACACGCTTAACGAGATTGGATATTTGATCTGAGTCTGGCCACTGGCCTATACGCACTAACCAACTACGCGGGAGTAGTTATGGGTATCCCGGCGTCGTGGTATCAGCTGAAGCCTTCTTGACGTCAGCGACCGAGCGGCGCGCGCCGTGTTGGACCGCGCTAACGTAACCGCCGTGATCGTGTGGGTTGCTAGGTCTGCTCGCGGCCGCGTACGCAACGTGCAGGAGCGCACTGGGCGATGGGCCCAGACCCCAGGGTGCCTAGGATTAGTCCGGCGTGCTGACCTCTCTGTTGAGCCTAGGTGGGGCTGCGACGTGTGGATCTTCCGAGGCCGGGCATGACCCAGGAAAGTGTGTCCGGCCAAAGGGGATCGAGCGTGTTGGGGAATATGTGGTGCACCCCTGCAGGGAAGTTTATCTATTCGAATAGCCGTGTCCCTCGGTAAAAGGACGACCCGGAGTTGTATTCCGACCTCATGACAACTAGAAATGGATACTTAATAAAACACACCCTTACAAGTGACAGATATAACCCGGTGGTCGCTCTCTCGCATGGTGGCGACGAGGGGATCGACGGGTAGGATTATGCTATACGTTGTTGTTTGGTTAACTTCCAACTAATCTCTTCTATTGCTTCAAGATGGAGGCTGCCAGAAGCGTAGTCTTCGACAGGACTAGCTATCCCCCTCTTATTCTGGCATTCTGCAGTTCAGTCCACCGATATTGCCTCTTTACACATATACCATGCATATGTAGTATAGATCCTTGCTTGCGAGTACTTTGGATGAGTACTCACGGTTGCTTTCCCCCTCCTTTTCCCCCCCTTTTCCCTTCTTGCTGGTTGTCGCAACCAGATGTTGGAGCCCAGGAGCCAGACGCCACCTTCGACGACTACTACCACCAGGACGGAGCCTACTACTACGTCCAGGACGCCGACGACCAGGAGTAGTTAGGAGGATCCCAGGCAGGAGGCCCTGTGCCTGTTCGATCTGTTGTATCCCTGTTTGTGCTAGCCATCTTATGGCACCTTGTTTAACCTATGTCTGTACTCAGATATTGTTGCTTCCGCTGACTCGTCTATGATCGAGCATTTGTATTCGAGCCCTCGTGGCCCCTGGCTTGTATTATGATGCTTGTATGACTTATTTATGTTTTAGAGTTGTGTTGTGATATCTTCCCGTGAGTCCCTGATCTTGATCGTACACGTTTGCGTGCATGATTAGTGTACGATCGAGCCGGGGGCGCCACATAGATGGTGTTATTAGACGTTGTGTACCTGAGCATGAACAGGAACATATCCTATGCAAGTGTCACTCCGAGGCCTACGGGGGACACCATGCTGGTGATAGAACTGCACACAAGGTATTACAATCTGGTTTTTATTGGCCTACTCTTTTTAAGGATGCTTGTAAGTTTGTCTTGTCTTGTGATGAATGTCAAAGAATTGGTAATATTAGTAGACGTCAAGAAATGCCTATGAATTATTCACTTGTTATTGAACCGTTTGATGTTTGGGGATTTGATTATATGGGACCTTTTCCTTCCTCTAATGGGTACACACATATTTTGGTTGCTGTTGATTACGTTACTAAGTGGGTAGAAGCTATTCCAACTAGTAGTGCTGATCATAACACCTCCATTAAAGTGCTTAAAGAAGTTATTTTCCCAAGGTTTGGAGTCCCTAGATATTTAATGACTGATGGTGGTTCACACTTTATTCATGGTGCTTTCCATAAATTGCTTGCTAAGTATGATGTTAACCATAGAATTGCATCTCCATATCACCCTCAGTCTAGTGGTCAAGTAGAATTAAGTAACCAAGAAATAAAGTTAATTTTGCAAAAGACCATTAATAGATCCGGAAAGAATTGGTCTAAGAAACTTGATGATGCATTATGGGCTTATAGAACTGCTTACAAAAACCCTATGGGTATGTCTCCATATAAAATGGTTTATGGAAAAGCATGTCACTTACCTCTTGAACTAGAACATAAATCTTATTGGACAATTAAAGAGCTTAACTATGATTTCAAACTTGCCGGTGAGAAGAGGTTGTTTGAAATTAGCTCACTTGATGAATGGAGAACCCAAGCCTATGAAAATGTCAAATTGTTTAAAGAGAAAGTTAAAAGATGGCATGGTAAAAGGATACAAAAGCGTGAATTTAATGTAGGTGACCATGTCTTGCTATACAATTCTCGTTTAAGATTTTTTGCAAGAAAGCTTCTCTCTAAATGGGAAGGGCCTTACATTATCGAGGAAGTTTATTGTTCTGGTGCCATCAAAATCAACAACGTCGAAGGCAATAACCCAAAGGTGGTAAACGGGCAAAGAATCAAACATTAAATTTTAGGTACTCCCATAAATGTTGGAACCAATATTATTAATACCATAACACCAGAGGAGTACATAAGGGATATCTACCAGAACGTTCCAGACTTCGAAAAGGAATAGGTATGTGGTACAGTAAGTAAACCGACTCCAAAACTTTTCCAAAAGCAATTTTACTCAGTTTTGGAATATTTAAAAAATTAGGAAAATAAAAAGTAGTCCGAAAAGTGCACGAGGAGGCGACAAGCTCTGGGGGCGCGCCTCCCAAGCTTGTGGCCATGTTGTGTGCCCTCCGGACTCCGTTTTCTTGTGGTACACTCCTTTTGGTCGGTAAAAATTCATTATATAATCTCTCGAAGGTTTTGACCACCGTATCAGGACAATATCCCATGTTTTCGTTTTGAGCTATTTTCTGCCAGAGTTTTCAAGGCCAGGCATCATGTCTTCCTCCTCCCCCAACAATGTGGACGATGATGCTTGGTTGATGCAGATGGAACTCAGGAGGGCGGAGGCCGAGGAAATCACGATGGAAAAAGATGAAGGGGATTCACTTGAGGTCCACCCTCCGGCTTCGGAGAGATGCACTCTGGCTGGCATCTCCACTATTCCCAATCCCCATCAAGCAATAGGGATTCGAAGCAACCATGAAGGCCAACAGTTACAAGAAGGACTTCCCCCTAGGAGGCCCTTACACAGGTTACATAGGAACAAATTTCATAATTTAGTTCATAATTATGGAGTGGAGAATACTCCTCGTACATCCATACCCTCCAATTGGGATATATCCCGTCCAAGTGAAAGTGGTGCAGGGAAAAGCTCATGGTGGCCTGAAAACAAGCATCTTTTAGAAGAGATTCAGAAGAATGCAATCATGCTTCAATGTGTACTCCGAGAATTGCAGGACCTGAAGGGTAGTTTAATCAAGCTGACAGAAACTCCATCATCACCACCTCCGAAGAAACAAACCTAAGTACATGGGTATGGGCACTCCCCTTGGCAACTGCCAAGCTTGGGGGAGGTGTCCCGGTATCGTATCACCATCACATCTTTACCTTTATCATTTTTCTTAGTTCGATCCTTTTGGTTATATCTTGGTTTAGTAGAATAAAGTTTTAGTATGATCTAGCTTTGAGTTTTGCTTTGTGTTCCCTCTATGTAATCGAGTCCGAGAGTTATATAATAAAGATTAGTTTTGAGTTAAGGGCTTTGCTTTCTTGCTATGATCTTGAGTAAAAGAAATAAAGAATAAAAGAAAAAAGGAGATTATATAATGATCTTATGGGGAGTGATGACTTCACATATAAGAAGTATGTCGCATGAAATTTGTTGGGAGTTGACAAACATAGTGTTGGTCATTGTTGCAATTAATAGGAAAAGAAAGAGAGGTCTCACATATAAATACACTATCTTGGACATCTTTTGTGATTGTGAGCAATCATTAAAATATTATATGCTAAAAGGTTGATGTTGGACAAGGAAGACAACATAATGGGTTATGTTTCTTTATATCCGAATAGAAGTTATATTGTCATGGATCCTCCAACATGTTGAGCTTGCTTCTCATCCTATGCTAGCCAAATCTTTTGCACCAAGTAGAGATACTACTTGTGCCTCCAAAATCCCTAAACCCAGTTTTGCCATGAGAATCCACCATACCTACCTATGGATTGAGTAAGATCCTTCAAGTAAGTTGTCATCGGTGCAAGCAATAAAAGTTGCTCACTAAATATGTATGATCTTTTAGTGTGAGGAAAATAAGCTTTATACGAACTTGTGATATGGAAGAAATAAAAGCGACGGACTGCACAATAAAGTTCTTTATCACAAGCGACAATATAAAGTGACGTTTTTCGCATTAAGATTTTGTGCATCCAACCATAAAAGCGCATGACAGCCTCTGCTTCCCTCTGCGAAGGGCCTATCTTTTATTTATCTCCTACCTTTATACAAGAGTCATGGTGATCATCACCTCTTCTTTTTATACTTTTTCTTTTTGGCAAGCACTATATGTTGGGGGAAGATCTAGATATATATATCCACTCGGATGTAGGTATTCATAAATTATTATTGTTGACGTTACCCTTGAGGTAAAAGGTTGGGAGGCGAAATTATAAGCCCCTATCTTTCTCTGTGTCCGATTGAAACTTTGATCTCATAAGTATCGCGTGAGTGTTAGCAATTGTGAAAGACTAAATGATAGTTGAGTATGTGAAACTTGCTAAACAAAAGCTCTTACATTGACTCTTTCTGATGTTATGATAAATTGCAATTGTTTCAATGACCAAGATCATAGTTTGTTGGTTTTCAATAAAGTTCTTGTTTCATACTTTACCTTGTGAATGAATTGTTACTTTAGCATAAGAAATTATATGAAAATATATGTTGCTGTTCTAAAGATGATCATGATGCCTTCATGTCCGTATTTTATTTTATCGACACCTCTATCTCTAAACATGTGGACATGATTATCGATTTTGGTTTCCGCTTGAGGACAAGTGAGGTCTAAGCTTGGGGGAGTTAATACGTCCATTTTGCATCATGCTTTTATATTGATATTTATTGCATTATGGGCTGTTATTACACATTATGGTACAATACTTATGCCTTTTCTCTCTTATTTTACAAGGTTTACACAAATTGGGAGAATGCCGGCAGCTGGAATTCTGGACCAGAAAGGAGCAAATCTAAGAGACCTATTCTACACAACTCCAAAAGTCCTGAAAATTTACGGAGAATTATTTTGGAATATATAAAAATATTTGGCGAGCAATACCAGAGGGGGACCCACCAGGTGGCCACAAGCCTGGGGGGCGTGCCCTACCCCCCTGGGGGCGCCCCTAGGGCTTGTGGGCCCCCTGGCAGGTCCCTGGTGTCCATCTTCTGCTATATGAAGAGTTTTTACCTGGAAAAAATCAGAAGGAAGCTTTCGGGATGAAGCGCTGCCGTCTCGAGGCGGAACCTGGGCAGAAGCAATCTAGGGCTCCGGCGGAGCCGTTCTACCGGGGAAACTTCCCTCTGGGAGGGGGAAATCGAAGCCATCATCATCACCAACGATCCTCTCATCGAGATGGAGTCAATCTCCATCAACATATTCACCAGCACCATATCCTCTCAAACTGTAGTTCATCTCTTGTATTCAATCTTTGTCTCAAAAGCTCATATTGGTACCTGTGGGTTGCTAGTAGTGTTGATTACTCCTTGTAGTTGATGTTAGTTGGTTTATTCGGTGGAAGATCATATCTTCAGATCCTTAATGATATTTATTACCCCTCTGATTATGAACATGAATATGCTTTGTGAGTAGTTACGTTTGTTCCTGAGGACATGGGAGAAGTCTTGTTATAAGTAATCATGTGAATTTGGTATTCGTTCGATATTTTTGATGAGATGTATGTTGTCTTTCCTCTAGTGGTGTTATGTGAACGTCGACTACATGACACTTCACCATGATTTGGGCCTAGGGGAAGGCATTGGGAAGTAATAAGTAGATGATGGGTTGCTAGAGTGACAGAAGCTTAAACCCTAGTTTATGCGTTGCTTTGTAAGGGGCTGATTTGGATCCACATGTTTCATGCTATGGTTAGATTTATCTTAATTCTTCTTTCGTAGTTGCGGATGCTTGCGAGAGGGGTTAATCATAACTGGGAGGCTTGTCCAGGTAAGGACAGCACCCAAGCACCCGTCCACCCACATATCAAATTATCAAAGTAACGAACATGAATCATATGAGCATGATGAAAACTAACTTGACAACAATTCCCATGTGTCCTCGGGAGCGCTTTGCTTTATATAAGATTTCGTCCAGGCTTGTCCTTTGCTACAAAAGGATTGGGCCACCTTGCTGCAACTTTGTTACACTTGTTACTTGTTACCCGTTACGAATTATCTTATCACAAAACTATCTGTTACCGATAATTTCAGTGCTTGCAGAAAATACCTTGCTGAAAACCGCTTGTCATTTCCTTCTGCTGCTTGTTGGGTTCGACACTCTTACTTATCGAAAGGACTATGATAGATCCCCTATACTTGTGGGTCATCATTCAACCACCTGATTGGAACTTGCCTTTTGAAATTATGTGTGATACTAGTGATTATGTTGTTGGTGCTGTTCTAGGACAAAGAGTTGATAAAAAATTAAATATTATCCATTATGCTAGTAAAACTCTAGACAGTGCCCAAAGAAATTATGCTACTATTGAAAAAGAATTTTTAGCAGTTGTGTTTGCCCGTGATAAATTCAGATCTTACATTCTTGATTCCAAAGTAATTGTTCACACTGATCATGCTACTATTAAATATCTTATGGAAAAGAAAGATGCTAAACCTAGACTCATTAGGTGGGTTCTCTTGCTACAAGAATTTGACTTGCATATTACTGATAGGAAAGGAGTTGAGAACCCCGTAGCTGATAACTTGTCTAGGTTAGAAAATATTCTTGAGGACCCACTACCAATTGATGATAGCTTTCCTGATGAACAACTAGCTGCCATAAATGCTTCTCATAATACTCCTTGGTATGCTGACTATGCTAATTATATCATTGCTAAATTTATACCACCTAGTTTCACTTACCAACAAAACAAAAAATTCTTATATGACTTAAGACATTACTTTTGGGATGACCCACATATTTATAAGGAAGGAGTAGATGGTATTATTAGACGTTGTATACCTGAGCATGAACAGGAACAAATCCTACGGAAATGTCATTCCGAAGCTTATGGAGGGCATCATGCGGGAGATAGAACTGCGCACAAGGTATTACAATCTGGTTTTTATTAGCCTACTCTTTTCAAAGATGCCCGTAAGTTTGTCTTGTCTTGTGATGAATGTCAAAGAATTGGTAATATTGGTAAGCGTCAGGAAATGCCTATGAATTATTCACTTGTTGTTGAACCATTTGATGTTTGGGGCTTTGATTATATGGGACCTTTTCCTTCCTCTAATGGGTATGCAAATATTTTGGTTGCTGTTGATTATGTTGCTTAGTGGGTAGAAGCTATTCCAACTAGCAGTGCTGATTATAACACTTCCATTAAAATGCCTAAAGAAGTTATTTTCCCGAGGTTTGGAGTCCCTAGATATTTAATGACTGATGGTGGTTCACACTTTATTCATGGTGCTTTTCGTAAAATGCTTGCTAATTATATATGAGGTTAACCATAGAATTGCATCACCCTATCATCCTCAATCTAGTGGTCAAGTTGAGCATAGCAATAGAGAAATAAATTTAATATTACAAACAACTGTCAACAGGTCCCGAAAGAATTGGTCTAAGAAACTTGATGATGCACTTTGGGCCTATAAAACAGCTTATAAAAATCCTATGGGTATGTCTCCGTACAAAATGGTTTATGAAAAAGCTTGTCATTTGCCTCTTGAGTTAGAACATAAAGCATATTGGGCAATTAAAGAACTCAATTATGACTTCAAACTTGCCGGTGAAAAGAGGTTATTTGATATTAGCTCACTAGATGAATGGAGAACCCAAGCTTATGAAAATGCCAAACTATTCAAAGAAAAAGTTAAAAGATGGCATGAAAAAAGAATCCAAAAGCGGGAATTCAAAGTTGGTGAATATGTTCTATTGTACAATTCTTGTTTCAGATTTTTTGCAGGAAAACTTCTCTCTAAATGGGAAGGGCCATATATTATTGAAGAATTTTATCATTCTGGAGCTATTAAGATCAATAATGCCGAAGGCACTAATCCGAAGGTGGTCAATGGGCAAAGAATTAAGCACTATATTTCAGGTACGCCTATTAATGTTGAAACTAGTATTATTCAAACTATGGCACCGGAGGAACACATAAAAGAAACCTTCCAGAACACTCCAGAACCCTAGAAAGGAAGAGGTATGTGATACGGTAAGTAAACACACTCCAAAAATTCCACAAAAATATTTTCTGTCAGTTTTCGAATATTAGAAAAAATAAAAAAATAAGAAACAACCGGGAAGGCAACCTAGGTGCCCACAAGGCACCAAGGCGCGCCTGCACCACCTGGCGCGCCCTGGTGGGTAGTGGGCCTCTCGGGCACCTTCCCGACTCCGTTTTCCTTTCGTATACTTGTTTCCCAAGATAAAAAATCTTTATATATACCCCTAGATGATTTGACCACCGTATCGCGGAAATATCCTCTGTTCTTGTTTCGAGCTATTTTTCTGACAGATCTAGATCACCATGGCCGCACCAAGCTCTTCCAAGGGCAAGTTCTTTGAGAGGGTAATCAATCCCTACTTTTCGGAGGTAATGAAGCACCCTCAAGCCATTGAGATGCGTGAGGGGGTGCTCCACATCCGGGATGTTCAAGGGCCCAAGAAGACGGGAAGTGTGGAGGCTAGGCTCGAGGCGGTGGAGTAGGAGATCTTCAAGTGCCAAGGGATGGTGGAGCGTGGACTCAGTGCCAATCACCTCATGATCATAGAATTCACTCGTGATCACAAGGTGGATGGCCAGTCTATGAAGGACATCGTCTTGACCTTCAATGAGCAAATTAATTTTCTGCAAAGCCAAATGTATGATCTTCAAAATCAAGTTTTTGAGTATGAAGCCAGATTTAAAGGTATGAGTTTAGCTGCCAGTTGCAGGACTCAGGACACTCATGCTTCCTCTTATGATGGTGAACCGCTGCCATGGAAGCCGGAGGATAAGTTTGCCTCTACCTCATCACCACCACCATCATCTTCATCACCAAAGAAGGAGACTTGAGTACACGGGTATGGGCACTACCCTTGGCTTTTGCCAAGCTTGGGGGAGATGCCCCGGTATCGTATCACCATCACTTTTATTACCTTTACCTATCTTAGTTCGATCGTTAGTCATTTCGTGATTTAGTTGAATAAAAGTTTAGTATGATCTATTTTCGAGCGCTAGTTTAGTGATCTATCTATCTATGTAATTGAGTGAGAGTTATATAATAAAGTTTAGTTTGAGTTTTTGCTTCTTTACTCTTATGTTCCAATCAAAATAAAGGGAAATAATGAAAAAGATCACATGCTAATCTTATGGTAAGTAATGACATCACATAAGGAAAAGTATAAGTGGTAAAATTTATTGAAAGTTGAGAAACATAGCATTAGTTAATCACGCAATTCATGAAAGAATTAATAAGGGTAGAGAAGATTCACATGCAAATATACTATCTTGGACAACTTTTATGATTGTGAGCCCCCATTAAATATCTTATGCCAAATTGTTGACGTTGGACAAGGAAGACAACATAATGATTTATGTTTGTTCATATCCACATAGAAGTTATATTGTCATAGATCCTTCAACATGTGGTGCTTGCTCAATATCTTTGCTAGCCAAAATTCTGCACTAAGTAGAGATACTACTTGTGCATCCAAAACCCTTAAACCCAAATTCATGTTTTGAGAGTCCACCATACCTACCTATGGATTGAGTAAGATCCTTCAAGTAAGTTGTCATCGGTGCAAAAAGACAATAAAAATTGCTCCTAAATGTGTTTGATCTTTTAGTGTAAAGGAAAATAAGCGTTGTACGAACTTGTGATGGCAAAGTAATAAAAGCGACGGACTGCATAATAAAGGTTGCTAACATAGGGGGCAATATAACGTGACGTTCTTTTGCATTAAGAGATTATGCATACAAAACAGAAAAGCGCATGACAACCTCTACTTCCCTCTGCGAAGGGCCTATCTTTTACTTTTATGTATTTACTTTTTATGCAAGAGTCAAAGTATTCTTCTCTATTCCTTTTTATTTTTCTCTTTTTGCAAGCACCATGTGGTGGGGAAAGATCTAGGCACATATATCCAGTTGAATGTGGATCATGAGCTATTATTGTTGACATCACCCTTAAGGTGAATAAGTTGGGAGGCGAAACTATAAGCCCCTATCTTTCTATGTGTCCGGTTGAAACTTTTTGCTTGTATGTATGATGTGAGTGTTAGCAATCTTAGAAGACTAAATGATGGTTGAGTATGTGGACTTGCCAAGAGGCTCCGATACGAGACCCTTCCTAAAAATATGATGAATTATAGTTGCAAAGTTGACTGAGAACATAGTTTGTTAGTTTTCAATAGAGTTTATGCTTTCTACTTTGATGTTGTGATGAATTGTTACTTGTTCATGAGAAGCTATATGATAAAGTTTTTTGCTGTTATAATAATAAGCATGATGCTACTATGTCCGTATTTTATTTTTATCGACACCTCTCTCTCTAAATATGTGGACATGATTTTCGATATCGGCTTTCGCTTGAGGACAAGCGAGGTCAAAGCTTGGGGGAGTTGATACGTCCATTTTGCATCATGTTTTCCTATTGTTATTTAGTGTTTTTATGCATTATAACACTTTGTGGAGTAATTCAAATGCCTTTTCTTTCATAATAAGCAAGGTTTACACAAAGAGGAAGAATGCCGGTAGCTTGAATTTTGGACCTAAAAAAGCTATGTCAGAGATACCTATTCTGCACATCTCCAAATGAGCTGAAATTTTATGGAGAATTATTTTTGAATATATAATAAATATTGGAGAAAAGAACCACCAGAGGGGGGCACCCAGGCGCCCACAAGGCACCAGGGCGCGCCACCCCCTCCAGGCGCGCCCTGGTGGGTAGTGGGGGCCCAGGCCCACCTTCAGTGCCCATCTTCTTGTACATAAGGTCTTTTGACCTAGAAAAATAAGGAGAGGACTTTCGGGATGGAGCGCCGCTGTCTCGAAGCGGAACTTGGGCAGGAGAACTTTTGCCCTCCGACGGAGCGATTCCGCCGGGGGAACTTCCCTCCTGGAGGGGGAAATCAAAGCCATCGTCATCACCAACAACCCTCTCATCTTTGGGAGGCCAATCTTCATCAACATATTCAATAGCACCATCTCCTCTCAAACCCTAGTTCATCTCTTGTGTTCAATCTTTGTACCGGAACCTCAGATTGGTACCTGTGGGTGACTAGTAGTGTTGATTACATCTTGTAGTTGATGCTATATGGTTTATTTGGTGGAAGATTATATGTTCAGATCCATTATGCTATTTAATATCCCTGTAATCTTGAGCATGAATATTATTTTTGAGTAGTTACCTTTGTTCTTGAGGCCATGGGAGAAGTCATGTTGCAAGTAATCATGTGAATTTGATATGTGTTTGATATTTTGATGATATGTATGTTGTGATTCCCTTAGTGGTGTTATGTGAACGTCGACTACATGACACTTCACCATCTTTGGGTTTAAGGGAATGCATTGTGGAGTAGTTATTAGATGATGGGTTGCTAGAGTGACAGAAGCTTAAACCCTAGTTTATGCGCTATTCCGTAAGGGACTGATTTGGATCCATATGTTTAATGCTATGGTTAGATTTTATCTTAATACTTATTTCGTAGTTGTGGATGCTTGTGAGGGGGTTAATCATAAGTGGGAGGCTTGTTCAAGTAAGAACAGCACCCAAGCACCAGTCCACCCACATATCAAATTATCAAAGTAGCGAACGCGAATCAAACCAACATGATGAAAGTGACTAGATGAAATTCCTGTGTGTCCTCAAGAACGCTTTGCTTATTATCTGAGACCGTTTCGGCCTGTCCTTTGCCATCAAAAGGATTGGGCTACCTTGCTGCACTTATCATTACTATTGTTACTTGTTACTTGTTACAAACTATCTTGCTATCAAACTACTTGTTACCGACAATTTCAATGCTTGCAGAAATTACCTTGCTGAAAACCACTTGTCATTTCCTTCTGCTCCTCATTGGGTTCGACACTCTTACTTATCGAAAGGACTACGATTGATCCCCTATACTTGTGGGTCATTAGTGGAACCAACCCACCAGGGCGCGCCCTGGTGCCTTGTGGGCCCACCTTTTCTCTGTTTGACCTAATTCCGCCTCTATAAATTCTCTAAAATCGGGAAACCAGCAGAGAGCCACCCAAAACACTTTTTCCGCTGCCACAAGTTTCTATTCCCACGAGATCCCGTCTGGAGTCCTTTTCCGGCACTCTGTCGGGGGGGGGGAATCGATCACGGAGGGCTTCTACATGAGCCTTGCTGCCCCTCCGATCATGTGTGAGTAGTTTACCATAGACCTATGGGCCCATAGCTAGTAGCTAGATGGCTTCTTCTCTCTCTCTGATCATCAATGCAATGTTCTCCTTGATGTTCTTCGAGATATATTCAATGTAATCCTTTTTGTGGTGTGTTTGTTGGGATCCGATGAATTGTGAGTTTATGATCAGATTATCCATGAATGTTATTTGAGTCTTCTCTAAACTCTTTTATTCATGATTATTATAGCTTTGTATTTCTCTCCGATCTATTGATTTGGTTTGGCCAACTAGATTGATTTATCTTGCAATGGGTGAGGTGCTTTCTGATGGGTTCAATCTTGCGGTGATCTATATCCCAGTGACAGAAGGGGACAAGACACGTATTTGTATTGTTGCTATTAAGGGTAAAACGATGGGGTTTATTCATATTGCTTGAGTTTACTTTGTCTAAATCATGTCATCTTGCTTAAGGCGTTACTTAGTTCTTTATGAACTTAATGCTCTAGATGCATGCTGGATAGCGGTCGATGTGTCGAGTAATAGTAGTAGATGCAGTCATGAGTCGGTCTACTTGTCTCGAACATGATGCCTATATACATGATCATTGCCTTGGATATCGTCATGATTATTTGCTTTTCTATCAATTGCCCAACAGTAATTTGTTTACCTAGCGTATGCTATTTTCAAGAGAGAAGCCTCTAGTGAAAACTATGGCCCCCGGGTCATATTTATCATATATTAAAATCCAAAAATACCTTGCTGCAATTTTATTTACTTTATTTTATTTTGTGTTTTTATTTATCTATCTATCACTACGATATTTGATCCTAGTAATTAACCGCTAAGGGATTGACAACCCCTTGTTTGCGTTCGGTGCAAGTATTTGTTATTTTGTGTGTAGGTGCTGCTAACGAGGTGTTGCTTGGTTCTCCTACTGGATTCATAACCTTGGTTCTTAACTAAGGGAAATACTTATCTCTATTGTACTGCATCATCCTCTCCTCTTTGGGTAAATCCCAATGCAGCTCACAAGTAGCAGGAAGAATTTCTGGCGTCGTTGCTGGGGAGACATTGATAACCCACAAGTATAGGGGATCGCAACAACTTTTGAGGGTAGAGTATTCAACCCAAATTTATTGATTCGACACAAGGGGAGCCAAAGAATATTTGCAAGTATTAGCAGTTGAGTTGTCAATTCAACCACACCTGGAGATTAAATATCTGCAGCAGAGTTATTAGTAGCACAGTAATGTGGTAGTTTGATAGCAATGGTAATTGTAGCAACAGTAAGTTTTCTAGCAATTGTGACAACAGCAACAACAGTAGTAACTTAGCAAAGATCAATATGTGAAAAGCTCGTAGGCATTGGATTGGTGATGGATAATTATGTCTGATAACATTCATCATGTAACAGTTACAACCTAGGGCGACACAGAACTAGCTCCAATTCATCAATATAATGTAGGCATGTATTCCGTATATAGTCATACGTGCTTGCGATAAGAACTTGCATGACATCTTTTGTCCTACACTCCCATGGCAGCATTAGCACATAGTGAATACATGAACTCATCAAACTACGGTAATCACCAGAAAGAATCCCAATTATTGTCACCTTGGGGTATGCGGATCATAACACGTAATAGGTGCGTATAACTTACAAGATCGGATCAAGAACACAAATATATTCATGAAAACATAAAGGGTTCAGATCTAAAATCATGGCACTCGGGCCCTAGTGACAAGCATTAAGCATAGCAAAGTCATAGCAACATCAATCTCAGAAAATAGTGGATACTAGGGATCAATCTCATCCAACCCATCACCGTCCAGCAAGCCTACGAAGGAATTACTCACTCCCAGCGGTGATCATCATGAAATTGGTGATGGAGGAAGCTTGATGATGACGACGGCATCGAATCCCCTTCTCTGGAGCCCCAAACGGACTCCAGATCAGCCCTCCCGATGAAGAACAGGAGGTGGTGGCGGCTCCGTATTGTAAAATGCGATGATTCCTTCTCTCTGGTTTTTTTTCTTGGTGAATAGATACTTATGGAGTTGGAGTTAGGGTTGTGGGGGCTGCCAGGGGCCCACAAGCCTACAGGGCGCGCCCTTATACGTCTCCAACGTATCTATAATTTTTTATTGTTCCATGCTATTATATTATCTGTTTTGGATGTTTTATATGCATTAATATGCTATTTTATATTATTTTTGGGACTAACCTATTAAACTAGAGCCCAGTGCCAGTTTTTGTTTTTTCCTTGCTTTTGACTTTTACAGAAAAGGAATATCAAACGGAGTCCAAACGGAATAAAATTTTACGATGATTTTTCTTGGACCAGAAGACACCTACGTGACTTGGAGAGAGGGCCAGAAGAGTCCCGAGGAGGCCACAAGCCCTCACGGGGCGCCCCCTGGCTTGTGGGCCCCTCGGGAGTCCCCTAACCCTAGTTCCACCTCTATAAATTCTCAAATATTCCCCAAACATCAGAAGCGTCCACCAAAATACTTTTCCACCGCCGCAAGCCTCTGTTCCCGTGAGATCCCATCTTGGGGCCTTTTCCGGCACCCTGCCGGAGGGGGATTCGATCATGGAGGACCTCTACATCAACCTTGCTGCCCTTCCGATGAAGCGTGAGTAGTTTACCACAGACCTACGGGTCCATAGCTAGTAGCTAGATGGCTTGTTCTCTCTCTTTGATCTTCAATACCATGTTCTCCTCGATGTTCTTGGAGTTCTATCCGATGTAATCTTCTTTTGCGGTGTGTTTGTTGAGATCCGATGAATTGTGGATTTATGATCAGATTATCTATGAATATTATTTGAGTCTTCTCTGAACTCTTTTATGGATGATTAAGATATCTTTGTATTTCTCTTCGAACTATCGGTTTGGTTTGGCCAACTAGATTAGTTTTTCTTGCAATGGGAGAGGTGCTTAGTTTTGGGTTCAATCTTGCGGTGTCCTCACTCAGTGACAGAAGGGGTAGCGAGGCACGTATTGTATTATTGCCATTATCCCTCTACATCATGTCATCTTACTTAAAGCGTTACTCCATCCTTATGAACTTAATACTCTAGATGCATGCTGGATAGCGGTCGATGTGTGGAGTAGTAGTAGTAGACGCAAAATCATTTCGGTCTACTTGTCACGGACGTGATGCCTATATTCATGATCATTGCCTTAGATATTGTCATAAATATGCGCTTTTCTATCAATTGCTCAACAGTAATTCGTTTACCCACCGTATGTTTTCTTTCAAGAGAGAAGCCTCTAGTGAAACCTATGGCCCCCGGGTATATTTTCCATCATATATTTTCCGATCTATAAACCAAAAAACCCAAAAATACCTTGCTGCAATTTATTTATATTTACTTTAGTTTTCTCTTTTATTTATCTTTTATACCTATCTCTATTAGATCTCACTCTTGTTCGTGACCGTGAAGGGATTGACAACCCCTTTTTCGTGTTATGTGCAAGTGTTTGTTAGTTTGTGCAGGTGCATAGATTGGAGACTTGCTTGTGCCTCCTACTGGATTGATACCTTGGTTCTTAACTGAGGGAAATACTTATCTCTACTTTGTTGCATCACCCTTTCCTCTTCAAGGGAAAAATCAGCGCAAGCTCAAGAAGTAGCAGGAAGAATTTCTGGCGCCGTTGCCGGGGAGGTTATACATCAAGCCTACCAAGTACCCATCACAAACTCTCATCTCTTTCACTTACATTATTTGCCATTTGCCTCTCGTTTTCCTCTCCCCCACTTCTAAAACATTTTCAGAAAAACACAAAAATATTCGCCTTTTTATTCGCCCTTCTTTCGTTCGTCTTTTCGTTTGCTCGCGTGCTAGATTGCTTGGTTTGTCACGATGTCTCAAGAAAACACCAAGTTGTGTGACTTTTCCAACACCAATAATAATGATTTTATTAGTACTCTGATTGCTCCCGCCACTAGTGCGGAATCTTATGAAATTAATGCCGCTTTGTTGAATCTTGTTATGAAAGAACAATTTTCCGGTAGTCCTAATGAAGATGACGCATCCCATCTAAACACTTTCGTTGAGTTGTGTGATATGCAAAAGAAAAAAGATGTGGATAATGATATTGTTAAATTGAAGCTATTTCTGTTCTCACTACGAGATCGTGCTAAAACTTGGTTTTCATCTTTGCCTAAAAATAATATTGATTCATGGAATAAGTGTAAAGATGCTTTTATTTCCAAGTATTTTCCTCCCGCTAAGATCATCTCCCTTCGGAACGATATAATGAATTTTAAGAAACTTGATCATGAACATGTTACACAATCTTGGGAGAGGATCAAATTGATGATAAGAAATTACCCTACTCATGGTTTAAGTTTATGGATGATCATACAAAAAATTTATGCCGGATTGAATTTTGCATCTAGAAATCTTTTAGATTCCGCCGCGGGAGGTACTTTTATGGAAATTACATTAGGAGAATCTACTAAACTCCTAGATAATATTATGGCAAATTACTCTCAATGGCATACCGAAAGATCTTTCACTAGTAAAAAAGTGCATGTGATTGAAGAAATTAATACTTTGAGTGGAAAGATGGATGAACTTATGAAATTGTTTGCTAGTAAGAGTGCTCCTATTGATCCTAATGATATTCCTTTGTCCACTTTGATTGAGAATAATAATGAATCTATGGATGTGAATTTTGTTGGTAGGAACAATTTTGGTAATAACACATATAGAGGTAATTTCAACCCTAGGCCGTTTCCTAGTAATTACTCTAATAATTATGGTAATTCCTACAACAATTCTTATGAAAATTATAATAAAATACCCTCTTATATTGAGAATAATATTAAATATTTCATTAATTCTCAAAAGAATTTCAATGCTATGGTAGAAGAAAAATTGCTTAAGATTGATGATTTGGCTAGGAATGTTGATATAATTTCTCATGAGATTGATTCTTTAAAGATTAGATCTATGCCACCTAAGATATATATTATAGAGTCTCTGAAAGCTATTAAAAATTCTATGGATGAATGTAAAGAGAGAACCGCTAGGATGCGTGCTAAGAGAGATTGGTTTGTAAAAGCATCTTCTTCTAGTTTTTGTGAAAATAATGATGAAGATCTTAAAGTGATTGGTGTGACTCCTATTGAATCTTTGTTTGCTAAAATAAATCTTGATAAGGATGGGACTGGAGATGAGTCAACTTTAGCTAGAAGGCGTTCCAATAATTTGGAGGGTGAAGATCTTAATGAAAAAATTGATAAAAGTGGGATTGGAAAGGTCAAAACTTTAAGTAGCGCTGAACCCACTCTTTTGGATTTCAAGGACTTTAATTATGATAATTTTTCTTTGATAGATTGTATTTCCTTGTTGCAATCTATGCTTAATTCACCTCATGCTTATAATCAAAATAAAGCTTTTACTAAACATATCGTTGATGCTATGATGAAAGCTTTTGAGGAAAAACTTGAGTTGGAAGTTTCTATCCCTAGAAAGCTTTATGATGAGTGGGAACCTACTATTAAGATTAAAATTAAAGATTATGATTGTAATGCTTTGTGTGATTTGTGTGCTAGCATTTCCACAATTCCGAAAACTTTATGTGATGTGCTAGGTTTCCATAAACTTGATGATTGTTCTTTGAATTTGCATCCAGCGGATTACACTGTTAAGAAACCTATGGGAAGGATTAATGATGTTCTTATTGTTGCAAATAGGAATTATGTGCCCGTAGATTTTATTGTGCTTGGTATAGATTGCAATCCTACACGTCCCATTATTCTTGGTAGACCTTTCCTTAGAACGATGGGTGCAATTATTGATATGAAAGAAGGAAACATTAGATTTCAATTTCCATTAAGGAAGGGCATGGAGCACTTTCCAAGAAATAAAATTAAGTTCCCATATGAATCTATTATGAGGGCTACTTATGGTTTGCATACCAAAGATGATAATACCTAGATCTATGTTTTATGCCTAGCTAGGGGCGTTAAACAATAGCGCTTGTTGGGAGGCAACCCAATTTTATTTTTATTTTTTTGTTATTGGTTCTGTTTTTCAATAAATACACATTATTACCTCTGTAGTAATTGTGTTTTGGTGTTTTAATTAGTGTTTGAGCCAAGCGAGAGCTTTGGGATGCTTTGGTATATCGTTGATTTGGTTTTGCTGAAAAAGCAAAAACTTTTGCGTCCAGTAACAGAATTTTAAATTCACTGGAGGGTGGAAAAATTCTGATTTTTTTACACAAGATTTATATATGAATTTCCTCAGTTTCTCTAATTTTTCATATTATTTGGAGTTACATAAGTATGATTAATATTCTGGTTACTATAGACTGTTCTGTTTTTGACAGATTCTGTTATCTATGTGGTGTTTGCTTATTTTGATGAATCTATGGGTAGTATCGGGGGGTATGAACCATGGATAAGTTGGAATACATTAGATATAACACCAATATAAATTTATAATGAGTTCACAACAGTACCTAAAGTGGTGATTTATTTTACTAAACTAACGGATCTTATGAGTTTTCTGTTGATTTTTGTGTTGTGAAATTTTCAAGGTTTGGGTAAAGATTTGATGGACTATGGAATAAGGAGTGGCAAGAGCCTAAGCTTGGGGATGACCAAGGCACCCCAAGGTAATATTCAAGGACAACCAAACATCTAAGCTTGGGGATGCCCTGGATGGCATCCCCTCTTTCGTCTTCAATCCATTGGTAAATTTACTTGAGGCTATATTTTTATTCACCACATTATATGTGTTTTGCTTGGAGCGTCTTGTATGATATGAGTCTTTGCTTTTTATTTTGCCACAATCATCCTTGCTGTACAAACCTTTTGAGAGGGACACACTTTAATCGTGAATTTATTAGAATACTCTATGTGCTCCACTTATATCTTTTAAGCTAGGCAGTTTGCTCTAGTGCTTCACTTATATCTTTTTAGAGCACGGCGGTGGCTTTATTTTATAGAAATTGGTGAACTCTCATGCTTCACCTATATTATTTTGAGAGTCTTAAACAGCATGGTAATTTTCTTAGGTTATGAATTTAGTCATAATATGATGTGCATCCAAGAGGGATATAATAAAAACTTTCGTATAAAGAGCATTGAATAGGTGAGAAGTTTGATTCCTTGCATTTGTTTTGAGATATAAAGATGGTGATATTAGAGTCATGCTAGTGAGTAATTGTGGATTGGTATAAATACTTGTGTTAAAGTTTGTGATTCCCGTAGCATGCACGTATGGTGAACCGTTATGTGATGAAGTCGGAGCATGATTTATTTTTTGATTGTCTTCCTTATGAGTGGCGCTCGGGGACGAGCGATGGTCTTTTCCTACCAATATATCCCCCTAGGAGCATGCGTGTAGTACTTTTTTTCGATGGCTAATAAATTTTTGCAATAAGTATGTGAGTTCTTTATGACTAATGTTGAGTCCATGGATTATACGCACTCTCACCCTTCCACCATTGCTAGCCTCTCTAGTACCGCGCAACTTTCGCCACTGCATTAAACCCACCATATACCCTCCCTCAAAACAGCCACCATACCTACCTATTATGGCATTTCCATAGCCATTCCGAGATATATTGCCATGCAACTTCCACCGTTCTATTTTATTATGACACGCACCATCATCGTCATATTGCTTTGCATGATCATGTAGTTGGCATAGTATTTGTGGCTTGGCCACCGTTCATATTTTTTATACATGTCACTCTCGATCATTGCACATCCCGGTACACCGCCGGAGGCATTCATATAGAGTCATATTTTGTTCTAAGTATCGAGTTGTAATTCTTGAGTTGTAAGTAAATAAAAGTGTGATGATCATCATTATTAGAGCATTGTCCCATGTGAGGAAAGGATGATGGAAGCTACACAAGTTGGTATGAGTCTTCGGACTTTAAGAATAATAAAAGAGGCCAAAGAAGCCCAAATAAAAAAAGGGCAAAGAAGCCCAAACAAAAAAATGAGAGAAAAAGAGAGAAGGGACAATGTTACTATCCTTTTTCCACACCTGTGCTTCGAAATAGCACTATGATCTTCATGATAGAGAGTGTCCTATTTTGTCACTTTCATATACTAGTGGGAATTTTTCATTATATAAATTGGCTTGTATATTCCAATGGCTTCCTCAAATTTCCCTAGGTCTTCGTGAGCAAGCAAGTTGGATGCACACCCACTTAGTTTCTTTTTGAGCTTTCATACACTTATAGCTCTAATGCATCCATTGCATGGAAATACCTACTCACTTGCATCGATATCATTTGATGGGCATCTCCATAGCCATTAATTTGCCTAGTTGATGTGAGACTTTCTCCTTCTTTTTGTCTTCTCCACAACCACCGTATTCTATTCCACCTATAGTGCTATATCCATGGCTCACACTCATGTATTGCGTGAAAGTTGAAAAAGTTTGAGAACACCAAAAGTATGAAACAATTGCTTGGCTTGTCATCGGGGTTGTTCATGATGAAATACTTTGTGTGATGAAGATGGAGCATAGCCAGACTATATGATTTTGTAGGGATAACCTTCTTTGGCCATGTTATTTTGAGAAGACATGATTGCTTTATTAGTATGCTTGAAGTATTATTGTTTTTATGTCAATATTCAACTTTTGTTTTGAATCTTATGGATCTGAACATTCTTGCCACAATAAAGAAGATTGCATTGATAAATATGTTAGGTAGCATTCCACATCAAAAATTCTGTTTTTATCATTTACCTACTCGAGGACAGGCAGGAATTAAGATTGGCGATGCTTGATACATCACCAACGTATCTATAATTTTTTATTGTTCCATGCTATTATATTATCTGTTTTGGATGTTTTATATGTATTAGTATGCTATTTTATATTATTTTTGGGACTAACCTATTAACCTAGAGCCCAGTGCCAGTTTCTGTTTTTTCCTTGTTTTTGACTTTTACAGAAAAGCAATATCAAAAGGAGTCCAAACGGAATAAAACTTTAAGATGAATACAGAATAAAACTTTAGGATATTCCTTTTGATATTCATCTTAAAGTTTTATTCCGTTTGGACTCCGTTTGATATTCCTTTTCTGTAAAAGTCAAAAACAAGGAAAAACAGAAACTGACACTGGCACTGGGCTCTAGTTTAATAGGTTAGTCCCAAAAATAATATAAAATAGCATATTAATGCGTATAAAACATCCAAAACAGATAATATAATAGCATGGAACAATCAAAAATTATAGATACATTGGAGACGTATAAAGCATCGCCAAGCTTAATTCCTGCTCGTCCTCGAGTAGGTAAATGATAAAAACAGAATTTTTGATGTGGAATGCTACCTAACATATTTATCAATGCAATCTTCTTTATTGTGGCAAGAATGTTCAGATCCATAAGATTCAAAACAAAAGTTTAATATTGACATAAAACAATAATACTTCAAGCATACTAATAAAGCAATCATGTCTTCTCAAAATAACATGGCCAAAGAGAGTTATCCCTACAAAATCATATAGTCTAGCTATGCTCCATCTTTATCACACAAAGTATTTCGTCATGCACAACCCTGATGACAAGCCAAGCAATTGTTTTATACATTTGGTGTTCTCAAACTTTTTCAACTTTCATGCAATACATGAGCGTGAGCCATGGATATAGCACTATAGGTGGAATAGAATATGGTGGAGGTTGTGAGGAGAGGAAAAAAAGGAGAAAGTCTCACATCAACTAGGCAAATTAATGGGCTATGGAGATGCCCATCAATTGATATCGATGCAAGTGAGTAGGGATTGCCATGCAATGGATGCACTAGAGCTATAAGTGTATGAAAGCTCAAAAAGAAACTAAGCGGGTGTGCATCCAACTTTCTTGCTCACGAAGACCTAGGGCAATTTGAGGAAGCCCATCATTGGAATATACAAGCCAAGTTCTATAATGAAAAATTCCCACTAGTATATGAAAGTGATACAATAGGAGACTCTCTATCATGAAGATCATGGTGCTACTTTGAAGCACAAGTGTGGAAAAAGGATAGTAACATTGTCCCTTCTCTCTTTTTCTCTCTTTTTTTTGTTTGGGCTCTTTGGCCTCTCTTTTTTTTATTTTGGGATCTTTGGCCTCTTTTTTATTTTTTTAAGTCCGAAGTCTCATCCCAACTTGTGAGGGAATCATAGCCCCCATCATCCTTTCCTCACATGGGACAATGCTCTAATAATGATGATCATCACACTTTTATTTACTTACAACTCAAGAATTACAACTCGATACTAGAACAAAATATGACTCCATATGAATGCCTCCGGCGGTGTACCGGGATGTGCAATGATCAAGAGTGACATGTATAAAAAATATGAACGGTGGCCAAGCCACAAATACTATGCCAACTACATGATCATGCAAAGCAATATGACAATGATGGTATGTGTCATAATAAATGGAACAGTGGAAGTTGCATGGCAATATATCTCGGAATAGCTATGGAAATGCCATAATAGGTAGGTACGGTGGCTGTTTTGAGGAAGGGTATATGGTGGGTTTAATGCACCGGCGAAAGTTGCGCGGTACTAGAGAGGCTAGCAATGGTGGAAGGGTGAGAGTGCGTATAATCCATGGACTCAACATTAGTCATAAAGAACTCACATACTTATTGCAAAAAATTATTAGTCATCGAAGCAAAGTACTAATACGCATGCTCCTAGGGGGATAGATTGGTAGGAAAAGACCATCGCTCGTCCCCGACCGCCACTCATAAGGAAGACAATCAAAAAATAAATCATGCTCCGACTTCATCACATAACGGTTCACCATACGTGCATGCTTCGGGAATCATTAACACAAGTATATCTACCAATCCACAATTACTCACTAGCATGACTCTAATATCACCATCTTTACATCTCAAAACAAATGCAAGGAATCAAACTTCTCATATTATTCAATGCTCTTTATATGAAAGTTTTTATTATATCCCTCTTGGATGCCCATCATATTAGGACTAAATTCATAACCTAAGCAAATTACCATGCTGTTTTAAGACTCTCAAAATAATATAAGTGAAGAATGAGAGTTCATCAATTTCTATAAAATAAAATCACCGCGGTTCTCTAAAAAGATATAAGTGAAGCACTAGAGCAACTACCTAGCTCAAAAGATATAAGTGAAGCACATAGATTATTCTAATAAATTCACGATTAATGTGTGTCCCTCTCAAAAGGTGTGTACAGCAAGTATGATTGTGGCAAACTAAAAAGCAAAGACTCATATCATACAAGACGCTCCAAGCAAAACACATATCATGTGGTGAATAAAAATATAGCCTCAAGTAAATTTACCGATAGATTGGAGACAAAAGAGGGGATGCCATCCGGGGCATCCCCAAGCTTAGATGCTTGGTTGTCCTTGAATATTTCCTTGGGGTGCCTTGGGCATCCCCAAGCTTAGGCTCTTACCACTCCTTATTCCGTTGTCCATCAAAACTTTACCCAAAATTTGAAAACTTCACAACAGAAAACTCGTAAGATCCGTTAGTATAATAAAATAAATCACCACTTTAGGTACTGTTGTGAACTCATTTTAAATTTATATTGGTATTATATCTACTGTATTCCAACTTCTCCATGGTTCATACCTCCCGGTACTACCCATAGATTCATCAAAATAAGCAAACAACACATAGAAAACAGAATCTGTCAAAAACAGAATAGTCTGTAGTAACCAGAATATTAGTCATACTTATGTAACTCCAAAAATTATGAAAACTTACAAAATCGTAGGAAATTAGTATAGAAATCTTGTGTAAAAAATTCAGAATTTTTTAACTGTCCAGTGAATTTAAACAATTCCGTTACTGGACGCAAATCTTTCTGTTTTTCAGCAAAACCAAATCAACTATATACCAAAGCATCCCAAAGGTCTTGCTTGGCTCAAACACTAATTTAAACACTAAAAAACAATTACTACAGAGGTAATAATGCATATTTATTGGAAAACCGGAGCAAAAACAAAAAACAGAAAATAAACATTGGGTTGCCTCCCAACAAGCGCTATTGTTTAACGCCCCTAGCTAGGCATAAAACATAGATCTAGGTATTGTCATCTTTGGTATTTAATTCTTCAATTGCACGTTTACATCCCCTAGGAGATTCATTGGTTTTTTTTATGCTCACACTCCTAGGTAATAAATCAAGAAATTCACTTGTAGCAATTGGTTCTTTAATGATATTGACAAAGCTAGGGTAAATACTTATCATCTTAAGATCTTCGTTTCCTTTACTAGATGATTCACCCTTATTTTTAGGAACATAAATAAACTTAGTACCTTTAGTAGGAGGAAATTTTGGAGTAGTTTTAATAGCGGCAAAAGCGGAACCCAAGTTGGTAATAATATTTTTTAACTTATCAATTCTAGTAGAACCTTGATCTATTTTCTCATTAACTATAGATTCCTTTTCCTTTAGATTCTTTAAAGTGATTACTACCTTTGATACAATTTGAGTAATGTGATTATGAATCTTTTTATCCAAATTTTCAATAAGCTCTATGGTAGAAATCTTATTCTGAATAATATCAAGCCTTTGCATCACATGTTCCAAGGTTAAAGATGTTTCATTAACCATAAGTGGTGGTGATCCTACCAAATTTTCCATAGCATTGTAAGCATCCAAAGTATGACTAACCAAAAAATTACCCCCAGTAATGGTGTCTAGCACATATCTATACCAAATAGTAACACCCACATAAAAATTTCGGAGAAGAACGGTAGTAGATTGCTTACAGGTAGATCTATTCTAAGCATTGCAAATTCTATACCAAGCATCTTTTAAATTTTCTCCCTCCCTTTGTTTAAAATTGAGAACCTCACTTTCAAGGGTACAAACAATGGTAGAAGGACTAGCCATGATAGAAAACAAGCAATCTAGCACACAAGCAAACAAAAGGCAAACGAAAAGACGAACGAAAGAAGGGCGAATAAAAAGGCAAATATTTTTGTGTTTTTTTGAAAACGTTTTAGAAGTGGGGGAGAGGAAAACGAGAGGCAAATGGCAAATAATGTAAGTGCAAGAGATGAGAGTTTATGATAGGTACTTGGTAGGCTTGATGTAGAACCTCCCCGGCAACAGCGCCAGAAATTCTTCCTGCTACTTCTTGAGCTTGCGTTGATTTTTCCCTTGAAGAGGAAAGGGTGATGCAGCAAAGTAGAGATAAGTATTTCCCTCAGTTAAGAACCAATGTATCAATCTAGTAGGAGGCACAAGCAAGTCCCCAATATATGCACCTGCACAAACTAACAAACACTTGCACACAATGCGAAAAAGCGGTTGTCAATCCCTTCACAGTCACGAACAAGAGTGAAATCTAATAGAGATAGGTATAAAAGATAAATAAAAGAGCAAACTAAACTAAATATAAATAAACTGCAGCAAGGTATTTTTGGGTTTTTTGGTTTATAGATCTGAAAATATATGATGGAAAATAGACCCGGGGGCCATAGGTTTCACTAGAGGCTTCTCTCTTGAAGAAAACATACAGTGGGTAAACAAATTACTGTTGACCAATTGATAGAAAAGCGCATAATTATGACGACATCTAAGGCAATGATCATGAATATAGGCATCACGTCCATGACAAGTAGACCGACTCCTGCCTGCATCTACTACTATTACTCCACACATCGACCGCTATCCAGCATGCATCTAGTGAATTAAGTTAACAAGAATGGAGTAATGCCTTAAGCAAGATGACATGATGTAGAGGGATAAACTCAAGCAATATGATATAAACCCCATCTTTTTATCCTTAATGGCAACAATACAATGCGTGTCTCGCTAGCCCTTCTGTCACTGGGTGAGGACACCGCAAGATTGAACCCATCACAAAGCACCTCTCCCATTGCAAGAAAAAGCAATCTAGTTGGCCAAACCAAATCGATAGATCGGAGAGAAATACAAAGCTATCTCAATCATGCATAAAAGAGTTCAGAGAAGACTCAAATAATATTCATAGATAATCTGATCAAAAATCCACAATTCATCGGATCTCAACAAACGCACCATAAAAGAAGATTACATCGAATAGATCTCCAAGAACATCGAGGAGAACATTGTATTGAAGATCAAAGAGAGAGAAGAAGCCATCTAGCTACTAGCTGCGGACCCGTAGGTCTATGGTAAACTACTCACACATCACCGGAAGGGCAGCAAGGTTGGTGTAGAGGTCCTCCGTGATCGAATCCCCCTCCGGCGGAGTGCCGGAAAAGGCCCCAAGATGGGATCTCACGGGAACAGAGGCTTGCGGCGGCGGAATATATAGTGGAAGAATTAGGGTTGGAAGGTCTCCAGGGGGCCCACAAGCCCTGGGGGCGCCCCCCCTAGGGCACGCCCCTACGGCTTGTGGCCTCCCCGTAGGGCTTATGGCCTCCTCCCCAAGTCTCGTGGGTTTCTTCTGGTCCAAGAAAAATCACCGTAAATTTTTATTCCGTTTGGACTCCGTTTGATATTCCTTTTCTGTAAAAGTCAAAAACGAGGAAAAACAGAAACTGACAATTGGCACTAGGTTAATAAGTTAGTCCCCAAAATAATATAAAATAGCATATTAATGCATATAAAACATCCAAAACAGATAATATAATAGCATGGAACAATCAAAAATTATAGATACGTTGGAGACGTATCACTTAGCAGTAGTGCGGGGTACGAGCCCGCGCTACTCCTAAGCCTGTTATCTATAGCGCGGGGCCAGAGCCCGCGCTGCTGCTAAGTGGGACGGGGAGCTGGGCCCGGGCTGGCCATAGTGGCAGTGAGCGTTATAGCACCGCGCTACTGCTAACGGTCTTAGCAGTAGCGCGGTCCAGCGACCCACGCTGCTACTGTGGCCAGCTCATGGGGGCACTGCGGAGGCCACTTAGCAGCAGCGCTTGTTGGGGAACAACGCGCTACTGTTACGTACTACTTGTAGCACACGTTCTATCCCCTCGCTACTGCTACTTAACAGTGGCGTGGGTTTCTCACCCCACGCAACTACTAAGCATCTACCTATAGCCCTTTTCCTAGTAGTGGAAGTTATTAAACTAAGCATTCAACAGAGGATCTTATATCCACATTAAATGTTTCAGATCCTGCACATACCAAGGTTCATCCATAGCCCCGAGAACTTGGGGTCTACTCACACATGAGGGCAACAAACATCATGACTATGGTAAGGAGATACATGGGTGAGAGATTCAAATGATACACCGAAGGATCCACTAGGGTTCTTAATGTTGCAGATGATAAGGATGTGGATGATGATGGTGATGATGTAGTGTATGACGATGATGGTGGTGATGACGTTGTCCTCTTCCGCGGTGAGAAGGATCCCCTCCTCCTTGCCAATCCCTCCTCCGGAAGAACTCCGAAGGATAGGGTTCTGTCTTCTGGATGAGTTTCTGGTATCTCTGAGTGTCTGATTCATGATCAGATTCAACAAGGTGAAAATACTTGATGCAGCGGCGGCGGCGTATCATACAACCGCTCATACGGGTGCTTGCGGTCGTATGGAACACCGCCTTTCATGCTGAAAGCGCAATGACATCCATTCCTTTGGCCTCTTTGCTTGATTCTTTTATGGAAAGTGATCATCACCTTAAATAAGTGATTCCACCACCATTTCTGAGGATTTTCTCAATTAAATGATAATTAGTCCAAAAGACGTTACCTGAGGGATTATCAACAAAAAGAAGTGCGCGAACACGGTAAAATTCCACAAAGCCTACTGTGTAGGCACAAAATACCTAGTAAAACATGGAATAAATTGGACTCATCAACTCCCCCAAGCTTAAGTCTTGCTCGTCCCCGAGCAAGTACCGTGGCTTGTAAAAACAAGGTCAGCCTTGTGCTTATGAGATACGGATATGTAGAAGCATGAGTCCATCACTGTTCTAGGGGAACGATTTGAGATGAGCAATTTGCAACAAATCGTAGCTCATATTCACCATGATAAGGATCATGCAGACATCCACATTTTATTGCGCAATTTATTGTGAGCAGGTAACAACTTTATATCCTAGATAGTTCATCGTTGTTTCAACCGGGCAAGCAGTTATTCCTTTCCTCTTGTTCTTTTTGGGACTTTATATATTTTTATATAAGTCTCCTGTCATTGAGACATGCTATAGTCTCATCTCATCTTTTGTATGATATGCAAGCCAAATGTGAATCTCGGCAAGACTTATTTTACAAAAGCACTTTTTAACTTTTAGGAGGATTAATTTCTTTGCTTGCCCTTCTATAAGTTGAAACCTTCAATGAACTAGCATATATAGTATTTCATCTTCCTTCAAAAATTTAACAACTGCAATGTGGAGGACTTATAATCATTATGAAAGTAACCATGGGCTACTATTTAGACCACAAAAGTCATCAAATACATTCTCAATTTAGCAACAATGGTCTCACGCATCAAGATATGTGTATACTCATTGGAAAGGGTCATCCCTTATTCAAGAGAAAAATGATAGTTCAACTTTATCGAAGACAAATCCTAATCTCAACTTGCGGAAGGGAAATGACTAAATGTAAAGATACAAAGTGCCCGTGAATCTCCCCCAAGCTTACAATCAAGCCGGGGAGATCCAGGCACTAAGCGTTAGATGCTCACTCCTAGTAATCTTGGAAGGTTGCGCAGATGCTTTTGAGTTTCTTCTTTATCCCCTTGATCACGCCTTGCTGATCATCTACAACCTGGGTCAAAAACTCAAGTTGTGTAGTGTTGTTGTTAATAGCTTCAATCATAAGCCCGACCTTATGAAGAAGATCATCTACCCTTGCTTCCAAGTCTTTACTCATCAACCACTAAGAATCAATCCCATCCCCGATCACATTAACACAAGCCTTCAGAACTTTCTCTAATTCCCTGATCTTTTCCTTCATCTCCTCTGGGGTCAGTGGCTCCTTTCCCCACTCAGCTTGAGGAGGCCCCAGAGGAAATAATGGAATAGATCCACGTATATTTAATTGATAGGGATTTGGAGGATACTCATCTGGAGTTGTATCATCATATCCTTCTTTTGCTTGTTCTTCCTCTTTGATCTCCACCACCTTGACCTTCTCGTCAAGGTCCTTATTCTCCGGACGCGGCTCCTCCTTGAGGCTTAGCTTCCTCAAGCTTTCCCATCCTCAGGGCACGACATCATCCAACTGGAGAAGGGGATGATGCGAGCACATGTGAATGAGACTTATTTGTTGCTCATGGTGGCGGCCGGACTCGTGATCTGTAACTAAAATATTTTTGGTGGAGAAGGGAAGCAAAATAGATGTGAGATTAAATGCTTTAGGGCTTAATGATGTGCCCCTTCCCTCCTTATAAAGGCTAAACTTACAGGTAATCACGAGATCAAGAATAAAAAGTTAGTTAGAAAGAAACCAGAACAAAATCGGGAACGGATCTCAAAAGCAGACCAAAAGACGGTCTTCCATACGGGCGCTTGCGCCCGTATGGCCGGTCGTTTGGCCTACTGTCGAGATCCTCTCTCTCTCTTTTTACCTGTGGCGACGACAAGGTCATGCGAGCGGCCATATGGGCGCTCGCGGTCGTTTGATACGCCAGCGTTTGTTCTATAATTTTCTCCTCCGCCGAGGACAACTCAAGCGACCGCTCAAACGGGCGTTGGCGTCCACATGAAACACCGTCTTTTCTTCTGGAATTTTTGCCTCTTCCGTTTACCATCCATGCGACCGCCAGAACTGGCGCCTACAGTCGTTTGGAACGCCTTCTTTCGTGCTGTTGGTTGCAGCGTCAACTTCTCCCTTAGAAATTTTTCCTCCTCCTAAAAGGTTAGTGACAAAGCCCCCAACGAACGACGAAAATTCCAGATTTTCATACTTAAGTTTTAACAGGGCTAAGGAAATAAAATCCAAAATTCTACACTTGTATTTACATCCGTTTTGCTGGGCATTATTTCATACCTTTTTCCAGCTTGCTCGAGGGTTAGAAAACTTACCTCTTCCACTTCTCGGTCTTCCTTTTGTTCGTCTACGAGGTAAAGCTTCAAGTGTTGCCCGTTCACAATCCAAGGTCCATCTTTCCCTCCTTTTATAGCCTAACAACACCGGAGTTATATACCTATTCTATCTCATAGGGTCCTTCCCAACGGGACCTGAGCTTCCCTAGAAACAACTTTAAACGGGAATTAAATAGGAGGACCTTGTCCCCAACAGTGAAAGTTCGTTTTAGTATCTTACGATCGTGCCACATTTTAACCTTCTCCTTGAACAATCTGGCACTCTCGTAAGCACTATTACGAAGCTCTCCTAAAGCATGTATATCTAGGAATCTTTTCTCTCCAACCTCCTAAAGATTGAAATTAATACTCTTGATAGCCCAAAAGCCTTATGCTCTAGCTCTAGAGGCAAATGACAAGCCTTACCATACACCATCTTGTATGGTGACATCCCCATGGAATTCTTGTAGGCGGTACGGTATGCCCAAAGTGTTTCATTTAATTTACCCGCCCAGTCTTTCCTGGATTTCTGCACCATCTTCTGCAATATAGTTTTTATCTCCCGGTTGGAGAGTTCCACTTGACCACTGGTTTGTGGATGATATGGGGAAGCTACTCGGTGAGTTACCTCATATTTACGGAGTATCCTTCCAAAAATTCCCTGTATAAAATGAGATCCACCATCATTGATAAGAATTTTAGGAACTCCAAACCTGGGCAAGATGATATCCTTTATCATCTTCAACGAAGTGGTCGCATTTGCGTGTTTAGCCTGTAAGGCTTCAACCCACTTGGTAACATAATCTACAACTACAAGAATATGAGTGTAGCCATTCGAAACAGGAAAAAGTCCCAAATAGTCTAATCCCCAAACATCAAAGGGTTCATAGACTAGACTATTCATCGGCATTGCTTACCTTCTTCTTATGTTACCTGTGTGTTGACAAGCATCACAATTTTTGACAAACTTGTGGGCGTCTATGAAAAGAGTGGGCCAATATAATCCGAATTGAAGCACCTTGGCAGCGGTCCTGTCACCAGCATGATGTCCTGCATAAGGGCTATTGTGGGAGCTTTCAAGTATAACATTCATTTCATGCTCTGGAACACAACGCCTTATCATGTCATCTGGTCCATGCCGATAAAGAAAGGGACCATCCCAGAAATAATACTTCAGCTCATTGAAGAACTTTTTTCTCTAATGATAACTCATATCAGGTGGCATGTACTTTCCTACAAGAAAGTTAGCATAATCGGCAAACCAAGGTTCTATTTTTTTAATCATAGCCAAACTCTCACCTGGGAAGGATTCATTTATAGGGACAGGATCACATGGTATCCTCTCCATGCGCGACAGATGATCCGCCACTGGATTATCCCCCCCCCCTTGCGGTCTACTATCTGCAAGTCAAATTCTTGAAGTAACAATATCCATCGAATCAGTCGGGGCTTAGCGTCCTTCTTTGCAAGAAGGTATCGTAAGGCACGATGATCCATATGGCACGACCATCCATATGAACTATCACTTTCGAATTAATAATGTAAGGACGGAATTTATCACAGGCAAAGACAATAGCAAGCAATTCTTTTTCAGTAGTGGCTAGATGTATTTGCTCCTCATCCAAACTCTGGCTAGCATAAAAGACAACATTGAGCTTTTTATCATCTTGCTGACCTAGGATGGCTCCTGCAGCGTAATTTCTAGCATCACACATAATCTCAAAGGGTTCATCCCATTTTGGAGGTTGAATGATAGGAGCGATGATTAAAGCTTCCCTCAAGTTTTCATATGCCTGCACGCAAATCTTGTCAAAAGAATATGGAACATCTTTGTGCAAGAGGTCAGTCAAAGGTTTTGATATCTTGGAGAAATCTTTGATAAACCCTCTAGAAAAACTAGCATGTCCCATAAAAGTTTACATACCTTTTATGTCTTGAGGGTAAGGTAAATTTTCTATCACCTCAATTCTTTCTTGATCTATCTTTATGCTTTTTCCTCAGATTCGGTGTCCCAACACTACCCCTTCTATGACCATGAAGTGGCTCTTCTCCCAATTTAGCACAAAACCTATTTCTTCACATCTCTGCAAAACTTTTGTAAGATTATAGAGACAATTGTCAAAGGATGTTCCATGGACAGAAAAATTGTCCATGAACACTTCAACAAATTTTTCAATAAAATCTGGGAAAATTTTAGAAATGCATTTCTGAAATGAAGCTGGTCCATTACTCATATACCAAATGGCATCCCGCGATACGCTATATACCATACGAGCAGGTGAAGGTAGTCTTTTCTTGGTCTTCAGGTTGGATAGGTATTTGTGAAAACCCAGAGTATCCATCAAGATAGCAAAAATAAGAGCTATTGGCCAACCTTTCCAATATTTCATTTATGAACGGCAGCAGGTAACGATCCTTCTTAGTTCACTTGTTTAGTTTCCTGAAATCAATGCACATTCCATATCCAATAACAGCCCTTGTAGGGACTAGGTCATTATTATCATTAGTTACTAACAATACTCCTCCTTTCTTAGGAATGCAATGGACCGGACTTACCCACTTACTGTCGGATATTGGGTAAATTGCCTCTGTGTCGCGGATACGTATTACCTCTCTTATTATGACATTTTTGGAGGCTGGGTGAAGCCTCCGCTGGCTTTCAATTACGAGTTTAGCTCCTTCTTCAATAGGGATAGCATGAGAATAAATGGATGGGTGTATCCCTTTCACATCCTTCATCGAGTAGCCTAAAGCCTTACGATGCTTTCTTAGCACCATCAATAATTTATCATTTTCTTTTCCTGAAAGGTCAGCATTAATGATAACAGGGACCCTTTTTGTATTATCCAAAAATTCATACCTCAGCCCCTTGGGTAAGGGTTTTAAATTAGGAGGAGGTAGTTCCTCACCTCCTTTCCTTTCAAGTACCTCATAGTCTTTATTAAGATGCGGGCTAACCAGTGGAGTAGCGTCCATTATCATTTCAATTTATTCTTTATCCGCATCCTCAAATAAGGATTCAGGCCTTACCAATACCCGCTCAACCTCATCTTCTGGTGTTTGAAGATGGATTTCAGCCAATTAATTCAATTTTTGTTCTTCCTTGTCCAAAGCCTCTTCTTCATAGGGCTTGCTTAGTGCAGAAGAGAATGGGAATCTGATCGTCTCACTCCCCGTTTCATAGAGATAGATTTTTTTCTTGATGTATGCTCCTACAACATTCAGAAAAGAAGTTCCAAAAACAATAGGACAATTTTTATCTTCTGAAATCATTAGTACATAAATATCAATAGGATGAATGAGTGAGCCTATTATAATGTTGACATATTTAATAATACCGCAAGGCTTCCTATCTGTTTCATCTGCAAGCTTAATAACAACATCAGTAGGCTCCAGAGTACACGGAGAAATTTCATTATAGATTTTCGCGTAGAGGCTGTAGGGAATAATATTAACTGGGGAACCAGGGTCACACAACCCAAAATAGGACTTGCATCCGAAGGATCATGATAAAAAAATTACCTGTATTCTTACCTCCGGTACACCCATTAAGATAAGAAGTTGTGTCTTTGTCTAGGCAGACTTCTTTGTTCACAACCGATATATGTGTGCCAAGTTCTTTTACTATATCAACATAAGATGGTGCCCCGCATCGCTCCAACTTCTTCTTCTTCCCTTTCATCGAGGGCGCTCCCTCAAGCTTCTTGTTATCTGGCTTTTGATAAGGTTCTTTTCGTCGCTCGATTGGAGTAGTTTTCTTCGTTATAGCTTCAACCATGCAAATGTCCTTGGACTCCCTGCTGTGTTTCAAGTACTTTTTCTCTAGTATACCCAAGAACTTAGAAAAATCTTTCAAAACATGCAACATGGGGTGAGTTCCAATATTTAATTCAGGAGGTAAATCTTTTATTTTGAGGTTCTAAAGAAAGACTTTATGTTATCATAAATAGGATCAACCTTGCTCCTTTCCTTTGAGCAAAGGTACCAATTCTCATCATTATACCTAATCTTGTCAATTAAGCTCCAAGCCTCTGATATTTCAGTCCCTAAAAAGGAACCTCTAGAAGCAAGATCTAAAGCATGTTTGCTTTGTGAATCAAGTCCACCATAAAAGAAATTAACAATTAAGTAATTAGGATAATAGTCTTCAGGACATGAAGAGAGTATTTCATGATACCTTACATATGCATCGACCAGTCTGTCTCCTTCTCTTTGTCCAAAGCTGCTGATTTTTCTTCCCAGTGTATATAACCTTCCTTGAGGGTTATAATATGAGGAAGTCTTTCACCAATTCTGGCCAGTTCCTTGAGATATTCACCGGTTGGCGTTCTAACCATTCACGAGCTCTTCCATCTAATGAATAAGGAAAGATTTTTGCTTTTATTTCTTCATTGGTTATGTCCTACAACTGAAAATTTTCACATGCACAGTTACATTCTTTAATATGCTTATACGGACATTCAGCTGCATAACCTCGGAATATATTTTCTTTAACCATAGTAATCACCGAGGATTTATCTCATATATTTTGCCAGGTAGGTCGGGACCAACTGATATAAAATTCTCTCCCAGAGGTGGTCCAGCAACATATTCCACTCCCACCTGACAAATTTGCTCTTGAAGGACCATGGCTGCTTTCTATCTGCAAAAATTGTTAGGACACAAAATAATTCAAAACTTAAGACAAAGCCCAAAAGTGCTCAGCTCCCCGGCAATGGCGCTAGAAAAAGCTTGATGTCCTGCAAGTGCACAGGGTTTAGTTATAGCCTTTCTGAAGTAAGAGTATCGATCCCATAGGGAGCACAGGAATCAGACTTTTGCCTCATGTAGAGAACTATGTATTTTTCTGCCTGCAAACAATTCTAGACTTAAAGCAGAGTGAGGGCGGATAAAAAGGATTGTTGAGTAGTATTTGTAACTCATAAGTAAATAACATAAAAAGTAAATGAAGTGCAAGAATTGTGGTGACTAGTGAAACAACATGATAAAAAGGGCGCTCTCAGGGAGTCCGGAATCCCCATTGGTATGTTTCTAACACACATATGCATAAACATAGTATATACCAGATACTTGAGCCGCTGTTGATGATTATGCTTGGTGGAGCCGGGTATAGTACATGTTCTACTCATGGTAGACTTCGTGCCACGCACACCACCATCATAGTCTCCTCTAGATGGTTACAACTCATGATAATCAAGGGTTTCCCCATGGACGCGACCTCTAAGGATTCTCCGTTATTCCTCGGTTAATTGCAAAGGCTAGGAGCGATAGGCTTTTACTGTCACCTCGAATTACATCCGCGTCCTAAACCTTAACAACGACAGTGATATACTTCATGGCCATAAGGCACAAATGCCGAGTGGGGCCCCTTCACAACATTCACGAAGTTATTAAACTAAGCATTCAATAGAGGATCTCATATCCACATTAAACATTTCAGATCCTACACATACGAAGGTTCATCCATATCCCCGAGAACTTGGGGTCAACTCACACATGAGGGCAACAAACATCATGACTATGGTAAGGGAATACATGGGTGAGAGATTCAAATGATACACCGAAGGATCCACTAGGGTTCTTGGTGTTGCAGATGATAAGGATGTGGATGATGATGGTGATGATGTAGTGGATGACGATGATGGTGGCGATGACGTTGTCCTCTTTCGCGGTGAGAAGGATCCCCTCCTTCTACTTGCCAATCCCTCCTCTAGATGAACTCTGGAGGCTAGGGTTTTGCCTTGTGGATGAGTTTATGGTGTCTTTGAGCGTCTTATTCATGATCCGATTAGACAGGGTGAAAAATACTTGATCCAGCGGCGATGTGCCATACGACCGCTCATATGGGTGCTTGCGGTCATATGGAACGTCATCTTTCATGCTGAAAGCGCGACGACGTCCAGTACTTTGGCCTCTTTGCTTGATTCTTTTATGGAAAGTGATCATCACCTTAAATACGTGATTCCACCATCATTTCTGAGGATTTTCTCCATTAAATGATAATTGGTCCAAAAGACGTTACCTGAGGGATTATCAACAAAAAGAAGTGCGGGAACACGGTAAAATTCCACAAAGCCTACTATGTAGGCACAAAATACTTAGTAAAAACATGGAATAAATTGGACTCATCAGTTACGCATGTCATGCAGTTGGTATGTGGTGGTCGCACAGCCGTCAACATTAATGGCGAGGTCGTCCCGTTCCCCCTCCCCCCACCTTCTGTAGGGTTAGGCGGGGTGATCCCTTCTCACTGTTCCTGTTTAACATGGTGGTGGATGCTCTAACGGCCATCCTTGATCGCGCCAAGGCTGCGGGCCACATCCACAGGATTGTCCCGCACTTAGTGGCGCGGGGAGGGGTTTTCCTCCTCCAATATGCCGATGACACGATCAACATGGTGGAGGGTTCCGACATGGATTTGTCCAACCTCAAATTCCTCCTCCTTTGCTTCCAGCAAATGTCAGGGCTGATGATCAACTTCGACAAGAGCGAAGTCATGGTGCTAGGTTATACGGAGGAGGAGCGTTAGCTGATTGCTGACAGGCTCAATTATACTCTGGAGGCTTTCCCAACTACCTATCTAGGAATCCCCATTAGTTACTCATGCCTTACGATGGCGGATCTTCGACCATTAGTGTCCAAGATCCAGCATCGGGTAGAGCTATGGCAGGGCCAATGGCTCTCCAAGGCGGCAAGGACGATTTTGATCAACTCATCTTTGTCAAGTCTGCTCATGTTCATCATGAGTTTCTAGCCTTTACGAAACCCTTCACCATGAGATAGCCAAGTATCTGTCTCGCTTCTTCTAGGCGGGCGAAGAGAATAAATAGAAGTACCACATGGTTCGGTGGCCAGACTTCTGCCGCCCCAAGGACCAGGGAGGCCTCTGGATCATGTCCTCCAAGAGCATAAATATTGCTCTCCTTTCCAAATGGTTGTGGCATATTGTGAACAGTGAGGGAGGGCTTTGACTTGACGTCATCAAGGCGAAATACTTACGCAGCCAACCTCTCGCGTTCTACCAAAGATCCAGTGGATCCTAGTTCTGGCAATCCGTCACTCCGCTATTTCCAGTCCTGCACATCGGCTCCTCGATCTCCATGGGCACGGGATGGGCAACCATATTTTGGCTCTACCGGTGGGTGTCCGATCAGCCTTTGGCGTCCAAATTCCCGGAGCTCATCACCATTTGTGTCACCCCTCACATCTCCGTTGAGGCTGCCCTTATTGACTTAGGGAGCCTCGCATTTCGGCGTTCTTTCGGGCCCATGGAGCTAGCTGCATGGGAAGCTCCACTAACTTGCGTTGCTCTGCACTCCCCGAGCCTTGCCCCAGATCAGATTAGTTCGCATCTGGAGCAAAGTGGGCGCTTCTCCAACCAGTCCCTATACCGGGCCATCGAGCCTGTGTCGGGCCTGGAGCCCTTGTCACTAATCTAGTCGATTCGGATACAGCTCAAGATCAGAATCTTCCTCTGGCAATGGATTCTTGGTAGAGTGTCGTCCGGGGTTGAGGTCCTCAAGCGCAATGGCCCTGGAGACGGCATATGTCCCTTGTGTGATGTTGAGGAAGGGTCCAACCACATATTCTTCACGCGCGTGTCGGCGCAGTTCCTATGGGCTTGCTTCCGGGAAGTTTTGAGAGGCGGATGGTGCCACTCCAATTTCCCGGACCTCTTCCAAGAACTACAGGATAGCCCCGCCGGCGCCCGCCGCATTAGGTGGCTGGGCGTTGGGGCCCTTGTCTAGACCGTTTGGACAATCCGCAACAAGCTTGTGATTGAACATGCTCCGTTGCGCCAATCTTCTGACGCTTTATAAAAATGGTGTGGTTTGTTGCAGTTGTCGAAGCAGCTTAGCCGTGCTTCGGACCGCGCCGACATCGACTCGCTTGTGTCTAGACTTCGCTCATTGGCGCTTCGCTTGGTGCCTCCTCCACCCCCGCCACCGTCGTGGCCTGACTAGGCACCCTCCTCTTCACGTGAGGGACAGGAAACACCGGTCATGTTGCTGTTTTAGATTTCTTTGTTTGGGCTTGTTGAGTTGTGCCCTCAGCATGACCTTGTGCACCTTGTGTCCGTGATGCCTACTCTATTTTCCTGTTGGAACTATGTGTGTGTATTGTGGTAACTTGGCAGTTGCTTTATTCATAAAGCAGAGCGTAAAGCTTTTTCCAGTATTTAGTACAAAGTTGGGCTAAATCAGCAACAATTAATATAGATTTGTACTAAATCAACAATAATTAATATAGATTTGTACCAAACATAGAACATTTCGTAGTATCTAGTAATGAGGAATATAACAAAGAAGCAAACGGCTTGGCTAATTACTTCTTACTAAGTATAGATCATTGGCTTGGACATATATATATTTGAACTACCTAGCAAGCCAAAAGTAGTCGAGAGAGAGATATATACTCGTGTTGTGTGGTGAAGTTTATGATGACGGGGAGAAAGGTGGTGGTCTTTGCGATGATTATCCTTGGATGTATCGCCGTTCTTACCCAATGTAAGTGCACTATCAACAATTTAAGTAACTCTAATCATAAACTTCGGTTGTTTCAAATTAATTTAATGTCAAAAAATAAGAGAACAAGTTAACCTAAGCTCCTAAATTTGTGTATGCAGCTCAAGATACCGACCAGATGGATGGCAAAAAGTGGGAATCTTGCCCATGCCTTCCAAGTGATCCACCCTGCCAAAATAATTTATGCTATTGTTGTACCGACTTAGGGGGTGACCCTTGCTTCGAAACCTATCTCAAATGCAAAGACGGTTGCGGTTGCCATCGTCCCCCAAATCCGATATCCGCTCATTTTTTCAATTGTCGTGAGCCAGTGTTCTATATCAACTTCGATGCAAAATAAAAGTTACCAAGAGACTTGAATAAATAGTTTTGATATAACAATCTTGTGTGGTCTTTTATTATTGTGTTTTATTTTAATTTGTTATCAGTTTTGTCAAATCATACCCCCTAACATAAATATTTGTATTAAAATTGTAGAAAACAAATAAATATACATACACACGCCAGAATATATGTATAGGATACTGTGGGATAACTCTCCAAGCAAAAAAAGGAATGAAATCTTGCAGAGCAAGGAAAAACATGTGGGAGGGGGTATTCTATTGTTAGGGTTGGAGTTTATTGGTGAGGGTGACGAAGCGCTAGTCAAGGGGAGACTTGTGTGAGATCTCACATTAGGTGAGATCAATGAGATCGATTTTTTGAAAAAAAAATACATGTTTAAATATTTTCAAATTTCGTATAGACACACATCAATGTTTGATGTACAAGGTCAAAAAAATTCAGCCCCAAATTCGACTTATATTAAGAGAAACAAAAAAGATAAAATCAGATGTGAATAGTGCCAAAGTACTATTCATCCAAAGCTGTCAGTATTCACATTCAAAATTTTCTTTTTGAATCTCTAAATGTACATCGAGTTTTGACCTAACTTTTTTTGGAGTTGTAGACATACCCCACATGGATATTGTCAAATAATTTCAGTTTTCTTTTTGAAATGTGTAAATATGAATTTTTGAGGTTGATCTCACGATCTTACCTGATACTAGATCATTGATGGCGCGCATTGCCGCGCCCATCTATTTTACACAATATTGATTCACAAATATATAAAGATAATAATAGTTAAAATGAAGACATAAACTGGCTCATAGAAGTGCGTTGTGGTGTATATGGAGGTTTAAAGGAGGATTGGTCTCATAGAAACTTTCTCGTCAATCACATTAGAAATAAATTAGGGAAGCAAAGCAGAAAAAAGGATTGCCCTGGAGCTATCTTTAGACATCATAGGTTCATATGTTCTCTAGTCCATGATAAAAATCTGTTTAAATATTAGGTAAGTGAGCTTGTACAGTATATGTTCTCAAATCTATTGGCTACGCTTGTACGTACATGGGATGTGTACAGCGTACCACAATGCTATTAGGGTTGGGGTTATATGATATTTATATGTGGTGATTCTGATCAGTGGCCTAATTGGGTATTTGGCCTTGTCCATTGGACCAAATTTATCAGATAATCCTATTTGATAACACCGGATAATCCGCAAAAAATACCGGATAATCCACATCTGCCGGATATTATCGATACCATATCCGCTACCATATTCGTCGGATATCCGCCGGATATTTAGGGTTGGGGTTATATCTCATCATTGGTCGTCCTGATCATGAATAAAGAGAATATAACATCCAAGCTGGAACATCCAAATAATCTCATGACAAAAGGACCCTTGTCAACTTACACACATTACAGCCGACTTTAGCGAGTTCTTTATAAAGAATGTAGTTTAGAAGATTTCTTGGTCCATGTTGTAGTCCATAAGATGCCTTCAAGATTTGCAACTCTATCAAAAATCCTCTCAGGCCTCCTCTTTTATCTACTACCATATGAATCAGATTACTAATTTATCATTTTCCAAGATAGACTCTTTATCATGAAACAGAACTATACAAAAAGATACATAATGAGGTAAAATCCAACTTTCAAGAAGAGGAAAAGCTGGAATTTATCTTTGTAGTTCCATATGTTAGCTAGCCTGCTTAGGGGATTCTTATTCTGAAATTTTCTTAGTGACTATTTAAATAACTACTCATATCATGGACCAATCAAATATTTTTAGGGAAAATTTTGTTTTTGCCACTCTAAATTTTGCTAATTTTGCTTATGCCACTCTAAAATTTGACATTTCACTTTTGTCACTCTAGCTTTTGACAATGTATCACAAATGCCATTTTGTGGCAAAAGCAAAAATATTAATTTCACTTTTGTCACTATTAGCTTTTGACAATGTATCACAATTGTCACTCTAATTTTTTTGCTTTTGCCACGGAATGTCAATTGTGATACATTGTCAAAACCTAAGAGTGGCAAAAGTGAAATGTCAAATTTGAGAGTGTCATAAGTAAAATTGGCAAAATCTAGAGTGGTAGAAACAAAAAAATCCCATATTTTTACACCATCGGCGATGGTCACTGACTTTTTCGATCAGCTAGCTGGCAGCAGTATGTTAGAATGTATCTCCTCCTGGATTGGCACCCACCAAACATTAATACATCTAACATATTGCTTCAGACAACGCCAATGAGTGAAACACTATGAATTGATGTAATCTGTTTGGCTGATACAACTTACCATAACGCATTAGATGACATCATCAAATAGATAGGTTCAAACTTGGCATCGTGGCAGGAAAGAATCATACATTCACTATAAAAAATATAGGAGAATACCGTTGCTCACTCCGACGCCTTGATGAATCTGAAGTTCACAACACTATCAAGCCCATAACTAAGCATTTCTAACTATTTTTATAATAAGAAGCAATAAGCAAAGTCGTGGAAATAAATTAGGAAAACAACTAATGGAGTTGAGTAGGGGAATACAGATAAAGGAGAGGAATGTGACCTAATGCATGCGATCTCACATCGTATGCACCCGATGAGCTAGATATGTACTTGTGCATTGCACACACAAACGCTCGCGTGACACATGAAGTGTGAGCACCTTGTGTCCATGCCTCACGCATGTTTGTTCCTACCGAACTCTCACACTATGCGTGGATCTAATTTGTGGGTGTGCATGCGTGTAGGTACAGCGAAACGCTGAGGACAAGACCGTCGTGATCACAACCTATGAAGGAAATCACAACCACCAACAACCACCGCCGGCGATCACCATGGCCAAACCACATCCGTTCTAGTGGCCATGCTCCTACCTGGCCTGCCGGCAGCTGCTACGGTGGAGCCCTCCTGGGCCACGTTATCACACCTGTCAACACGAAAATGTTGGGCAGAACCATGGCTCGGCCGAACCCATGCTCGGTGCCACACATCTTAGGGCTGCCTTTTTTGGGATATGTGCATGGCTGGTGTGGTAAATCATGGCGGGAACGACTAACGCACGTGACAGAAACTACTATGCACTAATAAACCTACAGAATGCTAACAACATAGGAAATAAAATATTGGACCTGCCTCGAAAGAGAGGAAAGTTGTCTCCATGCAGCCGCACTGTTCACAATTGTTTACTGCACGTCAGTTCTGCCCGAGGACATGTATGCCATCACAAAATTCAGTTTTTCTTTGTTTTTCAAAAAATCATGAAAAAATTCACACATGTAGTAATCTGAACTATGCAAGAAAATGAAGTTTGGCTGCGTTTCTACACATTTGCGTGACTGTTTGCCCCCATGCCAAAATGTTGTGTAGTTATATGGTCAGTCTAAGTGTTTTTTGTCGCATGTGAGTACAGTTTGCTATATTTAATTGAAAACTGATGTATTATCACTTTATGAACAATAGTCATTTCTTTTTTCTTCTTTTATGAACAATAGTCATTCCTTAGTGCATGTAAAGTGTCGATCCCAAACCATATGAAACAATAATAATAGATAAAAAAAGTCAGATTGCTTTAGGTGTTGCTACAGAAACATAGGGGCGTGTGCCAGCCCTTTCCTGTTAAAAAAAGGCAAGCCTACGCAGGCCTAGAGTAAGTTGCCAAGAAACGGATTAAGCTAATCAAAGAAATTTGAATGCTAACCAGGACCAAATCCACATGGAGACCAGTACTAGATCTAACGGCATTGACCATAGGTTCGGCTGAACCATGGTCCTAAATATCACCTCTCCACGTCAACATTGACGATAAAATGGTTTGAATTTACAACATATGGTTAGAATTTACAACATATATAGAGGTCTGGACATGAACGGTAAATTCCCATGGAGCAAGATATATATCTGTTAGTAACAGAAAAGATGATTATTTGTTAGTATTGGAAAGATTGTTGCGAGTCTTTATAGTCATGTACTTCCAATTGTTTTCAGAAAACAAATAGGTTTGCATTGCAGGAATTTAAAATATGAGCACATATAAAATTGTACGAAATAATTGATAGAACGATAGCACCAAATTCAGTTCTAAAAACCATAGTGCATTGGTGCAGCAACATAAAACTTATGGATGGCCTGAAATACTCCTAGAAGATATTTATGAGCAAGCCCGAACAAGCCATGGTTTTACTAATTAAATACTGGACCAATAGTGTATTTAAGTCTGTTTTAACAAGTTATGAAGCATGTCCCCTAGCATGGAAAAAATTCTCACATAAGAAGGAAGCATATCAAAATTATAAGATAAGATAGCCAGGGCAATGAAGGTGACCATTCAAGTAGACAGCTTTTAGCACAAGTTTCGGGAAATCTAGATACATGGCATGTAAGGTCTTATCACAACAAGGAAACATGATCAGGAGGGCACCGATCTTAATCATTGGACGAACTGGGCATTTATTTTGCAGCACCACATCTCGGGCAGCCCATACAAAGGTCATGTTAATCCTTAGACAAATTAAGGTGGAAATGCAAACATAGGGGATTAAGGAACAAAATCGAGCCTCAGAAGGGCGTCAAGCAGTAGTGGAGGAGCGGATATTCAATACCTTTGGATCTTGCCTGGTGGTGAGAGGAAGGGCACATAGCGGGCAAGAAAATCAATAGCATGTCACCCTATTTGAACCATCCCATGTACTTGCAAAGCACTGGAATATGGAAGCCCATGAGAATTGATGGCTTTGTGACCAACCTTCATTGAACAAACCTTCCCCAATTCCCCAATTCTCAAACTTTCACTGACAAATAAATATACCAGGGCCAACCTTCCCCAATTCCCAGAACAATTTTTGTTGAAGTGCTTTTGCCAAATTATTATTTGGGGAAGGAGAAAGCGTAAGGTCCAGAGCTTATGTACGCACGTGGACATGCGGCGAGATAAATGTTACACCTTAACAACCATTAATGGATTTGAGAAATGGAAGATTTACTGCTTGCATCAACCGCTGATGGATCAGCTTCGCATCCCATTTCCGCACTAGCCGGGGAGGCGCACATGGCCGCTTGGCTGCTTCACATCCCCTTTCCGCTCGACTGCTCACCAGCATCGGCTGGATCCCCTCCTTTCTCCGTGGCAGACGGATCACCCGCGTCAGCTCGATCGAGCGATTCGCACGTCTCACACAACGCTCGCGCCAGCTGGATCTTATCCCTGCGTTGGCTGATCTCTCTCTCTCTCTCTCTCTCTCTTTCTCTCTCTCGCTCTCGCCTTTGTCATTCTCTTTTTTTCTTGTTTTTTTAGACAATCTCTTTTTTTCTTGTAGAGAGCTTTTTTTTAGTGGCTTTTTTTTTGAGTGGCGCTTGTAGAGAGCTCGGTTAGTGATCCAGTGTACTCCGTCGTAGTTAGCTAAATGGGCTGGGGAGAAGGCCCAGTAAGCCACATATCTCAGATTTAGCTCCATGAGTAGCAATCCCTTAGAACAACTGGGCAACACAGGCCATGAAGGCGCATCTAACAACCAAAAATGACCCTGACGCGAGATCTGACGGCCGAAACGGCTGAGGACCTGCGCGCCTGGCGAAGGCTGAATCCCTCCGGAGTTGGCGTCGGATCGATCCATTCACACCGCACTTATCCTCTGTTCCCCTGGTCGCACGCATCCCCTCCCCTTCTTCATCGAGCGCTTTGGTCGACCAAAGAATCTTTTTTATGACCGCAGCGACGCTCTCCACTCGGTGAGATAAATGGGTTGCGCACCAGGCCCAGTTTACCAGAGGCCTTTGTTCGGCCTCTGGAGCAGCAGCCACAGGACAGCTGGGCCAGATTACACAGATTGCAAGACAGATCGCTTTGCACACAAAATCTAACGGCCAGGAACGACTGGATTGCGAAAACGAACGGCCTGGATGTCCATATTGGTTCCTACATATTCTACGAAGATCTTTATCGGTCAAACCTCGATGTCAAGGATTCAGCTAATCCCGTATGCAGTTCCCTTTGTCCATCGGTATGTTACTTGCCCGAGATTCGATCATCGGTATCTCCATACTTAGTTCAATATCGTTACCGGCAAGTCTCTTTACTCATTCCGTAATACAAGATCCCATGACTAACAGTCACATTGCTTGCAAGCTCATTGTGATGTTGTATTACCGAGTGGGACCTGAAATACCTCTTCGTCATACGGAGTGACAAATCCCAGTCTTGATCCATGCCAACTCAATGGACACCCTCGGAGATACCTGTAGAGCATCTTCATAGTCACCAAGTTACGTTGCGGCGTCTGATACACACAAGGTACTCCTCCGGTGTCAGTGAGTTGCATGATCTCATGGTCATAGGAACATATACTTGACATGCAGAAAATGATAGCAATAAACTTGATACGATCATATGCTATGCTTATAGTTTGGGTCTTGTCCATCACATCATTCTCCTAATGATGTGACCCCCTTATCAAATGACAACTCATGTCTATGACTAGGAAACCATGGCCATGTTTGACCAACGAGCTAGTCCGGTAGAGGCTTACTAGGGACATGTTGTTGTCTATGTATCCACACATATATTTGAGTTTCCAATCAATACAATTATAGCATGGATAATAAACGATTATCATGAACAAGGAAATATAATAATAACCACTTTATTATTGCCTCTAGGGCATATTTCCAATAGTCTCCCACTTGCACTAGAGTCAGTAATCTAGTATTATATGGTAATGAATCTAACACCCATAGAGTTCTGGTGTTGATCATGTTTTGCCCGTGGAAGAGGTTTAGTCAACGGATCTGAAACATTCAGATCCGTATGTACTTTGCAAATGTTTATGTCCTCCTCCATGATCGCATCATGGATGGAATTGAAGCGTCGCTTTATGTGTCTGGTCCTCTTGTGAAACCTTGGTTCCTTGGCTAGAGCAATGGCACCAGTGTTGTAACAGAACAGAGTCATTGGGTCCAGTGCACTGGGCACAACTCCAAGATCTGTCATGAACTGCTTCATCCAGACACCTTCCTTTGCTGCCTCCGAGGCAGCTATGTACTCCGCTTCGCATGTAGAATCAGCTACCACGATTTGCTTGGAACTGCACCAGCTTACTCATACGTCTCAACGTATCTATAATTTTTTATTGTTCCATGCTATTATATTATCCATCTTGGATGTTTTATATGCATTTATATGCTATTTTATATGATTTTTGGGACTAACATATTAATCTAGAGCCCAGTGCCCGTTTCTATTTTTTTCGTGTTTTTGAGTTTCACAGAAAAGGAATATCAAACGGAGTCCAAATGAGCTGAAAATTTATGGTGATTTTTTATGGACCAGAAGAAGCCCCCGAAGCAAAAGAGTTGGGCCAGAAGAGCCACGAGGCCTCCACAAGGGTGGAGGGCGCGCCCTACCCCCCTGGGGGCGCCCTCCGGTCTTGTGGGCTCCTCGTGGACCCCCCCTGACTTGTTCTCGACGCCAAAAATTCTTATAAATACAGAAACCCCCAGAAATAAACCTAGATCGGGAGTTCCGCCGCCGCAAGCCTCTGTAACCACCAAAAACCAATCGGGACCCTGTTCCAGCACCCTGCCGGAGGGGGAAACTATCACCGATGGCCATCTTCATCATCCCGGTGGTCTCCATGATGAGGAGAGAGTAGTTCACCCTCGGGGCTGAGGGTATGTACCAGTAGCTATGTGTTTGATCTCTCTCTCTCTATCGTGTTCTTGATTTGGCATGATCTTGATGTATCGCAAGCTTTGTTATTATAGTTGGATCATATGGTGTTTCTTCCCTCTCTATCTCTTGTTGTGATGAATTGAGTCTTGCTCTTTGAGGTTTCATTATGTTGGATTGAGTATTGGATTTGAGAACACTTGATGTATGTCTTGTGATGGGATATCTGTGGTGACAATGGGATGTTCTATTGATTCACTTGATGTATGTTTTGGCACTCAACTCGCGGATTCCCGAGGTGACATTGGGGTAATCTATGCATAGGGGTTGATGCACGTTTTCGTCCTACGTTCTCCGATAGAAACTTTGGAGTGATTCTTTGTTGCACGTTGAGGGATTGTTATGTGATCCAATTATGTTATCATTGTTGAGAGAATTTGTACTAGTGAAAGTATGAACCCTAGGCCTTGTTTTCAAGCATTGCAATACCGTTTTTGCTCACTTTTATTACTAGTTACCTTGCTGTTTTTATATTTTCAGATTACAAAAACCTATATCTACTATCCATATTACGCTTGTATCACCATCTCTTCGCCGAACTAGTGCACCTATACAATTTACCATTGTATTGGGTGTGTTGGGGACACAAGAGACTCTTTGTTATTTGGTTGCAGGGTTGTTTGAGAGAGACCATCTTCATCCTACGCCTCCCATGGATTGATAAACCTTAGGTCATCCACTTGAGGGAAATTTGCTATTGTCCTACAAAACTCTGCGCTTGGAGCCCCAACACGAGTCTACAAGAAGAAGGTTGCGTAGTAGAGATCAAGCTCTTTTCTGGCGCCGTTGCCGGGGAGTTTAGTGCTTGAAGGTATATCTTTAGATCTTGCAATTGAATCTTTTAGTTTCTTGTTTTATCACTAGTTTAGTTTATAAAAGAAAACTACAAAAAAATGGAATTGAGGTTGCCTCATATGCTTCATCTTTTTAATGTCTTCCGTGAAAATGATGGAAAGAAAAATTGTGTTCAAGTGTTAGAAGAAGAAGTCTATAAAATGTTTGGCACTAAATTTTTGAATGATGAGCATGATTGCAATGTTGTTAGTATGAATTCTTTGAATATCCATGATGCTAATGATATGCAAAGCCATAAGCTTGGGGTTGCTATGTTTGATGAAGATGATATTTTTTGTCCCCCGAGTTATGTTGAGCAAATTTATTATGATGAAAGCATGCCTCCTATTTATGATGATTATATTGATGAAAGTAGGTTTGGAAGAGTGTCAACTCTAGGAAATAATGATCCCACTATTTTGGAGGGTGTTGAATCTTTTTACAATATTGATGAAAGTGGATTTGGAGAGGTCATGACTTTATTTAGTGATTAATCCACTATTTTGGAAGAGGTTCCAATTGATTATGAGAACAAAGTTGCTATCTATGATGATTATTGTGATGACATGTATGCTATAAAGAATAATGATAACCATGAAACTTGTCATCATGATTTTAATTTTCAATTGGATTATGCCTCACATGATAGTTATTTTGTTGAGTTTACTCCCACTATTCCGAATGAGAAGAATTTTGCTTATGTGGAGAGTAATAAAATTTCTATGCTTGTGGATCATGAAAAGAATGCTTTAAGTGATAGTTATATTGTTTAATTCATTCATGATGCTACTGAAAATTATTATGAGGGAGGAATATATGCTTGTAGGAATTGCAATAATATCAAGTTTCCTCTCTATGTGTTGAAAGTTTTGAAGTTATGCTTGTTTTGCCTTCCTATGCTAGTTGATGCTTGTTCCCATAATTTGTTTGATCACAAAATCCCTATGCATAGGAAGTGGGTTAGACTTAGATGTGCTAGTCATATGCTTCATGATGCTCCCGTTATGTTTCAATTCTTATCTTTTATGTGAGCATCATTGAAATCATCATGCCTAGCTAAAAAGGCATTAAAGAAAAGCACTTGTTGGGAGACAACCCAATATTTACCCCTACTATTTTGTGTGTTCACATGATTAAGCTACTGTAGTAATCATGTTTTATAGCCTTTGTTTCAATAAAGTGCCAAGTAAAGCCTTTGGGATAGTGTGGTTGATAGTTGACTTGATTCTGTGCAAAAAAAGAAACTTTTGCGTCCAGTACAGAAATTCCTATCTTTTACTGGAACATGGAAAACTTCTGAATTTTTTACAGTAGATTGGTATACAAATTGTTTACGTTGTCCTAATTTTTCAGAATATTTGGAGTTACATAAGTATGACCTTAGTTCAGATCTTTACAGACTGTCCTGTTTAGACAGATTGCTATTATGTTTGCATTGTTTGCATATGTTTACTTGTTTAATGATTCTATTTGAGGATAGGAGTATTGAATATGCAGAGGCATTTATTATGCAATGTCAAATAATAATTTTAGTGATTTGCTACAGTAGAGAATGATAAGGTTTTGCATTTGATTTATACTAACTTTTCTCACAAGTTCTTGTTGAGTTTTGTGTGGATGAAGTTTTTAAGATTTAGGGAAACCATCATATAAAAGGAATTAAGGAGACACAAAAGCTCAAGCTTGGGGATGCCCAAGGCATCCCAATATAATATTTCAAGAAGTCTCAAGCATCTAAGCTTGGGGATGCCCCGGTAGGCATCCCACCTTTCTTCATCAAGAATTATCGGTTAGTATCGGTTGAGCCTAAGTTTTTTTGCTTCTTCACATGATGTGTGCTATTTTTAGAATGTCATTTTATTTTGTTTTGCTTGCTGTTTGAATAAAGTACTTAAGATGGGCATCCCACCTTTCTTCATCAAGAATTATCGGTTAGTATCGGTTGAGCCTAAGTTTTTTTTGCTTCTTCACACGATGTGTGCTATTTTTAGAATGTCATTTTATTTTGTTTTGCTTGCTGTTTGAATAAAGTACTTAAGATCTAAATTTTCTTTATGAGAGAGAGTCTTCACATAGCTACTTAATTATTTGACTACTCATTGATCTTCACTTATATCTTTTTGGAATAATTTGTCATTTACTCTCGTGCTTCACTTATATCCTATGAGTAAATGGTTGAATGGATTGAATATCATAAATCTGAAAGTATATATGCTTCATATGCTTATACCATGGGGAGTAATGACTTCACATATAAGAAGTAGAGGTGGTAAATTTATTGAAAGTTAGCAAACATAGTATTGGTCACTTGAACAATTCATGAAAGAATATTGAAGGAAGAGAGATTTCACATATAAATATACTATCTTGGACATCTTCTATGATTGTGAGCCCCATTAATTATTTTCAAACTTGATCAAATTAGTTGAAGTTGGATAAGGAAGACAACATAATGAGTTATGCTTGGGTATATTTGTATATAAGTTATATTGTTATGGATCCTCCAACATGTGGTGCTTGCTATTTAGAATCTTTTGCTAGCCAAAATTTCGGTACTAAGCGGGATTACTGCTTGTGCATCCAAAATCCTTGAACCAAGTTTCTTCCATGAGTGTCCACCATATCTACTTATATGCGGTATTTACCTGCCGTTCCAAGTAAATTTTCATGTGCCAAACTCTAAACCTTCAAATAATAATCTGTTTTGTATGCCTGAATCGCTCATGTAGCGACTAGGGGCTGTCAGAATCTTCCATGCTAGGTGGGTTATTCTCATGATGAGTGTTTATTCACTTATCATTCACAAGAGAGTGGCTGGTAATTGGGATGCCCAGTCCTATGATCAAAAGGTCAAAAACAAAATCACAAATAATTAAACAAAACTCCCCCAGGACTGTTGTTGGTATGGACGGTACCCGTTGTTTCGGATCAGCCGTGGAGTGTGATTGTTGGTGGAGGGGGAGTAAAAACTTTACCTTTCTGTTTGGGAACCGCCTATAATGTATCTAGTATGGAAGATATTGGGAACTCTTGGTTGTTATGTTGACAATGAAAGCATACCTCTCAAAATTATTTTCATCTCTGTTTTAAAAGCTTCGAGCTCTGGCACCTCTGCAAATCCCTGCTTCCCTCTGCGAAGGGCCTATCTTTTACTTTTATGCAAGAGCCAGTAGTATTCCTTCTCATTCCAACCTACTCTTTAGTTGGCAAGCATCATGTGGTGGGGAAAGATCTAAGCATATATGGCCATTCAAATATATTTGATCATGAATTATTATTGTTGACACTTATCTATATGATAAATAAGTTGGGAGGCAAAACATTAAGCCCCTATCTTTCTCTGTGTTCAATGGATGCTATTTGTTCTAAAAATATGCTTTGAGTGGTAGCAATCATGGAAGACTATATGATAGTTGAGTATGTGGGATTTGCTAAATAAAAACTCTTACATAGACCCTTCCTGGAAATAAGATGAATTGCAATTGTTTGATGACTGAGAACCTAGTTTGTTAGTTTTCAAGAAAGTTTATGATCTATGCTTTAACATGTGAATAGCTTGCTACTTGATCATGAGAAGTTTTATGAGATGAGCTACTGTTTATGATTTATAATGGTGCTAGAAAAAGTGATTGAAATTATCATTGATCAAACTTATGCACTTGCTAGCATTCCACATCAAAAATTCTGTTTTTATCATTTACCTACTCAAGGACGAGCAGGAATTAAGCTTGGGATGCTTGATACGTCTCTAACGTATCTATAATTTTTTATTGTTCCATGCTATTATATTATCCATCTTGGATGTTTTATATGCATTTATATGCTATTTTATATAATTTTTGGGACTAACCTATTAATCTAGAGCCCAGTGCCAGTTTCTGTTTTTTCCTTGTTTTTGAGTTTCGCAGAAAAGGAATATCAAACGGAGTCCAAATGAGCTGAAAATTTACGGTGATTTTTTATGGACCAGAAGAAGCCCCCGAAGCAAAAGAGTTGGGCCAGAAGAGCCACGAGGCCTCCACAAGGGTGGAGGGCGCGCCCTACCCCCCTGGGGGCGCCCTCCGGCCTTGTGGGCTCCTCGTGGACCCCCCTGACTTGTTCTCGATGCCAAAAATTCCTATAAATACAGAAACCCCCAGAAATAAACCTAGATCGGGAGTTCCGCCGCCGCAAGCCTCTGTAACCACCAAAAACCAATTGGGACCCTGTTCTGGCACCCTGCCGGAGGGGGCAACCATCACCGATGGCCATCTTCATCATCCCGGTGGTCTCCATGACGAGGAGGGAGTAGTTCACCCTCGGGGCTGAGGGTATGTACCAGTAGCTATGTGTTTGATCTCTCTCTCTCTCTCTCGTGTTCTTGATTTGGCACGATCTTGATGTATCACGAGCTTTGTTATTATAGTCGGATCATATGGTGTTTCTTCCCTCTCTATCTCTTGTTGTGATGAATTGAGTCTTGCTCTTTGAGGTTTCATTATGTTGGATTGAGTATTGGATTTGAGAACACTTGATGTATGTCTTGCGATGGGATATCTGTGGTGACAATGGGATGTTCTATTGATTTACTTGATGTATGTTTTGGCACTCAACTCGTGGATTCCCGAGGTGACATTGGGGTAATCTATGCATAGGGGTTGATGCACGTTTTCGTCCTACGTTCTCCGATAGAAACTTTGGAGTGATTCTTTGTTGCACGTTGAGGGATTGTTATGTGATCCAATTATGTTATCATTGTTGAGAGAATTTGCACTAGTGAAAGTATGAACCCTAGGCCTTGTTTTCAAGCATTGCAATACCGTTTTTGCTCACTTTTGTTACTAGTTACCTTGCTGTTTTTATATTTTCAGATTACAAAAACCTATATCTACCATCCATATTACGCTTGGATCACCATCTCTTCGCCGAACTAGTGCACCTATACAATTTACCATTGTATTGGGTGTGTTGGGGACACAAGAGACTCTTTGTTATTTGGTTGCAGGGTTGTTTGAGAGAGACCATCTTCATCCTACGCCTCCCACGTATTGGTAAACCTTAGGTCATCCACTTGAGGGAAATTTGCTACTGTCCGACAAAACTCTGCGCTTGGAGGCCCAACACGAGTCTACAAGAAGAAGGTTGCGTAGTAGACATCACTTACCGCTCCCCCATGTAGAATATATACGTATCCGGTTTGAGACTTAGAGTCATCCGGATCAGTGTCAAAGCTTGCATCGATGTAACCCTTTATGATGAGCTCTTGATCACCTCCATAAATGAGAAACATTTCCTTAGTCCTTTTCAGGTACTTAAGGATATTCTTGACCTCTGTCCAGTGTTCCATTCCTGGATCACTTTGAAACCTTCCGGCCATACTTATGGCAAGGCTGACATCTGGTCTAGTGCACAACATCGCATACATGATAGAGCCTATGGCTGAAGCATAGGGGATGGCACTCGTCTTTTCTCTATCCTCTGTAGTCGCTGGGCATTGAGTCTTACTCAACTTCACACCTTGCAAAACAGGCAAGAACCCCTTCTTGGACTGATCCATTTTGAACTTCTTCAAAATCTTATCAAGGTATGTGCTTTGTGAAAGTCCTATTAAGCGTCTCGATCTATCTCTATAGATCTTGATGCCTAATATGAAAGTAGCTTCTCCTAGGTCCTTCATTGAAAAACTCTTGTTCAAATATTCCTTCATGTTTTCCAAAAGTTCTATATTGTTTCCAATCAGCAATATGTCATCCACATATAATATTAGAAACGCTATAGAGCTCCCACTCACTTTCTTGTAAATACAAGCTTCTCTGTAAACTTGTATAAATCCAAACACTTTGATCACCTTATCAAAGCGAAGATTCCAACTCTGAGATGCTTGCACCAGTCCATAAATGGATTGCTGGAGCTTGCACACTTTGTCAGCATTCTCTGGATCGACAAAACCTTCCGGTTGCATCATATACAACTCTTCCTTAAGGAAACCGTTAAGGAACGCTATTTTGACATCCATCTGCCAAATTTCATAGTCGAAAAATGCAATTATTGCCAACATGATTCTGACGAACTTAAGCATCGCTACGGGTGAGAAAGTCTCATCGTAGTCAACTCCTTGAACTTGTGAAAACCCCTTTGCCACAAGTCGAGCTTTATAGACGGTGACATTACTGTCCGCGAAGATCCATTTATTCTGAATGGCCTTTCGCCCTTCAGGTAATACTTCCAAAGTCCATACTTTGTTTTCATACATGGATCCCATCTCGGATTTCATGGCCTCTAACCATTTGTCGGAATCCGGGCCCACCATCGCTTCTCCATAGCTCGTAGGTTCATCGTTGTCCAACAACATGACCTCTAAGGCAGGGTTACCGTACTACTCAGGAGCAGTACGTATCCTTGTCGACCTACGAGGTTTGATAGTAACTTGATCTGAAGCTTCATGATCACTATCATTAGCTTCCTCTTCAACTGACGTAGGTGCCACAGAAATATCTTTCTGCCCTGCGCTACTCTCTGGTTGAAGTAAAGGTTCAACAACCTCATCAAGTTCTATCTTCCTCCCACTCAATTATTTTGAGAGAAACTCTTTCTTGAGAAAGGACCCGTTCTTAGCGACAAACACTTTGCCCTCGGATCTGAGATAGAAGGTATACCCAACCGTCTCCTTTGGGTATCCTATGAAGACGCATTTGTCCGCTTTGGGTTCGAGCTTTTCTGGCTGAAACCTTTTGACATAAGCATCGCAGCCCCAAATCTTAAGAACGACTGCTTAGGTTTCTTGCCAAGCCAGAGTTCATACGGTGTCGTATCTACGAACTTAGATGGTGCCCTATTTAAAGTGAATGCAGTTGTCTCTAACGCATAACCCCAAAACGATGGTAGCAGGTCGGCAAGAGACATCATAGAACGCACCATATCCAATAAGGTACGGTTACGACGTTCGGACACACCATTACGCTGTGGTGTTCCAGGTGGTGTCAATTGTGAAAAAATTCCACATTGTCTTAAGTGATTGCCAAACTCATAACTCAGATACTCTCCCCCTCGATCAGATCGTAGGAATTTAATCTTCTTGTTATGATGATTCTCAACTTCACTCTGAAATTGCTTGAACTTTTCAAATGTTTCAGACTTATGCTTCATTAAGTAAATATACCCATATCTACTCAAGTCATCGGTGAAGGTGAGAAATTAACGATATCCACCGCACGCGTCAACACTCATCGGACCGCACACATCAGTATGTATGATCTCCAACAAGTCACTTGCCCGTTCCATTGTTCCATAAAATGGGGTTTTAGTCATCTTGCCCATGAGGCATGGTTAGCATGTGTCAAGTGATTCAAAATCAAGTGACTCCAAAAGTCCATCAGCCTGGAGTTTCTTCATGCGCTTTACACCAATATGACCTAAGCGGCAGTGCACAAGAAAGTGGTACTATCATTATCAACTCTACATCTTTTGGCATCAATTTTATGAACATGTGTATCATCACTATCGAGATTCAATAAGAATAAACCCCTCACAATGGGTGCATGACCATAAAAGATATTACCCATATAAATAGAACAACCATTATTCTCTGATTTAAATGAGTAACCGTCTCGCATTAAACAAGATCCAGATATAATGTTCATGCTCAACACAGGCACTAAATAACAAATATTCAGATTTATCACTAATCCCGATGGTAATCAAAGAGCGAGCATGCCGACGGCAATCACATCTACCTTGGAACCATTTCCCACGCACATCATCACTTCGTCCTTCGCCAGCCTTCTTCTATTCCGTAGTTCCTGTTTAGAGTTGCAAATGTGAGCAACCACACCGGTATCAAATACCCAGGCACTACAACGAGAGCTGGTAAGGTACACATCAATAACATGTATATCATATATACCTTTGTTGACGTTGGCCCCCTTCTTGTCGGCCAGATACTTGGGGCAATTCCACTTCCAGTGGCCAGTTCCCTTGCAATAGAAGCACTCAGCTTCCGGCTTGGGTCCAGCCTTGGGTTTCTTCACGGGAGGGGCAACTGCTTTGCCACTCTTCTTGAAGTTTCCCTTCTTTCCCTTGCTCTTCACGAAACTAGTGGTTTTATTGACCATCAACACTTGATGCTCCTTCTGGATGTCTGACTCAGCGACTTTCAGCATCGTGAATAGCTCGGAGACTGACTTGTTCATCCCTTGCATGTTATAGTTCAACATAAAGCTCTTGTAGCTCGGTGGTAGCGATTGAAGAACTCTATCAGTGACCGCCTCAGGCGGGAGCTCAACTCCCAACTCAGCCAGACGGTTATAATACCCAGACATTCTGAGTATGTGCTTTCTGATAGACCCGTTCTCCTCCATCTTGCAGGCATAGAACTTATCGGAGGTCTCATACCTCTCTATCCGGGCATTCTTCTCAAAAATAAACTTCAACTCCTGGAACATCTCATATGCTCCATGACGTTCAAAACGCCTTTGAAGTCCCGGTTCTAAGCCATACAACATGGCACATTGAACTATTGAGTAGTCATCAACACGCGACTACCACGCGTTCACAACGTCCACAGTCGCCGGAGGGGGTGGCGCACCAAGCGGTGCATCAAGGACATAAGACTTTTGGACAGCCGTGAGGATAATCCTCAGATTACGGGCCCAGTCCACAAAGTTGCTTCCATCATCTTTCAGCTTAGCTTTCTCTAGGAATGCATTGAAATTCAGGGGAGCTACTGCGCGAGCCATTGATCTACAACATAATTTGCAAAGGCAACTTTAGACTATTGTTCATGATAATAAGTTCAATTAATCATATTACCTAAGAACTCCCACTCAAATCGACATCCCTCCGGTCGTCCGAGTGTAACATGATCCAAATTCACCAACCCAGGTCTGATCATCACGTGAGATGAGGTGGTTTCAATGGTGAACATCTCCATGTTGGTCATATCTACTATATGACTCACGTTCGACCTTTCGGTCTCTTGTGTTCCAAGGCCATGTATGTACATGCTAGGCTCGTCAAGTTTAACCCAAGTGTTCCGCATGTGCAAAACTGGCTTGCACCCCTTGTATGTGAACGTAGAGTCTATCACACCCGATCATCACGTGGTGCTTTGAAACGACAAACTTTCGCAACTGTGCACACTTGGGGAGAACACAATTTTATGTTGAAATTTTAGTGAGGGATCACCTTATAATGCTACCATCGTCCTAAGCAAAATAAGATGCATAAAAGGATTAACATCACGTGCAAATCATAAGTGACATGATATGGCCATCATCTTGTGCTTTTGATCTCCATCTCCAAAGCACAGGCATGATCTCCATCGTCACCGGCATGACACCATGATCTCCATCATCATGATCTACATCATCGTGTCGCCATCGGGGTTGTCACGCTAACCATGCTTCCACAACTATTGCTACCGCTTAGCGATAAAGTAAAGCATTACATAACATTTAATGATTGACACGCATGTCATACAATAATTAAAGACAACCCTATGGCTCCTGCCGGTTGCCGTATTCATCGACATGCAAGTCGTGATAATCTATACAAAACATGATCATCTCATACATCAAATATATCTCATCATGTCTTTGGCCATATCATATCACAACATACCCTGCAAAAACAAGTTAGACGTCCTCTACTTTGTTGTTGCATGTTTTACGTGGCTGCTATGGGTAACTAGTAATAACCGTTCTTACCTACGCAAAGTCACAACGGTGATATGCAAGTTGCTATATAACCTTCTACAAGGACCGCCTTCGTCGAATCCGATTCAACTAAGGTGGGAGAGACAAACACCCGCCAACCATCTTTATGCAACAAGTTGCATGTCAGTCGATGGAACCGGTCTCATGTACGTGGACATGTAAAGTTGGTCCGGGCCGCTTCATCCCACAATACCGCTGAATCAAGAAAAGACCAAGGAAGGAAGCAATATGAATATCAACGTCCACAAACTCCTTTGTGTTCTACTCGTGATGTCATCTACGCATAGACCTAGCTCATGATGCCACTGTTGGGGAATGTTGCATGGGAAACAAAAAAAATTCCTACGCTCACCAAGATTAATCTAGGATATGACCATCTACGAGAGGAGAGATTGGATCTACATACCCTTGTAGATCGCTAAGCGGAAGCGTTAAGAAACGCGGTTGATGTAGTCGAACGTCTTCGCGATCCAATCATGATCCGTCCCACGAACTCCTGATCAAGTGCCAAATGGACGGCACCTCCGCGTTCAACACACGTACGGCTTGATGACGCCTTCACCTCCTCGATCTAGCAAGTTGTGGTGAAGTAGTAGCTCGAGTCCTCCGGTAGCACGACGGTGTGGCGGCGATGGTGGTGGAGAAATCTCAGCAGGGTTTCGCCAAGCCGAGCGGAGAAGAAGATGGACTATGAGGGAGGGGAAGGGCAGCGCCGTGGCACGAATAGGTGCGGCTGCCCTCCCTCTCCACCTATATATATAGGGGGGAGAGAGGAGGTGGCGCCCCTAGGGTTTCCCCTAGAGGGGTGGCGGCCACAGATGGGGGCGCCTAGGGTTTGGGTGCCCCCCCCCTTAGGTGCCTTGCCCCCCAAGCAGGGGGCAGCTGCCCTAGGGGGGCGCACCATCCTCCTGGTGGCGTGGGTTGAGGTGAGGGGGCGCGCAGCCCCTTGTGGGCTGGTGTTCCCCTTCCGTTGGCCCATGAGGCCCCCCCAACACTTGTTGCGGCCCCCCGAAAATCTTTTCGGTCTTCCGGCGATAACCCGGTACCCCCCGGAACACTTCCGAACTCCGATTCCCTTCGTCCTATATATCAATCTTCACCTCCGGACCATTCCGGAGTTCCTCCTCATGTTCGGGATCTCATCCGGGACTCCGAACAACCTTCGGTCACCAACACAATAACTCAACTATACTTATGTCGTCACCAAACGTTAAGTGTGTAGACCCTGCGGGTTCGAGAACTATGCAGACATGACCAAGACACCTCTACGGTCAATAACCAATAGCAGGACTTGGATGTCCATATTGGTTCCTACATATTCTACGAAGATCTTTATCGGTCAAACCTCGATGTCAAGGATTCAACTAATCCCGTATGCAGTTCCCTTTGTCCATCGGTATGTTACTTGCCTGAGATTCGATCGTCGGTATCTCCATACCTAGTTCAATTTCGTTACCGGCAAGTCTCTTTACTCGTTCCGTAATACAAGATCCCGTGACTAACTTCTTAGTCACATTGCTTGCAAGCTCATTGTGATGCTGTATTACCGAGTGGGCCCCGAAATACCTCTCCGTCATACGGAGTGACAAATCCCAGTCTTGATCCATGCCAACTCAACAGACACCCTCGGAGATACCTGTAGAGCATCTTTATAGTCACCCGGTTACGTTGTGACGTTTGATACACACAAGGTACTCCTCCGGTGTCAGTGAGTTGCATGATCTCATGGTCATAGGAACAGATACTTGACATGCAGAAAACGATAGCAATAAACTTGATACGATCATATGCTATGCTTATAGTTTGGGTCTTGTCCATCACATCATTTTTCTAATGATGTGATCCCGTTATCAAATGACAACTCATGTCTATGACTAGGAAACCATAGCCATCTTTGATCAACGAGCTAGTCCGGTAGAGGCTTACTAGGGACATATTGTTGTCTATGTATCCACACATGTATTTGAGTTTCCAATCAATACAATTATAGCATGGATAATAAACGATTATCATGAACAAGGAAATATAATAATAACCACTTTATTATTGCCTCTAGGGCATATTTCCAACATTCATGCACGTGCCTCAAAGGACCAGCGCCCCGGAGCCGCAGTCATCGCAGTTGAATCCTTGAATCGATTTGAAGAACCTGACATCAAATCCGATGTTATTATGGGACCTCTAACGTCTTTTTGAGCACACGACAAAACTCTCTCTCTCTCTCTCTCTGAACTAGGCTCTCGCCCAGAACAAAGTACACGACCGAATGATATAAGAAGGTGAGGTAACCCTCTTACAAAGAAGATCCCAACATAAACAGATCACGCAGAACGCATGCGACTACACTATTGAATGAGAGCACCAAAAGATCTATGTACAAAACCATGCTACACCCTAGGGCACCTAAGCTCCATGACAATGCCCTTAAGAGGGAGAACAGCACAAAGTGTCGTCGCTGCATAGCCACAATGGACAAGGGTCTTCACGAAACTCGGACGCGAAGAGGAGATCCACGCCAACGTCTTCAAGAAGAGAGCAATTCCACCGAGCGTCGGTGCCAAAGCGCGGAGCTTTTGCTCGGCAACTCACCCATGCCACCACGAGGTCTCTAGGAAAGCGGGATGGGTACAGATCCTCATATCCAGATCTGGGCATCATCACTGCCAATGACAGAGGACGCTCCCGAGCCACCAGCTACTACACCTCTCACTGCTCACACAACCAAGAGTGTTGGTACCGTAAGTGGCTGCTTCACGGAACCAACTGCGCACAGGCCACAGTGGCCCCTCCTGCCCAGAGATAAACATTCAAGGAGGCATTCCGACAAGAAGCTCTGTGGTGGTATGCAGGATTTTGTCAAGACTTTCGACATCATCATACAAGTTAGATCCAAGACTCTTCAACAAGCCCGAGGTAAAGAACTCCCAGAAACGAACACATCCGGCAACGACCGTTCCAACCGACTCCGAAGGACTCAGTCCACGGCGCACCACGTGTGGCACATCAGTTCTTCACTCCCAGACATTTTGTGACACGTTGCGAGTAGGCAGTCTGGTTGGTAGAATAACAGCGGTGTGGAGGTCAAGTCACCCTCCCACCTACCGTGGGACAAACACCTACATCTACGCGTGTCGCAATGGAACCAAGTTACCACCTTGAGAGGGGCTAAAATGATGGTCCTGCATTCCCGAAATCCAAGAGGCGACGATTCATCATGCATTTAATGCACATACCTACTTTGTCAAGTTGGGTATTATTCCGTGTAGCGTAGCCAATGTAGTACCCTTTGTGATATAAAAGGAGAACCGGGCTACTGTAAAAAGGATTGGGCACTAAGAAGAACATACTCCCTCCGTTCCTAAATATTTGTCTTTTTAGAGATTTCAAATGGATCACCACATACGAATGTATATAGACATATTTTAGAGTGTAGATTCACTCATTTTGCTTTGTACGTAGTCACTTGTTGAAATCTCTATAAAGACAAATATTTAGGAACGGAGGAAGTAGATAGGAGCAACACTACACTTTTCGTTCCCAGAAGTATTTGTAGCTCACTGTCTGCCAGACCAACAACACACAAAGCAGAAGTAGGGTGTACCATGCGCTCCAAACCTGGGTAGATCGTTATATCCTCTTCGTACATTTCCTGTTGAGAACGAATTCTCGTTTTGCGTCCCGTCTACGAATCGCCAAGGGACGTTCCTACCTCGGTGTATCACGTGTGTTCTACACACACGCGACAACAAAGAAGGAAAGCCACCACCGCCATGGTGTCTGCCAGAGAGCCAACCATGCGGGTCGCTGCCATGTCCTAGCCACCACCAACCACCCACATCACGGTGCACCAATTATGGTAGGAAGAGTAAAAGACGGCTTTTTTCATTCCTCGCCCGACATCAAACACATAATCTAGGTCGATGTCTCCAGTCTCCACGACAGGAGGCACCCATGCATGTGTCCCATCCAGTCATGATGGATCGGAGGGACACAACCCGATGACTACCGACAGCCGTCGCCGAGCAAGCTCGCACGACGCCATGCCAGTGGTCCTCGACGCCGATCTAACCAACGGTGTAGCGGTGCCCCGACCACACCATCGCCCACGAACATCACCCGGATTGCGCCAGATCAAGGCAGCCGCCACGCATCCACCACAACAACCCGCCGCCGCCACCTCGAGCAGCCAGACCACAAGCCCACCGCGCAACCTCCCGCACACCGGCGCCACTGCCGCCAGCACAGGACGCTGCGCCCCTGCACTCCACGCCAGCGCCACCACCGACTGAGCGCAAAGGGGAGGACGCCCCGCTGCCGCCGACGCCGGCCGGGCTTCGTGCGCCAGCGTTCCAGCAGCCGCGAGGGGAGAGAAGGGGGGAGGAGGGGCCGAGCCTGGCGGCGGCTAGGTTTTGCCCCCCGTCGCTCGCGGGGGTGAGGGGATTTTTCGGGGTAAGAAGAACTAAAGAACTCTCGCATATGATAAATCATGCCTCAGAAATTCAGATTATTTTTTCGGACGCCGATATCCACCACACGTGTGGCATAACAGGCATTCGCCCACACACCATGTGTGGCATGAGCGGGGGGTAGCCCACACGGGCTGTGTGTGGGCGAACAGTAGAATTGCCCACATGTGTGGGCGCAGCTACTTCGTGCCACACGCCCAACAAGTACTACTCATCCCCACCCCGCGCGTGTGGCACGAAGCAAATATGCCCACACGTCCTGGCGCAGCTACAATAGGTACCCGCGGGATGACGATTTAGTTGCCATCCGGGATGGCAGATATAGTTATCCGGGATGGCAAATATGGTTGTAAAAGCATGGCAACTCTCTCTGTTTTGGTTAACTATAGTTGCCATGTCTAATTTATGGTAGTTGCCGCGTGTAATCAAACCATAGTTTTCGTGTGTGATTAACTACTTGCCACATATGGTCAAACAATAGTTGCCATATGCGTTTACCTAGTTGCCACGTGTGGTTAATCACTGTTGCCATGTATGTTTACCTGATTGCCACGTCCGCGCAACTGCAGTTGCCGTCTAGCAAACGAATCATAGTTGCCATGTGTGTTTACCTAGTTGCCATGTACGCGCAACTGCAGTTGCTATCCAACAACGTACGACTGTTCGTGTGGGCGAAAAGCAGTTCTCCCACACGCGCGTGGACTAGGTGGTGGTTGTGTGGGCATAAACTAGTTCGCCCACACAGCGCAGCTGGCAACCGCGTGCTGTGGGGCATGTGGGCGACCTCTCCAACGCCCACACACTGGCCTTGTCCTACGTGGCACGCGAAAACTGCCTCGATGTGTCAAGATTCGTGCAAACTTAACTGGACGGTGATTCAAGCGCGTGGGCGAGTTGCAATGTTGCCACACGTGTGGGCGTTAGTGTTTCCGTATTTTTTCAATGTAGAAATTCAGATTGTTGAGAACTGTACCATCTGGATTGCAAACACTCGGTCCTGAACATAAGAGGATATATTCCAACACATATGTACTGATAATCACTAGGGGAGTGTCATAGGGGCATCCCGGATAATAACCCCGCAACGCAAAAATTACAAGAACAAATGAATCACCGGAGGAGAAGAAAACATTGGATTAGTAAACCGGCAGACCTCTAGCGTGTCATATGGCATTGCGACCTCAGACCGTGACCCAGTTAGAAAGCATTGCCAAGGTGACGAGGAATGGGATACGAGTCTGCATTCTGGGTGCAGGCGAAGGTGCTGGAGCTGTAGTATCATTGTTTAATCTTGCGGGCGGCAGGGGCGGCTCCGACACGTCAGAATCCATTAGAAGCGGCATTGGGGCTAGCGCCGGTGGTTGCGCCGGCTTACTGATGAGCTGCAGCAGATCACCAGGGCGAGGAGGGGCCATGAAGCTCGGGGTTTTGTTCCCCATGTTCATGCAAGTGTTCGCTGAAAATATGCAACCACAATGTCAGCAAATTGACTCAAAACTGCTGGGATTGTACGAACTATCTATCTAGGAGGGACAATGCAAGGAAAAGTGTTAACCGGACGTACATTTGTATCTCCGGGCCGTCGCCGGGAAGTCGGTGATCAGCCCATCCACTCCGGCACCCTGAACATAGGCAATGATCTGCGTGGTCGCATCCGAGAAGAAGTCGTACGGCTGAGAAACAAACTCATTCATGAGGTTGTAGGCGTAGACCGAGAGCCCGGCGGTCTGGAGGGACTCGACAAGGTCTGTCTGGTGCGACGTGAAATGCCGGTTTTCAGGGAAAACAGAGCTGGTTTCCACAGAAACAGCATCGGCAAACTTTTTAATGCCGGCGAGGGAGGAAGGCGCGACATCGCTGACGTCTTCATTGATCATGTACACGAGGTCGTATTTTGTTTGCTGCTTGAACTTCACCAGAACCGAGCTGTTGGTTGACTGAATCATAACTTTCTGAGCAGTTTGTTTGTTGTAGCCGGAGTCGTCAAGCGCTTTGATAACTGCATCCACCATGTCAAATCCGAGTTCCTCTGCTAGAAAAGCAGCATGCTGCAAAACAGAAACAGTATTTTAGTTGAGAACATGATCCTATTTCTGGAACTCATTAAGAACATGCATTTTTAGAAATTATTCGTTAGATGGCATGCAATAACATTCTAGCATGGAATAGATAATACAAATAATAATAATTTGACACAAGTAAAAACACGCAATATCATCACAATGGAAAAAATAGTAGTGAGAACAAACATAAAATTCTCACCTCTATGCTAATCATGATTCCTGACAAATCCTTATCTTTTGAGAAGTCCAGAAAGTCTGATAATCTCATGAAATCGCCTGCATTCCTGTATCTTGGATTTCTGTCCAAACTGAAGGTGCTAAGTGGGGTAGATATCTTGGCTGCAAGGATGTAGAGGAATCAGTCTGCAGCAAATGCTCTGGCAATCAAAGTACTAAACATGCGGCACACAAAGGAATAATCTGTCTATCTGGATAACATGACACACAGGTAGGCCATGTGAGTCGATTTAGAGTCAGATAAGTGATCTGACATCTAATAGATTAGTTGTCACTATCTGCCTAGAATACCAAATATATACTGCAGCAGATCCTTCAATATGCAGATATATTTCAATAGAACTTACGTTTTAGATTCTTCACGATGTCATCCCAAGTGAGGTTGAAAGTAAAGACTCCTAGGACACTCTCAATATTTTTCATTACTGCTGCCTGGGACGCAAATGGTGATTTTGCAACAGTAGTACTATCCATTAAGTTAATGGATCCCATGCATACTGGTATGCCGTCTTTGGTCACTTGCACAGGGCAATCAATGACATCTGCACCATCGTCGACTGCTTTCTGATAAGCTAGATCGGTGCAGCCTGGGTAATCTCCACTGGCACCATTGTGAGAAATAATTAGAGGTTTCCCTGCATGACAAATGTCAATAGTGGTAGTTAGTAACATGAATGAACAATTGAACATGAAGAATGAAGAAGATGGAACAAAGGAATGATACATACCATGATTTGTGTTGCTTTTGTTCAAATTCGCAAAACAGCCTGCAAAGACAGAATGTAGAACAGAGTGGGATGAGAAACATAATCCATCAGACAAATTGTATGAATACAGAATTAAACACAAAATGAAGTTTGCAACATGCATGTCAAAAGTTAAAAATTGCTCCAAATGATTGCATGTACTTTTTATTATTATTAGTGAAAACCAACTCCAGTACCAAAGGAGTGATATCACCCTTTTTTGTAGTAGGTTGGTTAGTACTCCCTCTGTATCAAAATATAAGACGTTTTTTTACACTGTCATATTGTCATAATACGTCCTATATTTTGACACGGACGGAGTACTAGTTTGCACCATTGTCAATATGGCAGGAAAAAACACTCACCAATGGCTTCTGAAGGCGTAACAGGGAAATCAGTCAATATGCCATCAACAGAGAATGCACCATTATCAATGAACGAGAGAGATTCAGCTAATGGATCGTAGCTATGGTTGTAACTAAGTGCAAAGTCGTTGGCAAAATCAGCAGCATAAATTTCCAGCCCCACTTTATGAGCATCATCGACGATGGAAGTGTATGGTTGCAGATAATTATCTGGTGAAACAGGCCAGATATACTTCTTCGGGACAAGTATCCCAGATGCAAATGTCTTGATAAATGTAAGATTTTTCAACATGGAACCATATGTCTCTTTGGTAGATGGTTCAAGAGCGGCCTCGTCAAGAAAGCGGAACACGAGCTTTGTGTTGTTGTTAGCCCTTCCACTAATGCTGGTGAGGAAGCTTGCTTCAGGTGAAGAGATATAGTCAACAATAACACGTCTCGACACAGAAAGGATGTACTTCCTCATGCTCATGTTGAACTGGCTGTAGAAACCGTCATGCTGCAAAATGGCCCATTTTCAGCAACGGCGCAATGTCCTGCAACATAATCTACTGCATGCAGGCGGCACAATTAACTGTACCTGGATATTGAGCCACATTCCAGGAGGCTTAAACTTGGACGCCACATCTTCGACGGCGAGCAATGGGAAGAAGCTTGGATCAAACCTGGGCGTGCGAGAGAAGATTGACTGCTTCACTGTTCAACATATATAGCACAATGAGTTAAACAGGTAACTAACTAAAGGAACCATTCAGTTCAAATCATAGAGAGGTCAAACAAGAAGAGAGGCATGCCCCCTTCCTCATCACAAATCTCCAGTAACGTTATCACAGTATGGTAGCACTTACAAGACACTTGCGAGAGCTCGGTGCCGTTGTAGTCCACGGAGAACCATCCGGTTGTCGATACGCCATTAACAAGGTAGCTCTTCTTACCCTTAGGATAGAAATCTGGAATGTTGGTGCAGTTGTCCATCTTAATCTCCGGTAGGCAGACTCCAAGGCCATCCTTGGTCAGCCGGACATCACAATACAGGATTGTATCGGGCGAGCTCGCAATCATCGCGAACTGGTAAGCGAATTCGCTCGAGTCGGGGAATAAGCCTGAAAATCCACCCTTGGCTATGATTGCTGGAGCATTGCCTGAAACATCAAGGCTGTTTTTTAGTCTTGGAAGGACCAGATGATAAACCATCTTGAGCAGATGTGTAGAGCTGCTCAAGCACATATAGTATGTACTGCTTGATCTCCGGAAGCTGCTGCCATGCATGTGCTAGTAACAAACATGTCTGCTAGCTGAAAACAGCAACTGTATGTTACCCCCAAAAAGCTACTCGTAATTTGGTCGGTCCCCATCTTCCAATCCAGCACTCTTGAGGCACTGCTAAAAGCCTAAAATGAGTGCAAAAATGAACCATCTAACCGATCCAGCCCAAAATGCTGAAGCTATGCTACTGCCACCACCTTCCAAATCCAGGAGCCGAACCCAGTATGCAGCAAAGGAGGAAAATGTAAATAATGGGCAGGGATCCAGCCCAAAATGGTACTAGAAAATTTCTAAAACTGCAGGCTAGCCACTTCTCCGTAAATAATCGACGCGGATCAGACAGAACACGCACAGAGCAAACCGAGAAAAAGGGAGGGAGCCCGGGGAAATGTTTTACCGCTAAGCGTCTTCCAAGGAAAGTCACCCTGCGCAGCGGCCACGCCCAGCCAGAGCAACACGACGGACGCGACAACGGAGCAGACACGGCCGCTCCCCATTGCCTCGCCGCCGGCGAACACCACCCTGACGGGACGGCTGGCCGCAAGCAGCAGCCCGGAAACAGCGCTCCAAGAAGAGCACCACCACCCTGTCCCTAGAACGACGCAGCAAGAACCAAGGAGTCCTCGGGAATAATACGAGGCAATGGCCGTGCTGGATTTAAGCCCCGGCCCGGAGAGGGAGAGACAATGGGATGGAGATGGGGCCTGCTGAGCTGTGTTTATGCTGGGGGAAGAGGAATGGTGGATGAGAGGAGGGGAGAACGGGCAGGGCAGGAGGTGGCAGCGAAGGGAAGGTGGTGGTGGTCAAATAATGAGGACAAGCTGCCTGCCTCTCCGTCCCCCATTGATACCTCTCCTCAGGACTGGCTTGTTCTTTACCATGTCACTTATTGGAGCAGATGCGATCCCAGTCAGGACTAGTCGGGTAATTATAGTTTTTGTACTGGCATTGTCAGGTTCATTCAGCCATCAGCCATGGTGAAGTGAGAGCTAGTGCAAACCACCCGCCTTTTCGCGACGATCACACTTTTTACCTAGTAGTACAAAAATTAGTACAGCGGTGGTAGAGACATGCACATGACACTGTTTCCACTTGACGAGCAATAGTTGCTGTTGCAGCAGGCAAGGCGACAATAGCACATTTTTTACCGTGAGATGAGACGGCGGCAGTAGCACCGAGATGTAGTAGTGCTGACACATCTCACCGGCGCCTCGAGCTGACACCCTGGTCCCCGCAGAATAATGGCGCATCTGCAGCGTGATTACAGCGGTCACCCGTGGTACTAGTACGCCGACAGGTCGGGTCCGCGATCCGGCCGCCCCCACCCGTCACTGAGAGAGACAGACAGCGGTTGTTTGGCTTACTGGCACGCACGTCCTCGGATTCCGGACGCCGCGTGCGGCTGTCGAGCGGCCGAGCCGGACCAGGAAATCCCACTCCCACCCGACCCGCTCCGCCCCGCAGCTCCTGGCTTGGCATGGTCGAGCTCCTGGCTTGGCGTGTGTCGTCGTGGCCCACGATTTTTAGGCAAAATCTGGTGCGTGTTTTGCCCTTCAGGTGGTCGCGGGCACGTCGTAGTAGGTGCGAGAGGCGCTGGGTCAAACAATAAAAAGTTCTCTCCTCGGTCTCGACCGATCCGCTGATGCAATATTCGTGCTCGGAGTGGCCGCCATGAATCTTTCCTCGCCGGCACAGTTGGCCGCCGTGTTGAAACAGCGCGGGCTCCCAGCCTAATCTAGCAGGGCGCATGCACTCTTGCATCGTAATCCGATTCGAGTGAGTTTCCCTCGGATTCAGCTCCTGCCCCATCTATATTTTCCACCAAGGATAAGGAGGCGGGGGGTTTTCTTTTGGGCACCACTAGGGATCAGACTACTGATCCTGACTTTCTATCAGACTAGTCCAAAGCCGTAGGATTAGGATCATAATGGTCGTCGGATCTGTATTGAAACCCCATGGAACTGCTCCCGTAATTCCCTGCTTCCTATTTAATTGATGCTTCCTATTAACTGCTCCCGTAATTCTCTGCTTCCTGCTAACTACTCCCTCCGTCTCAAAATAAGTGTCTTGAACTTAGTATAAATTTGTACTAGAGCTAGTACAAAGTTGAGACACTTATTTTGGGACGGAGGGAGTACTACCGTAAGTTTTGCTGCCTCCAAATCGCCAACCACACACACTGGATTTGCTTCACGTCAAATCCCATTTTTGTGAAAATAATTTTAGAAGTATTGTTATTTCTCACGGCTAAATCTGGCAATTAATTACGTTCTTTCTAAATACCACGGAAGCAATGTTCGTGATGCACAGAAGCATAATACTACCCCACGGAAGCATTGTTCTTGATGCACATAAACAATCAATTACGTTCTTGATTTAGTCCCCTATTTTAGGAAAATAATCCCTGTGTTTTTTCACATACCAAATATTGGTAACACAATGTTTTGCTTCCCTAACAATAAAATTTTGTTTATGATGATCGAGGAATTTTCTTCCAGTGTGAATTAGGGTTGCTGCAATTTGGTAAAAAATATGTTACAATATTGTTCCCACCAACCAAAGTATTGCTTCCAACGTGATAGGAACTTGTTTCCATAAAAAACACAATTATTTTCACAATCATGAAGGCACATGCTTCAACCAAATTGGGGATGTGCATCGAGAGAAATAAACTTGTGTTGTCGTCCTAAGGTGAGTTTGCTTCTATAGGAGAAAACAAATCAAATTATAATTACAATTTTTTTTGTAAGGTCACCAATCACCAAAATTCCGATTGATTTTGCCACATGCTTCCTACTAGCTTCTGAAATGCCTTCATAAACATCGGCCATGTCGTTTCCTTTTTCTAAGCGACATATGCTCCCTACTTGCTTCGTGAAGCTTGATGATGCAGTTGTGTCGCGTGTTATTTCCAAGTGTTAGGAAGCAAGAATGCCAATCATCTTGAGCTAGGTTATCGTGGTGCCAGAGGTCTCCATCGCCAATGGAATTTTTGCCATCGGTTCCCATTGTTGATTCATGTGTTTGCCGTCGTGACTTGTGTGCAATGCATGCCATTAGTGCCCCCCATCCTTGAGCTCCTCGATCCCGCTGGCCAGCATGTCACCCGGGCAGTGCCAACGACCTTTGAGCACCTTTGAAGCATAAAACGTTTAGGCATGATGCATCCGAATAGAAAGTAGGAAGCAACAACTAGTACTAGAAAGAAGCTTGAAAATACATATACAGAAACATTGGATGCTTAAGAACGGATATTTTTGAAGCGTGGTTCTATTGTGGTAAACTATGAACTGAACATAGTAGTAAATCGGAGGAAGCATGGATACTTCGAAGCAACAATTTCATGATATCTCAACATAAGTCATACCTAGTGGAAGCATAAAAATATGAATCTAGAAATTGACAATGCTTGCCGCCAACATACGGGTGCATCATTTTGTGATGCAAACTAATTCCATCAAAATTAATTGGTTCTATTAGTTAACACATAAAAGCAAGGCAGAACATGATAGATCAATTAGAATAATTTACATTCAGTGAAATTGTATTCAAGACAAAGAATGTAAAGAGAAGAACAAACTACCGAAGGCCACAACTGGTTCAGCGATCGACGGGTGCTACTCTGACAGCCGGTTCAACCTCTGTGCAGCCTGTGATGCAAGTATGCAACAAATCTGGTGGAGATGTCGTGCACAAACACCTACTGCAGGGATGTCGCAGCGGCAAGGTCACCGAGGGCCGCATCATGGAGCATGTCGACGCAGGGGTTTGGTCTTCAATCTGAGTCATGCGGTGGAAGATGTGGTCAGCGACGAGGTGGGAAGGAAGCACGATGCGCAGCAAGTTGAATATGGGCATGGAAATCTGAGAGAATAGGGGCGGCGATGTTGATGGCGAGCTCAGAGAGAGGTGTGCACGCGATAGAGACGAGAGGGAGGGGAACGGGAGAGATGGAATGAGCTAGAGATGAGGGGAATCGCGATGATGTGTGCGTGATATACGGGTGGTTAGCAACGCCCGAGACGAATTTGTTTTTCTTATAAAAAATAAGAATTAGTGTTTGAGATATCCACCATTGGTTTAAACCATAATCGACGGATATCAAGTGGTCTGACGTTGGCTTTCGTATCAGACTACTGAAGGTAAGTGTTTCCCTTTTCTTTTCCCTTTTTCTGAGATCTGATAAGTTGGAGTACATTAAACTACTGCTCCTGCAACTACGACTGGTTCAGCATGAGTTACTCAGAGGAGAGATTAAAGTGAATTTAAATCTTTAATCTGGCACATCGGCGTTAATCTGTCTGCGAGTATGCATTGATCTTAAATCTTAAATCTGGCACATCGCCGTGCCCTGGACAGAGCTGCATCGCTGCCCGGTATGTACAGTGACAGTGTAGAGTAGTACCGCTCACCAATACTAGCAGTGACGAGGGCACAGCTCTGAAACATTCATGGCCAGAAGTACCTGAGATTCTATCACGGCTCGTCTCCCATTTCCCGGTGATCCAAATGGTAATCCTGCGGTAATGATTGTCAAAATGGATCATATACACTGAGATTTTCAGCGAAGCACGACGTGAGTGCATCCACATCCGCGTGTAAGAGCATCTACTGCCTGTCCCCCTAAACCCTCAAACGCCCGGGCGGATTGCCTGTTCAGTGACCGGTTAAAAAAAAACCAGACGGGCACCTCAAACGCCCGGTCTGGCCGGCATCCCTCATATCCATCCTAAATTCGTGGCAGATATGGGGAGGTTCGGGAGCGTCCGTCACGTCGGACTGGCGATGGGGTCTCACAGGAAAACACTCTGAAACCTGGCGGTCCGAAACTCGTCTCCTCCGTCGGACCGACGGTGCCGCGTGGCGCCGCTCCGGCAGGCGGCGTAGTGCCTTAGCCAGGCTATTTTAAGCCGACCGCCATCACCGAAACCCTACCCGTCCATATTTACCCCTCCCGTCAGACACCGCCACCACCACTTTTCACTCGCCGTTCGCCACCACTAGTAGCCATGCCCCCATGCCGCCGGGTAAGGAGCTATCCATATCTAACGCCAGAGCGCCGACTGCAGCTCCTTGAGCAGATCCGGGCAAGGCGCGAAGCCCAGCGCCGCGGGGCTACCTCTGAACGCGGTGGATCCGGATAGGGAAGAGGAAGAGGAGGATGTGGAGGACACGGGGCAGGAGGAGGAGCTGGAGGAGGACGTGGGGAACGCCGGGGACGCAGATCTGCAGGCAAAGTAGCAGGCGATCCTCGATTCCCTCCGGTCGAAATCGAATGCGGAGGCCAACTGTCATCGTCTGCAGGAGGCAGAGCATGCCGCGGACGTCGACGAGATGCTCAGGTATATGGATAAGGACGAGGAGTCGGAGCCCTCCTACGCACCCATCTACCTGGCGCCCGGCACCAACGTCGTGGACATCTGCGGCGATGAAGAATAGTTAGGCTAGCGTGATGTGCGTAGTACGTAGGATTTCTTTTGCATGGTTTGTATGGATTTAGGGGAAGAAATATGAGGTACTCGGATGCAAAGCACCAAGTACGAGGTGTGACCGATCAGTGCCTGTGGACGCGCCCGATCGCGTCCGCAGGTGTTTGAGGGGCCGGATTTTCCAAGTCCGACTGTAGATGCTCTAAGGATGGTAAGTTATGTTGCGGAGTACAATAATCTCATACTAATACCCATGTTTCTCATGAGAATAAAATCCTACCCATGCCATACCCATCAGGTGTTGGAGATATGCCCTAGAGGCAATCATGTATGATGATATTTCCTATGTGTTTATGAATAAAGATAGTCCTTGGACATTATCAATGATGTGTATCAACAAGTACGTGACTTGTTTGTGGGACTATGCATTGTATGATGACTGTCCTAAAGGGTCCCTAGTCGAAAGGGCTGTGTGGACGCGTAGCCGACTAGACTAGCATATGACACGGTCGATGGCTTGATCTCACTAGCCATGGAGCATTGGATGCTAACCGGATAATATGAACTCGGAAGGGTTTGGTCGGATTCGACGTAGTCGGATCCGAGTTGAGATAAGGTCTGAGTCGGACAGACCCAACTATGAGACACAGTGATATGTCATTTGTGAGTCTCTAAGTACAACATACGTTCTATGTCCTAAGACCTGAGCTGGCGCATGTACTCGGGATGGTGACAGACTTGCTTTGGGCCAACCAAACGCTACTTCATGACTGGGTAGTTACAAAAGTAGGTTTCGGGCTTGTCCAGACCCATGTTGCGAGACATGGTCGAGCAAGATGGGATTTGCCCCTCCGATGAGGAGAGATATACTCTGGGCCCCTCATGTGATCCGACCAGGATAAGCATGGCCATGTGACAAGGATTATGAGATAATCCGGTTTGTGGTCGCCATCACTGGAATGAGAAAGAGGTCGGGCTAGCACAAGGATGACAGACTCGCCTTGAGCTCGACAACATATATCGTGTGGCAAAGGGAATAGAAGTGTGATGTACAGGTTCGCTAACCAACTTCATAGTCTGCTTGGTGGTCGGCACGCCTTGCTAGAGGCCGCTACCAACCGTGTAGGTCGGAGGTGATCTAAACTGTGACCAAGCCGACTTGAACCTAAGGGGTCACGCACTTAAGGGAAGGAACCTACGAGGTCGGATCCGAGGACACTGGTCGGATGTGATTCGAGCTGGACTTGGATCGTAGTCGAGTAGACTTGTGGGCTTTAGGGTCCGTGCGAGGCTCAAGTGTTGAGCCCACGACGGACGCCTATATATAGTGGAGGAACGGCACACTCATGCAGTTGATCGCTTCGGCGCTGTCACTAGGGTTTGCATGTGTTGCGAATAGCCACCTCCACTTGCCGCCGACTGTGTGATCGGACCTAGCAGTCCGCCGCACGGTGTTCCTCCTGCACGCGCGGATACCATTAGAGGCGGTGCACTTGCGCCGCTCCGGGGAACTTGTACGCAGGATCCACTCCGGCTGTTCGAGGGAGATCAGACGAGGAGGAGACGACTCTGGACGCGCTGCCTCAACTCTACTTCCGCTGCACGGCACTGCGCGTCTAGTGGTAAAGATCTATGATCCACCTCCCTTAGCATGTTCCTGGATGTTCTACGTGTAGGAATTTTTAATTTGCAGTCGACGCACCCTACCGTAGATCCCAACATCAGGAACAAATCCATACCCGTGCATATACCCACATCATTGAAGGGTGGTTGCGTAGTTGCTAGGTCCATTGGCGCCACCGACATGATTCTAGGGATAGGGAAATGGTGATTGTGAGGAGGATGGACACGGGATATTCCTAGGCGAATGTGAGTAGAGGGTGGAGGTGGACTATGGTAGGAATATCTCACAACTTATATACATGGACTAGGTAGCTTAGGGTTATCATGCATGTGACCGATCTATAAGATCATCGGGTCTGGTTTGTACATACCCATGGGCACATAATGGTACCCATGACCCATGACTAGTCGCATACAGTTCGGGCACCACCCATGGGCATAAAAATATGCCCATACTCTACCCATGTGAATCGGGTACCATGGGTAAAATTGTCATCCTTAGCTGTTGGACTTCCTTCTACAGCCCAATGCAGATTCCAAGTTTTAAACGTTTGGATGGCGGGACTAGGTCTGCGTCACTGATGTCTACTACACAACTTATTCTTGTAGACTCATGTTGGGTCTCCAAGCGAAGAGTTTTGTAGGACAGTAGCAATCTTCCCTCAAGTGGATGACCTAAGGTTTATCAATCCGTGGGAGGCGTGGGATGAAGATGGTCTCTCTCAAACAACAATCAAATACAAGAAATCTCTTGTGTCCCCAACACACCAAATACAATGGTAAATTGTATAGGTGCACTAGTTCGGCGAAGAGATGGTGATACAAGTGTAGTATGGTTAGTAGATATATAGGTTTTTGTAATCTAAAAACATAAAAATAGCAAGGTAGAAAGTGATAAAACGGAGCACAAATAGTATTGCAAATCTTGAAAACAAGACCTAGGGTTCATACTTTCACTAGTGCAATCTCTCAAAAGTGCTAACATAATTGAATCATATGGCAATCCCTCAATGTGCGACAAAGAGTCACTCCAAAGTTCTTACCTAGCGGAGAACATAAGAAGAAATTGTTTGTAGGGTACGAAACCACCTCAAAGTTATTCTTTTTGATCAATATTTTGAGCTATTCCTATAGGTGTCACAAACAGCCCTAGAGTTCGTACTAAAATAACACCATATGATACACATCAACCAACTCTAATGTCACCTAGATACTCCAATGTCACCACAAGTATCCGTGAGTTGATTATACGATATGCATCAAACAACTTCAGATTCATAATATTCAATCCAACACAAAGAACTTCAAAGAGTGCCCCAAGATTTCTACCGAAGAAAGTAGGACGAAAACATGCATCAACCCCTATGCATAGATTACCCCAATTCACCTCGGGAATCCACGAGTTGAGTGCCAGAACATACATCAAGTGAATCAATATAATACCCCATTGTCACCACGGGTATTCATATGCAATACGCACGTCAAGTGTTCTCAAATCCATAAAAGTATTCAATCCGATAATAGCGAAACCTCAAAGGTAAAAACTCAATTCATCGCAACAAGATAGAGAGGGAGAAACACAATATGATCCAACTATATTAGCAAAGCTCGCGGTACATCAAGATCGTGCCAAATCAAGAACGCGCGCGCGAGAGAGAGAGAGAGAGAGAGAGAGAGAGAGAGAGAGAGAGAGAGAGAGATCAAACACATAGCTACTAGTACATATCCTCAGCCCCGAGGGTGAACTGCTCCCTCATCATCATGGTGGCCACCGGGATGATGAAGATGGCCTCCGGTGATGATTTCCCCCTCCAGCAGGGTGCCGGAACAGGGCTCTAGATGGTATTTCGAATGTACAGAGGCATGCATCGGTGGAGTCAAAGTTTTAGGATTATTTATGGTGGTTTCTTTATTTATAGGATTTTTTGGCGTCGGTCTCACGCTAAGATGGGCCACAGGGTGCCCACTACCCACCAGCCCACGGGCAAGGCCCCTGGCTCGCCCTGGTGGGTAGTGGCCACCTCGTTCACCTTCGCCCCCCACGAAGCTTCTAGTGCCTCTTTTGTTCCAAAAAAATCGTCAAAAAGTTTTGCTGCATTTGGAGAACTTTTATTTCTGCACAAAAAACAACACCACGGTAGTTCTGCTGAAAACAGCGTCAGTCTGGGTTAGTTCCATTCAAATCATACCAAAACCATATAAAATTGTTGTAAACATGGCATGAATACTTCATAAATTATAGATACGTTGGAGACGTATCAGCATACCCAAGCATAATTCCTGCTCGTCCTCGAGTAGGTAATGATGAAATAAATAAATTATAAAGTGTGAATGCTAGCATTGTGCATAAGTTTGATCAATGATAATTTCAATCACTTTTCCTAGCATTATAACAACAACTCTTTCTCATAAAACTCATCATGATAAAGTAGCAATCAATTCACATGTTATGGTTCAAACAATGCATTCTCTTGAAACTTAACAACCTGTATTCTTAGTCACCAAAAAATTACAATTCAACTTATTCAACAAAGTCTAAGTAAGAGCTCCACATACTCAATCATCATATAGTATTCTATGATTGCTAGTACTCAAAGCATATTTTTAGAACAAATGGCATCCATCGAACACAGAGAAAGATAGGGGCCTAATGTTTTGCCTCCCAACTCATTTATCATAGAGATAATTGTCAACAATAATATTCATGATCAAATATATTTCACTGGCCATATGTGCCTGGATCTTTCCCCACCACATAATGCTTGCCAACTAGCGAATAATTGAGGTTGAAATGAGAAGTAATACTATTGACCCTTGCATAAAAGTAAATACATAAAGTAAAAGATAGGCCTTTCGCAGAGGGAAGCAGAGGTTGTCATGCGCTTTTTATTTTTGGATGCGCAAGCTCTTAATGCAAAGGAACATCACGCTATATTGCCCCTTGTGATAGCAACCTTTATTATGCAGTCCGTCGCTTTATTTCTTTACCATCACAAATTCGTACAACGCTTATTTTCCCTTGCACTAAAAGATCATACATATTTAGGAGCAATTTTATTGCTTTTTTCAAATATGACAACTTACTTGAAGGATCTTATTCAATCCATAGGTAGATATGGTGGACACTCATGGCAAGAAACTGGGTTTATGGGTTTTTGGATGCACAAGCAGTATCTCTACTTAGTACGAATTTTTGGCTAGCAAAAGGTCCTAAGCAAGCACCACATGTTGGAGGATCCATAACAATATAACTTCTATGCAAATATACCCAAACATAAATCATTACATTGTCTTCCTTGTCAAACTTCAACTAATTTTCTCAAGTTTGAAAATAATTGATGGGTATTCACAATCATAGAAGACGTCCAAGATAATATATTTATATGTGAAAGTTCTCTTCCTTATACTAATCATTCATGAATTGCTTGTATGACCAATATTGTGATTGTCAAGCTTCAATAGATTTCACTTTCTAAACTCGATGTGAAGCTACTACTAGGTATGATACAAGTATATGAAGCACATATAATTTCAACTTTATGATATTCAACTCAATCAACAATTTACTTATAGGATATAAGTGAAGCATGAGAGTATTCAACAAACTACTACAAAAAGATATAAGTGAAAATCAAATTAGTAGTTAAGTAAATAGGTAGCTATGTGAGGACTCTCTCTTATTCAAAAAATTTATATATTAAGTATCTTATTCAAACAGCAAAGAAAACAAAATAAATGACATTCCAATAATAGCACATATCATGAGAAGAAGCAAAAACTTAGGCTCAACCGATACTAACCGATAATTGTTGATGAAGAAAGGTGGGATGCCTACCGGGGCATCCCCAAGCTTTGATACTTGAGAATTCTTGGAATATTAACTTGGGATGCCTTGGGCATCCCCAAGCTTGAGCTCTTGTGTCTTCTTCATTCCTCTCATATCACGGTTAGTTAAATTTACGGTCAAAATTTTACACTAAGTACGAAGGGGACCATTAAACCAGGACGGAGGTTTATATACAGGTCAATAAAAAAAATCATCAACCAAGGTAGTAGTAAATGATGAGTGCCCAAAGAATTTTTTTTCCGAAAGTACTCAATAATGGGCTCGTTTTCCTCAAGAAAATTGTGTTTACGAACATATTAATTGGAATGCATGTGTGAGGAACAAATGGCCAGAACTTTTACACGCATTGGTGAGTTTTCTCTTAATTCTTGCATGCAACATTTTAATGAAGCTTGAAATATGAACATGTCAATGGGAGGGAGTAAAAGCCTCATGCATGCATGCATGCATGCAACATGCAACACTCACACGTACACATGCACGCACGCAACACTCACGCATCCATGCGGCACACAACACACGACGCAACACACACGCTCACGCTCAAGTGCTCAACCTACTCCCTCCATCCGTGAAAGACTGTACATATAGAGATTTACACATTGACCAAGAGGAACCGGAATTTCATGGCATAATTAATGCCCAAAAGTAGCAGACTTATGTGTGCATGCGACCATTGAGAGAAGAAGATTAAATGAAGGTTGTTGCATGTTGTAATTAAGGATAGACATGTAGCCTATAGCTAGAGCACAAGTTGGTGCATTAGTCAATCAATATCGATTAGATTAAAGGCTACTCCCTCCGTCCGGTGAAGAGTGTACGTTTGGGTTTAAAATTTGTACACAAATGAGTGTACTTCTATCTTTCCAATGCACTTTAAAGTAGAAAAAAATGCTTCTCTCTCATCACACAGTAATCAAGACCAATAACATTCTACATATGGTCTCCTTAATTTCTACATGCACTTAGCTCATTGGGGGTTGGGTAATTAAAAAGGAGAGAGATGGTGGCTTGCACCTTCCCAATGCATTTTTTACTTCACTCCATAATTTGTCCTAAAATTTCTATATGTACACTTTTCACCGGACGGAGGGAATAAGTGCATTGGAAGTGTAGATGTACACTCTTTGTTGGAAAATTTTCTAATGCTAGATGGAGTACAGTTTTTCACGGACCAAGGGAGTACACGTGCATGCACTCACATACAAAAGCCAGGGTGGTTCGCGCGCAAGGGTTGGACTCCTGTCGCGCCTGCATAAAGTTTCGTTTAACTGATTTCTTTGCTCTGCCAACTGACAGATGGGACCCAGAAACCAGGTGTCAATTTAACCAGTCAACAAAGTGCCATGTCAACTATGTGGCCGGTCAGTAGGGTGCAATACGGTGCTCTACGGTGAGCTAGTGACGGTATAATCACCGCAAAACTATATAGTGACCGTAATGAGCGTATTGTTACATACGTTGACCGCCAATGTATTTTTCTCGTTTCAAATTAAGCCATAATAACCGGAAAGGACGCAGTATGGACTAGTACTACTACTTTGATGTGTCCCGTCAACTCGTCGAACGAGGAGAAGCTTGCTTACTACGCCCTTTCCCTCACGCACGCGCGGTGGCTCACAGGACGAGGAGAAGCTTGCTTACTACGTACGCCTACGCCCTCTCCCTCGCCCATGCACGCAGTGGCTCGCAGGACGAGGAGAGGGTTTTGACTACAGTGCCCTCTCCCTCTCCCGCGCTCTCGCCTTCGCGGTGGACGTGCAGCAGTTCATTCGGTGTCAAATTGCCAGAAGCATATTGTACTGTAGTATCATCATTGTTGGACCTTTCGAAGAGGCGAAGAGCCAAGTGCAAGGTTCATAGGAGTATGAACTGTTGAACCTCCCGAAGAGGCAAAGAGCCAAGCGCAAGGTTTTATAGGAGTTGTCGTCCTAGTAGGAGTAGTACAACTATAGCGAACGATGCTACTGTATGATGCCGCCATGTCACCTATATCCAAAGCTGTGCCACCTTTATTTTCTCACAGAGCGTGTTGGAGCCCGTGCAACAGCCACACAAGTTGCACGTACACATAACACATTTACTAGTAATAAATTCTAAAGGACAAATGCCAGTATGCCACACAAGTTCATCTCCACTTCATATGATAAATTTGTGCACGACTAGTCTACATATACTCACAGCGCTACCATTCACAATTTACCATACTCCACTTGCACATTATAGATGGGCTCCATGTCCTCCTCCAGGTTCCAGTCCCAGGTGTTCTTCATAGATGGCACGATCCATAGCGGTGGGCAACGGGAATCATTGTCGCAGCTTTCTAGTCCGGTTCCACACCATGGAGACTCATCCAAGCTGAAGCGGCATAAATCAGGGATAACATGTCCCAGCATGTCGTTCATCCGGCGGTGTGATACGTCCATTTTGCATCATATTTTCCTACTGTTATTTATATTGTTTTTATGTATAATAATGCTCTTTGGAGTAATTCTAATGCTTTTTCTCTCATAATATGCAAGGTTCACACAAAGAGGGAGAATACCGGCAGCTGGAATTCTGGACCTGAAAAAGCTACGTCAGGCTACCTATTCTGCACAACTCCAAATGAGCGAAAACTTCACGGAGAATTTTTATGGAATATATAAGAATTATTGGAGCCAATAAGTACCAGAGGGGCCCCACCAGGTGGGCACAACACACCTGGGCGCACCAGGGCCCCTAGGGGCGCCCTGGTGGGTTGTGCTCCCCTCGGCCCACCTCCGGTGCCCATCTTCTGGTATATAAGTCATTTTGACCTAGAAAAAATAAGGAGAGGACTTTCGGGATGAAGCGCCACCGTCTCGAGGCGGAACTTGGGTAGGAGCACTTTTGCCCTCCGGCGGAGCGATTCCGCCGGGGGAACTTCCCTCCCGGAGGGGGAAATCATCGTCATCATCATCACCAACAACTCTCCCATCTTGTGGAGGGCAATCTCCATCAACATCTTCAATAGTACCATCTCCTCTCAATCCCTAGTTCATCTCTTGTGTTCAATCTTTGTACCGAAACCTTAGATTGGTGCTTGTGGGTGACTAGTAGTGTTGATTACATCTTGTAGTTGATTACTATATGGTTTATTCGGTGGAAGATTATATGTTCAGATCCATTATGCTATTTAATACCCCTATGATCTTGAGCACGATTATCATTTGTGAGTAGTTACTTTTGTTCTTGAGGTCACGAGAGAAATCTTGTTGCAAGTAATCATGTGAAATTGATATGTGTTCATATTTTGATGGTATGTATGTTGTGATTCCCTTAGTGGTGTCATGTGAACGTCGACTACATGGCACTTCACCTTATTAGGGCCTAAGTGTCGGTGTCAAAACCGGCAGATCTCGGGGTAGGGGGTCCCAAGCTATGGATTCTTGGATCAATGGTAACAGGAACGAAGGAGACAATGTTTTACCCAGGTTCGGGCCCTCTTAATGGAGGTAAAACCCTACGTCCTGCTCTTGTTTATATTGATGAAGTATCAAGGTACATAGTTGATCTACCTCGAGATCATATGTTGTGGTCTAAACCCTAGGGGTATGATGAGTAATGTCATAATCTATCTATCAACGAGCCTGGCCTTGGCTTATATAATGTACCGGAGGCCTATGATAACAAGAGTCCTAGTCGGCTACGTCGGTGGAGAGGAGTCCTTGTCTTGATCACCAAGTCTTGTGGAATCTTCCTTGTATATGTCATCGGCTATCCGAACTGGCCCATTAGTGAACCGCCATGGGGGTCCTCGGCCCGACCCACTGGTCGGGAGACGACATGGTGAGTACCCGCTAGTCTAGGACACCGTCAGTAGCCCCCTGAACCGGTCTTCAAGTTGGGGACGCTCCTTGGTTCTTCTGAACTGTTCTTCGTCTTCGGTCGTCGGTCTTGAAAACTGGTTCAACAAATCTTCCCATCTCCGATCTTGAGGATTGCCGAGGTGTATCCGAAGAGTTCATACGTCGGGTATCCGAGGAGTCTTTTAAGTTCTCGGCCCTTATCAATGCCTCATTATTTTTTACGCCACACCATGGGTTCGAAGTTTTTCCCGCGCGGCGGTGCCCTCTTACATCCGAACTCCAATGCCGGATTGCATCCGAGGTGTATCTTTGCGGCCGAACTCCAACGCCGGTCTGCATCCGAGCTCCAACGCCGGACTGTATCGGAGCTCTAGTGTTGGACAGCATCCGAGGAGGCATAAAGTACCTCATCTTTAAAAAAAATTGGAGGAGGTTATCCGAGCTTTAATGCTGAGAGAAGTTCTCTATAGAGCTATCCACTCGCAGCCGAGCTTTATGCCGGATTGCTTCCGAGGTGTCCTCTCACAGCCGAGCACCAACGCCGGACCACATCCGAGGTGTCATCTCACAGCCGAGCACCAATGCCGGACTGTATCCGAGATGTCATAGATTACCTCGGTCTTGAAAAAGTTAAAAGGGTTAAACCGAGCTTAATGCCGGAGATGCCCTCTATGGAGCTAGCCACTTGCATCCGAGCTTTATGCCGGACTGCTCCCGCGGTGGTGCACCACCTCGGCTGTGGGCTGATTTTTGTGAATTTAATTCTGATTTGTGCAATTTATTATCTACCGAGGTATATAGCCAGTAGCCCTCAAGGTGTGTGTCCGCTCAATGTCCGGCATGCACCTGAAGGATGGCATAAAACCGGTGATCCCAGTAGCCCCTGAGACTCAGGTCGATTCACAAAATAGGCCTGAGGATCAACTCCTAGCTCTGTAGCATACTTAGGAATAGAAATGTGGTGTGCATATTCCTCGAGCCTCAGGTTGGGTGCGGCCGACCAACCTGAGGATCATAATCTCCTCGGGAACTATTTCACACTTTGTAAACTGTCTGCATTGAATCGTCGATGCAGTAGCCCCCGAGCCAATGGTTGGGTGGCAACACCAGATCAGGGGATCGATGTGCCCCTTTAATATTTGTAAATGAGAAGCGCGAAGCCCAGTAGCCCTTGAGCCTTAATGTGGGCACGGGTGGCCGAATTAAGGATTAATGTCTGGAGTATATCACAATTTATGTGTAATGATTCTATGTATCCAAGTACTTTACATCACTAATGCTCGAATCCGCATTGTACAAAACTTTGTTGACTGACCATCGGCTTCAACCTCCTCGGCCAGCAGCCGAAGAGTGTTCGTCCTACTTTATAAAGCCTTTATAAGGGCAAAGATTTACGACAAACAAGGCAATCCGGCCATACGGTTTTATAAACAAAGGTACGCTGAGAGATATGTTATAAAACATCTTCTGGGAAAAAATAGTCCCGTTACAGGTTCCTTTTCCCAGGCTGTCATGTTGATCATGATCATGAAACCTCAACTCCGATCAATGTGGGAGGAAAATATTGAGGATTTAGTTGGGAGAAAGTTCCCGAACTCTGTGGTCCATAATGAACCAAAAATTTCACTTCCATCATTGCCGACCAATTATATTCTTTAAGATGGATAGCTTTCGGCTTCACCCAGTCTGAGGTACTAACCCGGACGACCCGGTAGTAACAATCACAGAGGTGCTCCCTTTACCGCCTAGCTGAACAATCGGGAATGTAGGGGTAAGCACAGGAGCCAGGCAACCCAGCTTGGCCAAAATCTTAAGTCAAATTGATGCATATTTATAGCTTTATTACGATAATTATGGAAGGCAAATTCTCCATTGAGACTGTTTATAACTTGAAAGTGGCCCATCGTCGGTTTCCACCCTTTTGTAGATGCTACACATGGTGTTTCCGTACTAATAATACAACCCTTAGCCAACGTCTCGGTGCCCGGAGGTGGTTGTGTTAGCGGAAACGAGGCAATCAGATATGCAGGCTTTATAACTTTCACATAGTCATAGGAGTTTAAAGTTCGGGGCCAGTTACTAGCTCCTGGTTAGTGTTCGGCGTCAACCGAGGTCAAACCAGTAACACTTCGGCCAAAATTATGAAAGGCCCATCGTTTAACACGGGGTGACCTCTATCGATCTATAGTTTGACACAGTCATCGGATCGCTGACCAGTTTACGCTTATTGTGACAGTCAGTTTTCGGCTTTCTCTACCGAGGCGCTTAACCATTCGAGCTGGAAGCACAATCGCAGTGGTTCTCCCTTTGCACACCTAGCCGAACAAAGCGGAACGTAGGAGGCAAGCACAGGAGCCGGGCAACCCAACTATTGACCAAAGACACAATTCGAAACCGATGCATATAAAGCAATATCCAAGAATGTTTTGCCGAGGACTCCATGAATTACCTTGGCTTTTGGGGGGTTCGGCTCTAGTTGCAGCCCCCTGTTGATATTGCTGAATCTGTAAAGGTGTCCGGCGTTGCACTACGAGACCTATGCTGAAACACACAAATAGGTTAAAAGTGCCATAGGCTTAGAAAACCAAAAAACTTCAGTAAAAACTTTACGCCCAAACTAAATCAAGTTTTTGGTGCCAATCCAAAATTGGTCTTAAAATTAGTTTGTACTTCCGTCGTGCTTTAACATGATACATCCGATCTCCAGACTTCAAGCGGGTCAGCCTTCGGCTTCAACCTCCTATCCCGAAGGCGGTGTGCTTCTCAGGCCAGTTTAGCGAACTAAACTCGAGCGGCTTTAGAGAGAAGCCAGGCTATCCGGCTATTGACCACACACTCGAGTCGAGAAAGGAGTAGTAAAAAAAAAGACTTTACAACGACTAAAAAGAAAACACATTTATTATAGAATGGCTCATATAAATTTTAAGAGCCCCCAATTAACATGGGTAAAGGGAGTTTGTTTTACCAAACAACATATATGAGCATGGTCGAACCAAACACAAATTAAAAATTTAAAAACTTTGAGCATGAAAGCGACTTAGCTGGTTAATGTGTTCGGCATTGATGACGCGGGCCGAGCTTGCAGCGGGTCGAGGTCCCGGCCCCCAAGCCGGTTTCGAGGTGCTCGAGCGAAGAGCTCGGCTTGATGAAGTGGCGACGCCGCACAGTCGATGCGGTGAGGCAAAGCCCCCAAGTCCAACCGAGGTGACGAAGCTGGTCAGCTGGTGGTGCCGAAGTCCCCAGTCTAGCTAACATGATGAAGCTGGTCGGCTGGTGACGCCGAAGTCCCCGGAGTAGGTTGATGAAGAGACGGTGAAGTCCCCAGTCTAGCCGAGGTGTTGGAGTAGACGACGCAGACCAGTCGACGTCGATTTACCTGTGCACATAAAACAGTGCAAACCAAAAGTAATAACAAATAATGATATAGTTTAAAAAAAATCTTCTACTTAATTAATTTAAGTGAAGTAAATAATTAAAGAAATATGGCCTGAATGCCGATGTCAGTCCGGTGGAGTGGTCATTGTCTGGATCCGATATAGCATCTTGTTTAGCAGGGCGAGATTTAGCCGGATTGGTATCTGAGACTTCTTCAGAGTCGTCCTCCGGTACGATGGTGCGAGGGGCGAGTCCGGCCAGGGCTGACTCCTGGTGTTCGGACGCCGAAGTTGTGTCCGGGCTTGGAGCTGGATCCGGGATAAGAGAGGCGAGTCCGGCTGGAATTGACTTCCGATCTTCGGACGCAGAGGCCGCATCCAGGCTTGAAGCCGGATGCGAGATAAGAGCCGACCCTGGGATCGGGTCGGAGATAGATCCCTAAGTCGAAGCTTCAGGGTTGTTTAAGTTAGGGTTTCGGGATGCCGATCTCATGCTCGGCTTCATGACGCCGAACTCTTGCTCGGCTCGCCAAGGTTATGATCCGAGGAGGTGTCGTCGGCTTGATGGAGCGACGGCGCAGTCGATGCTGACACAAGTCGGCAGCCGTGGAGCAACGTGGTCGGGCCGGTTTGACATCGGCACGACGGTGAAAGTTGCCTCAGGAAAGACTAAAAATTTGTAGGCACGTGTTTGAGAACAACACACAATACCCTAGAAAAGGTTTCCTTCAAAAAGGATGTTCAATATTCCGTTCATGAAGAAAGATGAATTCGGGTCGGATTCGTTTTCGCGCAGAAAACAAATCCGAAAATTGACGCACTCCTCGGGCCGTTCCCGGAGTTTGAACAGTCAGATCGAGTTGAAATTTGAGGGGTGATTGATATGGTGATTCCGCAGCCGATCAACGGTTGGATCTTCCAAATGATGTCCGAGCTAGGCGCTGGATGCCTCGCCCTAAACTCGTCCAGATTCCCGTCCAGATTTGACAGGGCTCCGGTATATCGTAGATCGCCGGAGATTCCTCCATCGGAACGCGATGAAATTTTACAGGGTTGTTATATATACAATTATGCACTATTCCCCCAAAGCAATCATCAAAGCGACACCCGAGGAAGTGGCGACGGCGGATACAAATCCGCTGTATATAAAAACAGCACGGTCGCCCGAGGACGATGTTGAAGTTGAGCCCCCGAGCTATATGGATGATTCCTCCACGATCTTGATAGAGATCGGAGTTAATTTTGATGAAGGCCCTCATCCGATCATGACGATCTGAGGTGGAGCGCAGTCCTCGGTCGAGCTGAGGTGACCAGTCGAGCCGGCGACGAATATGCCGACGTCGCAGTTGATCTGCAGGCGAGCCATTGATCCATTGCCGATCACACAGCGGAACTCTCAATGAAAGCACCATTGTCGGTGTCAAAACCGGCAAATCTCGGGGTAGGGGGTCCCAAGCTGTGGATTCTTGGATCAATGGTAACAGGAACGAAGGAGACGATGTTTTACCCAGGTTCGGGCCCTCTTAATGGAGGTAAAACCCTATGTCCTGCTCTTGTTTATATTGATGAAGTATCAAGGTACAGAGTAGATCTACCTCGAGATCATATGTTGTGGTCTAAACCCTAGGGGTATGATGAGTAATGTCATAATCTATCTATCAACGAGCCTAGCCTTGGCTTATATAATGTACCGGAGGCCTATGATAACAAGAGTCCTAGTCGGCTACGTCGGTGGAGAGGAGTCCTTGTCTTGATCACTAAGTCTTGTGGAATCTTCCTCGTATATGTCATCGGCTGTCCGAACTGGCCCATTAGTGAACCGCAATGGGGGTCCTTGGCCCGACCCACTGGTCGGGAGACGACATGGTGAGTACCCCCTAGTCCAGGACACCGTCACTAAGGGAATGCATTGTGGAGTAGTTATTAGATGATGGGTTGCAAGAGTGACAGAAGCTTAAACCCTAGTTTATGCGCTATTCCGTAAGGGACTGATTTGTATCCAAAAGTTTAATGCTATGGTTAGATTTATTCTTAATACTTTTCTCGTAGTTGCGGATGCTTGCGAGGGGGTTAATCATAAGTAGGAGGTTTGTTCAAGCAAGAACAACACCTAAGCACCAGTCCACCCACATATCAAATTATCAAAGTAGCGAACACAAATCAAACCAACATGATGAAAGTGACTAGATGAAATTCCCATGTACCCTCAAGAACGCTTTGCTTATCATAAGAGACCATTTTGGCCTGTCCTTTGCCTCAAAAGGATTTGGCTACCTTGCTGCACTTTTGTTACCATTACCGTTACTTGCTCGTTACAAATTACCTTGCTATCAAACTACTCGTTACTTATAATTTCAGTGCTTGCAGAGAATACCTTGCTGAAAACTACTTGTCATTTCCTTCTGCTCCTCGTTGGGTTCGACACTCTTACTTATCGAAAGGACTACGATTGATCCCCTATACTTGTGGGTCATCAAGACTCTTTTTTGGTGCCATTGCCGGGGAGTGAAGCGCTCTTGGTAAGTGGAAATCGGTAAGGAAAAATTATTACTACGTGCTGAAATTTATTGTCACTTGTTACTATGGAGAACAATCCTTTGAGGGGTTTGTTTGGGGTATCTTCACCTCGACCGGAACCACAATTAGTTACCCCTCAACCTACTGAAAATATCGGTTATGAAATTCCTTCGGGTATGATAGAACAACTGTTAGCTAATCCTTATGCAGGAGATGGAACTGAACATCCTGATATGCACTCAATATATGTGGATGAAATTTGTGGATTATTTAAGCTTGCAGGTTTACCCGGAGATGAAGCTAAGAAGAAGGTTTTCCCTTTATCTTTGAAGGGAAAAGCATTGGCATGGTATAGGCTATGCGATGATATTGGATCTTGGACTTGGAATCGATTGAAATTGGAATTTCACCAAAAATTTTATCCTATGCATCTAGTTCATCGTGATCGGAATTATATATATAATTTTTGGCCTCGTGAAGGAGAAAGTATCGCTCTAGCTTGAGGGAGGCTTAAGTCAATGTTATATTCATGTCCCAATCACGAGCTCTCAAGAGAAATTATCATTCATAATTTTTATGCTCGGCTTTCTCGTGATGATCAATCCATGCTTGATACTTCTTGTACTGGTTCATTTATGAAGAAGACTATTGAATTCAGGTGGGATCTTTTAGAAAGAATTAAATGCAACTCTGAAGATTGGGAGCTCTACGAAGGTAAAGAGTCAGGTATTAAGCTTAAGTATGATTGTGTTAAATCTTTTATGAATACCGATGCTTTTCAAAAGTTTAGCACTAAATATGGACTTGACTCTGAGATAGTAGCCTCCTTTTGTGAATCATTTGCTACTCATGTTGATCTCCCTAAGGAAAAGTGGTTTAAATATCACCCACCTATTAAAGAAGAAATTAAGGAACCGGTAATAGCTAAAGATGAAACTATTATTTACAATGTTGATCCAGTTGTTCCTACTGCTTATATTGAAAAACCACCTTTCCCTGTTAGGATAAAGGAACATGCTAAAGTTTCAACTGTTGTCAATAAGAGTAATATTAGAACACCTAAGCCTGCTGAACAAATCAAAGTAGAACCTAGTGTTGCTATGGTTAAAGATATCCTGGTAGAAAATTTAGATGGGCATGTTATCTACTTCTGTGATGAAGCTGCTAGAATTGCCAAACCTCATGAAAAAGATAAACATAGACCTATTGTTGGCATGCCTGTTGTCTCAGTTAAAATAGGAGATCACTGTTATCATGGTTTATGTGACATAGGTGCTAGCATGAGTGATATTCCTTTTACCTTATATCAAGAAATTATGAATGATATAGCACCCGCTGAAATAGAAGACAATGATGTTACTATTAAACTTGCCAATACAGACAACAACAAACCACTTGGGATTGTTAGAGATGTTGAAGTCTTGTGTGGGAAAATAAAATACCCTACTGATTTTCTTGTTCTTGGTTCCCCACAAGATGACTTTTGTCCCATTATCTTTGGTAGACCTTTCTTGAACACCATTAATGCTAAAATAGATTGTGAGAAACAAACTGTCGGTGTTAGTTTTGGTGATGAGTCTCATGAGTTTAATTTTTTTAAGTTTAGTAGAAAACATCATAAAAAAGAATTTCCTAGTAAGGATGAAATAATTGGTCTTTATTCTATTGTTGTGCCTCCTACTGATCTCCTAGAACAATATTTGCTAGACCATGAAAATGATATGCATATGTATGAAAGAAATGAAATAGATAAAATTTTCTTTGAACAACGACCTCTGCTTAAACACAATTTGCCTATTGAAACTCTAGGAGGACCTCCTCCACCTAAAGGTGATCCTGTGTTTGAATTAAAACAATTACCAGACACTTTGAAATATGCCTATCTTGATGAGAAAAAGATATATCCTGTTATTATTAGTGCTAACCTTTCAGAACATGAAGAAGAAAGATTATTGAAGGTTCTGAAGAAGCACCAAGCTGCTATTGGATATACTCTTGATGATTTAAAGGGCATTAGTCTCACTCTCTGTCAGCACAAAATTAATATGGAACCTGATGCTAAACCCGTTGTTGATCACCAACGACGTTTGAATCCCAAAATGAAAGAAGTGGTAAGAACTGAAATATTAAAGCTTCTGGAAGCAGGTATAATCTATCCTATAGCTGATAGTAGATGGGTAAGTCCCGTTCATTGTGTCCCTAAGAAAGGAGGTATTACTGTTGTTCCTAATGATAAAAATGAACTTATTCCACAAAGAATTGTCACTGGCTACAGAATGGTAATTGATTTTAGAAAATTAAATAAAGCAACTAGAAAAGATCATTACCCTTTGCCTTTTATTGATCAAATGCTTGAAAGACTATCTAAACACACACACACTTTTGTTTCCTTGATGGATACTCTGGATTTTCTCAAATACCTGTGTCACAACCTGATCAAGAGAAAACCACCTTCAGTTGTCCTTTCGGAACTTATGCTTATAGACGTATGCCTTTTGGTTTATGTAATGCACCTGCTACTTTTCAAAGATGTATGACTGCAATATTCTCTGATTTTTGTGAAAAGATTGTTGAGGTTTTCATGGATGATTTTTTTGTTTACGGAACTTCTTTTGATGATTGCTTAAGCAACCTTGATCGAGTTTTGCAGAGATGCGGGCAAACTAATCTTGTCTTGAATTGGGAGAAGTGCCACTTTATGGTTAATGAAGGTATTGTCTTGGGACATAAAATTTCTGAATGAGGTATTGAGGTGGATAAAGCTAAAGTTGATGCAATTGAGAAAATGCCATGTCTTAAAGATATCAAAGGTATTCGTAGTTTCCTCGGTCATGCTGGTTTCTGTAGGAGATTTATTAAAGACTTCTCTAAAATTTCTAGGCCTCTTACAAATCTTTTGCAAAAGGATGTTCCATTTGTTTTTGATGATGATTGTGTAGAAGCCTTTGGAACACTTAAGAAAGCCTTAATTTCTGCACCTATTGTTCAACCACCTGATTGGAACTTACCTTTTGAAATTATGTGTGATGCTAGTGACTATGCTGTTGGTGCTGTTCTAGGACAAAGAGTTGATAAGAAGTTAAATGTTATTCATTATGCTAGTAAAACTCTAGACAGTGCTCAACGCAATTATGCTACTACTAAAAAGGAATTCTTAGCAGTTGCGTTTGCTTGTGACAAATTTAGATCTTACATTGTTGATTCTAAAGTTACTGTTCACACTGATCATGCTGCTATAAAATATCTTATGGAAAAGAAAGATGCTAAACCTAGACTTATTAGGTGGGTTCTTTTGCTACAAGAATTTGACTTACATATCACTGATAGAAAAGGAGCTGAGAACCCCATTGCTGATAACGTGTCTAGGTTAGAAAATATTCTTGATGACCCACAACCTATTAATGATAGTTTTCCTGATGAACAATTAGCTGCAATAAATGTTTCTCATAACTCTCCTTGGTATGCTTACTATGCTAATTACATTGTTGCTAAATACATACCGCCTAGCTTCACATACCAACAAAAGAAAAAATTCTTCTATGATTTAAGACATTACTTTTGGGATGACCCACATATCTATAAAGAAGGAGTAGATGGTATTATTAGACGTTGTGTACCTAAGCATGAACAGGGACAAATCCCACGAAAATGTCACTCCGAAGTTGATGGAGGGCATCATGCAGGAGATAGAACTGCTCATAAGGTACTGCAATCTGGTTTTTATTGGCCTACTCTCTTCAAGGATGCCCGTAAGTTTGTTTTATCTTGTGATGAATGTCAAAGAATTAGTAATATTGGTAAGCGTCAAGAAATGCCTATGAATTATTCACTTGCTGTTGAACCATTTGATGTTTGGGGATTTGATTACATGGGACCTTTTCCTTCCTCTAATGGGTATACTCATATTTTGGTTGCTGTTGATTATGTTACTAAGTGGGTAGAAGCTATTCCGACTAGTAGCGCTGATCACAACACCTCTATTAAATGCTTAAGGAAGTTATTTTCCCAAGGTTTGGAGTCCCTAGATATTTAATGACTGATGGTGGTTCACATTTTATTCATGGTGCTTTCCGTAAAATGCTTGCTAAGTATGATGTGCATCACCCTATCATCCTCAGTCTAGTGGTCAAATTGAACTTAGCAATAGAGAAATAAATTTAATATTACAAAAAACTATCAATAGGTCCAGGAAGAATTGGTCTAAGAAATTAGATGATGCACTTTGGGCTTATAGAACAGTATATAAAAATCCTATGGGTATGTCTCCTTATAAAATGGTCTATGGAAAAGCTTGTCATTTGCCTCTTGAGTTAGAACATAAAGCATATTGGGCAATTAAAGAACTCAACTATGATTTCAAACTTGCCGGTGAAAAGAGGTTATTTGATATTAGCTCACTGGATGAATGGAGAACCCAAGCCTATGAAAATGCCAAGTTATTTAAAGAAAAAGTTAAAAGATGGCATGACAAAAGAATCCAAAAGCGTGAGTTCAAAGTTGGAGAATATGTTCTTTTGTAAAACTCTCGTTTCAGATTCTTTGCAGGAAAGCTCCTCTCCAAATGGGAAGGACCCTATGTTATCGAGGAGGTTTATCGATCTGGAGCCGTCAAAATAAATAATGCCGAAGGTACCAACCCGAAGGTTGTCAATGGGTAAAGAATAAAAGATTATATCTTAGGTACGCCCAATAATGTTGAAAGTAATATTATCCAAACTACGACACCGGAAGAACACATAAAGGAAACTTTCTGGAACACTCCAGAATCGTGAAAAAGAGGAGGTACGTGATACGGTAAGTAAACGGACTCCGAAGAATCCGCAAAAATATTTTCTGTTAGTTTTAGAATATATCAAAAATTAGGAAAATAAGAAACAACCAGGAAGGAACCCCTGGTGGGCACAAGACACTAGGGCGTGCCTGGCTTGCCAGGCACTCCTAGGTGGGTTATGCCCACCTCAGGTACCTTCCGGACTCTGTTTTTCTTCTATTTGCTTGTTTCCCAAGATAAAAAATCTTTATATACCCCCCGAACCTATTGACCACCTTATCGCAAAGAAATCTCCTGTTTTCTTTTCTTGCTGTTTTCGGTCAGATCTGTTAAGCCAGGAATCATGTCTTCTCCCCCCTCCAACAACGTAGAAGAGGATGCTTGGCTGATGAGGATCGAGCTGAAGAGAGAAGGGCCCGAAGAAGTTGTCAATGGGGACAAGAGTAAGGAGGCCACTGGAGATCAAGCACCGGTGGTTGAGCAGGCCTTGCCTGTCGAGGAGGAAGAAGAAGATATCCTTAAACCTTACTATGATCATCTCACCCCCAACGAGATAGAAGCCTTTCGGATCATCGAAACGGTTCGTGTGCAAAATAAATATCTCACCCGTGAAAATATTCTATTGCAAGAGCACATCATTGCTCTCTGGAGCATCATCCGTAGATTGGAGAAGCTGTTGGAGAGGGCCACTACTTCATCACCACCACCTCCTTCTTCATCACTAAAGGAAAATTGAGTATCGGGTATGGGCACTCCCCTTGGCTTGTGCCAAGCTTGGGGGAGGTGCCCCGGTATTGTATCACCCCCACTATCTTTTGCCTTTACTTATCTTAATTCGATCCTTAGTTATCTTTTGCTTTAGATGAATAAAAATTTAGTTCGATCCTTTCTTTTCGAGTGTTTGCTTAGTGATCTATCCTTGTAATCATGTGCAAGATATATAATAAAGAGTAGTTTGAGTTATGTTTCTTTACTTTTCATGTTCGATAAAAAAAGGAAATAAATGAAAAAGATCATATGCTAATCTTATGGTAAGTAATGACATCACATAAGGAAGAGTATAAGTAGAAAATTTTATTGGAGATTTACAAACATAGCATTGGTCAATGATGCAATTCATGAAAGAATTAATAAGGGAAGAGAAGATTCACATGCGAATACACTATCTTGGACACCTTTTGTGATTGTGAGACCCCATCAAAATATTATATGCCAAAATTGTTGACGTTGGATAAGGAAGACAACGTAATGATTTATGCTTGTTCATATTCACATAGAAGTTATATTGTCATAGATCCTTCAACATGTGGTGCTTGCCCCCCATCTTTGCTAGCCAAAAATTCCGCACTAAGTAGAGATACTACTTGTGCATCCAAAACCCTTAAACCCAAATCTTGTTTTGAGAGTCCACCATACCTACCTATGGATTGAGTAAGATCCTTCAAGTAAGTTGTCATCGGTGCAAAAAGGCAATACAAATTGCTTCTAAAAGTGTTGGATCATTTAGTGTAAGAGAAAATTGAGCGTTGTACGAACTTACGATGGCAAAGAATAAAAGCGACAGACTGCATAATAAATGTTGCTATCATAAGGGGCAATATAACATGACGTTCTTTTGCACTAAGAGATTGAGCATACAAACAAATAAGCGCATGGCAACCTCTGCTTCCCTCTACGAAGGGCCTATCTTTTACTTTTATGCATTTACTTTTATGAAGAGTCAAAGTATTTCTCTCTATTCCTTTTTTATTTTCTCTTTTGGCAAGCATCATGTGGTGAGGAAAGATCTAGGCACATATCCAGTTGAATATGAGTAGCATGAGTTATTATTGTTGACATCACCCTTGAGGTGAATACGTTGGGTGGCGAAAACTATAAGCCCCTATCTTTCTATGTGTCCGGTTGAAACTTTTTGCTCATGTGTATGTGGTGAGTGTTAGCAATCATAGAAGACTATATGATGGTTGAGTATGTGGACTTGCCAAAAAGGCTCCGATACGTGACCCTTCCTGAAAAGATGATGAATTGTAGTTGCAAAGTTGACTGAGAACATAGTTTGTTGGTTTTCAATAGAGTTTATGCTTTATACTTCGATGTTGTGATGAATTGTTACTTGTTCATGAGAAGTCTATGATAGAAGTTATGTGATAAAAGTTCTATAATAAAGTTTTATGTTAAAGTTTGTTGCTGTTATAATAATTTACATGATGCTTCTATGTCCGTATTTTGTTTTTATCGACACCTCTCTCTCTAAGCATGTGGACATGTTTTTCGATTTCGGTTTTTCGCTTGAGGACAAGCGAGGTCTAAGCTTGGGGGAGTTGATACGTCCATTTTGCATCATGTTTTCCTACTGTTGTTTATATTGTTTTATGTATAATAATGCTCTTTGGAGTAATTCTAATGCTTTTTCTCTCATAATATGCAACGTTCACACAAAGAGGGAGAATACCGGCAGCTGGAATTCTGGACCTGAAAAAGCTATGTCAGGCTACCTATTCTGCACAACTCCAAATGAGCTAAAACTTCACGGAGATTTTTTATGGAATATATAAGAATTATTGGAGCCAATAAGTACCAGAGGGGGCCCACCAGGTGGGCACAACCCACCTAGGCGCGCCAGGGCCCCTAGGCGCGCCCTGGTGGATTGTGCTCCCCTCGGCCCACCTCCGGTGCCCATCTTCTGGTATATAAGTCATTTTGACCTAGAAAAAATTAGGAGAGGACTTTTGGGACGAAGCGCCGCCGTCTCGAGGCGGAACTTGGGCAGGAGCACTTTCCCCCTCCGGCGGAGCTATTCCGCCGGGGGAACTTCCCTCCCGGAGGGGGAAATCATCGTCATCATCATCACCAACAACTCTCCCATCTTGGGGAGGGCAATATACATCAACATCTTCAACAACACCATCTCCTCTCAAACCCTAGTTCATCTCTTGTGTTCAATCTTTGTACCGGAACCTTTGATTGGTGCTTGTGGGTGACTAGTAGTGTTGATTACATCTTGTAGTTGATTACTATATGGTTTATTCGGTGGAAGATTATATGTTCAGATCCATTATGCTATTTAATACCCCTCTGATCTTGAGCATGATTATCATTTGTGAGTAGTTACTTTTGTTCTTGAGGTCACGGGAGAAATCTTGTTGCAAGTAATCATGTGAACTTGATATGTGTTTGATATTTTGATGGTATGTATGTTGTGATTCCCTTAGTGGTGTCATGTGAACGTCGACTACATGGCACTTCACCTTATTAGGGCCTAAGGGAATGCATTGTGGAGTAGTTATTAGATGATGGGTTGCGAGAGTGACAGAAGCTTAAACCCTAGTTTATGCGCTATTCCGTAAGGGACTGATTTGGATCCAAAAGTTTAATGCTATGGTTAGATTTATTCTTAATACTTTTCTCTTAGTTGCGGATGCTTGCGAGGGGGTTAATCATAAGTAGGAGGTTTGTTCAAGTAAGAACAGCACCTAAGCACCGGTCCACCCACATATCAAATTATCAAAGTAGCGAACACAAATCAAACCAACATGATGAAAGTGACTAGATGAAATTCCCGTGTACCCTCAAGAACGCTTTGCTTATCATTAGAGACCGTTTTGGCCTATCCTTTGCCTCAAAAGGATTGGGCTACCTTGCTGCACTTTTGTTACCATTACCATTACTTGCTCGTTACAAATTACCTTGCTATCAAACTACTCGTTACTTATAATTTCAGTGCTTGCAGAGAATACCTTGCTGAAAACTACTTGTCATTTCCTTCTGCTCCTCGTTGGGTTCAACACTCCTACTTATCGAAAGGACTACGATTGATCCCCTATACTTGTGGGTCATCACGGTGCGCACTGAAGACACAACCATGCTTCATGAACAAGATGCATTCGGTGCCGTGCACTGAAGGTGGCATCCGCTTCACAATGGGGTAGCTGTCCCCAATGAAAAGCGAGTACTCTCCAAAAGTGTTCCTCGGCACCCACATAGCATCACGGGGGTCGAACTCGGCGCCGTTCATCTAGTACACGCGGCATCTCAGATCTGGACACATGGTGACGTACATGGTCAAGGTCCATGCATAATAATGTTGTGCTCAAATATGGCGGTCAGTAATATTGTGCAGCAAATAGTACTACTCCGGTATAGAGGAAGTAAAATAGCTGGCTTATTATAAGCTAGCTATACGCGTCCTCTGGATGAGATAGTAAGACATGGAAAAACAAAAATGGTGGGAGCTAGCGGGTTCAAGTATTCAAGGGCCTAGCTAGCTATGCGCGTCCTCCAAGGTAAACAGTACTAGTACTAGTAAGTAGTACTACAATGAAAGAGAAGGCGAGAGGGTTAAAAAAATATAATACTAAATTGTAGTACTAGTACAGTAAACATGTCCCAGTCAAGAAAAGAAAATAACTAACAAGTACTACTACTCTAACACACAACAATGAGAAAATGGAATACCTGGGTAGATGGTGGCGGTCCGATCGTGGTAGATTGTGTGACCATGTTGCACATCAGTGGTACCATGGGTAACGATTGCTAAGATAGTTGATCCCAATATGCCAAAGTCAGCTATAAGGTTCCAGGTTAGACCGAATCGCGGTTGCAAATGCACATCCAGGATCGGTGATCTTATTTTGATCGGGGGATGACTGGTCCCTACAAAATAATGGAGTACCGTTAGGGATGCAAATGGTGGTTTGTGCATTCCGTTTGTAATCTCCCGTACCATAGGATGGCAGCCAGATGAAACAAGTCCCCTGGCTTGTCACTGCGAAGATGCAGCCTACATGGCACACAGCGTCTTTGAACATGTAGGGGTACAAATCTGCCGCGGCCAACATGTGCCAGCCTCTGTCATTACTGCCTCTTGTATTGATGGCAATCCTTATGTCGAACACCGCCATGAGATAGTAATCATCGTAGCCGCGTCGCTTTGTCGGCAATTCCGCAATTGCTATCTTCTTCAATCTCATGTAGGCATCATCATACGTATTCAAGCCCAGCCAGTCCGGAAGGCCGATCCCAATGGTGGAGAAGGGGTCTACGGGAACGGCCGCACTGCTGTGGATGTTGTGCAAAATGATGGTGGTATCCGGCCGGAGGTATGCAAGCCAATCTTCGTTGGCACCAACCCAGACCTATATATAAGACGGTGGGCACCATAGAAATTACGGGATGGAATAACTAAGTACTATATTTAGAATATACACTACATGATCAAACTCCATGACTGACCTGCTCATCGGACAAAATCCGACTACCTCTCAATGTCGGCAACTCTAGCGGAGTCAACGTGCAACCATGGCCAGGGAGCGGTGGACTGTTCGATGGATTGTCCCATAGAATAACCTTCTCCTCGAGGACGCATGGAAGACCAACAAGCATGGCCTTTTCCCAAGCCTGTTTAAGCACCGTCTTAAAATAGTTGGTGCAGGAAGCACCGAGTCTTGCGGCGGTGAGGACATCGGAGCGGCGTGCGATTTCTCCTAGAGGATCATCGTCCAAGGTCTCCCAGCCCCGACGAGGAGGAGAACCGCCTGGCGAATCCATGGGAGCAGCGACGAACTGCCTTGGTCTCTTCGGGGGGAGGGGAACTAGCGAGGAGGAGATAAGGAAGTTATGCGGGCACGCATAGTGGTAGTTCCTAGTGCCCCGCGATGGTGAGGCTATTATTTACTACGTACTCGTATTGGAGCAGTAGTAGTACTACTTTCTCAACTAGTAGTGTTGATGTACTGTACTTCTATAGTGCACCAGTTTTGAACTCTTGAATCTCAAGGCCAAGGAGCTACAGTTGCAAGTGGAGGGTACTACTGTTCTCTAGAACCATCGTTGTACTATCAATGCAGGGAAAGTACACCTGCGTAGTGCGTACTCTCTGTGCTCTATTCAAGCACGTAGCTGGCCTACTCAGCCGCTCCTCTCACGCACACACTAGCAGCCTGTTTATCAGCGACGGTTACTGCGGGGGCAGAACATTTGAGTTCTTTGATACAGCGAGACTAGGCTTTTCGCTTCCATTTGTGGAGGTGTAATGGATCTCATCAAACTTTGTTCGTTCCTTCTTTATGAATGAGATGAGGCAAAGCTTTTGCCTCCGTTTCAAAACAAAAAAAATCACGTCAAGAGGAATTTCTTTTATAGAGCCGATAATGGAGCGAAGTCCATGCGTGCAACACCACAAGCTACAGAGTAGTAGAGTAGCACTTTACGTACATAGCCATATTGCACAGTTCCCAATGCCATGCCAGGCTTTTCTGGCTCCTCGGGCTTAATTGGGAGGCGCTAGTTTAAATATGGTAGCTGATGAGGAAGCTGCAAGCGAGGTGCGGCTAGGGCGAGCACGCAGGCGAGAAAGTTTGCATGGTGTGAATTGATATATAGGAGTACTACTCTAGTACGCGAGCCATGAGATGATGGGAGGGAAAACCCGTTCACGTGGCTGGGCTATCCAGTGAACCCAGATTATGGTGCGACACGTCCGTTCTGTAGGGTAACGCAGCAGAAAACAAAAAATTTCCGACCTACGCACCAGCCCAGGACCACTATGGAGACTGCATACAAGGTTTGATCATTTCGTTACCGACTCGTAGCGCAGCGGAAGTAGAGTCGATGACGATCGGCGGTGCAGATCCCCGCAGCTAGGATTTACAACCTCCCAACCGCGAGGATGTATACCCTCGTCTTCCCTTCGGACAGCCCTCCGGGAGGCGGTCGAACAGTCCCCCGGACGGTGTCGCGGACAGCCCTTCGGGAGGACCTTCGAAACTCGAACGGTCACTCGGACAGCCCTTCGGGAGGACTCAGAGAACTTGGACCGTCACTTGGATAGCCCTTCGGGAGGCACTCACAAACAGCCCCTCGGGCACTAAGATCGAAACTACGACCTCTCTACAGAGTTGCACACATACGGTGTCATCTATCCGGCAGGGCTTCGCCGTCCAGAACTAGTTCCCACCAGAACCCAGACAGCCTTTCGGCACTACGAAACTCTTTTCGTGGGAGGGAGAGAGAAGCCAGATCATTGCATGGCACTTGTATGTGAGAAGGGATGAAGTTTGTGGGCAGCCCACTCTCCTCTATTTATAGGAAAGCCAAGGGGTAAAGTTGGCATTCACAAATACCAAAAGTACCCCCACTTTATGTCATTTACATAAAGAATAAAGCAAAAAGGAGTGCCATGTGGAGCTCCATGGAGCTCCACCCTCCATGGCCGGCCACCCCTTGGGCCCCCCCCAAGGGGGCTTCCTTAGTGCCCAAGGCTTCTAGAAGCCTTTTGGGAAATTTCCCAAAAGGTGCTTTCCATAAAAAATCCCAAAAAGCACTTTCACTATTCACGACGACATTTTTCAGCGTCCGTTCGAACTGAACATATTTATGTGGGCTTAGAACATTTCCAGTACCCACTAAAATAATTTTCAACGCATTCTGGAACAATTCCAGTTTAGTGATTTCATCTGCGAAAAGCATCTGAAGCGGTTTCGGCAGCTCCGGAACATTTCCGGTTTTCATCTCCGAAAATTCCAGAAAGTTTCTAGAATGATTCTGGCACCCTCCAAGAATTATCAGGCATGTCCCGAAACCAATTTGACTTTATGGTATCCTCTGAAACAACTTTTCAGTATCACCGGAACTCATCCGGTGACCTCTCTCGTCGGAACTTTTCCGCTGTCTCCGGAAAACTTTTTCCGAAAACTTTCTCTCAGACTCCCTGTCGGTATTCAGCAGATAGATGACCCTTAAGCGTGTGACCCTATAGGTTCGGTGAAGTATAGACATGACCCGGAACCCCTTCCGATCAATGATCAACATCGGAGCCGTGGACACCCATATTGACCCCTATACCCACACGAATGAATATTCGAGTGAACCTCCAGTTGCCGTGTGCTATTCCTGTTGCTTCGCGATATGTTACAAATACCCGAGGTGAGACATGATGGCATTCCCGTGGATCAACAACTTGTCCACTATGCTAGTTACCTCGTTACCGGTATTGTTCTCTTTTCTCGTTACCGTGTTCCGGCATCCCCGTGATCAAATCACAAAGTGTCTGGCCAGACGATGATGGATACCGTAACACTGAGAGGGCCCAGAGATATCTCTCCATCGTCGGAGGAGCAAATCCCAATCTTGAGCTATCAAGTTACTTAACATACTTTCCCATGAACCCGTAAGCCGCCGTAATAGCCATCCAGTTACGGATGACGTTTAACAAACCCCAAAGTTCATGAATCAAGCATGAAGAAACTCGATACTCTCATGGTCTGAGGAATCATGCAAATGTTAACCATCTCTGTGTTATTAACCATTAACTTGTGACAAAAGAATCTCATAGCATAACATCAATCAGGTCGATTCAACACAAATGTTCTTCTAACACTGTGCCCTTAAAGTTGCTGGCATAGACATGCCCATGATCAAGAAAACAGAACCATCATGCAACACTTGAGCTAGTCTTAGAGGCCAGACTAGGAATACATTTTACCGTTTATTATCCCACACATGCATATGAGTCTTCCTCCGAGCCTCGTTTTATTTGCAGACTTGAGAATCATTGCAGTTATAGCATGGAACATAAACCAAATTATGAATAGGGAGATAATCAATAACATTTATTATTGCCTCTAGGGCATATCTCCTACATGTTCGACTTCAAAAGTCAAACTACCGGTGTACAATATTGGCTCGCAGTGAGGTTACTATTTTAAAAAAAAGCCGCTGTGCGTTCGGCCGGGATCGAACCCACAAAATGAGCTATACACTCCCGCGACCACTAGTAGTACTCGTTGGAGTACAACGCAACCTAGAATCGCCTTTTGTCGCTAGTACATTGTTCCTTACAAGAAACCACTAATACCAAGAAACTACTACCACTTACCAACCAGCCCTACCAAGAAACGACTACTCTACAAAGTGCCGTTATAGGCACGTTTCAACCCATGTCGCCCCTTAAGTCAACGCTTTCTATTCGACCGGCAAGTTAGGCGTTGTGATTTGTGGGAAACCTTTCGAATGAATTCAAAAGATCCAGACTTACATCTCATCAAGTAAATATCCACATATCTACTTGAGTCATTTCTGAAGATATATAAATCCACTACTAACAACATTTATCGGACTACACCCATCAAATGTATGATCACCAATAAGTTTGTTGTCCGTTCCTTATGGCCTGTGAACGGTATTTCAGTCACTTCACTTTTCGGAGGAAAGTTGCAAGTGTCAGATGATTCAAAATCAAAGGACTTCAAAAATCCATCATAATGGAATTTATCCATGCGGGTTTCTCCAATGTGACCAAATGTAGTGCCACACTTGTGTGGTATTCTCTTAGTCTTGCGACATTTAGCGTCAGTGTTATGGATGTATCATATTACTATCAATATTCATAACATACATCCCATCTGGATGGAAGCATGGCTCTAAATGTTATTCATAACACTGAACAACAATTGTTCTTTTATGAACAACCCTTTTGCAACAACATTGTGCAAGGGGCTAGAGTGTAAAACTCTAAAATGAATTATGAAAGTAAATCCAGAGGTAATATATTAATATCATTATTCATATCATACATCTCATTCTCAATGAAAGTATGGCCCTTATGTTATTCATAACTTCGAACATAAAAAGTTCTCTTATGAACAACCTTCTTGAAGGATACCTTATGCAATGGGCTAGAGTTTAAAACTCTAAATGAATTATGAAAATAAATATAGACAGTAATACACCGATGGAAGGTATAGTAACATTTACTATGTTCCCTGTGTATACCTAAACCTCATCCCTGGCTAGTCTTTCAGGCCATAGTAGTTCTTACATCGAGTTGCAACAGAATGCAATCGAGCGGGTATCTTTGTGATTGTCTCACAATACCCAAGAATTAGTGATTAACATGTTTAACCATAATTCCCAAGAACTATATCTTTGACCAGCCTTCTATACATCAAAAACATGTATGACATTCATACATGAGCTGGATATTCCAGTCTTCTTTCTTATTGCCTTTATACTTCTAACAGTTTAACTTTCAGTATTTCTCCTACTCTCAAAAGAAGCACCCAACTTAAGAGTGGCGTTAGCCCCGGACTTCCTAGGTGTGTAAGTCACACTAACACCCTTCGGACACTTCCTTTTTCTTTAAGTTGTTGTTTTATTCACCTTTCATCATATGACAGGCGTTCTTCTGGATCCCTCTCTTATCAGTCTAATGCATAGTAAACTCCTTTACTAATAGTTTGCTAACAAACATTGCTTTGGATATCTCATATCTTTTAGCCTTTGTCTGTCTCTGAAAATGATTTTCAGATTCCATGAATATCACATAACTATCCAAACTTTTGAAGTTCGGGTCTCATGGAAGTAAACATATTGCACTTGACTGAAAACGGAATTCTAGCTTTTGGGTCGAAGGACGTGAGTCACATGATCCATAGCATAAGCGAGAGAATACCGAAAGTATGCGATAGGACAAAGTCCTTCTCAGCACTTTTGAGGACAATCCTCACATTACGTTACCAACCGTAAAGTTTTAACCAGATATTTAACAGCTATTCAATATTAATAGGGAAGGTGGAAACGCGAGCCATTATTCTACAACTATTAGCATATAACACTTAGACAGTGTTCACAATTAATTGCACTGAGAATTAAACAAGATAATTCTACAGTGCGCTCCCACTCAAATCAATATCTCTCATAATTGATTGTGAGTGATTCAAGATCTGCATTTCAATTCAACGCCATTGATGGTAGCATCACTGATGACGAAAATCTCAATCGGTAGGCAAACTTGCCAATCACATCTCTATGTGACTCTTGTTCATCTTTCGATGCGTGTGTTCCGAGCTCATGACTTTCATGCCTGAACTTCAAGACAACCAAGTGATCTCGCTGCGAGGTCTCAACTCACCCGCCTCACACATCCCTAATCGTTCGTACCCATGGTAGCATGTGATACCCCGAAAAGTTAGGTGCCGTGACGGTGCTACACTTGGGAGAACACTAACTACTTGATATTTTTGTGAGAGATCACCCTAATAAAAGCGACTACCGCGCAATCAAGAAGGGTGCATCATAAGGGATAAACATCTCAGGCAATTCATAATTAGCATGATATGGTATAGCCCTTTCTAACGGAGAAGTCTTGTATTTCTTCGTCTTCGGCATTCACGTCGGTGTTCACCTTCGCGAAGATTGCCACCACCTTGTCGATGCACCAGATATTATTGCTATCTCCATAGCAGATAAAATAAATGCAATACTTAAGGTTGACACGCAGGTCATTAAAGTGCAATCATATGGCTCCAGCCATCATGCCGAATCATGACACGCAGGTCATGTTAATTTTACATCATATAGACATCTCATACATAATCAAATTATTATGAGCACTGCTATACCACATCATATGCACATGCAAACCCTCCTCCAAAACCAAGTTAGACGCCTCTAATCGGTTCATGCAAAAACTTGTTTTACGTGGCTTCTAAGGTTTCGAAACAAACCGAAGCTACCAACGTCCATCATCAAGTATGATAATTCAAGTCGCTAGATTAACTTTCCAGGGTGTACGAAAACCGAGATAATAAAATCTCGAGCCCCATACTAAACTTCGTCATACGCATGACCCCCGTGCAGATCATATCTGCATTGCCCTTTCGTCTGCGAAATTTCATCTTTCTTTTTAACTACGGTGGAATTCAATGAACTGTTAGCACTTCGTTGATCAATCAGGATCGCGGATTGCCAGAACATTGAAACTCCACCATGCTATTATCAAGATCAGAAATATGCGCATTCCAGGGAAGCAACAAGAACATCGGGTAACAGATTTCATCTGCTACCCGCACAAATAATTTTTAGTAATAGAACTCATCTACTACCTAATTATTTTGTGCAACACCCATACATCTCCATGTATTCTAGATCGCAACCTGCATCTACGCATAGCACGGCTCATGATGCCACTGTAGGGTAACGCAGCAGAAAACAAAAATTTTCCGACCTACGCACCAGCCCAGGACCACTATGGAGACTGCATACAAGGTTTGATCATTTCGTTACCGACTCGTAGCGCAGCGGAAATAGAGTCGATGACGATCGGCGGTGCAGATCCCCGCAGCTAGGATTTACAACCTCCCAACCGCGAGGATGTATACCCTCATCTTCCCTTCGGACAGTGCTCCGGGAGGCGGTCGAACAGTCCCCCGGACGGTGTCGCGGACAGCCCTTCGGGAGGACCTTCGAAACTGTCACTCGGACAGCCCTTCGGGAGGACTCACAGAACTTGGACCATCACTTGGACAGCCCTTCGGGAGGCACTCACGAACAGCCCCTCGGGCACTAAGATCGAAACTACGACCTCTCTACAGAGTTGCACACATACGGTGTCATCTATCCGGCAGGGCTTCGCCGTCCAGAACTAGTTCCCACCGGAACCCAGACAGCCTTTCGGCTCTACGAAACTCTTTTCGTGGGAGGGAGAGAGAAGCCAGATCATTGCATGGCACTTGTATGTGAGAAGGGATGAAGTTTGTGGGCAGCCCACTCTCCTCTATTTATAGGAAAGCCAAGGGGTAAAGTTGGCATTCACAAATACCAAAAGTACCCCCACTTTATGTCATTTACATAAAGAATAAAGCAAAAAGGAGTGCCATGTGGAGCTCCATGGAGCTCCACCCTCCATGGCCGGCCACCCCTTGGGCCCCCCCCCCAAGGGGGCTTCCTTAGTGCCCAAGGCTTCTAGAAGCCTTTTGGGAAATTTCCCAAAAGGTGCTTTCCATAAAAAATCCCAAAAAGCACTTTCACTATTCACGACGACATTTTTCAGCGTCCGTTCGAACTGAAAATATTTATGTGGGCTTAGAACATTTCCAGTACCCACTAAAATAATTTTCAACGCATTCTGGAACAATTCCAGTTTAGTGATTTCATCTGCGAAAAGCATCTGAAGCGGTTTCGGCAGCTCCGGAACATTTCCGGTTTTCATCTCCGAAAATTCCAGAAAGTTTCTAGAATGATTCTGGCACCCTCCAAGAATTATCAGGCATGTCCCGAAACCAATTTGACTTTATGGTATCCTCTGAAACAACTTTTCAGTATCACCGGAACTCATCCGGTGACCTCTCTCGTCGGAACTTTTCCGCTGTCTCCGGAAAACTTTTTCCGAAAACTTTCTCTCAGACTCCCTGTCGGTATTCAGCAGATAGATGACCCTTAAGCGTGTGACCCTATAGGTTCGGTGAAGTATAGACATGACCCGGAACCCCTTCCGATCAATGATCAACATCGGAGCCGTGGACACCCATATTGACCCCTATACCCACACGAATGAATATTCGAGTGAACCTCCAGTTGCCGTGTGCTATTCCTGTTGCTTCGCGATATGTTACAAATACCCGAGGTGAGACATGATGGCATTCCCGTGGATCAACAACTTGTCCACTATGCTAGTTACCTCGTTACCGGTATTGTTCTCTTTTCTCGTTACCGTGTTCCGGCATCCCCGTGATCAAATCACAAAGTGTCTGGCCAGACGATGATGGATACCGTAACACTGAGAGGGCCCAGAGATATCTCTCCATCGTTGGAGGAGCAAATCCCAATCTTGAGCTATCAAGTTACTTAACATACTTTCCCATGAACCCGTAAGCCGCCGTAATAGCCATCCAGTTACGGATGACGTTTAACAAACCCCAAAGTTCATGAATCAAGCATGAAGAAACTCGATACTCTCATGGTCTGAGGAATCATGCAAACGTTAACCATCTCTGTGTTATTAACCATTAACTTGTGACGAAAGAATCTCATAGCATAACATCAATCGGGTCGATTCAACACAAATGTTCTTCTAACACTGTGCCCTTAAAGTTGCTGGCATAGACATGCCCATGATCAAGAAAACAGAACCATCATGCAACACTTGAGCTAGTCTTAGAGGCCAGACTAGGAATACATTTTACCGTTTATTATCCCACACATGCATATGAGTCTTCCTCCGAGCCTCGTTTTATTTGCAGACTTGAGAATCATTGCAGTTATAGCATGGAACATAAACCTAATTATGAACAGGGAGATAATCAATAACATTTATTATTGCCTCTAGGGCATATCTCCTACATGTTCGACTTCAAAAGTCAAACTACCGGTGTACAATATTGGCTCGCAGTGAGGTTACTATTTAAAAAAAAAGCCGCTGTGCGTTCGGCCGGGATCGAACCCACAAAATGAGCTATACACTCCCGCGACCACTAGTAGTACTCGTTGGAGTACAACGCAACCTAGAATCGCCTTTTGTCGCTAGTACATTGTTCCTTACAAGAAACCACTAATACCAAGAAACTACTACCACTTACCAACCAGCCCTACCAAGAAACGACTACTCTACAAAGTGCCGTTATAGGCACGTTTCAACCCATGTCGCCCCTTAAGTCAACGCTTTCTATTCGACCGGCAAGTTAGGCGTTGTGATTTGTGGGACCTACATGTCAGTCTGGAAAAAAAATCCCAGAGTGACCTCCTACCTCCGGCCCGTCCACCTAGTAATCCTCGGCCATGGGACGCAGCTACTGCCGCCGGCAGAAGGCGAGGTCAAAAGCGCCGGTGGCGCGGAGCCCATCTTGCGGCAGCCCGGATGCCAGCTCCATCCGGTGCTCCCGGCCGCTAGCTAGCCAAGATAGCACACACCCTGCTGGATGCATCCAGCTGCTTGTCTGCAAGGTTTGCTAGCTAGGTTGGCACGGTAGTGCAGCGGCTTGCTCGCGCGCGCCGCTCTAAGGCCAGCCATCTGGCTCGAGCGAAGGCCAGCGCGGCGGCTTGCTCGCGCGTGAGCCACGCTCGGGCCAGCCAGCCAACCCGTGCGAAGGCCAGCGCGGCGTCCGGCCCGTCCGGCGGAGCGGCGGCCAGCTCGCTCATCACCGGCACCACCGACGAACACGCATAAGAATTGTTTGAAGTAATATTCAGGAAAAATAATGATTGGAAGAGGAAGAACAGGATAGAAGGTCAGATGTGGGTCCCTCGTGTCAACGGTCAAACAAAATGTGTTGGTTTAAGCTGCCTCGTCAGCACAGGCGTGTGGGCCAACCCTGTCATAAATGGGTTTAAACGAGCCTAATCGGCACTAGGTAGTAGTTTTTTGGCGCGGATTAAGAAATTTTGGGTATGTTTTTGCTATTTTTTGTACAATAGTTTCTTCCTAGGGCTGGTTGGAAGTGGTAGTTTTTTGTTAAATACTCTACATACTGTAAGTAGGAGTGAAAGTTAAGCTTTGGAAGCCAATAAGCATGTCTAGTTACATAGTGCCTATGTGTACGTAATTCAAACTAAATATCAACCATGAGTGACTAATATCTTGATGGAAAACTCGAAACTATGGAAATACTAGCATTTTTTTTGCATGGTTGGAAATACTAGCAATGTTCACGTGCGTTGCAACGGATCATAATTAGAATAATATTTATTCACAAACTTGATAGAAAACACTCTAATTTTGATATACATATATCAGTAGAAATATATTATGTTTCAATCAGAATATATTCCTTGGGCTGTTTTGGTGAGGTGGGGGGAGGGATGTGGTTGGTTTTAAGATACTAATTAAGGGTTTTTCTGCAAATTGGTAGAGAAGTGGGATGTTGTTGAGAAAAGGCAACAACTTACCTCACAGTCGTTAGATGTAGATCTAATGGTCAGAAATGACGGATGGCAGACACACCATCATCACCAACTAAGTCTTCTGTAGGAGTACTAGAAGATGCCCGTGCATTGCGCCGAACATCAAGATGCATTTTTTTATAAAACACCTGTTGTGATTGACCCATGCGGGAGTAATCCCATGTGTAAAAACTAATGATATCTTGAGAAAGGGGAGAGATAAGGTGAGGAGGAGTGGGGCGTGGTGGTGATTGGTGGTCGGACTGAGTGGAGGCATGGGGATGGACGACGCCGGCAGCGACCACCATGCCAGTTTGTTCCAGAGGCTTCCTTTTTTATTTGCTCAACAATGAGGTTGTGGGAGATAAGGATGAACGAGGGAAGGCCTTGTCTGCAAATGTGGAGAGAGGTGCGGGTATCTTTTAGTTTAATTTCTATCCGTCAGATATAGATCGGACGGTCTATATTGCAAGATGGCAGGCATACCATCATCACCAACTCGGTTTTTTTATAAGGGAAGAGATATAAGTATGGAGATACAAACATATTATCGATACTTGTTTCCATAAACTTGGATCTACATTCTATTCAATGGTTGAGCATGTGGGGCCTTAGCACGATGACTTCTCGACTATGTAAAACAAAGGTTTTCCCGTCGCCGATAAGGAGGGGGTGATGGCGGCGCGCTTTCGGATTGCTCTAGTCCTAGTAGTCATACTAGGTGGTCTACGCACGTGTAGATTTATTCTTTTTCACGTCTCGTGTTCGCCGTACTGCCACGACTATTGATGAATAGACGGTAAGTTATTCACGGGAAAACCTTTGTTGAGCGTGTGAGAGAGAGAGAGAGACAGCGTGCGTGTGTGATATGTGTAGAGACTGAGGCAATGATAAGAGATTCTTTGTGTCTCGTGTGTGGAGGATAGAGAGAGACATGTGCATGGGGCTTTGTGTTGTGTAACATGGAGACACATAGACATAATCAGATAGTGAGTGTGTGAGATACACATGCGGACATGGGGAGAGATGTGTGAGTTAGAGAGATGGAGAATTTTGGTGTGCATGTGAGCTAGAGAGAGGGGGCATATATACATACCTAGAGCTGGAGAGAATATGCAAGGGTGTGTGTCTTAAAAGAAGGATCCAGATAGATGGGTCTTTGTGCGTGTGTGTGTGTGTGTGTTTGTGCGCGCGTGTGTGTGTGAGAGGGAGTGTGTGTATGTGGAGAAGAGAGACCACTAATGATGTAAACCTAGTAGGAAGATGGGGGAATGGCGTGACATGTGTGTCAAAGAGAGACAAAGGCATGTGTAGTAGCGGGATAGCATGGGTGCGGGCGGGGAGCAAACTATTTGGAAGAGACACCGAGTGTGTGTGGGAGAGGGGTGTGAGAGCGAGGGAGAGAGAGAGAGGAAGAGAGGGGGAGAGAGAGGGGTCGTTTGTGTGCGGAAGTGGCGTATAGATAGGGAGACAAGGTTGATGTTGTTCGAAAGTGTCCTATGTACGGAGACGCAAGGGAAGCGAGTCATCGTGTGTGTGATAGAGACTTCATGAGAGATCTAGAATAGATGGTGTAGAGAACAACATGCGAGATTGAGAACGATGATACATTAGGGAGCTATGGAAAGAGTCATGACATATATGTATATAGGGAAGGAGCTGGGGCGGGTCCGCATGTGGGAGAGATAGAAAGAGGAGAGTGGTGCACAAGGAGACAAAGGTTGCTTGTTTGCAGTGGGGGTGGTGAGTGAGGTGAGTGTGCGAGAACCACATAACTTGGAAGGTAGACGTTTGGGGGTGATGTTTTGTGTGTATGGGAAAGATACACCCTATATAGTGCGTGTGCTTGGGAAAGAGAGATGCTGGGAGACCTAGAGAGTGGGGGAAGAGATGTGTGCATGCCTGAGAGACAAAGTGATAGAGACCTATATTGGGGTCCGGACTTTAGAAGAGAGGGGGGGTGTTAATGTGCTCCTGTGTTCGTGTCCGGGGGAGAGAACGACTTGTGGGGAGGGGGACAGGGTGGGTGGCTTCAGATAAAGAGTGAGGTGTCTATATTTGAGAGACTTCAGCGTAATTGAGATATATATGGTCAATAGTGTGTGCACTCATGGTTGATCAATTTGTTTCACAGTTTGGACTATGAGATAATGATACTTTTGAACATGCGTGATATACTTTGAAGTACCAGAATTACATACCTAAGATTGGAATTTTGGAATTCGACTCCATCATTAGCTTTTATAATTCATTTAAACGGAGGTACATTTTTTAAGCCGGGATTTCATGATTTCAAATTCATATATCAAACCTAGAGATATACACATACGGGCATGTTCAAACTTTATAATCAACCACTTTATTCATACACATACACATTTTTGTTTTGTCATCATATTTAGGATAAACACATTTGGAATTTCATTTGAATTGGACCATATGATGGTATTTGCTTCCACTTGCTCAATGATCCATATTTGAATTGAATGGACAATCTAAGTTTCGAGTTGGAGACGTTCATTTTCGAAACTTGCACTTTTTTTGCGTGCAAAACAAATAAATTCTCGGCCATGATATCATAGTCGGCCATACAAGAGCAGAACACTTAATTTCAGGCGCCAAAAGCTTTCAAACTTCCCGCTCACATCGAAATATCTCGCGCCCAAAAGTTTAGCCCTGCGATATTCCTGTTTTACCCCTACCACATGAATGGAAAAGGGCTGCTTTGGTAACTCCATTGTTTTCCCCTCTTTGCCCCCAACATTCTTCCCCAGAGCCCCTCCCCTTCCCCTCCCCACCCCCCAACCACGCCAAGCCACCGAATCTAGTCCTCCGCCACAGCGGTGGACCTCACACCCCGCCGGATCCACCTTCTGTACCTTGGAACCCCCAACTGCCAACTCACCACTTCATCGGAGCCGCTTCAGCGACTGGCTTGTCCACCGCTCCAGATCTCCTTGACCGCCATCATGGTCCACCGCACCAGATCTGCTTCATCGGCGCCCTCGTCCACCACAGTGTAGGCCCTTCACTGACTCCCTCGTCGGCCCCATCGCTGGCCCTTCATACAAGCCCTCGTTCGCCACAATTGATCCGCCTCACCGAAAGCACTGTACACCACGCCGGATGTGCTTCGCCGACGCCTACGTCCACTGCACCGGACCCGCTCCACGGATGCCATATTCAACTCCACCGGCCCTGCTTTACTGACGCCGCAGCCTCATCAGGTTATTTTGATTTGTACTCCTTTGGTTTTTCTCTTCTTTATCATGGAACTGTTCACTTACCACAGATGAGCTTTCTTGTATGTCGACAGGCACCGCAACCGAAGCACTGGAGCCGCTTCAGCAACGGCGACAGCCGGTCCAAACTCAACCGCACACGAGCACCATCGACGATCCTTAGCTATCAAGTATGACAACAATACCCATATGCCACCGAGAATCAGGTACTATTATCCAACGGCCGGCGCCTACGTTCACTTTCTTAGCATAAGCACCGCACCTTTGAATTTCTTCAGGGCATCATTCAATTTTTCATGAGACGCGTTATTCTGCTTGCACCTATAGGGCCATACTTCTGGCAGTGAACATGTTACATGTGCTAAATTACAAACCAGTGCACATATATAGTTACAATGCTTTTGTTTTGTCCTAAGTATTACTGTACTTCCTAGATATCACTGCCTACTATTTTACTTCTTGCATGCTATATTTATGATAATGGTGTTGTTCTGATGCCACCAGTTGGTTCCATAAGACTGCTTCATGTTCTCTATGGTTAATTACACATCAGCAAACTAGCATGTGGTTCCGCTGCTTTTTGTTCGTTTTACCCAACATTTTCTGATGCTAGCTATTACATCACTACTCTGAGCCTCTGTTCATTACTTTTTTGTGCGTTCTTGATCTTCCCAAGTTGCATGACTAATTTGATGCTTCTATTAATTATGGAGCTGCCAACCCCATCAAGCAAAATATTTGTTCTTTTGGGGCTGGCACCTCGAACAAGCATAAAAATAGAGTGAAGCACATATATTGTCGTGTAAGCATACACCCTTCTTTCATTAATTTAGATGAACCATTGATGATCAATTCGAACCAGTGCATGCGATTAAAATTAATTTTACCTAAATAGAGGGTGCAGAATAAACTACAACAACTAGATTTGCAACCACGGGATGCTGACGATATCTTCAAAGAACATTGCAATAGCAGCGAGGCTTCACAGCAACATATGGTAAGCCAGCGTGTTTTAGTACATGTGAAATGTAATACGTGTGGGCTGCTTTCTTGGCTTGTGCCCTCAACCTGTAATCCTACAGAATTACAAATAGTTCAGTTGTCTGCTTTGTTGTATTGCTTGATTCTTGTTTGTTACTTGTTAGGCTATACCTGAGTTGGCCAATATGTTAGCAGTGCCTGCTGTACTATCGTAAAGAAATGCATGCATAGTTCATTTGACTCCTTAACTTTTCCTATGAACTTCATCACAAGACTGTCTTCATAGTTTATATGAGGCCACACTGTTAAGTGCTTTCTCAGATTATTTCAACTGCTTAGATGCCTTGGCAACTTAAATATAGTGGTGGTACATGATACGTCTCCAACGTATCTATAATTTTTTATTGTTCCATGCTGTTATATTATCATTCTTGAATGTTTTACAATCATTTTATAGCAACTTTATATCATTTTTTGGGACTAACCTATTGACATAGTGCCCAGTGCCAGTTGCTGTTTTTTGCTTGTTTTTTACTTCGCAGAAAATCAATACCAAACGGAGTCCGAACGCAGCGAAACTTTTTGGTGATTTTTTCTGAACCAGAAGACACACGATGGGCCAAGAAAGTACCTGAGGGGGGCTCCGAGGGGAGCACAACCCACCAGGGCATGCCTGGGGGCCCAGGCGCGCCCAGGTGGGTTGTACCCACCTCGGCCGCCTCCCGCACCACCTCTTTGCTCTATAAATACCCTGGACGTCCAAAAACCAGAGTCGACGAAAAACAATTCCAGCCACCGCAATTTCCAGAAACCACAGATCCAATCTAGACACCATCACGGAGGGGTTCATCATCCTCATTGGTGCCTCTCCGATGATGCGTGAGTAGTTCATTGTAGACCTACAGGTCCGTAGTTAGTAGTTAGATGGCTTCCTCTCTCTCTTTTGATTCTCAATACAATGGTCTCTTGGAGATTTATTTGATGTAACTCTTTTTGCGGTGTGTTTGTTGGGATCCGATGAACTTTGAGTTTATAATCAGATCTATCTTTTTATCCATGAAAGTTATTTGAATCTTTTGATCTCTTATATGCATGATTACTTATAGCCTCGTATTTCTTCTTCGAATCTTTGGTTTAGTTAGGCCAACCAGATCGATTTTTCTTGCCATGGGAAGAGGTGCTTTGTGATGGGTTCGGTCTTACGGTGCTCGATCCCAGTGACAGATGGGGAAACGACACGTATGTATCGTTGCCATTAAGGATAACAAGATGGGGTTTAATTCCTACATGAATAGATCTCATCTACATCATGTCATCGTTCTTATTGCATTACTCCGTTTCTCCATGAACTTAATACACTAGATGCATGCTGGATAGCGGTCGATGTGTGGTTTAATAGTAGTAGATGCAGGCAGGAGTCGGTCTACTAATCTTGGATGTGATGCCTATATAATGATCATTGCCTGGATATCGTCATGATTATTTGCAGTTCTATCAATTGCCCAACAGTAATTTGTTTTCCCACTGTATGCTATATTTCTCGAGAGAAGCCACTAGTGAAATCTACGGCCCCCGGGTCTATTTTTCCCATCATATACTTTCAGATCTATTTTGCTATTTGCCTTTTTATTTATTTGCATCTTTTATTTTCAGATCTATATTATCAAAAACCCAAAAATACCTCGCTGAATTTTATTTGCTTTTATTTGCATCTATCAATCTATTTCAACTTTCTCCCGTCCACGTGCCAATTTCTGGCGCCGTTACCCGAAAGGGATTGACAACCCCTTTTACACGTCGGGTTGCAAGTATTTGTTCTTTGTGTGCAGGTACCGTTTATGTAGTGTTGTGTGGTTCTCCTACTAGTTCGATAACCTTGATCTCATCACTGAGGGAAATACCTACCGTCGCTGTGCTGCATCATCCCTTCCTCTTTGTGGAAATACCGATGTAGCTCTAGCCGCAATCAGTACAGTCCCTTTCAACTAGGGATGTCAACTGGGTCGCGTTTAATCCCGATTAAAGTCCACTAGTGGTATGATAGTTCAAAAGAGTTTTTGTTTTTTTGAGGAAAATGAACTAGCGAGCTAGCAAAAAATAACTAGATGGGACTGGCGGATGCCGTTTATTTGCCACTTACATCCCTAGTTTCATCTTACCATTTTAATTTCTTTTCAACTGATGCTGCTTCGAACCATTTAAATATAGCTTGCCATGCTCGGCAATAATTCGTAAGTCGTTTACCATGTAAGCTAACTGCCTGGATCATGCGATAACTATCTCTTACTTATGTCCAGCGGAAACCTTTCAGGATGTCGTTCACACTAGGACACACTGTACAACCCCAGAATCTATTTGTGGAAGCAGTGCGCCATCCATGTTACCAGATGGTACTAGTTCAGAGGCAACACCGCCGGAGAGCAGTCTCAGCACATATATTATAGTTCTTGAGGCTCTACTAGAGGCAGAAAGACATGGTGTGGCTGCCATGAATGAGGTAATCTTGATCTTGAGGCTGGAAATTATGCAATTAGCTGCACGCATTATGCAAGCAACCCAAGAATTGGAGGAAGTAAGAATGTTGCATTTGAAGATGGAGGAGGTCCTGCTACTTCTGCTATCTGAAGCCCAGGGTAATCCTAGTTCTTCTTTAGATACCAGTTGAAATTGTCATTAGATTAGTATACTTGCATGTTGTGTCATGTCTCTGAATGGATTATGTTGTAAGACCCGCTATGTTGTCCATGTGTTGGAATGATCTGAATTTTTTAGGCGAGGTAATCCTCAGTACTTGTATGATTGACATAAGGTGAACTGTTTTTCGTGTGAGCATATTGTATTGGATGAAATAACTGTTTGACTCAAAGTGTATCCAACCTACTGAATTCGAAGATTACGGCATTTCTAAATCATATTCATATATAAAGGTGGAATTAATCTTTGTCGTGGTTTTGAAGAAATAAATAACAAAACATAGAATGATGTATGGATATTCGTAATCGAATACAAATTAGATTTGAATTTAGTTGCCAGGGCCCAGGGTAAACGTGAATGCTAATTCTCCCAAATTTTGAACGAAGCGGCAAAACACCCACTATCATTTGTCGGCTGCCCGAAGCAAGTGTTTGCGAGATGGAAATTACTGTCTACCCCTGGCACTTCACATCCTAATCAACCTGATTTCCACTGCTGTCGATCGGGGTAGACTAGTAACTTCAATCAGACGTGACACAACCGCCTCTGAGTCCATTCAGACACGGTGGGCGCCAAACGTGGGCGGCAAAACACATTTGATTCAAGCTCGTCCGAAAGACCTGTGTCTCTCCCTCCATTTCCCCATTCATACACGGTGGGCGGCAAAACAAACTCTCCTCGTCCGAAATCGATGTAGGCAATTTTTTTAAATAGGGGCAGATGTGTAACTTCCCTCAGATGTGACACAACCGCCCTACCTGTCAGCCCGTTCATACACTGTGGGCACCAACCGTGGGCGGCAAAACACCCTCTCCTTGCCCGAAATCGCTACCGGCAAATATTGGGGAGATGCGAGTTTACCGTCCTATCCCCAACCGACGAGATGTCCGAAATTTTAAACGGGGGATAAGTTCATAACTTTCCCATATTTCAGACAAGCGCGTCCCAAAGTTTGAGATCCCCCCTCCCCCTCTATTTCCTCATTCATACACCGTCGGCGCCACAAAAACCTCCCCACTCCGGCCAGCCTCCTCCGTCCGCCACCCCATCCTCCACCTTGCCGGAGCCGCTACCCCTACCCCATCGTCCACTGCAAGAGATGGATGTCTCTCATCCACGGCGCCGGACGAGGATCCTTTCATCACGTCCTCTCGCTTCATCGGCGCCGTCGTCCACCTTGTCGTTGCCACTCCTACGACCACCTCGTCCACGTCAACAGGACTTATCCCCCGACCCGGCCGTCTGCCGTCTAAAATCTTCTTCCACGCCGCCGATAGCCATCGCACCCGCAGCACGCTCAACGTATCAGCAGTGGCCTACATGGCGTAGCAAGAGAGGTGGTACTCTTTCATATCTTCTTAAGTTATTGATCTCACCCGAAAAATAGATCGTAACTTGTTTACTGTACTTTTCTTGTCCGTACCAAATCGTAGTGGCTAGTTGAAAGCAAACATTGGTTGTGAAGTAGCCTTTGTTCGGTTTGCACCTTCAGATCCACCATGGCACAATCACTATACTCGTAAAGCTTATGGTTTTCCCCCTTTATATTCACTACCATCATCGTAGGTGCTTCGTGTCGTGCTAGCACTGCTCCTCAAGACCTCAACCCATCAAGCGAAACAACATGCCACTCATAATTCCAAAGCTTAGTTGTTGAAATACGAATCTGATATGATGCTCATATTACTAAAATAGAGAATGTTTAATTGGTCAGCTAATGTTCTTATATTCGTTTCGAAAAGCATGTGCGCCACATATAGAGAGACAGCAGGGATTTGCATTTCTCTGTGCGCTCTGGTTCATCATGGGTGGGCAACACACATTGTATTATCTAACTAGAAAGATGCCCGTGCGTTGCATGGAACATCAGGATGCATTTGTATGAGTAGTTTATTTTGTGGGAGAAAAGGATGAACGTGGGAAGGCCTTATTTCCAAATGTGGAGAGGGGTGTGGGTATCTTTTTGCAAAATTGCCATAGTTTCCTTCCTATCTGTTAGATATAAATCGGACGGCCTATATTGCAGGATGGCAGGCACACCATCATCACCAACTCTGTTTTTTATAAGAGTAGATAGATAGAGATAAGAGTAGAGAAAAAAGTAGAGAAATCTGCTTGCTCTTTGTTATCATGTTCCTCTTCTGTTCTTCTTAATAAGTATATTACTTCCTCCGTTCCTAAACTGCCTTGGGTGAGTGCGTGTGTTGTGGTGGCGTGCGTTTGTACCGGGTGTTGTTCATCGTTGCTTTATTTATAAAGCGGGGCGAAAGCCTTTTTCGGTAAAACATAAGTCTTTTTAGATATTCCAATAAGAACTACATACGGATGTATATAGACATATTTTAGAGTGTACATTCACTCATTTTCCTCCGTATGTAGTCCGCATTCGAATCTCTAAGAGATTTATATTTAAGAACTGAGGGAGTAGTACAGTATGTTCCTTGTCGGAAGTGCAACAGGGACATTTGCAGTCGACAGGTCTATTGGGACGCTTCAGATGGATGCTTTCAACGATTCTAGATGGTCTGCCATAATATCCGGGAAATGCTGGGAGCTATGTCGTCTTTGATATTTTAGACTGATGGTAACAGTATTGTGCCTTCAGTTGAATAGAGCTGCCCCGTTTGGGGCCCAAGCCTTTCCGAACCCTTTCTTGCCGTATCGGCAATACAAGCCGATATGGTCCAGCTAGTTTCACTTTCCTGATTTTACTCTTGATGCTTAGTGTTTTCTCCTTTTATCTACCCTACTATGATCTGCGTAGGTGCTTTCTGTCGTACTAGCAATACTCCACCCTTCAAGCTAAACAACACAACACTCATAATTCCAAAGCTTAGTTGTTCAAATATGATTGTGATATGATACTGATATTAGTTAACAGACACATTTAATTGGTTAGCTAAAGCTCCCACTTGAGTTTCCAAATGCATGTCGCGACATATAGAGAGACATCAGAATTGCATTTCTTTGTCACTTGTTGACTGTACTTTCTTGTCCATACCAAATCTTAGTTGTTATTTCAAAGCAAACATCGGTTGCTAACTACCCTTTGCGCGGTTTGCAGCTTCAGATCTGCCATCCCACTGCCATGGTCAACACTATACTCATCATGCTTATGGTTTCCCCATTTTATGATGACCACGATCAGCCTACGTGGTTCGTGTCGTAATAGCACTGCTCCACCCATCAAGCTAAACAAGCTTAGTTGTACAAATTCGAATCTGGTATTATGCTGATATTAGTAAAACTGAGACATGTTTAATTGGTTAGCTAAAGGTTCCTACTTTAGTTTCGAAATGCATGTGAGCCACATATGGAGAGACCAAAAGGAATAGTATTTCTCTATGCGCTCTGGTTCATCATGGGTGGCAACAGACATTGTATATAAAGACTTGTAATATCTTCAATCTGCTTGCTCTTCTGCCCTTCTTTAACATGATCCTCTTCTCTTCTTTAATAAGTATGTTCCTTGTTGGGAAGAGTAGTAGAGACATTTGCGGTCGACTGGTCAGGTCGAGTTGTTCTCCCTTAGTATATTTTGAATCTGTCAGGTCAGGTCGACTTGTTCTTCTTTACTATATGTTGAAGCTGTTATCTGTGAAGTATCATCACTTCTGGAGCTCTCATATTTTGAGTAGTAGGCCACATTATATTAATGCACACACCAAATTACAGCATGCATGGCATCTCTCAGAAGAATTGCAGAGATAAAACAAAGGGGTTTACAGGGAGGCACTATTGGATTAGAATCACTTCTGCATTACAAAGATAATCTCACTTGTTTTTATGTTTTCATGCATGTCAGGTATTGAACATGATCAAAATGAATGTGATAATGGGCACACGAGAGGAATATTGCGGAACAATCCACTGGCTAACAAACTTGGCATGGTGGAGGATGGCCTATCTTATTCACCCATCAAGGTGCTTGCTCTAACTTGGCAAGGTTGTATTGATCGCACATATTTTGCATATGACCTCTTGCATTACTTCTACTTTGTTACACCACCATCTGCTTAGTTTAAGCACCATATATGAGTATATGCCATACCTATCCATTTTCTGTACTTATTCCATGTGTCATCATACTATGTTTTTCCAGTCAAATGTTATTCTTTCGTAATAGATGTCCAAAAGGAAGAGGGTGAGTGCAGATCCTCAAGGAGTACAAACTAGGTATTTGGAAAAGGTAGTGATACCTATTAAATCAGATAGATCAGCAGCCACAGAAAACACAGGCCCAACTGTACCACACTTTACCGCTACTCCACTAGCCAAACCCCTATTAGAACTGGAGAGAGCACAGCGTCAGGTACTGTCTATGATATCAATTCAAAATTTGAACTCCTAAATTTCTGCATGTGCCTTACCTTCTCTCTTGTATGAAAACTAATTTCAGATGAATCTCCTTTCTCAAAGTATCATAGGATCTCACAACAATACTGGGCACTGCATTGCTCTTGTCAGTACCTCTTGCCCTTTGTCAGCATACTTACACTCATTGCTGTTTGATTATGTAGCATCACTGTAAATGTTTGCTTCTTTATCCTCCCTTTGCTCGAAATTATAAGATCTATATTTACTCTTAGATAAATGTAGAATTAACACAATGGTTATGAAGTTTTGGATTGCTCATGTAAGTACCTGTTGTCATGCACTCCCTCTGTATCGAATTAATTGTTACTCAATTGGATGTATTTAGAACTTAATAGTGCTAGATACATCCATTTGAGCGACAAGTAATAACGGACGGTGGTAGTATTACTGTACTTGCATTGCGAGATAGTTGATTGTCTAGCATTACTCTGCATCTTATCTGCCCTGCCCTCCACTTTCTCCAAATTATCAGATCTACATTTACTCTTACCAAAATGTTGAATAAAGCCAATGACACTGCACACGTTGATGTCTGCATTCCTCTTGTCAGTACCTTTTGCCTTGTAACGCTGTACTTAATTAATTGCTATTTGATTATGTATCATCACTCTGCACCTGAGCTTCATTATCCTCTATTTCTTCCAATATTATTTGATCTATATTTACTCTTTACAAAATGTAGAATAATGGCAATGCTTATAAAGAAGTTTCTTTGGGGAATTTATTGAATTATCCTTCCATCGACATGGAGAAGGGCTTTGTCCAGCCCGTGTTAACATGTAATGTAAGTTCATCCTTCTCAAGCCTTCAAACTTTGTTCAAGTATAGATTTGGATAGGCATCATTTCCTCCACTACTGTTTACTTTGGTGTTTACATCTAATTGGATGTTTGCAACAACTACCAGTTTTAAATTATAGTTGTAAAAACATGTTCCTTATGCAGAACAGATCCATTTATTTGCTTATATAATTGTGAAACCTGTTACGCATCTCTTCTCTTTCAGAGTCGTATCTCTTATGCCAGGCAGAACTTTAGGGAAGATAGTGAGCCAAACCATCTTGAATAGAGCGAGATGACCCCAAGGTCATGTCTTGATGAAGACAGTGAGTTGAAGCTACTCACCAGCAGCTGTGAGACAACCTCTATGCAGTTGCTGCCTCAATCAGTTCGACTTCTTCAGTCTCAACTTAAAGAGAAAAGGCTTGCTTCAGCTCAGCTCCGACTTGATGTCAATGATGCAAAGAAGATATCGGAGGACTGCCTTGCAGGCTTTGGTGCTATACAGCTAGGGATAGAGCATCTATCATTGACACAACTGAGGTCTCATTAGCTTGTTCGGCTACTTGCGGTACACGTCCAGGCCAGGCCTAATGCCTTCTGAAGTGCTCTCAGTTTTGTATATTCTTTTGTCGGCGCGTTTATATGCACTGGTGGCGACTTTTGATGCCCAGTGTATGTAATCCGCGGTCATGTTGCGCTTTATGATCACCGGTGGCGAACTTTGATGCCCAGTGGATGTAATATGCCGTAATTTCTTTATTGTATAGTCTAGGTTTATTCTTGGTCGGTATGCTGTAATTTAGGCCGGAAGCTTCAATGGATCTCAATGTTGTCGGTCTTCAGGCCGGCCCGTAACTCGCTATATATGGGCCAAAACGTGGGCCTATAATCATCTTGGGCCATTACCAGGTCTAAACATATAGTAGTTTTCCGCCTTTAACAGGCCGAGTAAAGTTCTGGCCAACTGGGCCAGAGAATACCATGGGCTTTTAACACGCTAAAAACTAGATTGGGCTAGCGTTGAGCCGAAAAATTCACCGGCCCATACAGGCCGAAACTGCCTAAGGCCCATGTTTGGCCCAAATAGAACGAGCTGTTAACAGGCCAAAATATATCTCGGGCCCTGTTTGGCCCAATAAAATTATGGGCTTTAAGCAGGCTGGTATCAACGCGGGCCGTAGGCCCCACAGTGTCACGGGCCATTAACAGAAGGGCTGTAAGCAGGCCGGATTCAACGCGGGCTGTAATTAGGCCCAACTGTTACACGGGCCATTAACATGCCGATATGCCAGTTGGGCTGAAATTTATCCATGAAGACTACGGGCCGTTAAGAGGCCTAAAGTTACTTCGGACAAGAAATAGCCCAGTTTCTGCATGGGCCGTTAAATGGCCTAATGTGAAACCGGGCCGACAACGGCCCAGATGCACCACGGGCCGCTAACAGGCCAAAACTATTATTGGGCCGAACTGGTAAACGGGCATTTAACAGGCTGAAATACAAACCCGGCTTAGAATGGGCCTAAAAGAACAGTGGCCTGTTAACGGGCCTGATCTGATATGGGTCGTAATTTAGCCCAAAACACGACAGGCTATGAATGGGCCTGATCTGATATGGGCCTCAATTTGACCCAAAACATGGCAGGCTGTTAACGGGTCAGCCCACTAGTGTCTGCAAAAATATGGTGGGCCTTTAGCTGGGCCGACCTTTTTACCTTAAATGGGCCACTGTTGGGCTGTGCCACGTGTCGACATATCATAGGCGTCTTCCGTCCATTGTAGGGATGACATCTGTCCCAACGATGAGTTGACACGTGGATTATCTGGCGAATGAGAATTTTACACGTGGAAAATCCCCATTGGTCAGGGCTGTTAACGGGTTATCGGATCCAAACCGGAACCTGATAGCTTAACGATGACCCGTTACGGTGGATGCCACGTGTCGGTTACCCTTGACGATAGCACTTCTATGATGCGCGATTTATCATCATGGAAGTGGACACTTCCGTGATGATAATTTTGGTAATGTCATGGAACACTTCTATGACAGCACAGGTGTTGGGGATATAACTATTGAGTATAAACCGCCCAGGAGGGGCCGGGTTATGCTCATAGTGGTTTACCTGTATTGAAGCCCATGAAGACATAGAAGATGGCGACTTACGAAGGAGACTTAATAAGAAGGCCCAAAGCCCAAAGGCGAGTTAGGGCCCATAGATGTAAACCGCCATAAGTATATGACTTGTATTGTAAGATAGGAAAGAGAGGATACCGAGTCGGACACGTTTATGAGCCGGCCGGGATTCTGTGAACTGCCGGGCACCAACCTATGGATATAAAGGGACGACCCGGCGGTGGTTTAGGGACAGGTAACAAACAATCGGGAACTAGGTCAAGCGTATTCGCTCCCTAGTAATCGAACCCCTAGAAATACAACACAAAGTAGGAGTAGGCTTTTACCTCATTGAGAGGGGCCGAACCTGGGTAAACTCTCTGTGTCCTTTGTCCCATTTAACCCCTTCAAGTTAACCTAGTTGCGATGGCTCCACGACTAAGTCCTTCTGCTAGGACATCTGCCGTGTCAAGTCCACGATAGTTGGCGCCCACAGTGGGGCCAGCGCACGGTCGTTTTGAGTTCTTGAAGGGCAACTTCGAAGGGATCAAGGGATACGCTGTGGGCCGGATGACCAAGAGTCATCGCGGCAAGCTCTACATCGACGATGAAGGCTGGGGCCCCAAGGCCGGCTCAATTGAGTACGGATACCGGGTCCCCTTCGGTGGAATTCACGTCTTCATTGGCAAGATCGGCGAACCGGGCCCTGAGCCAGACACCTGCACCGACATCATCGAGACGGCTCAGCGTGCAAAACCCGCCCAAGTTCAGCCCGCCATGAGTCATGCCTTCGTGGGATTCATCAATGGTGCGGGATCTGAGGATAAATCGGTATTTGACGGTGAGACAGTTGTCTACTCTGATGGTGAGTCATCCACCAGTGAAACCGAGTCATTGTACCAACTGCAAGACGGTCGACTTGGGGGCTGTTCCGATGGCGATAGTATTCCGGACCCCTACGAGCCACCGAACCGGGTTGCAATCTTCATGGCCGGTACGCAGCCAATACAGCGCTCTTCAACTGCAGCGGCATTGATTTCCGGGTCAGCAGCGGCGACGGCAGCCGGGGCAGGAGGCCCTGCGTGCCCGCCGGCTCAAGTCTTGTCCGGGTTACTAGACGCCTTGGCAACACTGCTGACGATGGAGGTTAACCCGGGTAATCAAGATCAGCATAACGCGGAAGTCGTGAAATTGCGAGATCAGATAGCTCAAGCTAAGGAAGACCTGGCAGCTGAAGATGCCAGGATGGCTGCGGAGCGGGTTACGTTAGATGCACAGACGCAGCGGATTCAGTCGAAGTCTTACCGGCTCATGCTAGATCAGAACGCTTCAAAGGAAGTCATGAGGAGGAGGCATCAGTCTCGCCTGCCACCGGTTTACGAGGCGAGGAACCTCTTTAACACGCCAAGAGCAGGAACCAGTAACCTGCCAGTGGCGGACCGGGTTGAAACGCCTGGGACAGGAGCGCCGGTTCAGCCGCACACCACGGACCCGCCTCGTCAGAACAATATCCCGCCGCAACACATGCCAACACCACCGGGTCATTACTCTAACCCTTTGGATAACATGATCGCTGCGGCGTCACGATTTGCGGCTATCCCGGTTGAAGGCGAGTCTCCAACGGCGGTTGAGATGCGGAGGGCTAGAGAGCTCCTTCAGACAGCATTGGTTCACTAGCAGGCTTATTCTTACAGTCGAAGCCGGATTCATTCCACCCCTCGCCCAAGCCGGAGTTACAGTAGGCATATTGATGAACCAGCTGTGTCAAGCAGTGGGCGGAACCATAACCAGCCTCATGGGCATAACCCGGCAGGCGGTGGTGCTGATGGTCAGAACGTGGTGGATCAAGGTAGAGTGCGTCGAGAGGCCGAGCTGGCGGCGCAATATGCGGCCCGTCAACCTTCTCCGGTTCGTCTGACAACTTCGGTGGAGCCAGGTGTAACCTGTAGGAATTTAGGCGTACCATGTTTAGTGCCGGCCATACGTAATGAGCGTCTGCCAAAGGATTTTAAGGGTCCTCGCAAGGTGCCTAACTATACAGCCGATTTACCTCCTGAAGCATGGATCGAGAGTTATGAGATGGCCATGGAATTGCTAGATGTTAGCGATGCGGCATGTGCCAAATATTTTCCCCTGATGTTGGATGGAACGGCTCGCACTTGGTTGAAGGGGCTCCCTGCTAACTCCGTTGGGTCATGGGCCGAGTTAAAGGCCTGGTTTATCCAGAATTTCAAAGATACGTGCAAGCAACCAATGTCAATTGTGGATCTGGATGCCTGTGTCCAAGAAGAGGGTGAGTCCACAACCCATTGGGTGCGCCGAGTTTCGACCATCTTACATTCATCGGATCACATCAATGCCGATTCAGCGGTCATAATGTTGGAGAAGAATTGCCAGTTTACGCCTCTTAAGCAGAAGTTGGGTCGGCTCAAGCGCCACTGCAATGACATGGGAGAGCTGATGGCGGCTTTGGTTAAGTGCGCTGACTCTGATGGTACCAAGGACCCCGAGTCTGATGATGACAAGTCAGGAAAGGGAAAGAAGAGCTGCAGCACCAGAGGACAGCAGCATAATCCGGGGAATCAGGGAGGCAATGGTAAGCGCAAAGCTGATAATAGTTTGGACTTTGTGGCTAACACCAACGCATAGAATAATGGCCAGCGTCGTAAAGGTAAACCGCCCCCACGGGCGGGAGGGTCAGGCTTTAATCTTGAGCAGATGCTAAATCAGCCCTGCCCAAGGCATGGGACACGAGAAAGACCGTCTGGCCACCTCTGGAAGGATTTCTACATCATGAAAGAGTATAAAAATTCCAATCTTTTTCAAGACAATCATGGACCGGGTGGTGGTTCAGGGTCTGGTTCTCATGGGCCGGGTTACGGCGGTGTCGGTTCTAGTTCTGGATTCCAAGGTAATCAGGGCAATCAAGGCAATCAGGATGGCTACCATCAACAGTCAGGTCAGGGGAATCAGCAGCGGCAATCTGGGTATCAGAGTAACCCAAAGCAGTTGAATAGTGGGTAGTACCACGTCTTCACCACAAATTTATGCAAACGGGATCAGAAGCTTCACAAAAGGGCAGTGAACGCCTTTGAACCGGCGGTTCCCCGTTACCTACGCTGGTCTGAGCAGCCCATCGTGTGGAGTCGGGAAGATCACCCGCCCCAGGTTGATAATCCGGGTCACCTAGCATTGGTGGTTGCACCCCAGGTTGGAGGGTATAAGTTTACCAAGGTACTCATGGACGGAGGGAGCAACATCAATATCCTTTATTACGAAACTTTCCGTCGCATGGGGTTGACAGATAAAAATCTTAAACCGTCGAATACAGTCTTCCATGGTGTGGTGCCTGGTAAGTCGGCGTACCCTGTTGGTAAGATAGCTCTGGAAGTTGCCTTTCGAGATGATCATGACTCTAGGTCAGAGACATTGACCTTTGAAGTAGTCAAAATTCACAGCCCGTATCACGCTCTGTTTGGACGGCCGGCTTATGCCAAGTTCATGGCACGGCCTTGTTATGTGTATCTGCAGCTCAAGATGCCGGGTTACAAGGGGACCATCACAGTACATGGGAGCCGAAGGATAGCCTTGGAATGTGAAGAGGGTGATGCGGCTTATGCTGAGTCAGTTTGTGCAACGGAGGAGTTAAAATTTTACAAGGACAATGTTGATCCGGCGGATATGACGTCTTTGAAAAAGCCAACTACAGAGCATGATCCGGTTTTGAAGTTTAAATCGGCAGATGACACTAAAATGGTTGATTTTGTTCCTGGCGATTCATCCAAGCAGTTCAGCATCAGTGCTAATATGGATCCGAAATAGGAAAGCACGCTCATCGAGTTCATCCGTGAGAACCGGGACATCTTTGCATGGAAACCTTCTGACATGCCAGGTGTACCGAGGGAACTCGCTGAGCACACTCTCAATATTGATCCCAAGTTTAAACCGGTCAAGCAGTTTCTTCGTCGTTTCAATGAAGAAAGGCGTAAGGCCATTGGTGAGGAGGTAGCCCGGCTCTTGGCGGCTGGGTTTATTGTTGAGGTTTTTCATCCTGAGTGGTTGGCTAACCCGGTGCTGGTACTTAAGAAGAACGGCACTTGGTGCATGTGTGTGGACTACACGGATTTAAACAAAGCTTGTCCGGCTGATCCCTTTGCTCTCCCTCGTATTGATCAGATTATTGATGCTACGGCGGGTTGTGAGCATTTGAGTTTTTTGGATGCTTATTCTGGTTATCATCAGATCAAGATGGCAGTTAAGGACCAGGAGAAGACAGCTTTCATAACTCCCTTTGGAGCCTTCTGCTATGTTTCTATACCTTTTGGGCTCAAGAGTGCCCAGGCGACTTACCAGCGATGTGTGTAGAATTGTCTTCATAATCAGATTGGACACAGTGTTCGTGCTTATGTGGATGATATTGTGGTAAAATCCAGAAAGAAGGAGACGTTGATAGACGACTTGAAGGAAACCTTTGATAGTCTCTGAGTTTATAAGATGATGCTCAATCCGGCCAAGTGTGTTTTTAGTGTGCCGGCGGGCAAGCTTTTGGGCTTTCTGGTGTCTAACAGGGGCATTGAAGCTAATCCGGAGAAGATCAAAGCCATTACTTCTCTGGCTAAACCGGCGTGTATCAATGTTGTTCAACGTCTGACGGGTCGTATTGCGGCGCTAAGCCGGTTCATAAGCCGCCTCGGTGAGAAGGCCATCCCTTTGTATCAGATGATGAAAAAGGCAGATGACTTCGTCCGGAGTGACGCTACTAATGAGGCATTGGAGGTGCTTAAGAAGCAGCTGGCTGAGCCGCCGGTCCTAGCTACGCCCGTTGATAAGGCGCCGCTGTTGTTATATGTGGCTGCTAATAGCCGGGCTGTCGGTGTGGCTATTGTGGTTGAAAGGAAAGAGGCAGGCAAGGAATATCTGGTTCAACGGCCGGTTTATTATATCAGCGAAGTGCTTATTGAGTCCAAACAGAGATACCCACATTGGCAGAAACTTGTATATGGGGTTTTCATGGCAAGCCGGAAGCTTAAGCAATATTTTCAGGGTCACCCCATTACTGTGGTTAGCTCTGCTCCTTTAGGAGATATCATACAAAACAGGGAAGCAACAGGCCGGATTGCCAAATGGGCCATTGAACTTGGGCCTCATGGTTTGAAGTATATGCCTCGCATGGCCATCAAGTCTCAAGCACTGGTGGATTTCATCAATGACTGGACAGAGCTGCAGATGCCTAAGGAAAAACCAGATAACACGTATTGGACTATTCACTTTGATGGGTCCAAGCAATTGGGGGGCTCGGGGGCTGGAGTTGTGCTTGCTTCCCCTCGAGGTGATAAATTTTGTTATGTTCTCTGTTTGATGTTCCCTTGTACTAACAATGCAGCTGAATATGAGGCCTTGCTCCACGGTCTTCGGATGGCTAAGGAGATGAACTTAAGCCGGGTAAGGTGCTTTGGTGACTCAGATTTGGTGGCTCAACAAGTCTCTGGTACTTGGGATTCTAAGGATCCCCTCATGGCGGCTTATCGACGAGAGGTGGATGTTATTGCTGGTCACTTCAAGGGTTATCAAGTTGAGCATGTTGATCGGAGGAAAAATGAAGCGGCTGATGCCTTAAGCCGGTTGGGTTCTCAACGTAAACCGGTGCCACCTAATGTTTTTCTTGACGTGTTGCATAACCCGTCGGTCAAGTTACCTACAGAGGAGGATTTGGCTATTCCTGACCCGGAAGCTCAGTTGGTGGCGGCTCTTCATGTTATTCCTGATTGGACAGTTCCATATTTGGCATATATGACCCGGGGCGAGTTACCTGAGGATGAAATCTTGGCCAGGCAAATAACCCGGCGGTCCAAGTCAATGACAATTATCAATGGAGAGCTGCACCATTGCAGTGTTACCGGGGCGTTTCAGCGTTGTGTTTCTCCTGAAGAAGGCTGTGAGATTCTGCGTGAGATCCATGAAGGAGATTGTGGTCATCACGCCGGCTCTAAATCTCTTGTAGCCAAGGCTTTTCATCAGGGTTTTTATTGGTTGACGGCTCATGCTGATACTGAGGACTTGGTCAAAAAATGTGACGGTTGTCAGAAGTTTTCACGTCGAGCTCATGTTCCAGCTCAGGAGTTGAGAATGATTCCAATCACTTGGCTGTTTGCAGTTTGGGGGCTTGATATGGTTGGACCTTTTAAGAGGTCCAAGGATAAGAAGACCCACCTCTTGGTGGCGGTTGATAAATTCACTAAGTGGGTAGAGGCAGAGGCAGTTAGTAAGTGTGATGCAGCAACGGCGGTTCAATTCATGAAGAAGGTGATCTTCCGTTTTGGCTTTCCACACAGCATTGTAACAGACAATGGCACTAATCTCTCCAAGGGTGCTATGAAAGAATTTTGTCAACGTGAGCATATCCGGCTTGATGTATCGTCGGTGGCTCACCCCCAATCTAATGGTTAAGCTGAGAGAGCCAATCAAGAGATTCTGAGAGGCATCAAGCCCCGGCTTATGGTTCCCTTACAGAGGACGCCGGGTTGTTGGGTAGAGGAGTTACCCTCGGTGCTATGGAGCATCAACACAACGCCCAACAGATCTACGGGTTACACGCCTTTTTTCATGATTTATGGAGCAGAGGCGGTTCTCCCCAGTGACATCCGTCACGACTCACCCCGGGTGGCGGCTTACGTTGAAGTTGATAATGAAAAGGCACGTCAGGATGCACTTGACCTGTTAGACGAGGCGCGTGATCTCGCAGCGGCTTGGTGGGCGATTTACCAGCAAGATCTATGTCGTTATCACAGCCGTCGGGTCAAGACCAGAGCCTTTCAAGAAGGCGACTTGGTGCTCCGGCTTATCCAGGATCAGACTGATATGCACAAGTTATCCCCACCTTGGGAAGGACCCTTTGTGGTCAGCAAGAATCTGAACAACGGGTCATACTACCTTATTGATGTTCGAGACCACAAGGACTCACGCACGTCGGAGGAAGAGACTCGCCGGCCGTGGAATATTGCTCATCTTCGGCCTTACTACACCTAAGCCATTGGCTCTTCTGATGTACATATTTTTGACAATGTATATATTAAACCGGCACCCCTGCTAAAGCAGGGCCTCTGTCGTCTTTTCTTAATGAGTTTTTGGTTACTTGGGGGCTTCCGGCTTATGAGCGAAGTTATGATTACCCTTTGAACCGGCTTATAAGCCAACTGAAAAAAAAACTTGGGGGCTTGCTACCCAGGTTAAAGGTACCAAAGAGAGCCTGTTGCAAAATCATAGCTCAAACATAGGTGCCCCTTGAGCACAGCTCAAAAATATTACTTGGGGGCTCCTTGATTCTAAAGAACAAAGAGTTTGTATAACCCTTGTAATAGGCTTAAAAGCCAGGCTTGGAAGCCAGGTGTATTCACCTAAAACCCCGGGTTATCCTGCCTTTTTAAGTAAGCCACTCCGCCCAGGTATTCCTGGAATGACCCGCCGAACGTTTGACAAGTCAATCTTATACAGACCCTGAACTTGTCAAAGTTAAAACGACGATTGGTTATGTGAGGTCCATCTTATAAGGTTTGTATATAGGTTTAACTCAGTGGCTATGCGGCCTGTGAAAGCACTCGATTTTCGGCCTGGTAGCCCATGAAAAGCCTTGTTTTTTCGTTTGTTTTATTCCACAGTTTTTTAGGTTTATTTGATAAGGCTTATAATGCTTTATGATCATTATTCATCCGGTGTTTATTAACCCGGCCTGGTTTTTGACTATAAGTCGCCAGTATGAGATAAGATAACATTCGGTGTTTATTAACCTGGCCTGGCTTTTGACTATAAGTCGCGAGTATGATATAAGATAATATCCGGTGTTTATTAACCCGGCCTGGTTTTGTTCATAAGCCAAGCAAATCTATGATGATTACCAGTGCTCAAAGTTTGGGTTCTCCCCTTACTACACCGGTTTGATAAACCAACAGTGTGATCAAATATCACAGGTATGATATATTTCAAATTTGGTTATTCTTAAAGTCCATCCTTGGGTACAAGTTATGTTAGTTTCCATGGTTTTATATTGGGCGTTAGGACCCGTCCAGCGGTAAACCGCCAGGACACCTTTAATCCTTTGCATGCAGGAACAGATTCCACATTGTTAATATTATAAGCATAAGTGGCATATCTTAACATGGTGGATTGGTAGTGTCATGCAAAGTAAATATGCACGATGGCATAGCAGAACGAGAGTTTAAGCTAGCCTATTACAAGGCGTTTGGTGCCCAAAAGAATAATTATTTTAACAAGTCTTAAAGGAAGCAGCTGCTAAACTGGCCCCCGGTTTACGAGTCCTGGCCTGGCTGACTTGAAGGTTGCGGATCGTCCAACGCTGGTTCATCTTCCTCCTCTCTACCCAGTGGCTGGAAGTCAATGGTGGTCCAATCGATCCTAGTTAAGGCCTTGAATACAGCTTCATCACTTATAAGTGTGGAGTAGGGCCGCAAACGAGTCGACTTCGAGCGAGTTGGAGTTGGCTCAGCTCAACTCATATTAAAATTCGAGCGAGCTCAAACTGAGTGAAGCTCAAGATCGAGCTCTAGAACATGACTCGTGCTCAGCCTGTAACGATCTCGAGTCGATCTCGAGCTAGTTTCGATCTAAATGAGACGGTAAAAATTATGAATCTATGGTGATTATTCCAACTAGATAAGGACACAACACGACACAACTTTGTAAAGCATGAGCTCATCTTGGTCTCTTGGGCGAACTAGCAATAGATGGTGGTCTTCGTGGACGAAAAACAAGAAAACAAAGGTGCATATGTTGGGAATTTTTTGTCCAAAACAACAGGAAATTTAAGACGTAGTCGACCACGTACCATAATTAAACCTAAATCTTCTCTACACTTAATTAAGCTTCCATGTTTGCTGGTAAATAAAATGGAGAAAAATCACGCACATCATATATGGTAGTAATAAATTATCTTATTTCCATTTAATATATGGCGTGATCATTTAACATAATGGTATTATGTCGAGCTATCGAGCTAAAATCGAGCGAGCCAGTATTGGCTCAAGATCGACACGTTTCTCGATCGAGCTACATAAAGTGTTCAAACTCAGCTCATTTCTTTTCGAGCCGATCTCGAGTCGAGCCAAAAAACGAGTCGATCTCGAGCGGCTCACAAGCCTCGAGCTTTTCTTGCAGCCCTAGTGTGGAGGGGTCAACATCAGGGGCATAGGTATGCTTACGGATTGGAGGAATAAGATTTGGAGCATCATAAGTTGGCGCATTAACTCTCTTGTTGTTGGCGTCATAAATCGACTGATAATGTGAAAGATCGGTTTCTTCAGCCAATTTGCTGGCCAATGGGTGCATTTCCCTCGTCAAGGCTCTGAGGTCATTGTTATTAAACTCTGACCCGTCCTCCTTTATGCTCGGGTAGCCGTTTCCCACATCGGCCAGATCAAGATCAGTTATCCAAGCTTTGGCCCGAGTCAGTGCAGTAAGAGCACCCGCCCTGGCGGCTGACTTCTTTAGCTCTTCAAACCATGCAGGCATCATCGCCAGCCTTTCCAACATCTCCTTGATCAAGGTTGGGGGCGGTTTATTATGGGAAGCTGTGCAGATAACCCGTTGTACGCCGGTATATAATTGCTCTATAAGTGTATAGGCGGCCTTCAGTTTTTGCCACATATCTGAGCCAAGATGAGCGATGCGAGTTCCTGCATCATCAAAAACATCGGTAAACCGGCAGTCTCTTACATAATACATGTTCAAAGCTTATGAAGAAGTTATTTACCAAATATGGCAGCGGTCATGGCATTTATTTGCTGTTTCAAGCCAGTCAGCTCCTCAGCTACCGGATTAAGGGCAGCCTCAGCATCCTCAGCCCTCTTCAGCAGAGTTGACTTTTCTGTATCCCAACCTGCCCACTCGTGCTTAAAGCTCTCCTTCAGTTTTTCCATTGCCGTTAAGGCGCTGGTCAGTTCTTCCTTGGCTTTGGAGGTCTCGGTTTGTTGCGACTTGATGTTTTCTTGAAGGTCGGCGATTTGAGATTCCTTCTTGTTAAGATCGGCCTGCAAGAGACATATAATTAATTAGATAGCAGTGCATATTCAAAGTCCCAAGCACATAACGAGTAATATACTTGGCACTTGTGGGCTAATGTCTATTGCTTCTGATCAAAAAATCTTTACAAGTCCCAAGCGCATAACAACTATCAGCTTGATGGTCAACCGGATTATAAAGGTCCTAAGTAAGAATTTTGAGCCTTACAACATAATTAGTCTCAACTTAACATATTTGTTAAGTCGACCCTTGGGGGCTACACAGGTGAAATTGAAGATATATTATTCTAAAGTCCCGGTTCATATTGACATTATAAACCGGCCCTTGCGGGCTAGTGGAGTTGATCTATATGGCTCTTGAAAGTTTGCAGAACATTCTATTCTTTTATGTCCAGTAAACTTGGCGGCTAAGGGAAGAATATGTATGCAGAGTTAACAGCATTTACCTCATATCGCTCCTTCATCATGTTCAGTAAACCGGCTTCATAATCACGGCTTGTGTACAGACGGTTTAAAAACCCAGAATGAATATCTTGGGCGCTGAGGTGGGCATAGCTTTCCAGGTCCGCCTTCCACTTGCCCTTGTCAACAGCAGAAAATTCTTCTTTGGCACTATGTTTTGATAGAGCAGTGGGGTTGTCTGGGGCTGTATACCCGACACCGGTAACTACAACATCATTAGCTTTATCATCAGCAGCCTTAGTTGGGCTTGGCGGTTTATCAGGATGACCTATCAAATCAATTTCCATCTGCTCAACAAAGGCATCATGATCTTGCGGTGGCGGATCATCAAGAATAGCTTCAGTATTTATTTCAAACTGTTCCGGGTTCTTTTCCGGATCAGTTGGCACGCTGTCATCAGCCGGTTTGTTCAATTTGGCCTTTTTACTGGGCCTGGCCTTGGCTCTGACAGAGACGCAAATAACAGGTTAGTATAATGATCAAGCATAAGGTACAAGGGGTTAGTTAAAAATGCTCACCCAGGAACAGTTTTGAGGGTTGGAATTTGTGTCCCTGTGGACTCGCCAGAGGATGAAAGGGTAGTTCCCTGGTAGTTTGAATCAGACGGATTAAGAGGTTGTCAGAAATAACCCGCCTTGGGATAAGACATGTCAGAAATAGAAGAGACCTCTGGGCGGCGTTTAAGAACTGGCGAGTTCGGTAAACCGGAAGAAGTGACCACATGGCCGCTATGCCGGGTTGTGCGGCGAGCTTCGTGTTGCTGCTTCTTCAAAAGAAAGTTTGGATCCAAGTAAGCTAGGGGTGAGAAAATCTTACTTTCCGGCTTGCTTGTCGGGTTTTCTGTGTGGGCAGAGGTTCTGAACCGGATGAGAGAATAGTTACCTCTACGTCATTTGCGCGGCTAGCTTCTGCGTCGTCCTGATAAAAATCATCGTCAATGAGATGTATGAAAAAAGAGCCAAGTGAATCAAGTTCTACCTCTGACTCCGGATTATCATCGTCAATGTTTAACTTGGTAGGCTCGGTATTTTTCTTCTTGGCGGGCTTCTTGTTGACCTTGGTCTTGACACGAAGTGTTTTGGCCAGTTTATCCTACGGTTTCTTCTTCCAGAACGGATCATCACCCTGTTTAAAGATTGAAAAGATCATAAGGGAGTATTAAGAATATGGATTAAAGCAGGAGTGGGGCAAATCTTACAGCTGGCGGTTTATTTGAAGCACAGAAAGGACTAAGTCCTGTTTTGCTACAGTCGGTCACCGGTTCATCCAGCATCTTCTTGACAGATTCAGTAATTTCAGTATCAGTCAGCTAAATATCAGTATGGCGTTGAGGGTCTTTCACGTCCCCTGTGTACTCACACATTAAACCGGGGCGACGGCTTAAAGGCAAAATGCTCCAAGATACCCAGCAACGGACAAAATCAATGCCTGTCAAACCGTTTGCCATAAAGGCTCTGAGCTTTGAAAGCTGTGGTGCATATTTGGACCGTTCCTTTGCATTGAGTCTTTGGGGGAATGGATGTGCATCGGTAAGCCGATGAGCACGGTAACCCGGTAGAGGATTCTCGTCAGCTGGAGATGTATCTTGGCAATAGAACCAAGTTTGATTCCAATCTTTGGGATGGCTATGATGCCTAGCGTGAGGGAAGCTGACGTCTTTTCTCTTCTGAATTGAAACCCCGCCAAGTTCAGTATTGGGCCCATCCGTAAATTCAGTACGGCAGTTTAAATAGAAGAAATCTCTGAACAGGTCGACTGTGGGCTCTTCTTGCAGGTAGGCTTCACAAAACACTTGAAAATTGCAAATATTGGACACGGAGTTAGGCCCAATATCTTGAGGGTGAAGTTGGAAGAAGTGAAGCACGTCACGGAAATTTTTTGATCCGGGAGGGCTGAACCCTCGACTCAGATGATCAACAAAAATGATCACTTCCCCATCCTTGGGCTCAGGAGGATTTTCTGGACCGGGGGCTCTCCAGTGGATGTCTTCCTTTTTCGCTAAAGCGCCGGTTGCAACACACCGTTCAGTTCTTCTTCTGTAACCCGGGATTGAACCCAGTTACAGGAATAAAAGGATTTGGCCATTTATACGATAACCTGGAAAAGATTTGTGCCGGTTTAAGGTTCATGGTTAATAAGCAGAAAGTGTTGAAGCATGCATAAATGTTAAACCGGACAGTGACGTTATTAAATTACAAAGACGAGCACTTGGCGGTTTAAGAGGGGACTAATGGTACGTGGCAGGTTATTACTTTCTGAGGTTAAACCGCCTACACGGATATTGAAAGTATAGATCTGAAGTTGGAAAATGGATAAGTGGTGAAAAACAGGTTTCACAGATTGGCGTTATAATTTTGGATTTACAGCAGTTTAGATAATGAAGAAAAATTCTAACCTAAAGTAGCGGCAGCAGGACAGTTCACATGCTCGGATGAGATCTCCTATGGAGGGGAGGCGTTCAGATATTAAAAATGAGTGCTAAACTGCTATCACACAAGATTGGTACTATTCTTAGATCAAAAACTACATGGTCTATGGAGGAACAAAGATGAACCGAGATGAACTCCGATGAACTCGTGGAAACCCTAATGGGATCTAGGGGAAAAGGAAGGAAGAGGACCTACCAGGGCTGTTGAGTAGCAGAGGCGCGTGGACGAACTCCGGTCGATTCAGGTTGATGCGGCGGCTGTTGTTGAGGCAGTGACAAAGGTCAACGACGGCGGCGGAGCTCGGGCGCTGAGGCGATGCGAGGTGGAAGACAGAGACGAGGAGGCAAGGGGTGAAAGTGAAAAGGACCCCTGGCCCTATTTATAAGGTGAATGGATAGATGGCATGCGCGGGAATCAAGGAGGCTGAGATTTGGGCCTCGTGCGATATTAATGCAAGATGACGTCATGGCGGGTTAGCACAATGCTGTGAGCAGACGTCGTGGCGGGTTATAAATTTTCATAAGGACTGATGATGAAGGATTTTTTCTAAGTCAAGTATTGAAGATTGATATGAACAAGTTCTCATCAACCTGGGGCCTAATGTTGGGGATATAACTATTGAGTATAAACCGCCCAGGAGGGGCCGGGTTATGCTCATAGTGGTTTACCTGTATTGAAGCCCATGAAGACATAGAAGATGGCGACTTACGAAGGAGACTTAATAAGAAGGCCCAAAGCCCAAAGGCGAGTTAGGGCCCATAGATGTAAACCGCCATAAGTATATGACTTGTATTGTAAGATAGGAAAGAGAGGATACCGAGCCGGACACGTTTATGAGCCGCCCGGGATTCTGTGAACCACCGGGCACCAACCTGTGGATATAAAGGGACGACCCGGCGGCAGTTTAGGGACAGGTAACAAACAATCGGGAACTAGGTCAAGCGTATTCGCTCCCTGGTAATCGAAACCCTAGCAATACAACACAAGGCAGGAGTAGGCTTTTACCTCATTGAGAGGGGCCGAACCTGGGTAAACTCTTTGTGTCCTTTGTCCCATTTAACATACAACACAAAGCATTATTCTAAATAACAGCAATAAAATTCTACCAAAATAAAATGATGCTCCAAGCAAAACTCAAATCATGTGACGAATGAAAATATAGCTCCAAGCTTAGTTGCTTGGATCTTCCTTGAATATTACCTTGGGGTGACTTGGACATCCCCAAGCTTAGGGTCTTTCCACTCCTTATTCCCATCATATCAACATCTCACCCAAAACTTGAAAACTTCAATCACACAAAACTTAACGGAACTTCGTGAGATGCGTTAGTATAATAAAGAGCAAATCATTAACTTGGATACTGTCAAAGACAGGATTCATAATTGTTCTCTCAAAATTCCTACTGTACTCTATCATTTCCACAATTTATATTGACCAATATAAGCCATGGAAACAATAAAACGAGCAAACTATGCATTGAAAACAGAATCTGTCAAAAACACAATAGTACGTAAAGATCTGAATTTTGGTAATACTTCTGTAAATCAAAAAATTCTTAAAAAGTAGGAAAACGTATACAATTTATTTACCAATCATATGTAAAAAATTCAGAATTTTTCTACGCCCCAGTAAAAGATAGGAATTTCTGTACTGGACGCAAAAGTTTCTGTTTTTGCACAGAATCAAGTCAACTATCATCCACACTATCCCAAAGGCTTTACTTGGCACTTTATTGAAACAAAAGATATAAAACATGATTAATACAGTAGCTTAATCATGTTATCACACAAAAACAGTAGGGGTAAATGTTGTGTTGTCTCCCAACAAGCGATTTTCTTTAATGCCTTTTTAGATAGGTATGATGATTTCAATGATGCTCTCATAAAAGTAAAGAATTGAAACATGAAAAAGAGCATCATGAAGCATAAGTTCCTCTCTCATAATAATTTTCAGTAGCATCATGAATGTATTCATCAATATAACTATCACACAAAGCATTCCTTTCATGATCCACAAGCATAGTATTTTTATTACTCTCCACATAAGCAATTTTATTCTCATTCATAATAGTGGAAGTATCACATGAAACTCGAATACATAAATGTTTCCACCATTAAAAGAGTAATGTTCAGTAAAAGGATTTCAAATATTGACAATAATTACACTACTTTTTATACATAGTTATCATCCACAATAATCATCATAAGTAGCAACTTTGTTCTCATCATAGTCAATTGAAACCTCTTCCAAAATAGTGGAATCATTACTAAATAAAGTCATGACCTCTCCAAATCAAATTTTATCATTATAATAAGATTCAACACCCTCCAAAATAGCGGGACAATTATTATCTAAAGTTGACACTCTTCCAAACCCACTTTCATAAATATTGCAATCATCATAAATAGGAGGCATGCAATCATCATAACAAATTTGATCATTCAAAGTAGGGGGACTAAAAAGATCATCTTCATTAAGCATAGCATCCCCAAGCTTGGGACAAGCATTAATTTCAGCAAATAAATTCTCAAACATGTCATTCTCATCAAACATAGCATCCCCAAGCTTGTGGTTTTGCATATCATAAGCATAATCACTCTCATTATTAAGAGTATAAATAGCACCAATAGTATAACAATTACTATCATCATAATTTCCCAAGTTGGTGCCAAAAAGATTTTCAAGATTATAAGAAGTATCATTATCTTCCCAATCATAGTCATCACAACAAGAAATAGGCATAACAAAATCATCATCAAGTGTATCATCTTCCACAATTATTTTTGATTCATTCTCATGAGGCACAACAATAATAGGAGCAACATAATTTGTGAGGGATACCTTTTTACCTCTACTCTTTCTTCTTTTCTTCTTCTTCACCATATCATGTGTGGGTTTAGTTAATTTTTTCGAGCTTCTTATTGATGAGATTGGTTGAATAGGGAGCTCCTTCTCGTCACCTATTTCATCATGAGAGACAATAGGAGGGAAAGTAGAGATCTTTACCCTTTCATTAGTATTCCTTTTATATTCTTTATGTTTTCCCGTCTTTCTATAGTTGGCAATATAAGCATTTTCATTGCAATTTACCATGCAAAACGTATGGATTTCTTTCAAATTAGTTTCAGCATGGTCTATGAATATGAATGCTTCAAACCAACCATTTTTATGTGACAATTCTTCACACCCCAAAAATAAACAAAGTTCATTGTAAAGTTCAAGGGTGATCAAGTTATTGCAATATTTGGACACGATTCGATCATGAAAAAGCATGCATTGGAAATTAAGGTGACCAAATTTATTGCAAAGTTCACAAGTAATAGGATAAAGAGAACATAATTTTTTAGCAATTTCATCTATGTTTATGCTTCTTACAAAATCTATCATCCCTATAAGGGATGTCTTCACAAAATCTTTCCACTCCACAAAAATTGACATGCTTATAAGAAACATTTTTGTCATGACTAGTGCAATCATCATTAGCATTTTGGATATTCATAGAACTCATACTAACAATATTGCAATCATGCTCATCATTCATGCCAAACATTTTATTGAATTCTTCTTCTATCAATTGAGCACAATTTTCTGATCCATCATTTTCAAGAAAGACATTATAAAGATGAACAATATGAGACCACCTCAATTCCAAATTTTTTTTTGTAATTCTCTTTTTTGCAAACCAAACTAGTGATTAAAACAAGAGACTAAAAGATACGGTTGCAAGATCTAAAGATATACCTTCAAGCACTCACCTCCCCTGCAATGGCGCCAGAAAAGAGCTTGATGTCTACTACACAACTTGTTCTTGTAGACTCGTGTTGGGCCTCCAAGCGCAGAGTTTTGTAGGACTGTAGCAAATTTCTCTCAAGTGGATGACCTAAGGTTTATCAATCCGTGGGATGCGTAGGATGAAGATGGTCTCTCTCAAACAACCCTGCAACCAAATAACAAAGAGTCTCTTGTGTCCCCAACACACCAAATACAATGGTAAATTGTATAGGTGCACTAGTTCGGCGAAGAGATGGTAATACAAGTGTAGTACTGATAGTAGATATTGATTTTCGTAATAGGAACAATAAAAAACAGCAAGGTAGTAAGTAACAAAAGTGAGCACAAACGGTATTGCAATACTTGAAAATGAGGCCTAGGATCCGTACTTTCGCTAGTGCAATCTCTCAACAATTGAAATATAATTGGATCATATAACCATCCCTCAACGTGCGATGAAGAATCACTCCAAAGTTCCTATCTAGCGGAGAACATAAGAAGAAATTATTTGTAGGGTACGCAACCACCTCAAAGTTATCCTTTCCGATCGATCTATCCAAGAGTCCGTACTGAAATAACACCAAGTTATCCTTTCTGATAGATCTATCTAAGAGTTTGTACTAAAATAACATCATATGATACACATCAACAAACTCTAATGTCACCTAGATACTCCAATGTCACCACGATTATCCGTGAGTTGATTATACGATATGCATCAAACAATTTCAGATTCACAATACTCAATCCAACACAAAGAACCTCAAAGAGTGCCCCAAGATTTCTACCGGAGAAACAAGGACGAAAACATGCATTAACCCCTATGCATAGATTACCCCAATGTCACCTTGGGAATCTGCGAGTTGAGTGCCAAAACATATATCAAGTGATTCAATATGATACCCCCATTGTCACCACGGGTATTCATAGCAAGACATACATCAAGTGCTCTCAAATCCATAAAAGTATTCAATCCGATAAAAACGAAATCTCAAAGGGAAAACTCAATTCATCACAACAAGATAGAGAGGGGAAAACACCATATGATCCAACTATATTAACAAAGCTCACGATACATAAAGATCATGCCAACTCAAGAACACGAGAGAGAGAGAGATTAAATACATAGCTACTGGTACAAACCCTCAGCCCTGAGGGTGGACTACTCCCTCCTCATCATGATGGCCATAGGGATGATAAAGATGGCCTTCGGTGATGATTTCCCCCTCCGACAGGGTGCCGAAACGGGCTCCCGATTGGTTTTTCGAGGCTACAGAGGCTTGCGGCGGTGGAATTTCTGATCTAGGGTTATTTCTGGGGGTTTCTGTATTTATAGGATTTTTTTGGCGTTGGTTTCACGCGAAGGTGGGCTTCGAGGGGCCCACAAGACACCAGGGCATGCCAGAGGGGGGTGGCACGCCCTGGTGGGTTGTCGCCACCTCCCTTATCTTCTGGTCCTCCCACAAATCTTCTAGTGCCTCTTTTGTTCCAAAAAAATCGTTAAAAAAATTTGTTGCATTTGGAGAACTTTCATTTCTGCACAAAAAACAACACCACGGTAGTTCTGCTGAAAACAGCGTCAATCCGGGTTAGTTGCATTCAAATCATACCAAAACCATATAGAATTGTTGTAAACATGGCATGAATACTTCATAAATTATAGATACGTTGGAGACGTATCAAGCTACTAGTACATATCGTCAGCTCCGAGGGTGAACTACTCCCTCGTCATCATGGTGGCCATCGGGATGATGAAGATGGCCTTCGGTGATGGTTTCCCCCTCCGGTAGGGTGCTGGAACAGGGCTCCAGATGGTATTTCGAAGGTACAGAGGCATGCGGCGATGGAGTCAAAGTTCTAGGATTATTTATGTTGGTTTCCCTATTTATAGGATTTTTTGGCGTCGGTCTCACGCTAAGATGGGCCACAGGGTGCCCACTAGCCCACGGCCAAGGCCCCTGGCGCGCCCTGGTGGGTAGTGGCCACCTCTTTCACCTTCTGCCCCCCCCCCCCACGAAGCTTCTAGTGCCTCTTTTGTTCCAAAAGAAATCATCAAAAAGTTTTGCTACATTTGGAGAACTTTTATTTCCGCACAAAAAACAACACCATGGTAGTTCTGCTGAAAACAACGTCAGTCCGGGTTAGTTCCATTCAAATCATACCAAAACCATATAAAATTGTGGTAAACATGGGATGAATACTTCATAAATTATATATACGTTGGAGACATATCAGTCACATTTGTCTTTTTTTTCTTTTTAGTTGGAAGTGTTTCCCATCCATTCAACTTGCTCCGCTGAATCCGAGTTCATAGCAGGATACAAGAAGCAGGGACAGGAAACCATGCTTTGTTCCCCGCATATTTCCATAGCTAAAATATGGGCGACACCATAAGTCGAATCCATCTAGCCCTATGAGCTTCTTTATGGCGGAGAAGACTCATCACTTACTCGACCATTGGGACATACATCGATAAGTCCTTTATCTCCTTCTGCAGCTTGGCAGCTATCACCTTGCTATTCGTTTCCACGATAGTCTTCACGGCTCCAATGTCCACGGCCAACTGGATTGCACACCGAAAAACTCATAGCTCTACTAACTTCTAACAGGCCTGCTAAAACTCAGTCGACTGAGATTTAACCAAGTCTCAATCGACTGAGATTTAACCAAGCCTGAGTCAACCATGCAACAATTTATCCCGTCATTTGCAGCATTTTTCCTACCGATTGCAGCATCTGTCTTGCTGGTTGTAGCATGTCATCCCTCATCGATTGTAGCATGTCATCTCACCAGTTGCAACATTCTTCATTAATGGTTGTAGCATTTATTGTTGTTGCTTGCAATACTATCGCAACATTTTCCATCGCCATTTGTAGCATCCAGCTGTGCCGCTCGTGGCAACAAAAAAACTATGCTGACGTCACTCGACTAAGACTTAATGAAGTCTCAGTCGTAGTGGGGAAAAAGGCACGGCCATGTGATGAAATTGGGAAAAGCTCTGGCTAATCAACAAACTTGGGAAAAGCTCCGGCTAATCCGAGTGAAAAACGGCAAAGCAAGACGACCTAAGTTCTAAGACTCCCACCAACTACTTCCAGTCAATGGCAGTCTCGAGGACTACACCCAATGGGTGCACTCAATGTGCCCCCACTGGAAAGAAAAGACGACCAGTGGGTGTGCCCCACGCAAACCCACTGATAGGAATTCAACTACCCATTTCGAAAGACAGACAAAAACTCAAAAAACTCCAATGGTACTTACTCAGACGTTGGTATGCAGTGCCTCGCTAGCATCGTACACCTCCTTCATCCGCTCATTCATTAGCTTCACTTGGATCAAGGCCTCCTTGCTCATCCCCATCTGGTCCTATGGGACCCTATGCAGTGTGAAGGCGGGAACAGGGGTCGGGTGCGGCACGGGTGTGGGCCTGGACGTTGGGATTGTGGTCACGAGCTCGGAGCTCATTTGAGCCAGAGGACTCGGACCTGCAGGTTTCGTGGTAGCCTTGGAGGGAGAAATGCAGGCCACTCAGCGAGGCGAGGCGTCCCGCATGACCACGTCGGCGCCAGTCGTCTCCCTCGTGTCAGCCTCCGGGTTCGGCGGATCAGCCTTGTCATCGTCGTCCAGTTGGATCACCTCAGTCGGTGATGCATCCACACGTATGGCAAAGCATCAGTCTATAAACCAATTGGACAAGAATCGAAGGACAGATCACTCGGTCGATCCATGCCTTTGGAGGTGGCAGCATCCACAGTGTCACCCTCCATCTAGCCTTGCTTGGGGGCATTCAGATCCAACGAGGTCATTGACGTCTCGTTGCTGCAAATTGCAAAGTCACTCGGCTATCAACCGAGTCAAAATTAAACAAAGAAGAAGTTTGGTCTCTGGCACTTACGTCGAAGCCACTGGCATCACCACCTTGATGTTTGGCATGACAACCTTCCAAGGCTTGGTAGCGACGTGCTTTGGCTTCTTGGTCTGCTTCTCCACTGAGTCGGCGGCCTCCACCCCCATGCTTCGTGATGCGCGTAGGAACCGGAGTAGTCGATTTTGGGTCACTCGGTGCCTTGGCACCCCTACTCCAGCCCTCTAATCATTTTGCGCCTTGGTGCGATGCTCCCTTGTTGGTGCAATAATTGTCCCCTTATGTTTTTGGAGTTTGTTGACATAAATAGTATTGGACTTATGTGTTTGCTAGTGCACACAGAGTAACAGGTCCCTAGAATCAAGAGGAGTTTGGTTCAAACGACGAAGATAATCCTCTGCATTGCAGTGAAGGTTATCACCGAAGATTATGATGACAAGAGTGACCCCTCAAAAATTGCTGACAAGAAGCAATTGGTTCGGTGCTTGTCCGAAGGAAGTGATTGCATCCGAGGAGATTGAAGATGAAGTGAAGACGTAGCATTTATTTTGTAGTTTCTCTTCTCCTTGTTGAGACATAGGACCACCGTACTATTAAGAGGGGTATAGCGTTCGAAACTTTGATTCTCTGATGCTAAACCCAAATGCTATGAAAGTTGCGAGAGAAATCTCTTTGTGCTCCAAGCAAATACTTGCCAGCAGGAGACTGTGATCTTCTTCGCTGAGAGAGATTAGTCTCAAACCAAGGAGTTAGTGATGCGTCTCCAACATATCTATAATTTTTTATTGTTCCATGCTGTTATATTATCATTCTTGGATGTTTTACAATCATTTTATAGCAACTTTATATCATTTTTTTGGACTAACCTATTGACATAGTTCCCAGTGCCAGTCGCTGTTTTTTCTTGTTTTTTACTTTGCAGAATATCAGTACCAAACGGAGTCCAAACGCAGAGAAACTTTTTGGAGATTTTTTTCTGGACCAGAAGACACCGAGTGGGCCAAAGAAGTACCAGAGGGGAGGCTCGAGGGGAGCACAACCCACCAGGGCATGCCAGGAGGCCCAGGCGCGCCCAGGGGGTTGTGCCCACCTCGGTGACCTCCTGCACCGCCTCTTCGCCCTATAAATTCCCAAATATTCCAGACACCCTAGGGGAGTCAACGAAACACAATTCCAGCCCCCGCAAGTTCTAGAACCATGAGATCCAATCTAGACACCATCATGGAGGGGTTCATCATCCTCATTGGTACCTCTCCGATGATGCGTGAGTAGTTCATCATAGACCTACGGGTCCGTAGGCAGTAGCTAGATGGCTTCTTCTCTCTTTTTGATTCTCAATACAATGGTCTCTTGGAGATCTATTTGATGTAACTCTTTTTGCGGTGTGTTTGTTGGGATCCGATGAAGTTTGAGTTTATGATCAGATCTATATCCATGAAAGTTATTTGAGTTTTCTTTGATCTCTTATATGCGTGATTACTTATAGCCTCGTATTTCTTCTTTGAATCTTTGGTTTAGTTAGGACAACTAGATCATTTTTTCTTGCCATGGGAAGAAGTGCTTTGTGATGGGTTCGATCTTGCGATGTTCTTTCCCAGTGACAGAAGGGGCAGCAAGACACGCATGTATCGTTGCTATTAAGGATAACAAGGTGGGGGCTATTCCTACATGAATAGATCTCGTCTACATCATGTCATCGTTCTTATTGCATTACTCCGTTTCTCCATGAACTTAATACACTAGACGCATGCTGGATAGCGGTCGATGTGTGGAGTAATAGTAGTAGATGCAGTCAGGAGTCGGTCTACTAATCTTGGACGTGATGCCTATATAATGATCATTGCCTGGATATCGTCATAATTATTCGATTTTTTATTAATTGCCCAACAGTAATTTGTTTACCCATCGTATGCTATTTTCTCGAGAGAAGCCACTAGTGAAATCTACGGCCCCGGGTCTATTCTTTATCATATTTGCTTTGAGATCTATTTTTATTTGCTTTTATTTTCTGATCTATTAATCCAAAAACCCAAAAATACCATGCTGCACTTTTTTATTACTTATTTTATTTCGCGTTTTATCGAGAGCTATTTATCCAATGTATCACAAATATTCTCCCGTCAACTTGCCAATTTCTGGTGATGTTACTCAGGAGGGATTGACAACCCCTCTTACACGTTGGGTTGCAAATATTTGTTCTTTGTGTGCAGGTACTGTTTACATAGTGTTGCTTGGTTCTCCTACTGGATTGATACCTACCGTAGCTGTACTGCATCATCCCTTCCTCTTTGGGGAAATATCGACGCAGTTTCAAGCGACATCAAAAGGAATTTCTGGCGCCGTTGCCGGGGAGACATCATCAAAAGCTATCAGGTTCCTAATCACAAATATCATCTCCTTACAATTTACATTATTTGCCATTTGCCTCTCGTTTTCATCTCCCCCAATTCACAAAAATTTGCCATTTTATTCGCCCTCTTTTTCGTTCGCCATTTTCTCGTCAGATCTGTTTTCTGATTGCAATCTTGTTTGCGTAGTCACGATGTCTCAAGAAAACACCAAGTTGTGTGATTTTTCCAATACCAATAACAATGATTTTATTAGCACTCCGATTGCTCCTCCCGCCACTAGTGAGGAATCTTGTGATATTAATGCCGCTTTGTTGGATCTCGTTATGAAAGATCAATTTTCCGGTACTCCTAATGAGGATGCCGCATCCCATCTAAAAACATTCGTAGAATTGTGTGATATGCAAAATAAAAAAGATGTGGACAATGATATTGTGAAGTTGAAATTATTTCCGTTCTCTTTGAGAGATCATGCAAAAATTTGGTTTTCTTCTTTGCCTCGCAATAGTATCGATTCTTGGGATAAGTGCAAATTTGCTTTTATTACTAAGTATTTTCCGCCCACGAAAATTATTTCCCTTAGAACTCAAATCATGAATTTTAAGCAACTTGAGCATGAACATGTTGCACAATCTTGGGAAAGAATGAACTTGATCCTAAGAAATTGTCCTACTCATGGTTTAAATCTTTGGATGATCATACAAAAAATTTATGCAGGATTGAATTTTGTTTCTAGAAATATTTTAGATTCCGCCGCGGGTGGTAGTTTTATGGAAATTACTTCAGGTGAATCTACTAAATTGCTAGATAATATCATGGCAAATTATTCACAATGGCATAAGAAAAGAGCACCTACTAATAAAAAAGTTAATTCGGTTGAAGAAATTAATTCTTTGAGTGAAAAAGTTGATGTTCTTATGAAATTTGTTGCTAATAAAAATGCTCCTATTGATCTTAATGATGTGTCCTTGTCTACTTTGATTGAGAAAAATAGTGATCCCGTAGATGTGAATTTCATCTTGCGAAATAATTTCAATAACAATGCTTATAGAGGTAATTTTAATCCTAAGCCTTTTCCTGGAAATTCCTCTAATAATTATGGTAATTCCTATGATAATTCTTATTACAATAATAATAGGAACCCCTATGATCTTGATAATAATATTAAAGAATTTATCAATGCTCAAAAAGTTTTCAACACTACGATAGAAGAAAAGTCGAATAAGATTGATGATATGTCTATAAGCATTGATAGAATTTCTCATGATGTAGAAAATCTCAAGTTGAAAACTTTGACACCCAAGGTTGATGAATCAATTAAAGTTTTATATGTTTCTATGGATGAAAGTAAGAAAAGAACCGCTATGCTTAGAGCTAAAAGATAATTTTTAGAAAGAGCGTTTTCTAGTGATTGCTTTCACAAAAATGATGAAGATCTTAAAGTAATTGGTGTTTATTCTATTGATTCCTTGTTTAGAAAAGTTAAAATTGATGATAAAGGGACTGAAGAAGAGTCAACTTTAGCTAGAAGGCGTCCCGATAATTTGGAGGGTGAAAATCTTGATAAAAAATTGATAAAAGTGGGTTTGGAGAGGTCAAAACTTTAACTAGTGATGCGCCCACTCTTTTGGATTACAAAGACTTTAATTATGATAGTTGCTTTTTTATTTAATGTATTTATTTGTTGATAAATTCACCCCATGCTTATGAACAAAACAAAGCCTTTACTAAACATATTGTTGATGCCATGATGAAATATTTTGAAGAAAAGTTGGAATTAGAGATTTTAATTCCTAGAAAATTACATGATGAATGGGAACCTACCATTAAAGTCAAGATAAAAAATTATGAGTGCTTTGATTTATGTGATTTGGGTGCTAGTGTTTCCACAATTCTGAAATCTCTATGTGATGTGCTTGGTCTTACCAATATTAAAGAATGTTCTTTAAATTTGCACTTGGCGGATTCTACTATTAAAAAGCCTTTGGGAAGAATTAATGATGTTCTTATTTTTGCAAATAGGAATTATGTGCTCATAGATTTTATTGTTCTTGATATTGATTGCAATCCGTCTTGTCCAATTATTCTTGGTAGACCATTTTTACGCACTATAGGTGCCGTGATTGATATGAAAGAAGGCAATATTATGTTTCAATTTCCACTAAGAAAGGGTATGGAACACTTCCCTAGAACAAGAATTAAGCCACCATATGAATCAATCATGAAGGCGTCCTATGGATCAAAAACTAAAGATGACAATACTTGAATCTACGCATTATGCCTAGCTAGGGGCATAAAACGATAGCGCTTGTTGGGAGGCAACCCAAGAAATAAAATTTATTTTTGTCTTTTTCTTTCTGTTTTTTATTGTTTGCACAATAATTATATTGTTATGATTGTGTTTTATATGTTTTAATTAGTGTTTGTACCAAGTAAAGCCTTTGGGATCATGTTGGGTGATAGTTCATTTGATCTTGTTGGAAAACAAGAACTTTTGCGTCCATTAGTAGAATTTTGAAAATTTACAGAAGCAACAGAAAGCCCTGAATTTGTTACACAAGATTGATATACAAATTGCCTACGTTTTCCTAATTTTTCAGAATTGTTGGAGTTACAGAAGTATAAGTTCAATTCGCGTCTTTACAGACTGTTTTGTTTTTGACAGATTCTATTTTTGTTGCATTGTGTGCTTATTTTGATGAATCTATGGATTGTATCGGGGGGGGGGGTATAAGCAATGGTAAAGGTTAGAATAGTAGGTATAATGCAATAATAAAATATGAATGGGTTTGCAACGGTACATAAAGTAAAGATTAGTTTTCTTATACTAACGGATCTCACGAAGGTTTTGTTAAGTTTTGTGTGATTGAAGTTTTCAAGTTTTGAGTGAGATCACGATGGATGAAGGAATAAGGAGTGAAAAGAGCCTAAGCTTGGGGATGCCCCATGGCACCCCAAGATAATATTCAAGGAGAACCAAGCAACTAAGCTTGGGGATGCCCCGGAAGGCATCCCCTCTTTCTTCTAACGACCATCGGTATTTTACTTGGAGCTATATTTTTATTCGTCACATATCATGAGTTTTGGTTGGAGCGTCTTGTATTATATGAGTCTTTGCTTGTTTTGCTTTCTATTTTGTCACAAGTATCCTTGCTAGACACACCTATTTGAGAGAGCCAAAATTATGCTATGATTTGTTATAATTGCTCTTTATGCTTCACTTAAATTTTTTGAGCTATGGAATTGCTCTAGTGCTTCACTTATATCTTTTTGAGCACGGTGTGCTTTAATATGTTTGAAGAAATACTCTCATGCTTCACTCAGATTTATTTGAGAGTTAGTAACTTTGAAGAAATTCTCTCATGCTTCACTTATATTATTTTGAGAGATGAAAATCATTATGCTCATGTTCTTCACTTAGATTTGTTTGAGCTTGTCAAAAGCAATTGCAATATATGAAACTAGTCCCAAAGTGATAAATATTCAAGAGGGATATAATAAAAACTTTCATGAAGATCATTGGACAAACTAAACTTGATTCTTTGTAATAGTTTTGAGATATGATGATAGTGATATGTGAGACATGTTGGTGAGTAATTATGCTTTAGTAAGAATATTGGTGTTAAGGTTTGTGATTCCCTATGCAAGCACGAAACTCAATAGTTATGCAATGAAATTACATCCTACTTGTGGTGCATTATTCGGTGTTAGTTATGCTTAATGCTTGCTTATGTGATTTTTCGTTTCTTTGTTGGTTGCTTCTCAATCTTTTGCTAGCCTCCACTTGTACTAAGTAGAAATACTACTTGTGCATCCAAAATCTTTAAACCCAGTTTTGCCAAATGAGTCCACCATACCTACCTATATGCGATATTCTCGTGCCGTTCTAAGAAAATTTGTATGTGCCATCTCTAATTTTCAAAATGAATTTCCCTTTTGTGTGCTCGTATCACTTATGAAGCGGCAGGGGGTGGCCAATATTTTCCATGCTAGATGTGTTATTCTCAAGATGAGTGTTTATTCACTTGTCATTGCACGAGAGTACGGCGGTAATAGGGATGCCCAGTCCCGAAATGAAAAATGAATTTACTTTATGTTGTCAAATAATAAATTCCTTGGAAAGTGTTGGTATGGACGGTACCCGTGGATACGGCTAGCCGTGGAGTGTGAAAGAATGGTGGAAAAAGGAATAAACTTAATTTTCTGTTTGGGAACCGCCTATGATATATCTAGCATGGAAAGTGTTGGGAATTACTCGGTCGTTTTCGTTGACGGGAAAAGTATACCTCTCAAAAAAAATTCTCTCAATTTAAGCTTTGAGCTCTGGCACCTCTACAAATCCCTACTTCCCTATGCGAAGGGCCTATCTATTTACTTTATGCATTTTTTATTTTGAGTCTCCATCTTCTCTTATAAAGCACAAACTAAGGGACACTACGATCATACTTGAGCATTGGATGTAGCTAATATGCGAGTGTGTTTCATGAATGGATCAATGATTGAGCATGATGGGCTAGGGATAACTTTCTTTAGTGTTGGTATTTTGAAAGACATGGTTGCTTGTTGATATGCTTGAGTATTTAAAACTTAATGTCAAAACTAGAGTATTGCTTTGAACCATATAAAATTCCAAATGTCCATGCTACAAAAGAAAAGAATATGTGATGAACATGTTAGGCAGCATTCCACATCAAAATTTCTATTTTTATCATTTACCTACTCGAGGACGAGCAAGAATTAAGCTTGGGGATGCTGATATGTCTCCAACATATCTATAATTTTTTATTGTTCCATGTTGTTATATTATCATTCTTCGATGTTTTACAGTCATTTTATAGCAACTTTATATCATTTTTTGGGACAAACATATTGACATAGTGCCCAGTGCCAGTTGATGTTTTTTGTTTGTTTTTTACTTCGCAGAATATCAGTACCAAACGGAGTCCAAATGCAACAAAACTTTTTGCAGATTTTTTCTAGACCAGAAGACACCCAGTGGGCCAAGGAAGTACCAGAGGGGAGGCCCAAGGGGAGCACAACCCACCAAGGCATGCCAGGAGGCCCAGGCGCGCCCAGGGGGGTTGTGCCCACCTCGGTGACCTCTCGCACTGCCTCTTCGCCCTATAAATTCGCAAATATTCCAGAAACCCTAGGGGAGTCAACGAAACACAATTCCATCCGCCGCAAGTTCCAGAACCACGAGATCCAATCTAGACACCATCATGGAGGGGTTCATCATCCTCATTGGTGCCTCTCCAATGATGCGTGAGTAGTTCATCATAGACCTACGGGTCCGTAGGCAGTAGCTAGATGGCTTCTTCTCTCTTTTTGATTCTCAATACAATGGTCTCTTGGAGATCTATTTGATGTAACTCTTTTTGCGGTGTGTTTGTTGGGATCCGATGAAGTTTGAGTTTATGATCAGATCTATATCCATGAAAGTTATTTGAGTTTTCTTTGATCTCTTGTATGCATGATTACTTATAGCCTCGTATTTCTTCTTCGAATATTTGGTTTAGTTAGGCCAACTAGATCAATTTCTCTTGCCATGGGAAGAGGTACTTTGTGATGGGTTCAATCTTGCGGTGTTCTTTCCCAGTGACAGAAGGGGCAGCAAGACACGCATGTATCGTTGCTATTAAGGATAACAAGATGGGGACTATTCCTACATGAATAGATCTCATCTACATCATGTCATCATTCTTATTGCATTACTCCGTTTCTCCATGAACTTAATACACTAGATGCATGCTGGATAGCGGTCGATGTGTGGAGTAATAGTAGTAGATGCAGGCAGGAGTCGGTCTACTAATCTTGGACGTGATGCTTATATAGTGATCATTGCTTGGATATCATCATAATTATTCGATCTTCTATCAATTGCCCAACAGTAATTTGTTTACCCACCGTATGCTAATTTCTCGAGAGAAGCCACTAGTGAAATCTACGGCCCCCGGGTCTATTCTTTATCATATTTACTTTGAGATCTATTTTTATTCGCTTTTATTTTCAGATCTATTATTCCAAAAACCCAAAAATACCTTGCTGCACTTTTTAATTACTTATTTTATTTCACATTTTATCGAGAGCTATTTATCCAATCTATCACAAATATTCTCCCGTCAACTTGCCAATTTCTGGCGTCGTTACACAGGAGGGATTGACAACCCCTCTTACGCGTTGGGTTGCAAGTATTTGTTCTTTGTGTGCAGGTACCGTTTACATAGTGTTGCTTGGTTCTCCTACTGGATTGATACCTTGGTTTCATAACTGAGGGAAATACCTACCGTACCTGTACTACATCATCCCTTCCTCTTTAGGGAAATACCAACGCAGTTTCAAGCGACATCAGTTAGAATTACTTGTTCCTCAAGTAATGTTACCGTTGCTCCAAAATCCGCCCGTTGTGAACGTGTCGGTTGGCCATTGGCTGGACCGCATGTCCAAAATGGTCATTTCCCACCAGGGAAGGCTGCAGCTATAAATAGCCACCCGCACCGGCTTTGTCCGGTGGCTGCTCTGTTTGATTCTGAGAAGATTGTTAAGCAACCCCCTCTCCGAGTGATTTGAGTTTAAAATCGACCGAGAGAAAACCCCTAGAGCCGAAAAATTAGATAGTGGTTCAGCATCACTAGAATCTAAGTCCAGTACGCTCCGCCTATTACTCTTGAGACCTGCAAACTCTCTAGATGGTTAGGTGTCAATTTCTTCAGAGACCAATAGTAATTGTGGTTCTCGAAGAAGAAGTCTGTGAAGGTTTGGAGATCGCCTCAAGTATCTACCACGAGTGATCGACATTGGTTGATGAACCAATTGTCAAGGAGAATAGGGCGAAGAGAGTTTATCTTCTGTGTTAAATCACAACCCCTCCAACCAGATGTAGTCCTTGTGCAGAAGGACGAACTGGTCGAACAAATACCCTGTCGCCATCGAGCATCATTGGTTACATCTATGCTTCTGCTTTTCATTCGTACTGATTCAATCATGTGATTTGCCTCGATGCATGCACTAGTTTCCATTCGATAGTTTATTCTCGCTCACTGTATGCTGTTTTACATTCGTCCCGCTGCTGGTTTCCGAGAGTTTTGATCTTTCCGAAAGAAATTTTAAAACTCCCATTCACCCCCCCCCCCTCTGGTAGACATACTACAGTGAGCTACAACCTTGGAGTTTTGGTTGGTATCAGAGCAAGGTACTCCTTGACTCTGCTCATTTTGGTCTAACAACCTTGGAGTTTAAGTATGTCTTCAGTGAGCTACAAGTCGCATCTCAAGATTCCCATCTCCGATGGGACGGGCTATCCCTTCTGGAAAGGGAAGATGAAGATCCATCTCCAAGCCATTGACGATGACATGTGGAACGTAGTGCAGTTTGGATTTACGGTTGAAATACCTCAAGCCCCCACTGACACCAAGAAGAAACTCTTTTAGATGGATGCTCAAGCTAAAGATGAAATTGGTGGTCATCTCTCTCGTGCTCAATTTCTTTGCTATCGTCAGTGTGAAATTGCGAAGGATTTGTGGGACATTCTTGAGAAGATAAATGAGGGTGTTTCAACTTAGAAGGAAACTCGCATTGATACTCTTCGGGCAAAGTTCAATTGGTTCAAGCACATTGGAAATGAAAACTATGAACAAACATTCGATCATCTGAGTGACATCGCAAATGAGCTGCAAGGTCTCGGCGCCAAAGACATCACTGACCATGAAGTTGTGAAGAAACTGCTCCGATCACTTGACAGTTCATTCGGCACGCTAGCTCTGATGATCAGGGAACGTGCTGATTTCAAAGTTCTTGACTCTGCTGATATCATGGAAAGACTGAACATCCACGAGGAACAAGAAGAAGAGAAAAGAGATCTTTATGGGTCAAGTCACTGCAAAAATCATGCTCTCAAGGCTGTGGCAGATTCTTCCTCTGAAGGAAATGCCGAAGAAGATTTAGATGACCCAGAAAAGGATCAGCAAAGATCTCGCACTACTCACGAAAAGATTCCAGCGTCTCCACAAGAAGAATCAGTTTTAGAAGAAAGGTTCCACCAACTCTGGTGGCACAAAATATCCATCAAAACTCACTAGAGAGTACACCTGCTTCAAGTGCAAAAGCTAGGACATTTCATCTCGGACTGCCCTCTCTGGGAAGCTGAAATTTGTGCTAGTGGAAGATACGATTTAGGCAACTATCGAAGCAAAAGCAAGAGCAAGAACTAGGACTCCGATGATGAGAAGAAATTGAAAAAGTTCTTCAAGAAGAAGGACATATCCTCCTCCAAGTCTTCGTCAAGATCTTCCTAAAAGAATTCTTCCAAGTCCTCCTCCAACCGCAAGAATACTTCTCGCAAGGCCAAGGCATACATCGGCAAGGAAATGGACTCGGATGAAAAAGAATCATCTGACACCGAAGAAGCTGATGAATCCGATGAGGATTCTGACTCCGGCATGGCTGGCATAGCCTGTGCTATCATCCCTGCATCAAACTTCTTCGAGAAACAATCAAGCGATGATGAATCTCCTGCCTACTGCTTCATGGCCAAAGCTTCGAAAGAAAAGGTATCCTCCAAACATCACAAGGTTCACTCCAGTGATCAATATTCTTCGGATGAGGATGACCATGCTAAACTGATCAGAATTGCTAATATTCAACAAAACTCTCTTGAGAAAATTGAGAAAACCCTCAAGAAATCTGAAGGGTTGTTGGTTAAGGAGATGGAGAAAAATCAGTCGTTGACTGAAGAGCATTCCGCTCTCATGTCACGAATGGAAGAACTGTCAAATCGTCATGATTTTCTCTCGGTCGACCACGAGAGATTGACCTATGATTACCTGAAAAGGAAAGAGGAACTCGAGTTGCTAAGAGATGCTCATGAGGATTTGATAAGAGAAAATTCTCTTCTCACCCAACAAGTGAAAGATAAATCGGAAATGTTTGTTCCACCTTGCTTAAAATGCCTTGAACATAGCAATGCTGAATTAATTGATGAATCTTCTGTGAATGCTAACCCCTCTGTCGAGGAAAATGATTCTGTGTCTGATGAAAATGCTAGGTTAAAGGATCTCATTCAGACAGGAATGTTCAAATCTCTCAAAGGGCATCAAACCCTCTGTGATGTTATGAAGAAATCTATTCTTCACAAAAATCCCAGGAAAGAAGGTATTAGTTTCGAAAGGAAACTGAATGAAAATGGCACCTACCGGGAAGCTGATCAATATCCTCACACTATGTGGGTGCTTGCCAAGAGTAAAACGCTCGATCCAGCTTTGCTTTCGGGATATGACTCTCCTATCCTTGAACACTCTTATGATGATTCTCTGGACAACTATAAGTTGTTCAAAAACCAACATGGTGAGACTATTGCTCGCTATGTTGGACCAAATAGTAGGAATGGCCCCCCAAAGAAAGTTATCTGGGTGCCCAAGAAAACTATCGATGCATTGTCTATTACTCCAGTGCTAACCATGCAGGCAGAAAATGCTTGTGACTTCGTTCGACATAATGAATACATACATACCTCATTCAATCACTATAGTCATTCATCTGGAAAGAATTTTAATGCCTATTCTTTCAACTATGCTCGCACTACTTCGAGTAAGAATTATGGTTATCGAAAGAAATCATATCCTTCTCACTTTCCTATTTCGAAACCACCTGCAAAGATGTGGGTGGTTAAGAAAGCCTAATTCTTCTGCAGGACTATGTCTCTGGGTGTACCGAATGGATGGATAGTGGATGCACTAGTCATATGACCAGAGACAAGTCATTGTTTGTCGACCCCAACTTAACTGCTTCATCTCTGAAGTACATTACATTCGGCGACAACAACAAAGAAAAGGTAATTGGTCTAGGCAAAATTGCTATATCTAGAGACAAGACTTGATGATGTTTTACTTGTTCAGTGTCTTGGATTCAATCTTATGTCAGTTGGCAAGCTATGTGATCAAGGCATGCTAGTTCTATTTTCTATATCCAAATGCATTGTCTTTATGGCCTCTGACAATTCCTTCGTCTTTGAGGGAAATAGAAAGGGTGATTTGTATATTGTGGATTTCTCTAAGGGTCCCTCAGTCCAAACTTGTTCGCTTGCAAAAGCAACTGAAGGATGGTTGTAGCACCAAAGACTTGGTCATGCAGGTATGAGAAATTTGCAGACTCTAGTGAAGAAAAATCATCTCCGTGGCATTCCTGAAGTAAAATTTGACAAGGATCGTCTTTGTGCTGCATGTGAGGCTTGTAAATTGGCCAAGAAACATCATTCATCAAAGACTGTCATGACCACGACAAGACCTCTGGAAATTCTTCATATGGATTTATTCGGACCACAAAACTATGCAAGTTTCGGTGGCAGTCATTATGGTCTGGTTATTGTGGATGATTTCTCTTGATACACATGGGTATTCTTTCTCGAAGACAAAACCTGCACCCAAGACATCTTCAAAAGATTCGCCAAGAAGGCCCAAAATGAATATGATGTGCGAATAAAGCATGTCAGAAGTGACAATGGTACCGAGTTAAAAAATACTCATATCGAGGATTTTCTCGACGAAAATGGTATAACTCATGAGTTCTCTGTTGCATACACTCCCCAACAGAATGGAGTTGTTGAGCGAAAGAATAGAACTCTCATTGAAATGGCGAGAACAATGCTCAGTGAGTATAAAACTCCTATTCGCTTTTGGGTTGATACTATCAACACTGCTTGTCATGTTATCAATTGTGTTTATCTTCACAAGTTCCTTAAGAAAACTTCATATGCGCTTATCACCGGCAAGAAACCAAATGTTTCTTATCTACGTGTTTTTGGTGCACCTTGTTATATTTGTGACATGAATCATAATTCCAAGTTTGCACCTAAGGCACATGAAGGTTTTCTTCTTGGTTATGGCTCAAACTCGCATACATACTGTGTCTATAACTCTCACCACGGGAAAGTTATGGAAACTGTAAATGTGCGGTTCGATGAATCTAACGGCTCCCAGAAGGAGCACCTGCCAAATGTGATAGATGAACCACCGATTTCAGAAGCTATTCGGCAAATGGCTATTGGGAGCGTCAAGCCTGTTGAAGGAAATGTACCTGATTCTTCCGATGATGATGCCCCCATGACTAGAAGCAGAACACGCCAAGCCACTGTCAAAGAAAATGCCGCTCCGAACACAAATGGCAACCAGAATGCTAATGCCAATCCCGATGAAAATGGCAATACAAATGCCAATCCCGATGCTGATGTTGAGGAGAATGCAAATGATCATAAAGATGAAAATCCTCTTCCTCGAGTGGCAAATCGAGTTGAACCTACATTAATTCTCGAAGATCTCGAGAACCCAGGTTATCGACCCACAACTCATTCTCACACTCGTTTGGCTAACTATTGTGGCAGTTTCTCCTTTGTCTCATTGGTAGAACCTACCAAGTACGAAGAAGCCATGAATGATCCCGATTGGGTGAATGCAATGCAAGAAGAGTTGGTATGATTCGAATTAAATGATGTGTGGGAGTTGGTTGACAAACCAAATCCTAAGAAGCACAATATCATCGGCACCAAATGGATATTCCAGAACAAGCAAGATGAAAATGGCATTGTTGTGAGGAACAAAGCACGTCTTGTTGCTCAAGGGTATGCACAGGTAGAAAGTATTGATTTCGGCGAAACATATGCTCCTGTTGCTCGCCTTGAAGAAATTCATATTCTTATTGCTTATGCCAATTACAATGATATCCTGCTTTATAAAATGGATGTGAAAAGTGCTTTCCTTAATGGTGAACTTGATGAGGAAGTTTATGTTAGGCAGCCACCTAGCTTGGAACACCCTCAGTATCCTAACAAAGTTTTCAGGTTGAAGAAAGCTCTATATGGGCTAAAGCAAGCCCCTCGAGCTTGGTCTGACACCCTGAAGAAGTTTCTGCTCGATAAGGGGTTCAAACCAGGATCCACTGATTCCACTCTCTTCACACGTGCTATTGATGATGTTCTTTTCGTGTGTCAAATTTATGTGGATGATATTATCTTCGGCTGTACTAACAATGCTTGCGGCTTGGAGTTCGGGAAAATAATGTCCGAAAAATATCAAATGTCTATGATGGGTGAACTTAAGTTCTTTCTCGGACTGCAAATACGTCAACAGGACAATGGAATTTTCATATCTCAGGAGAAATGCCTGAGAGACTGTCTGAAGAAGTTCAAAATGCAAGATTGCAAACTTAAGGGCTACAAAACTCCAATACCCACGAATGGTAAGCTGGACGCAGATGTGTATGGTAAGGATTACGATCAGAAGGCTTTTCGTTCGATGATTCATTCTTTGCTCTACCTTTGTGCATCCAGACCTGACATTATTATGTTGAGTGTTTGTATGTCTGCCCGCTATCAAGCTGCACCAAAAGAATCGCATCACCAAGCGGTTAAGCGTATTCTGAGATATTTGGCTCACACCCCCACCTTAGGTTTATGGTATCCTAAGGGAGCACAGTTTGATCTCATTGGATATTCAAATTCAGACTACGCAGGTGACTTGGTTGATAGGAAATCTACTTCAGGGACATGTCATTTCCTAGTAGATCTTTGGTCTGTTGGTCGTCAAGGAAGCAGAATTGTGTATCTCTCTCTACGGCTGAGGCCGAATATTTTTTTTTTGAGGGGAAAATGACAGTGGGAGAGGCTCCCACTGACTTAGTATTAACTCAGATCACAAGGTTACATAATTACAAGGGTGGGGTTAAGGCCCCCAAGCCATAACTAAGGCTAATCAGAAGAAGAGCAGGTAGGCTCACACACTAAACAAAGTGGTTGAAGTGAAACAAATCACAGGCTTTGGAGAAACGTGGAGATGAAAGGGTGCAGCTCCTGTTTACAATTATGTATAAGCAACTCCACCAAGCTCTTGAAGCGTGCTAGCCAAGAGGCAAGGGAGTGTGGCACCCTCCTAAAATGCTCATTGTTTCGTTCCTTCCAAATACTCCAAGCAGACAACATGAAAATGTCCATAAAGAGGGGCTGGCTCCACTGCCGCTTGCCAGCATGTATCAACTTGAGACGATTATCATAGTTTGGCCAGATGATCCCCAGCTTGGCCCAGCATTGCACACTGAAGGGACAGTGGAAGAAGAGGTGTTCCACCGTCTCTTCAGGTGGCTGATTACACAACAAGCAGGCATAATTGTTGTTTTGGATGTTGTAGTGACGGCGTTTGAGCATGTTCCTTGTGTTCAGGCGGTCAACCATTAGGAGCCAGCAGAACACTTTAAATTTGATGGGGCTCTTGGCCTTCCACAGCCACACGAATGCCTCATCCGCCTCCACCTCTCTGAAGCAGTATGCGTAGTATACGCTGGAGGAGAAACGATTGGCAATCGAGCAAGCCCAGACATCATGGTCCTCTGCGATTATTGCAACATGAGCACACTGCCCTTGGATCGCCCTGATCTCCTCACGGGCCTGTGTTGAGAGAGGGAGCTGGAACAACTCACCAGGGTTGTTGGCTTGCAGAACGGCATTAACAGTCGCATCTTCGTCCATGCAAAAGGAGAAGGCCATGGGAAAGGAGTGCATGAGGGAGTGTTCTTCTTCATCGAGCCACATGTCCTTCCAGAAGAGAGTCGAGAGGCCATTCCCAACCCCCACCGACGTGATTCCTCTGAAGATATCGCTGTGCATCATAACATCTCGCCACCAAAACGAGCCAACAGCATTGCATGCATGGGGTACTTTATCAGAGTAGTGCGCATCCCAGACAAGCGAGACCCAGGGTACATCCTCTTTGTTATAGAATTTAAAGAGGTGTTTGAGCAAGAGGGCCACATTCTGAGTTTTGATATCAATGACACCCAGCCCACCCTTCCTCTTCAGTCTGCAAACTAGATCCCATGCTGCCAAGGAGTTCGTTTTGACGCCATCATCTGTGTTCTTTGCCCAGAGGCAATACCTGCGAAGCTTGTCCAGATGTTCAACCACACGGGGAGGAAGTTTGATGGTGCACATGGCATAAATGAGCATTGACGTAATTGCATAATTAACCAGCGTAAGCTTTGCACCAGTGGACATCAAGGACAAGGCCGTTGACAACTTCCTCTCCACACCGTGCACCAACGACATTAGATCAAGCACTAACGGTCTAGTGGTTCCCATAGGAAGGCCAAGGTAAGTGAATGGCATCACTCCCACCGTGCAGCCAAAGATGTGAGCTAGATCATCTGTTTTATCCTGGGACAGATTGATCGGGATGGGCGTGGACTTGCCAAAGTTTATTTTGAGCCCTACCGAGTCAGCATAATCCACAAGGATGGATTTCATAACGGCTGCTTGGGACGGACAGGCAGGCATCAGGAGGATCGTGTTATCGACGTATTGAACCACCGGGTACTCGGTCACATTGGGCGAAGGGAAGGGCAAGTGAATCAGGCGGCGCACAAATGCATCATTGATGGCCGCTTGTTGCACTCAGTTATTGTGGATGAAGCAAACGCTGAAGGATTATGGCATCAAGGTCAAGAATATTCCTCTATACTGCGACAATGAGAGTGCGATCAAAATTGCACACAATCCAGTGCAGCATTCTACCAAGCATATTGCCATCAGACATCATTTCATTAGCGATCATGTTGCTCGAGGAGATATTGTTATTGATCACGTCAGTAACAAAGACAATCTCGCTGATATCTTCACCAAGCCTCTCGATGTGAAAAGGTTATGTGCGTTACGGTGTGAGCTAAATATCCTAGATTCCGCAAACATGCAGTAAGATGGACTCGGCACCCGTGCCAACACTTCCACACCTTAAAAGGAATGGGTGCATAACACTCGAAGAGTCTGAAATTTTTGACAAAGTGAAATTTTATTTCGGAGAGTGAATACATTAACGAAGAACTAGACTAACCGGGTGCCACGATAATTGTGCAAGGCTCGGGGTCATACAATTCTTATACGGTGGGTCACGCCACCACAATATTCTTCATTGAGTTTTCCTTCGTTTAACAGTTTTTGTGTTCAGTCTGAATGTATTTCACTCATTGCTATTCGTTCAAGTGTTTGTGTTTCTTTGTCTAAGTGAAATGCCTAGGACCCAGTTTTCTCTCTATTCTATCTCTTCCAGTCTATGTTGATTCCGTTATGAATGCTCAATTTGATCTGGAATCGAAGTTTTATCTTGTGTCCTTGACCACGTTAAAGCTTCGGTTCGAACTTTATCTGCTTTGGCGAAATCCGTCCAAAATTTGGGGTCCCCCCCCAAGTCAGGACCACGATCTTTGATGACAGTTGCCATGTGATGTACATCAACTGCCATCTAATCTAGACCGTTGAATCGTAAAAGTCCTCGGTCTGTAGCCATCCGATCAGATTCACTCTATGCGGTTATTTTCCCTCGAATATAAATAGCACATCACCACTGCTCCCTCATCCAGTTCTTCCCTTCGCCACCGCTCCATCACTTTCTGAACCCTACGGCATTGCTCCACCTTGAGCTCGATGCCGGTGATCATCTTCGCTGCTTCACTGCCAGAAAGAAGTCATCGGAGTCCTTCATATGTCTCGAACGAATGTTATGCTTAGCACGTTAACTAGTACTTTCCTCGAACCTACTAGTTTGTTCTGCACATTTCCTTCTTCTGAAACATTTCTCAAAGTCAGCATCTAATTCTTCTTCAAAAACGTTCTCGTTCGAAAAAATTTGTTGTGAGCATTCGTAACCCTGTCCCCATTTTCCCTCGCATCTATTCTTGTTCACAGGTGCATGTAGTTAGTTGAGGATTCTACTCGAGCAGTGAGCATGGCTGATGGAGAAGAAGTTATCTTGGGTACAACAGATGAGTCTAAGGCACCGAATGATAAGGGCCCAACGGTAGGCCCATCAACCAGCAAGAGAAAAAGGACCGAGCAAAATGCTGATGAAGATGCTCCAAAAAAGAAGAAGGGCGGCAGACAACCTTACACCAATACAATAGAATACATTTCGCATGATAAATACAATATTGTTCCAGGAGAATCCAAGCATGACAGAGATAAGCGACTGCAATGGATTCGACGACATTGGGTTCATAAGTGGTTCAACTATGAAATGATTCATCCTCGCTTTGCACAGAACTTTGCATTCCATCCACCATGGGGAGACTGCCGAGAAATTGGTCTTATCAAGCCCAATGATCCACAAGTGAGACCGCCGCCTCCTCCAAATGCACTTGAGACATCGCTTAAAACTCTCGAATCTTATCCTGGTGAGTTGGCTAAACATCAGAAGAATGCCATGAAACGAGCCAAGAAGGATGAAAAGGAAAGAGCTTGTGAAGAGGTAAATCGTCGTCTTCTCAAGGATGGCATTGAAAATAAGAAGGCCGAAGGTCTATCTGAAGGCCGTTCTAAACGAATGCATGATCCCAGTGCTGCTGCCAAGCGAAAGAGTGCTCCGAAGAAGAAACCAGCTATTCAAGCCGATGAAGATTCATCTGATAAAGATGATCCACCACTCACCAAAGAAGAAGTTGATGCTACTCTTAGCGAGCAAGTGAACATCACCACCTCTACCATGATGCCTGATCTCCGTGCCCCTGTTGTTCCACAGGCACCACCGAAGAGAAAGATCATTCTAAGGAAAACTCCCCATATCACTGTCACCATGGAGCAACACGTGGACACCACACGTCCAGACGCTATTGAACAGAAGGATTTGATTGTTGATGCTCCTATCAGTTCTGCCAAGCCAGGCGAACAAATTCCCAAGCCTGATGTGAAGAAGATCAAGGCCCCTGCTACCAAGCAACATGCACCTAAAGTTGATGCTCCGAAAGAGAAGTCGGCTCCTCAAGATATAGTTCCGAAGAAAAAGGCTGCCATGTTTGCTCCCAAACTGACTCAACCATTGGCTTCTAAGCCCCCTTTCCGAGCAAGTTCAAGAGGAACCAATTCTACCTTCTCAAGTTCCAGTGCAACCTGATCAGAATGATGCTCCTCACTACTATAATCACATGTTCATCATGGAGCAGCTTGACAAGTTAGTGGACAATCCATTCGATGGAGAAGTGGCATCTTTGCCCATCCCTTCAGAGGTTATCTCACAGGCCTCCACTGTTGTTGCAGAAATGAGAGAAGACTCAGTAGAAATCAATAATCTTATTGCTGAATTGGCTGATACTGACGAACGAATGAAAATAGCTTCTTCCAAATTTATCATTCGAGAACTCGAAGGCTCTTAAAAGGATGTAAACCGTGCCCTGTCGCTGCTTCGCAACACAAGATTGTGTTTTCATACGGATCTCGATGAAATTGTTCGAAAGATCTGTCTTGAGCACCAAGCCAAAGTAACTGGCTATGATGATCTTATCAAGGGCCACATTGATCAAACTGCTCAGCAGACAAACAAGAGGCGAAAGAAAATCGCCAAGAAAAATGTGCCTCATGCTTCGACCGAACCTTCACCGGATAGCCCAGTGGCTCCGCCCCAGAAAGAAAATTCACCTGAGCCGGATATTCTTTCGCAACCACAAGTCCAAGTCTCAGATGCTCCTCCTTCGCCAAGGCCAACTGAACCAGTGCCTGTGGCCTCCCCAGTTTGAGTTGAAATTCCTTCTCAGCAAAATGTTTCTGAGGAAGGTGAAATCCCTCACTCTGAACCTCAAGTTTCTCCCTCTCATGACACACCGAATGTTTCGGCTCCTCCCACTGCTCAGCAACCATAGATTCCCGTAGAACAATCTCAACCACCTCCAGTGAACCCAGTTCCTGCCTCTACCTCTGTGCCAAAAGGAAAGACACCTATTGCATCTCCATTAAAGATATCCATCGACACAGCGATAAGAATTTCAGATGCTGGTCCGTCCGCACACAAATCAGTTTCTGCTCGTCATACTGACTCCATTGTATATGGAGATGAAGTGATTTCAGTCGAAGATGAACTCAAGTATCCATTCCCTCGGGAACAACTGCCTATGTTCTCGGCAGGTGCTGGCGCCAAAGGTCCCCTTTTTAGTCGGAACACTCATCCCAAATTCTTTCAGGACAGTCCATATAATGGCCCACGCACATCTGAATTGTCTCGTTTCTGGACTAAAGAACAGGTTATATATTACTCTCGAGTTGGTATGATAGCAAGAAGATTTTTCCTCATGAATTTCCTGACATTCCATCTATGAAGAATATTGGCTACTTCAGTCAGTTGCTACAAGATATGGAAGATTTTCGCCTCACCGATGTGTTTGCATTTGAACATCCTTGGAACAGGGAAATTATTCTTCAGTTCTATGCCACACTGTACATCACTGGTGATGAATCTGATAGCTCCAAATGGATCATGGAATGGATGACCGAAGGAAAACGTATCAAGTGCACTTCCACAAATTTTGTCTCGCATTTTCATTTCCCTCGCTATGAGCACGGTACCAATGAAATTCGGGTACACAATATTGATGCTATTTCTGATGAATCCTTTCGGTGTACCATGGATGAAGAAAAGATTCGTGACTATACTGGTCCTCCCCTGCCTGAGCACTTGACATTAAAAAATTAGACCCTGTATCATTTGCTCACCTACACTATTTGCCCTTTGGCCAGGATGAACACCGACAATTCCATATCAGATGTTCTTCGGAATGCTATATCTGAAATATGTCTTCGATGTTGAGGATATGTTTCTGCGCATTCTCAAGGATTCTGCTCATCATCCCAAATGTGTCAAAGTTTATGCGCCATGGATCCAAAAGGTTGTTGATCACGCCATGAAGACAGAGTATCTGGCAAAGCAAAGTCACAAGAGCTTCATTCCTCTAGTTCGCGATACCCTGCAAGTCATGGAAGATATCTCTATGGGCAAATTGCCCGTGTCGAGTCATTATGATTACCATAAGCATTTCGATGGGCCACATCTACCTCAGCGCGTCCAAATGCCTTCACATCAACCTCCGTCGTAACTTGAAGTTAATTTGTGCACACAACAACTGCTGCTACAACACATCGCCGAGGATCGCCGAGAGAAAGAACATCTTGCCGTCGAGCTGAATGCCATCAACAATCGAACCAGATTGACGCATCTGATTGCAAATGAAAATAAGAAGAGGCTCTCGAAATTGCTTCGCAAGTTCTTCTCCGAGAAACAACTCTTGCATTTTGATATCAAAGAGCTCTATGATTACATTGACAAGGGTTTCTCCATTGAAGATTTTCAAGATCGAACAACTCCTTCGTTGCCTGTTCGCGAGCCAACCACAGATCTTCTGCATATTAAGCTTCGCAAACTGCTCGAAGAATCTGAAGCCACCTCACCAACAGTGAAACCTGACAAAGGAAATGTGCTTTCCCGTGTTCCTCAAGTGGCTGATCAAGATATGCCTTAGTCCTCTCAGCCCCAAGCTGCCATTCCTGAAGGAAAACCTAATGTTGCTGAAGCCGAAGCCAGGCCCGTCACTTCCGAAGTCGAACTCTCCTCGGACAGTTCTTCTAGAGATGCCACTGAGTGAACCATGTTCTGCTCTTTTGCACTCATGTTATTCATCACCTTTTTGACACTAGTTGACAAAAAGGGGGAGAATTACATCAAGTATCGATAGATTTGTGTTCTGTATTTCTTTGGTTTGGTTTCGTGTGATTTAAAACTTATGCCTTAAAGACTATCTACTCTATGATGTAAAACTTCCGGGCTGTAATGTTCATAACCCGGCCTGCTGCACTATTTCTCTCAAAGCATTTGTTTTGCAGGTGGAATTATTATCGAAAGTTATGAATGATTGCACTACGATCTCGATGGATTATATATCATCAGTGCGAATCATTGCCTCAAATGATTGAAATTTCCTCTGTATACTTAAATATTTGTAGGAGAATTAATCTCATATCTTTCACCCTGCATACATTTAGGGGGAGTCTATTTCGTCATCGAGCAAAGTAACACTTTTTCACTCTTGTTCTAATTATATTTCATTTATTTATCTTCACTTCGATGATCATCTGTTTTGTCAACAATCGTCCAAAAAGGGGGAGATTGTTTGTGCAATAATTGTTCCCTTATGTTTTTGGAGTTTGTTGACATAAACAATATGGGACTTATGTATTTGCTAGTGCACACAGAGTAACAGGTCCTTAGAATCAAGAGGAGTTTGGTTCAAACGATGAAGATAATCCTCTGCATTGCAGTGAAGGTTATCACCCAAGATTATGATGACAAGAGTGACCCCTCAAAAATTGCTAACGAGAAGCAATTGGTTCGGTGCCTGTCCGAAGGAAGTGACTGCGTCCGAGGAGATTGAAGACGAAGTGAAGACATAGCATTTATTTCATAGTTTCTCTTCTCCTTGTTGAGTCATAGGACCACCGTACTATTAAGAGGGGTATAGCATTCGAAACTTTGATTCTCTGATGCTAAACCCAAATCCTATGAAAGTTGCAAGATAAATCTCTTTGTGCTCTGAGCAAATACTTGCCAGCAAGAGACTGTGATCTTCTTCGCTGCTTGAGATTTGTCTCAGACCGAGGAGTTAGCATTACTTGTTCCTCAAGTAATGTTACCGTTGTTCCAAAATCCGACCGTTGTGAACGTGTCGGTTGGCCATTGGCTGGACCGCGTGTCCAAAATGGTCATATCCCACCAGGGAAGGCTGCGGCTATAAATAGTCACCCCGCACCCGCTTTGTCCGGTGGCTGTTCCGTTTGATTCTGAGAAGATTGTTGAGCAACCCCCTCTCCGATTGATTTGAGTTTAAAATCCATCGAGAGAAAACCCCTAGAACCAAAAAATTAGATAGTGGTTCAACATCACTAGAATCTAAGTCTAGTACGCTCCGCCTATTACTCTTGAGAGCTGCAAACTCTCTAGACGGTTAGGTGTCAATTTCTTCAGAGACCAAGAGTAATTGTGGTTCTCGAAGAAGAAGTCTGTGAAGGTTGGAGATGCCTCAAGTATCTACCATGAGTGATTGGCATTGGTTGACGAACCAATTGTCGAGGAGAATAGGGCGAAGCGAGTTTATCTTCTGTGTAAAATCACAACCCCTCCAACCAGATGTAGTCCTTGTGCAGAAGGACGAACTGGTTGAACAAATACCCCGTCGCCATCGAGCATCACTGGTTACATCTATCCCTCTACTTTTCATTCGTACTGCTTCAATCATGTGATTAGCCTTGATGCATGTACTAGTTTCCATTCGATAGTTTATTCTCGCTCACTGTACGCTGTTTTTCATTTGCTCCGCTGCTGGGTTCCGAGAGTTTTGACCTTTCCGAAAGAAATTTTAAAACTCCCATTCACCCCCCTCTGGTAGACATACTTCGTTCCTACATCCCTTAGGACATTCTTGGATGGGGAGGACTCGGCCTCATTGCCCTCCTCGGTGTCGCTCTCCTCCTCGTCGTCGCTCGCCTGTTTCTCCTTCCCATAGCTCTCCTCGAAGCGCTGGCGCTCCGTGTCACTCGTCAAGTCTTCTGGCGACTGGTCGACCACCAAAACATGGGAGATCAGCTACTGGAATCTCTGATAAGAAAGAAAAAGATCACAAATCTGAGTCCCAGACACACAGAAAGAAATTTTGGGTCAGTCTGACTGATCAAACATGGAGTTACCTCAATCGGTGGGGTGTCCTTCCCATATGGGGCGCTCTCCTGGCCCCACCTAGGTTATCACAAGCCGAGGTGATGGCCCTGATCTTGCCCCCCACGGAATTCTTGGTCAGCTCCTCTGGATGCACCCGAGTGGGATCACTCAGACCCTCGTACATCCACATCGGGTGCGCCTTGCCTACAGCGGATGGATCCACTGACTGAGAAATTTCTCCAGCACGTCCATCCCATTGACCCCGGCGTTCACAACTCTGACCAAGGCGTTGGCCAGAATCCCCACGTCCACCTTCTCCTCCTTGGTCACCTCCAGGGACGGAGGTGCAGCGACTGTCGCTCCCGAGTACAGGGGGAGTCCATTCGGAGATCCCGCACTCGGGACGTCCTTCCAGTAGAACCAGCTCTCTTGCCATCCCTTCACGGAGTCGAGAAAACTCATATTGGGGAAGGTGCTCCGCCCCGGACCTGTATGCCCAGTCCACCGCACAGCTGGGTCACATGGGTTTTCTCAACATCCGGCGAATCCTTCTTCACGGTCATCGACTGGCAAGTGAAGATGTGCTTGAATAAGACCCAGTGCGGGTGGCAACCGATGAAGTTTTCACAGAGGGAAATGAAGGCCGACAAGTAGACGATTGCATTGGGAGGAAGATGATGAAGCTGTGCCCCGAAATAATCCAGCAACGCGTGAAAGAAAGGATGGAGAGGCATCAAAAATCTCGTTCGACGTGGGTGACAAGGAGGACGCACACGTCCCCCTGCGACGGCGGCTCGACCTCGCCCGCTTCCGGCCGCCTCCATCCATTTGTCGGAATGAGCCCCTCCTCGGCAAGTTCCTCCAATCGCCTAATCATGACGTGCCAGGGAATCCAATCCCCTGCGGCACGGCCCGCCAGCGGGCCAGATCTCGACGACGCAGCCTTTGCCACCTTCTTCGCCTTCTCCAGCTTGGTGGTTGTCGTAGTTCAACATGGCCACCTATGGGACCATCGGCCCCTTGTGGTTCGGCAAGGGGGAAGGGCGCGTTGCACAAAGAGCGGAGACTGCAGAGCAGCACGGGAGTGATGACACGGGCAGTTTTTACCCAGGTTCAGGCCGCCGTGAGGTGTAAAACCCTACTCCTGCTTTGGTGGATTGATGAAAGGACCGTGGTGGAGACGCAGCGCTCTAGCCTGGCAAGGTTGCCTCGGGACGGGAGCAGCTATGCGCGTATGAGTGTACAAGGGTCCGAATCCTTTCTAAGGTTGCCACGGCCCTCCTTTTATAGGTCAAGGGGTTACCACAATGGCAAAACAGTCATTATCCAGTGATTAGATAGCCACAGCGCTATCATACCTAACTCTGCGGACACGATAGGGTGCATTAAATGCACCGCTTAGTGTCACATAGCGGGGGAGCCCGGTGAGCCTTGCCGTGCTATTCATCCACCTTCTCGCCTGCCTACGTGACACGCCTCTGGACGGGTGTCATCTGGGGGTGATCTTCCTCAGAAATGGCTACCACGTGCCAAATAACAACCACTTAATCACTTGGGGGCTTGACACCACACCGATAGGTGACTTGTGTTGCTGTGAGGTGGAGCGGTGGTGCCCTGGCAGGGTGATCCGCCCTTGGCATCTCCGGCAAGCTTGCCGGGGAAGTCTTGAGACTTGTCTTCGGGGTGACCTCGACCTTGCCAGGCTCGCCTGCCCGGCAAGGGAGGTTTTTCCTTAGTGATATCTTGCTTCTTTGGTTTGTCTTGGTCTTCTTGATCTGCCCTTTGATTTCTCAAAGAGCTATATCTTCTTCTTGGCCTTGTCTTGGATGCTGTAACCTTGCTCTTGAGCCTGTGTACAGTCCGGGCAACATACACCAGGGTTTGTTGCACCGAGAGGAGCCCTCTGGCCTGGTCCGAACGCGCTCCCGAGCATCGTCGGGGTAGGCCCCATCCAGTACATAGGCGAAGAGCTTGTGGTCGCTCATCCTTGAGATTTTATATGCTTCTTCATTAACATGTGCTTGAGTCAGTTTCCGGTTTTTTCGCGTGTCGTGCACGATGTTACGAGGGAGTTGCGAGCCACAATCCATGGGCTACCCACATCCCATGTTCACGGGGCGGTAACTGCCACTCCACTAGCTTCTCCGCTTCTGGCATTTCTGCCACGTTTGTTGCATGCATTGCACAAGGTTGGTGGCGGGCGCGGAGGGCGCGGAAATGTGTGCCATGGCAGAAAGCCAGACGCCATGGATTGGCGCAGGGGGTCGTCCTTGATTCCACGAGCCGTTGATGGCGCGGGGGAGCCAGATTGGCAGAGTGGGGCGGTTGCCTCCCCTGAGTGAGGAGCCAGCCCCCGGCCCCGTTTGCCTATAAAAGGGGACGCGGGTGAGGTGCTGGCTCACACCTATCTCCTTCTTCTTTCTTCTGATCTTGTTTCTTCATCGTGGTGAGGGGAAGAGGGCGTAGCGGTACCCCAGTAGCGGCGACGAGGGCTTCTGCTCGACAGTGCCTCCCTTCTCCCATTGGGGACGCGGAAGCGGAGCCCGCCATGAGGGAAGGTGGGAGAGGACAGGGACGCGGTCGTCGCGGTGCTCGGGGTCGAGGAGGACGGGGCGGTACGCTGATTGCACCCCCTCCGGCCATCCAGGACCCGAACGAAGGTCACGTCGGGAACCAGCCGCTGGAGTTTATTGTCAAGTTGCGAGGGCCTCCGCACAGCCGGCTTCGGCTCCCAACTCCATTTGCAAGAGTGATGGAAGTTGAGCAGCCGCCGGTGCTGAGGCTGCACATGAGGGGCTGCTGTAATGGCAGCATGCGGGCGAACGTGGAGTTCCCTGCTCCCCATGTTATGCTTCTCCGGCGTGGTTGGAAGACCTTTGCTCGTGCCCACAGCTTGGCGGCCGGGCACGTCCTCCATTTCAAGTTAATGGATGCCACCCTGCTTTCCGTCAAAGTCTTCGGACGCTCAGGTGCTCGCTTAGGGTGCTGCGCGGAGAGCTCGACCGACGACGAAAGCTCCTCCTCGAGCGATGGCGACGAGGAGGACAGTGACGGCGATGACGACGACGCCGACGGGAAGGACGACGGCTCCGACTCCGGCTGAACACCAGCCACACCATCACCGTCAGGCGGCGGCACCACCATCTGCACCTGTATCTACTCTCCGGCAAGGCGATTTGCCAGGGAGTTGGATGTGGAGGTGTGGATGGTGTCTCCGGCTCCTCCAGCAGCCTTCCAGCTGGGCCCCGGCAGGCTTCCTCATGGGCTCTGGCTTTGTTCGCCCTGCCACGTCCTGCTGGCCCTGGTGGCGGTGACCAGGGCACCGCCGAGCTGCTCTCTCCGTCCCCCTCCTTCGCAGCCTCGCCCTTCCCGATCTCGTTAGGGTGCGCCCGGCAGGTCCTGACGGGGTCGGGCTGGGCTTCTGTTCAGGCACCCCTTTTGCTGTCTTCACCTTCCACCGTAGTTCCTAGGAGGAGAGGGACAAGAAAGGGATTACGGGGCACTTATCTTTTTTTAATCTAAAATATGTAGGCACTTGCCAAACTTTAGTTTAAAATATGTAATCTCCTTTATCCATGTTTGTGTCTTGTAAGATCTATACTTGCTTATACGCATACTAGTGAAAAAAGACAAGTCTTGTCGGCTACTTGTGCATGTACCATGTCCATGCAGAGGTGGGATGCCTCTATACGTTTAAGTAAACAAGTTTTCTCCGGCAAGTTATCTTGTCGGTGCCTTTCGTTTGTTGCCATGGGGCTTGGCCTGCCGGGCACAAAACTATGGAAAGGGACCAGCTCCTCGTCGAACCTTCTCCGTCAAAGGCCACTACAACCATCCTGGCCGAAGCAACGTTCGAGCCACTGGATGGGAGCACCGGTGCTTTGAAGGTGGCGAGGTTTTCATATGTACAAGTTTTCACCTTACAGAACAAGTATGGATAAGAAAGAACTTATCTGTTTGGCTTGTCGGGGACCGATATGTAGGCTTGTCTTCATTTCTTCTCTTCGGGACTGGGTCCACGGCAAGAACCCTGCAGCTTAGTGCAGAGGAAAACAATTCTACATATGCCCTGATCTACATGATCATGCGATGCTCATGTTATGCTTTTGCATGCATGCAAGTTTCTGGGGGCCCCCGGCGCTTCATTTATTTATCTGTTGCTCAGGGTCTGTGCCTGGCTTTGTACAAAGGGTTACATGCAACATTGGCAAGGCTTGTACAAAAGGGTGGCTGCCAAGCAGGGCCCAACAGCCGCGCCTTACGGGTAGAACTTACGGAGATGCTCAATGTTCCATGAGTTCTGGAACTGAATGCCATCTCCGGTCTCGAGACGGACTGCGCCAGGTCTGGTGACTCATACTACCCGGTAAGGGCCTTCCCACTTCGGCGTCAACTTGTTTGCACCCTTGGCGGACTGAATGCGCCTAAGGACAAGGTCGCCTTCCTCAAGGCTCCGGGCGTGAACCCTGCGGCTGTGATAGCGACGCAGGGCTTGCTGGTAGCGTGCAGCACGCTGATGCGGCTTGAACTACGTCGGTATTTCCCCAAAGAGGAAGGGATGATGCAGCACAGCTACGGTAGGTATTTCCCTCAGTGATGAGACCAAGGTTATCGAGCCAGTAGGAGAACCACGCAACACTACGTAAATGGTACCTGCACACAAAGAACAAATACTTGCAGCCCGACGTAAAAGAGGGGTTGTCAATCCCTCCCAGGTAAAAAGATAGATAAAATTGTAGTAGATTGGATAAATAGATCTCACGGGAAAGCGAGATAAAATAAATAAATAAAAATTGCAGCAAGGTATTTTTGGGTTTTTGGATTAATATATCTGAAAATAAAAGCGAGTAAAAATATATCTCGAAGGCAAATATGATAAAGAACAGACCCGGGGGCCGTAGATTTCACTAGTGGCTTCTCTCGAGAAAAATAGCATACGGTGGGTAAACAAATTACTGTTGGGCAATTGATAGAACTTCAAATAATCATGATGATATCCAGGCAATGATCATTATATAGGCATCACGTCCAAGATTAGTAGACCGACTCCTGCCTGCATCTACTACTATTACTCCACACATCGACCGCTATCCAGCATGCATCTAGTGTATTAAGTTCATGGAGAAACGGAGTAATGCAATAAGAATGATGACATGATGTAGACAAGATCTATTCATGTAGGAATAGACCCCATCTTGTTATCCTTAATAGCAACGATACAAACATGTCATTTCCCCTTCTGTCACTGGGATTGAGCACCGTAAGGTCGAACCCATCACAAAGCACCTCTTCCCATGGCAAGAAAAGTCGATCTAGTCGGCCTAACTAAACCAAAGATTTGAAGAAGAAATACGAGGCTATAAGTAATCATGCATATAAGAGATCAAAAGACTCAAATAACTTTCATGGATAAAAACATAGATCTGATCATAAACTCAAAGTTCATCGGATCCCAAGAAACACACCGTAAAAAGAGTTACATCAAATAGATCTCCAAGAGACCATTGTATTGAGAATCAAAAGAGAGAGAGGAAGCCATCTAGCTACTAACTACGGACCCGTAGGTCTACAATGAACAACTCACGCATCATCGGAGAGGCACCAATGAGGATGAATAACCCCTCCGTGATGGTGTCTAGATTGGATCTGTGGTTTCTGGAACTTGCGGCGGCTGGAATTGTTTTTTGTCGACTCCCTAGGTTTTCTGGAATATTGGGGTATTTATAGAGCAAAGAGCCGGTGCGGGAGGCCACCGAGGTGGGCACAACCCACCAGGGCGCGCCTGGGCCCCCAGGCACACCCAGGTGGGTTGTGCCCCCCTCGGGGCACCCCTCTGGTACTTCCTTGGCCCAACTTGTGTCTTCTGGTCCAGAAAAAATCACCAAAAAGTTTCGCTGTGTTTGGACTCCGTTTGGTATTGATTTTCTGTGAAGTAAAAAACAAGCAAAAAAGAACAACTGGCACTGGGCACTATGTCAATAAGTTAGTACCAAAAAATGATATAAAGTTGCTATAAAATGATTGTAAAACATCCAAGAATGATAATATAACAGCATGGAACAATCAAAAATTATAGCTACGTTGGAGACGTATCACACGCATAGCAGCCCGGAGACAGTTCTCCTCAAGTAGCACAGCGTCGTCACGCCGGTGCTGTTCTTGCGCTACTTCATCGTAGGCAAGTACTCGAGGTGACCCCGTATATGAGTTCCGTGGGGATCACTGCTTCTGCCCCATAGACTAGGGAGAAGGGAGTCTGGCCGGTAGCTTGATTTGGTGTCGTTCTGAGGGACCAAAGAACCACCAACAGCTCGTCGATCCATCGCCCGCCCCACTTCTGCAGCCTATCAAATGTTCTTGTCTTGAGTCCTCGCAGTACTTCAGCGTTCGCCCTCTCAGCTTGTCCGTTGCTTCTGGGATGGGCAACAGAAGCGAACGAGACCTTGCTTCCGAGGGCATGAACGTATTGCATGAACGCGCGGCTTGTGAATTGGGTGCCATTATCAGTGATGACTCTGGCGGGTACTCCGAAGCGGCACACCAATCCTTTCAAGAACTTGATAGCTGATTGTGCGGTCACCTTTCTCATGGGCTCCACTTCCGGCTACTCTGTAAACTTGTCAATTGCAACGTACAAGAATTCAAAGCCCCCGGTAGCACGGGGGAAGGGGCCCAAGATGTCGAGCCCCCAGACCAAAAATGGCCATGACAAAGGGATCGTCTGGAGAGCTTGAGCAGGCTGATGGATATTTTTGGCGTGGAACTGGCAGGCTTCACATCTGGTGACTAGCTCAATTGCATCTTGGAGGGCCGTGGGCCAGTAGAAACCTTGCCGGAAAGCTTTTCCAACCAGGGCCCTTGATCCAATGTGGGAGCCGCACATGCCTTTGTGTATCTCTGCCAATAGTCCCTTCCCTTCTACTCAACAGATGCACCTCAATTTCACACCGTTGGGCCTTCTTTTGTATAGCCTGTTGTCAATGAACTGATACATACTGGCGCTTCGGGCTACTCTTTCAGTTTCTTCTTGCTCTTCGGGAAGTTCTCTTGTCTGGAGGTAATGGACTATGTGCCTCGCCCAGGTTGGAGCCTGAGGCTCGACAACAAGGACCAGCGGCACCTCCTCGTTCGCGGAAGCGCACGCCTCAACCACGAGGATTGATAGTTTGGTGGGAGGGTGCTGCCCATCCAGTGAAGTGGAGTTGTTCCCGCCAACCTCTCTGCCGGGGGCTTCTGGAAGCTCTGCCGGGAGAGGTTTGCCGGAATCTAGTTTCCTCCTCTTTCTGTCCATTGTTGCCAGGGATACGGAGGGCTGAGTCAGATGGAGAAGAAAAGTCCCTGGTTCCACAGGAAGCTTTTTGCGCAGCACACTTTGACAGATGATCGGCAATGCTATTTTTCACATGGGGTACGTGCTCTATTTGCAATCCGTTAAAGCGCTCCTCCAACTTTCTCACTTCCTCCATGTATGCCTCCATCAATGGACTCTGATAATCCTTATACACTTGCCTCATCACAAGCTGTGAGTCTCCACGAATGATTAACTTCTTGATTCCTAGTTCTGTTGCCATCCTGAGCCCGGCAAGGAGTCCTTCATATTCTGCAGTGTTGTTGGTTGCCTCTTCCCGAGGGAAATGCATCCGAACCACGTACTTGAGGTGCTCCCTAGTGGGTGTGATGAGAAGCACGCCAGCTCCTACACCTTGTAGGGAGAAGGCACCATCAAAGTACATGATCCATTCCTGGGGCGCTTCCTTGCCGGGGATAACCGTCTCCGGCATTTCTTCATCTAGAGTTGGTGTCCATTCTGCAATAAACTCCGCCAAAGCCCTGCTCTGAACAGTAGATGTGCTCTCAAACTTCAAACCAAAGCTTGATAACTCCAGAGCCCATTCCACTATTCTGCCAGTGGCCTCAGGGTTCCTCAGTATGCGTTGCAAGGGGAAACGGGTGACAATCGTGATCTCGTGGGCTTGAAAGTAGTGGCGCAGTTTCCTTGAGGCCATGATGAGGCCAAAGATCAACTTTTGCATGCCAGAGTACCTCGATCTAGCCCGCTGCAGTAGGGAGCTGACAAAGTACACTGGCCGCTGCACCACCTTCTTCCTTGTCGTGATCCTGGAATTGTCTTTGTTGCCCCTCTCCTCTTCGTTCTGACTTGCACCTGATCTTGTCGGGATGAGTTCACTTTCCTTCATCTACTTCCCGCTGGGCCACTAGTGCTGCGCTAACCACTTGATTGGTTGCCGCTAGGTACATCAGCAACGGCTCTTGAGGTTTAGGAGCAACTAGGGTGGGAACAGAGGATAAGTAGGTCTTCAAATCTTGCAGCGCAGCGTCCGCCTCCGGGGTCCACTCCATGGGCCCTGCCTTCTTCAAGATTTTGAAGAATGGCAAGGCGCGCTCGGCAGACTTGGAAATGAACCTGCTCAGCGCAACAACACATCCAGTCAAATGTCTCACATCTTTGACTGTCTTGGGTGCTTGAATATGCTCGATCTCCTTGATCTTGTCGGGGTTGGCCTCTATCCCCCGGTGGGATACGAAGAAGCCAAGTAGCTTGCCGAAAGGAACGCCAAACACACACTTCTCTGGGTTCAGCTTCAAGTTGATCTTGCAAAAATTTGCAAAGGTCTCCTCCAAGTCCTGAATGAGAGTTGATTTGTGCTTGGTTTTGACCACTATGTCATGCATGTAAGCTTCAATATTCCTGTGCAGCTGGGGCTCAAAACTGATTTGCACTGCCCTTGCAAAAGTGGATCCAGTGCTCTTCAGCCCAAAGGGCATCCGTACAAAACAGTACGTACCGCATGGGGTTATGAACGTGGTCTTCTCTTTGTCTTCCTTGGACATAAAAATCTGGTGGTAACCAGAGTTAGCATCCAAGAAGGAAAGCAGGTCACACCCAGAGGTGGAACCCACAATTTGATCGATGCGCGGCAAGGGGGATGGGTCCTTCAGGCATGCTTTATTAATATCTGTTAAATCTATGCAAAGCATCCACTTCCCATTCGCCTTGCGCACTACCACTGGATTTGCCTACCATGTTGGATACAATACCCCTCTGACCAAACCAGCAGCTTCAAGTTTCTTGATCTCATCGGCAATGAATTGCTGACGTTCCAAGGCTTGCTTCCGGACCTTCTGCTTGACGGGCCGGGCATGAGGGCAGATAGCATGGTGATGCTCGATTACCTCCCTGGGAACATCGGGGATGTTAGATGGTTGCCAAGCAAACACATCGACATTCGCCCGCAGGAAGGCAACGGGCGCGCTTTCCTATTTGTCATCCAGGGTGGAGCTGATAGTAAATGTACCATCAGCGCCACCCAGCCCTGCCGGGACCTTTTTCACAGCAGGCACATCAACCTTTGATCTCTTGCTAGTGGAACTCTCCGACAAGTCATCGACAGGCGTAGCACACTCCGGAGAGGCGCGCTTCCCGAATTCCTTGCCGGTATCTTTGCCAGCTTTTCTCCCTTGATTGTTTTCCTTGGCGGGGACTGCGGCTTCCGTGGCCTCGGCAGCGACCGCGTCCCGGTACATCTTGTCCACGCATATAATTGCGTCCTTCTTGTATGATGGGATAGAAATAACGCGCATTGGTCCTGGCATCTTCAGGGTGTTGTAGGCATAGTGGGATGCCGCCATGAACTTTGCCAGAGCAGGTCGTCCAAGTATCCCATTGTACGGCAACGGAAGCTCAACCACATCGAACACAATCTTCTCAGTCCGGTAGTTCAATTCACCTCCAACGTCACTGGCAGCGTGATCTTCCCCTTCGGACGACTCCTGCCGGTGTTGATCCCTTGAAAGGTGCCAGTAACCTTGAGCTCTTCTTCCGTTATCTGCAGTTTGCTGATGACCTTGGGAGAAATCAGATTCAACCCGGCCCCGCCATCAACCAACATCTTTGTGACCTTGAGGTTGCGGATCGTTGGTGAAACCAACAACGGCAAGCACCCTACCACGGTGGTACGGTCAGGGTGATCCTCTTCATCAAAGATGATGGGCGTGCGGGACCATTTGAGTGGTTTCCGAGAATTTGCCGCTGGCTCCACATCATTGACCTCGCGTGCCCAGTGTTTAAGCTGGCGGTGAGAGTAGTGCGAGGACGCACCTTCGTCAATGCACAGGGCGTCAGTGGCCTTCTGGAACTCCTGCTCACTAGTTTCCTCATCATCCCCTTCATCACTCTCATCATCGCATCCTTTCTTCCCAGGACCTCTAGCAGGCTTTCCTTGATGTTGAGGGACCTTGCCGGGGCGACTTCCGCTGCCACCTCGGCCCTTCCCGCCAACGCCATCTTGGTCTCTCTCTTTGTCACGCTTCTCGTATTCAGCCTTCTGCTTCTTGACGAGTTGCTCAACTTGATGACACTCCTGGAGATCATGGCCCTTGATCCGATGGATTTTGTAGTACGGCCCATCAGCCTTCCCATCCTTCTCGGCCGCCGCAGCCTCCCGGCAATCATTGCATGTGGCAACTTCCTTGCCGGGAGCTTCGCTCTTGGACTTCTTGCCGGTACCAGGAATGCCAGACGCTTCGACAGCCAAAACTGCCTTCTCCATGTGCTTCTTGTTGCGTTTCTTGTTCTTCTTCTTCTGATTGGTAGCATCATCGTCGTCCTCCGAGTCAACGCCGATGCCGTCTTCTTCTCCGGGGAGTCACCTCCCCTCCTCTGTTCGGGCACACTTATCCGCCAAAGTGTATAGCTCATTCACAGTCTTGGGCAACCGGACGTTCATCTTGGAACGTAGGTCTGGAACGCAGCTATCACAGCTGCCGGGTGGATGTCCGGAATGTTCCTGTGCACCCGGCTGAATCTCTGCATATACTTCCGCAAACTCTTTCCTTCCTTCTGTGGGAGGAGCTGCAAGTCGCTGGGCCACCCTGGTTCTTGATGGCCACCCGTAAAGGCGCCATCAAACTCATTGCACAGGTCAGCCCAGGTCGAGATGGAGTTCTCTGGTAAGTGCATCAGCCATGACCTCACGTTTGGCCTGAGTGCCAAAGGGAAGTAGTTGGCGAATACCTTCTCATCTCTTCCTCCAGCGGCTTGAACAGGGATGGTGTAGATGCTCAAGAACTCTATCGGGTTCAGTCTTCCATTGTACTTTTCTGGTATCTCTAGCTTGAACGTATGGGCAGACGGCCAACGGACTTGCCGCAGCTCACGGGTGAAGGCAGGATACCCAACCTCGAAAGGCAGGTATCCGCCCCCACTAGGCGCGGGCTCGTCGATGTTGGGACCATTGCGCCTATCAGACTGGCGGTGGGTTTCGCGGCGCCATTCTATGGTGACGCGCACGTTTTCCCCTCGCCTGTCTTCCAGGAGCCGCCGCTAATCTTGACGGGCTCGAGGATCAGATGAAGCCATTGATACCTCGTTGGGTTCTTGACCACCGCATAGCTCTGGTCGCGGCCCCTGCGCTAGCTGCCGTGGAGGGGACTGCACCATAGGAGTGACCCCTTCGGTACGTCCAACGGCTCGGGCCGTGGTCACTCCCTGTGGAGGCCGCGACGGGCCTGCCCGCTGTGATCCTCCCGCCTCAGTGAAACCAATCAGGCTCTGAATGGTGGCTCTCCACTCATCCATTTGATCGGCCGCTGGTGGAAATCTCAATAGGAATTGGGCCCATGCCATGGCTTCCGAAGCGGTGCTTGGCATAGACGACGACACAGATCGCGACGTCGCCTGACTTCTGATGGTGCCGGCAGTGGCGGCTCCGTGCTCTCATCTCCGTGAGCCGGTCGCCAGGGTGGCGTGGCGACGAGGCGGATGTGCTTGGCGATTGAAGACCCCATTCGGTGCATCATCTTGGCCAGCCTGCCCCAGGGATGGCGTGTGCCCCACAGCCGCACCCGCAGTGGGAGCAGCTAGAAGGTTGTGATTCGCACCAGAGCGAGTGCCATCGCTGCAGCTGCGTCCTTCAGCGAGGTGGAGAGGCGGAGATGGAATATTCTCCCCACCCATATCTTGTGGAGCATGGCCGCCAGGATGCTGTTGGTGCTGTCCTCCCCCGGCGCCTCCCGCTCCCGCTTTGGCCGCGGGGGGAATGGTGATGGCGCCGCCTGCACCGGTCACGTCCCCCGCGGTGCCCACATCCCCGTGCGCCCCCGTAGCCCCCATGGCATCAGTGGCTGCATGCGAGGGGGCCTTTGAGACGGACGGGTGAGCTATAGTGCCGGACTTTTTCTTGGGCACCATGGATGATGAAGCCGTCGATGAAGAAGACAATGATGAAGATGACGCACTGCTTACACCCTCGGGTTCGCACAAGCGCTCCCCCCTACCTGGCGCGCCAAAGATGTCGTGGTTCAACACGGCCACCTATGGGACCATCAGCCCCTTGTGGTTCGGCAAGGGGGAAGGGCGCGTTGCACAAAGAGCGAAGACCGTAGAGCAGCACGGCAGTGATGACATGGGTAGTTTTTACCCAGGTTTGGGCCGCCGCGAGGTGTAAAACCCTACTCCTGCTTTGGTGGATTGATGAAAAGACCGTGGTGGAGACGCAGCGCTCGAGCCCGGCAAGGTTTCCTCGGGACGGGAGCAGCTACGCGCGTATGAGTGTACAAGGGTCTGAATCCTTTCTAAGGTTGCCACGGCCCTCCTTTTATAGGTCAAGGGGTTACCACAATGGCAAAACAGTCATTATCCAGTGATTAGATAGCCACAGTGCTATCATACCTAACTCTACAGACACGACAGGGTGCATTAAATGCATCGCTTAGTGTCACATCGTGGGGGAGCCCAGCGAGCCTTGCCGTGATATTCATCCACCTTCTCGCCTGCCTACGTGACACGCCTCTGGACGGGTGTCGTCTGGGAGTGATCTTCCTCACAAATGGCTGCCACGTGCCAAATAACAGCCACTTAATCACTTGGGGGC